>CAVLGL010000084.1:19048333-19712500 GCA_963668995.1 Parnassius mnemosyne | reverse complement strand
CATCCCATTCCGTCTCGCTCCGGACCATGGCTTCGACCAGAGCCGGACGCGAGAGGTCGCCGCCGCCTATCGCCGCTACGAGGACACGGCGGTGCTCCGCCCAAGCAGAGCACACCTCCACGGTGTGCTCCACCGTGTCCTCCGGTCGATCCTCGCAGTGGGAGCACCCGGGCGTTTCCTCCCGCCCGATTCGGTGCAGGAACCTCCCGAACACACCGTGTCCGGTGAGGACCTGCGTCAGGCGGAAGGTGAGGACGCCGTGGCGTCTCTCAAGCCACTCCTCAAAGAGGGGTCTTATCGCCGCTATAGTGGCGTGCCCAGCACGGGGTTGCGACAGTCGCTCTCTCCATGTCGCCATGAGATCATGCCGGAAGTCTGTCCGCTGCGCGACAACTTGCCGCGGCAGCGGGGTTTCCCCCCGGCATAGTGCTGCCGCGCGCCATTCGTGCAGGCGCGCGAGGACTATCGCCTCCAGATCCCATGGCGGCAATCCGGCAAGGAGGCTCGCTGCCTCGCGGAAGATCGTGCGGTAGCCGCGAACCATCTTTACGGCAACCACCCTTTGGGGCGCGTTTAGGTGGTGGACGGCAAGCCGCGCCAAACCACGCGCCCACACCGGGGCCCCGTAAAGGGCCATGGACCTCACGATCCCCGCGTAGAGCCTCCGGCAGGAGGCGTTTGGCCCCCCCAGGTTCGGCAGGAGCCGCCTGAAGGCAGCCCCGGTCCGTTCCAGTTTGGGAGCCAAACGTCGGAAGTGCTCAGCGAAGTTCCATCGGCCGTCGAGGACGAGTCCTAGGTACTTCAACGTCGACTCGACGCCGATGGATACCCCTCCTACCATCACTGAGGATCCCGGTGGTGGCCTGTTCCGAGGAACATGGAAGTGCATGGCCTCGGACTTGTGCAGAGCCACCTCGAGACCCAGTTGCCGGATCCTCTCAACGACTATCGCAACCCCGCGTTTCCGCCGCCGCCTCGTACGACCCCCCTTGTGCCAGTACCAGCGTGTCGTCAGCGTAGCAAACTACGCTGACGCCGGTAGGGAGGTCGGCGCGCAGCACCCAGTCGTAACCGATGTTCCACAGGGGCGGCCCCAGAACCGAACCCTGTGGGACACCGCACGACATCTCTCGCCGGTTCCACTCTCCGTTTCGACCGGGGTAGATGACGGCCCTGTCCGTCAGATAGTCCCCGACTATACGACGGAGATAGGTCGGCACCCGGTGATACCGGAGTGCCTCCCTAATGCAGCTCCAGGGCATGGAGTTGAAGGCGTTGGCGATGTCGAGAGACACCGCCAAGACAACCCCCCCCCTGGCCACTGCATCCCCCGTCGTGAGGGCTCTCACGCGCATGATGGCGTCCACCGTAGAGCGCCTCTTGCGGAAACCAAACTGGTGTTCCGCAAGATCCAGCCCCGTCCCCGCAAGGTGCTCGGCGAGGCGGTTTGCAATTACTCTTTCAAAGAGCTTGCCCACCTCGTCGAGCAGCACCACGGGCCGGTATGCGGACGGAGAGTCCGCAGGGCACCCCGGCTTCCGAATGAGGACCAGCTTCCCCGTCTTCCAACGAAGCGGGAATTGGCCTCTCTCCAAGCATGCGCTTAGGAGCCCCTCCAGTCGGGGCCCGAGAGCCTCCGAGGCCAGGACCCAGGCTTTGCCAGGCAAGCCATCGGGTCCTGGGGCGGTATTCCTGGCCTTGAGCCTACGTACCGCCACTCTCAGGTCTACCCCGGTCCCTTCCGGGATGTCGTCGTCGTCGTCCTGGTGGTCCGCTTCCGGCACCGCAGGTGGCGGAGCCATAGGCGGGGGCGGATGTTCCCCGCGCGCAGGGAACAGAGCGCTCACCACATCCTCCACGAGCTGAGGCCGGAGACTCTGCGTCAGCGGGGGGGCCCAGGTGCGGAGTTTATCCCGCACGATCTTGTAAGGGCGCTCCCACGGATCTCTATCGAGAGTCTCCAGCATCTCCTCACGGGCCCGATCCCGGGCCCGCAGGACAGCCTCCCGGAGGGCGGTCTTTGCCGCTCTGTATCCCTCGTACAGCTCCGCCTCAATGGCTGCCGCATTCGGTGGACGAATGCGGAGCCTGCGATGCCTGGCGTACAGGTGCCGCGCGGCGACACACGCCTCGCGCAGAGACGTCAGCTCACGCGACCACCAATACACCTGACGCCGGGCGCTTCCTGGCCGGACGCGGGGCATTGCCACGTCACATATCTCGGACATGGCCTCCTGGAACCACCCTGCCTCATCATTGACGTCGGCAGGCCTGTCCGGTGATGACACCCAGGCCTGCACGATCGAGGCTTCCAGGAGGAGCTCCCGGTCCAGCTGCTTCAACGCCCAACGCGGACCACTCGGGGCCTGTTGGACTGGCGCGCTCGAGGGCTGGGTGGAGACGTCAAACCGGATGTACCGGTGGTCGGAGTAGGTCTCCACCCCCTCCATGACACGCCAGTCAATGGCACGCGGCGACAGAGCGGGGCTAGCGAACGAAATGTCCACCACCGACTCGCCCCGCATCCGCACACACGTGGGGACAGAACCCCGATTTAGGACGACCAGGCCTGTCTCCAGAGCCCAGTCTTCCACCATCCTACCCCGCACATCTGTACGACGAGAACCCCAAGCCAAGTTCTTGGCATTGAAGTCCCCGAGGACAAGTACGGGGAGGGGATTACTTCCGACGACGACTGCTCTCAGCTCTGCAAGAGAGTTGTGAAACTCGGCGAGAGATCGGTTCGGGGAGAAGTACACCCCCACAACGACGAACTCCCCGAACCGTGCTGCTACGCACCCCTGACCCCTCCTGACACCTTCAAGGGTCGGGGTACCGGCGGCGGCTGAAGAAATGATGGCCACTGAGCCGTTAAGGTCCGCCACCCAGTCCTCCCTAGGCCAGACAAAATACGGCTCAGCGACCAAGCGATGTTGATCGACCACTGCGCCATGCTCTGGAGCAACAGATCCTGAGCGCAGGCGCAGTGGTTGATATTCGCCTGGAGGAAGCTTAATGGGGCCGTTATAGGCATTCCATTTCAGCTTCCTCCACGGGGCGCCTCTCTGCCTGAAATATACCTAGTCTGCTAGAAATATACCTAGTCTGGTCTTAAATTCTGTCACATGTTTAATATAAAATAATTGAAACAAGTTTATTCATTATGTAACCATTAATATACCAAAATGAACTTAACAAAACATAGATTCTTATGACACTAAAGTGACCTCCGGTCTATCGGAGCACGGACGAGGTCCATGTCAATATCGGCGGCTGCCTTAATCAAGGATGTCTTGAGTGACTCCAAATTGAGATGAGGCTTTGAGCACGCCTTTTCCTCCAAGTGTTGCCATATCTTGTAATCTAACGGATTCAAATCTGGACTGGAGGAGGGCCAGTCTTTGTGCCGGATGAAGTCGATTTCACGCGCCGCCAGCCAGTCTTGTGTGCTCTTCGCTCTATGAGCTGGCGCCGAATCTTGTTGGAATACCCAGTGCCTGTTATTGAACATGGTATGAGAAACAGGTTTCACAAGGTTCGTCAGGACTGTATTTTGATACACAACTGCATTCGTTTTTACACCTTTCTCACAAAAATGTACCTCTGTTAAGCCCCAATAAGTAACTCCCAACCATACGATGAGCTCGGCTGCTGGGCATGAACCTCCCCATGGTATGGGGATTTAGATTCGTATGAGTATGGATTTGCAGTAATCGTCACGCTTTTTATATCGTAATATATATGTATATTTAACTAAATAAATAGTCTGTAGTGCGTGAGTGAGTATTCTTTGTAGAATAAAATAAGCTTGTGGACGAAAATCAGTGAAGAGTAGTGTGCTGGTTTATCACCCTTACTAATATAGGAATGGTAAAAGTATTCTGTTTAAAATTGTAAATAATTTATATTAATCGAGTGCATCAGAAAATTTGCAATAAATCTAAAATGTAAAATCAATTTGTTTTTTGTTCGTTTTCTATGCGTTATTTTACCATTAATACGATTACGATGAAAAATTGGTGAGTAATGTGTACACGCCTGCGAAGGGTTCTAACAAAATCGGATTTTTTTGTTTATTCAGCTTCTACGCGTTTCCCATTTATCCGATTACCATGAAACCTAGATGAAATTCTATACAATTAAAACCTGGTTAGCGATAAAAATATTTTTTATACATTATTAAACAGAATTTTTTATTACAATTCTAATTGATTCCGTTTATGACGGACCGCGTGACCCATTAGACCTTTTCATTAATTTAGGGTCCGGAAACGTCCAACATAAATCAAATGCTGAGCCAGTAGGTACTTAATCTACTTACAAAGTCAATATAATGACCAGATGTTATATGTTTGTTAAGTAATTTTATAAGTGATTAACTTCGTTCAAGGCGTATTGCCAATCCTTTTACACGTGCAATTTGTGGACTGAATATGCGCAGCGAGCCTACAGTGCTCTGCGTGTTCAGTAAAACGATGTGGTGTGGGTGATGTTGAGGAGGCCTCGAGACTGTAGTGCGTCGACTATGTTTGCGGCTACTCGTGTGGACGACGTCTACGCGATCATGCCAAGCGTGCCGCGTCCATGATGAGCAGACTAATGAGGAGCTCCAACACAAGCTGTAAAGCTGGATAGCCCGCTCTGTATGACTTAGAATGGTGCACACACCAGCACCAGGAGAACCCCACCTTCGCTATGTCAGGCATGGTGTAGGTTAAGTTACTAATATAGGATAAATATCATTGCTACTAACATTTAAATATTAATTTCTATTTTATTTTATACTAACATTAGATAACGTTTTGGTTTACTAATAATCTATGACTATTGTTGATTGAAATAAAGGATTTTATTATTATTATTTTTTATTTTATCTTTTTTTTCTCCATGTAGGGTATTGTGATGATACGGGCTTTAAGCCACTTGGCTTAAAGCCCGTATCATTTGCTGGTATTATTAATGTATTATCCAGAGCATTTTCTGGGATTTGTAAAAATTTTCGCACTAAGTGACATGTATTTAAAATAGCTACTTTTTGAATTTTAATATATAAATTTGGAGGTAAAACTATTAACTTAAGGCAGTGATGCAAATATTTTGGTAATAATCCTGTAGCTGAAAGTACAATTGGAACGATGAAAACTTTATTTAGTTTCCATATTCTTTTTATTTCTTCGCTTAGTTCCTTATATTTATTCCTTTTATTTATTACGGCTATTGTTTTTTTAATATTATGCGTATTTGGTACAGCTATGTCAATTAGAAAGGCTATATTGTTAACTTTGTCTTGCAAAACTATATCGGGACGATTGTAATGGATGGTTTTATCAGTAAGTATGGCTCTGCCGAAATATAGTTTATGTGAGATGTTTTCTAACACAGGGTTGGGTTTATATTTGTAGTATGGTTGTAAAGTGTTATCGATGAGTTTATGTTTCTGGGCTATCTTTTGGTGTATTATGTTTGCAATTTGATTATGTCTGTGGATGTAATCTGTCGATGCTAAGTTTTGACATGCTCCTGTGATATGCTGCATAGTTTCTGGTACAAAATACATTTTCTGCATTTGTCATTATTAAGATTTGGTTCTCTAATTATAAATTTTCTATAGTTTTTAGTACTGATGACTTGATCTTGGACTGCATTTATAAAACCTGTTTCGGCAAATAATGTGCCTATTGGTAAATATTTATTTGACGCTGATATATCTATATGTTGTTGGCATAGGTCATTAGCATGTCTACCATGTAATTCCTTTTGTTTCCATTGGTTTGTTTTTTCTTTTTCTAGATCTACTTTATTAAATATTTCTTGAGTTTGGTTTGCGGCGAGTCTAAGTGGAGTATAGTTAGTATCATTGTGAACTATGACTTTATATATACCTAGTAAGGTCATAAATTCTGTCATATATTTAATATAAAATAATTGAAACAAGTTTATTCATTATGTAACCATTTATATACCAAAATGAACTTCACAAAACATAGATTCTTATGACACTAAAGTTTATTCAAAATGACCTCCGTGATTTTGAATACAGGCCTTCAATCTGCGCGCCCAGTCGTCTATCGCAGCACGAACGAGGTCCATGTCAATATCGGCGGTAGCCTTAATCAAGGATGTCTTGAGTGACTCCAAATTGGGATGAGGCTTTGAGCACACCTTTTCCTCCAAGTGTTGCCATATCTTGTAATCTAACGGATTCAAATCTGGACTGGAGGAGGGCCAGTCTACGTGTCGGATGAAGTCGATTTCACGCGCCGCCAGCCAGTCTTGTGTGCTCTTCGCTCTATGAGCTGGCGCCGAATCTTGTTGGAATACCCAGTGCCTGTTATTGAACATGGTATGAGAAACAGGTTCCACAAGGTTCGTCAGGACTGTATTTTGATACACAACTGCATTCGTTTTTACACCTTTCTCACAAAAATGTACCTCTGTTAAGCCCCAATAAGAAACTCCCAACCATACCATGAGCGAGGATGGAAAATGACCTCGTTGGACACGCGGAATACGGTTGCTCGCTTTATCACTACTTTGTGCGTACCCCTTATCATTTTGTTTGTTGTAGCTCTCTTCTACGGTAAAATTTTTTCATCCGTAAAAAGAATTTCCCGATATTTTTTTCCCGCGTACCGCTTCAACAAAGCGCGGCATCTCTTCAGTCTCAGGTCCATTAGACGAGCATTCAAACGATGTTCTGTTTTTCTTCGATATGCTCGAAGCCCTAAGTCTTCATTTAACACCCTTTTCACCGTGGTTCTGCTTAACCCCATCTGAAGGGCCAACAGTTTCTGCTTACGTTTGGGATTTCTTTGGATTCGCGCCTTCACAGCTTTTATCACTGCTGGAGTCCTAACAGACCGAGGGCGACCACTTCTTGACCTGTCATCTACACTAGAGTCTTCATTGTATCGTTTGATGGTACGATAAACGAATCTTTTGATTATATTCAAATTTTTCAGTATGTAAGAAATTTGAATTGGCGCGTAACCGCAACGATGCAACGCAATAACTGCAACACGGTCTTCTTTAAGCGTCCACTCCATATTTAAAAATGAGTAAAATTCTAAAAAGTATACAGTTTCATTTTCATGAAAAATTCGAAATTCGAATTCAATAAACTTTTTTGTGGCCAGCATTCTAAAAGAAAAGTTTTTACTGTGTGACAATACTTATGACCTGACTAGGTATTTCTGCTTGTTGACTTCTCAAGGAAGAAGTTTTTAAGATGCATGATTTGGTTCTTTCTAAGCACGGTTATATCGATATTATTATTAATAATGTTATTATTATTATTATTATATATATATATATATATATATATATACATACATATATATATATATATATATATATATATATATATATATATATAGATATAGATATATAGATACCCCTATAAATTTTTCTCAAAATAATATATAATTGTAAATAAACATGGTAAACGTACATAAATATCAATAAAATAAAATAAATATATAAAAAATACATAAATATATAAAAACCCAACTAGATAGAAGCCCTCGGCCGAGGGTTAGGGGGAAAGGGAAAGAAACTGGCGGACGATGCGGGCGGTATCGAGGAGCAACGCCTTCTGTGGTAATCTGAGGGCAATCCGCCATGGTCCTATCTGTGATGATGGCCCGGTCCCAGTAGAGTCTGGCGCGGTCATTTTCGGTCACGGCTTCCGGCATGTACTTATAATACGGCAGTTTCCGATCCACGAGACCGTCTTTCAGAGCGAGCTCCTGGTGTAGAATCCTGGCTACTAAGTTGTGCCTGTGCAAATACTCAGAGTTAGAAAGCGACGAACAACTTGAGATCATCCATCTAGAAAAGGTGGGTCACTTTTGTACCTCCCTTCTCGGAACCCTCCAGTAAGATACTGAGAGGGTTCAGAGAGAGGCGGAACCAGATTGGACTCAAACAATCGCCCTGGAAGATACCCCTTCTTATCCTTATGTGGTTCTCCGCAGCCGTCCTCCGCTGACCTAGATGACAAAGGATCGTACTCCACTGCACCATACACTGCCTGAGGAAGTCTCGAACGTACAGTCAACCTTGTACAGCTCGAGAACCCTCTTAATCCATGTATGAGGCACCGAGTAGAATGCCTTTTTGTTGTCTATCCAGACGGCGGAGAGGTTCCGACGGTTGCGTTTAACCACCTTGCCAATGACCGCGTCAATGAAGAGTTGTTCCTTGGTTCCACGATCACCGCCTCGACATCCATTTTGAGCACGCGACATCACCTGATTTGAGTTCAGGTGACGAGTGATTCTCGCGCTCAAAATGGATGTTAGTGTCTGGTAGGTAGATAAACAGACACGTTATGGGGCGTTATTTGCTCGGGTCTGTGAAATCCTGGTCTTTAGGAACAAAATGAGTGATCCAAGTAGTGAAGAGGCTCGGGAGCGACTTTTGGTCGAGAGCGTCTTGAAACTCTCGGGCGAGCACAGCGTGATACACCACGAACCCCTTCAGCCAGTAGTGATGCAGTCCATCGAGTCCCGGACTTTTCCAGTTCGGGGCCCTACGGCACGCCTCAGCTACGTCATCCGGCGTTATGATGACGGGGTCTATGGGCGTAACATTCGCACACTGACTCGCCACAACTTCCGTCTAAGGGCCCTCGCTGCGGTTTACGGGCTCTGACCATAGGCCGCGCCAAAATGTGATAGTGTCAGCCTGTTTCGGTGCTGGGCTCGTTCCACGTACCATTGGTCACTCCAATGATTCATAGAGCCTCTTCTAATGACTCTAGTAGAGACGATTCTGGTGAACCGTGTCGATCTCTAGGTATATCGCCGAATCCGCTTCCCCCAAGCAGCGAATCTCTGCTTCAGGTCGTCTTTGCGCTCCGTAAGTTTTTGCGTTATATCCGGCTGGGACAAACTGATATTTGTCCCAGCAAACGCCATCCTGACTGTGCGCACAATTCTCGGCCTATTATTGCCCGACCTGAAGCTTATCGGTCTGCCGATGAGGGCCCTTGCCTTTACGATACGGTCCTCAATCCTTCTTCTCTAGGCTGGGATGGCACTACTTTGTCTAGTAGCGCGTCCAGCCGTGGGAAGTTTGGCGCCAATTATACGGAAAACTGCCAGTGCGGCGCCAAAATGAATTGAGTCCGTCTCGCAAAGGTCCTGGCTGGCTTCCAAATAGGTCACCAGCATTGGGTTAAGAGCCCTCACGATAGCCCGATTCCACTTGCTTAGGGGTATGCGCGGGAGTCGCGGTCGATTTTCGAGAGGCGTACTGCGCATTTCCACAATCGCCTCCTCCAATTTACTCCTCATCTGCTCTAGTTCTTGGGTGACCATTCCATCATAGTCTGAATCAACTACAACTTGAAAATCCGCGGCGGCATCCACGTGTGCAGATTATTCTGCAATTAGTGGCGTCGCATTACCAGCTGTAGCAGTTTCATCCGATGAGGGAACAGCCTCATGTCGTAGTTGTTCGAGTTCGGCCTCACCAAATATGTTGGAGCGCAGGATGTACTGAAATCGTTCTGCCAGGTTTTGCTCTGATAAATGGCTCCAGCTCCACGAAAAAGCGATGTCCTATGCGCTAACATTCCAGTTTCTTCCCCTTTTGCCCTAAAATACGCTCACAATTCGTTTGCGTTGATCAATTTTGTCCAACGCATGCGATGTAATCCACCAGCGACGGGTGCCGCCTGCTGAGTCTGAGAAGACCCAACCGACACCAAGCCCTCTGGTGGGGATGATGGATGCGGGCGGCTACTAGGTGGTCTTGCAATCCCGCGCGCTTAGCTGGCGACCCGCATGCTGTCGCGTTCAGCGCCAGCTCCAGACGCGCCCTGGCGACCTCCAGGCAGCGGCCCTTTGCGGACTCTTTTATTGTTCATCATCCATTGTATGGGCGTCAATTAACGGGAGACGCCCAGGCCCGGCACCGTTTCATGGTGCGGCCATAAGCACAGACGGACCTTTGCACCCTCAATTCTGTTGAGGCACGGTGCACACACCTCTTGGCAAGGCGTTGACTGACTGCGCTGACGTAGCAGTTTTGTCAATTAACTGTTACGTCAGCGGGCGGTGGGGTTGTCACTTCCCTACGCCTATTTATTATTATAATTGGGGTATCTATAAAGTTTTCTCATCTGGTTGGGCAGTATAAATATATAATTGTAAATGAAAATGGTAAACATACATAAATATCAATAAAATAAAATAAATACATAAAAATTACATAAATTATTTAAAAAAACACCCAGATGGAAGCCCTCGGCAGGGGAGACCAAACGGCCGAGGGTTAGGGCGAAAGGGAAAAAAACCGGCGGACGATGCGGGCGGTATCGAGGAGCACCGCCTTCTGCATTTGAGCATGGAGTGGTCCGTCACGGAGTCCTAGTCGCCTCAGATGACCCGTGAGGCTGACTGGTTATTAACCCGTTCGCAGAGACGACTACAGGTATAATTTCGGCCGGCAATTCACCCCACATGTCGGTCACCTCGTGAGCCAGGTCCAGATATTTTGTTAGCTTATCTGTTTCGGCTTTCACGAGGTTCTCGTCATAAGGAATGGTAATGTCGACCAAAAATATCCTTAACTGTGCCCGGTCCATCAGCACAATATCAGGCTTATTCGCAAGAATAGTCCTGTCTGTGATGATGGCCCGGTCCCAGTAGAGCCTGGCGCGGTCATTTTTGAGCACGGCTTTCGGCAAGTACTTATAATACAGCAGTTTCCGATCCACGAGACCGTATTTCAGAGCGAGCTCCTGATGTAGAACCCTGGCTACTAAGTTGTGCCTGTGCAAATACTCAGTGTTAGAAAGCGCTGAACAACCGGAGATGACATGAAATGAAATGCACTGTTTTGCTGGGTCTTGCCATTGCTCGTTGGCTAAGGACAGAGGAATAAGCCTTTTATCACGCGAAATGACGACCCTATAGAATGGATCACCCGATCTCACCAGAAAGTAATTACGGAGTCTGCACACCTCACGATTATTCATGGTATTATTATTATGAGGTATCTATAAAGTTTTCTCATCTGGTTGGGCAATATAAATATATAATTGTAAATAAACATGGTAAAAGTACATAAATATTAATAGAATAAAATAAGTACATAAAAATACATAAATATATAAAAACCCAACCAGATGGAAGCCTTCGGCAGAGGAGACCAGACGGCCTAGGGTTAGGGGGAAAGGGAAAGAAACCGACGGACAATGCGGGCGGTATCGAGGAGCACCGCCTTCTGCATTTGAGCTTGGAGCGGTCCGTCATGGAGTCGCAGTCGCCTCAGATGACCCGAGAGGCTGACTGGAATTAACCCATTCGCAAAGACGACTACAGGTATAATTTCGGCCGGCAATCCACCCCACATGTCGGTCATCTCGTGAGCCAGTCCAGATATTTAGTCAGCTTATCTGTTTCGGCTTTCACGAGGTTCTCGTCATAAGGAATGGTAATGTCGACCAAAAATATCCTAGACTGTACCCGGTCCATCAGCACAATATCAGGCTTATTCGCAAGAATAGTCCTATCTGTGATGATTGCCCGGTCCCAGTAGAGCCTGGCGCGGTAATTTTCGAGCACGGCTTCTGGCATGTACTTATAATAAGGCAGTTTCCGTCCCACGAGACCGTATTTCAGAGCGAGCTCCTGGTGTAGAATCCTGGCTACTAAGTTGTGCCTGTGCAAATACTCAGTGTTAGAAAGCGCCGAACAACCGGAGATGATATGCCTAAGTGACTCACGGTCTCGGGTCTTGCCATTTCTGGTTGGCTAAGGATAGAGGTCCTTTATCACAAGAAATAACGTCCCTATAGTATGGATCATCCGCTCTCGTCAGAAAGTAATTACGGAGGCTGCAAACTTGGCGATTATGCATGGTAAGCGCGCTTAAAAAGCCGCGCCTACCATGTTTCCGCGGCAAGTAATGCCTCATTACTGATGATCTCAGATGATGCATCCTGTGGGACGTCATTATATTGCGGACTTGTAAGTCCAGAGCGTTCAGTTCAGTAAAAAAAAAAAGAAAAAAAAAGTTCGGTCTTAGTCCACCTGAGCATGTCAAAGGTATACATGAGAACAGGCATGATCCAACCGTTATATGCGTGCGTCTTATTCACACCGGACAAAAGGCTGTTAAGCACTTTGGTCAAGCGTGCATAAAACACATCGCAAACTGATTGTTTTATACCCGCCACATCTACACCGATGTTCTGTGACATACCCAGGTATCGGTATGTTTCAGCCTCGGAAAGGGTCTTTATGTTGATGGGCATAGATAAGTCTATGCCCTCAGAGTTAGCAAACCTTACCCTTTCAACATGAAGGATCGCACACTTATCCGTTGCCCAGCTCTATTCCAATAGAATTGCTAAAATCACACGTGATGTTTAGCAATTCTATAAGATGGGAGCGACTGGAGGCGAATAACTTGAGATCATCCATGTAGAAAAGCTGCGTCAATTTTTACCTCCTTTCCGAAGCTGAAATCCCCTCCCACAGCTCTCCAGTAAGGTACTGAGAGGGTTCAGAGAGAGGCAGAACCAGATTGGACTCAAACAATAGAAACAGAAACAGAAACAGAAACTTTTTTATTCAATATAGATTATAAATAATACTTATTGAAAGTCACTCTTTTGTATAATTACCACTGATTCGAAAAAAAAAACCTCTGTCCTGTGAAGAACCAGCAGGAAACCCAGCGAGACGATTTTTTTTTTAAATAACAGCTTACAATCATGTATGTTACACAAATTAACAACACTACAAATTAGAAATAGCTTGGTAGCAATCACCTCCTTTCCAGGGGTTATTATCATCTATAAATTCATTAATATTATAATAACCCTTTTTATACAAACTTAGTTCAATAAAGTTTTTGAACTTTGAGCAGGTCAAATTTTGTATATTTTCTGGAATTTTGTTGTTAAAGCGTATAAATCGCCCCAAGAATGAATTACTGACTCGATGGAGTCGAGTAACTGGTACTACTAGCTTATGTCTGTTCCTAGTATTTACAGAATGAATATCACTTATTTTTGTAAAACTACTTTTATTTTTGTGTCCGTATAAATTTATTTTATTTACATTTATAAATTTATTGAGAGGCCAAAGTTAATATATTAATTTCCTTAAATTTTTGTCGCAGCGACTCTTTAGGCTTTAAATCATAAATTGCTCTTATGGCCCTCTTCTGTAAAACAAATATAATTTCAGTGTCAGCTGCGTGTCCCCATAGTAAAATACCATACGACATTATGCTATGGAAATAGCTAAAGTAAACTAATCTAGCTACGTGGCTTCTTGTTATCCATTTCAGCCAAAAGTTGTGTATACCATCTGGTCCAAGGGATTTCCAATTGTGTAATCTACGAGTAATTGAGTATACATCTTCAGCAGTTATTGAGATAGAACTCATGTTAGGCAAATTAGAAATCTTACGTTCGGTTGCACGAATCCATTCGCCTTCATTATGAAAAACTTTGTTAGACCATATACTTTTCCAAAAATTTAGACATTCAATTAAGCTTGGGCTGCCATGAGTACAACTATTAGTTGTAGTGTTCTCCCAAGACCGATACACCCACTTTTCGTTACTTTCGAATGTGCGATTTTGGAAGTACCGTTTAGATCTTTCTGAATATCGTCTAATACCATGCCCATGCTTTTAACATTTGTTTTTGCGTATCTAATATCATTTTCAATAGCGGTTTGATTTACTAAAGTAATAATTTTTTTACGCCTGTTACCTGTTTGGTAGCTTATTAATTTTCATATAATTTTGCGAGTATTGTCAATTCGTTTTTGAATTCTTTGTTTCCGGTTATGGTTATGTATTATTTTTCTTAAAATTTTGTTCTAAGATGACAGGAATTTTCATTATATACAGCATGGCCACAACAGTATAGAAGAGACATAGTTTCCAAAATAGAATTACTTTGTTCAAAATAATCTTTACATAGAATATTCATTGATGCTACTGTTAATATAGTGTTTTTGTTGTTAGGAAGTTTAGGTAGTTTCGGTCTTTTTTCTATAGGTGTATTTTTATATTCCAGAAGGGAACATTCGAAAGTCCTTCTCATATTTTCGCTGTCCTGGGAACTCACATCTATATCAAAACAATTTTGCTCTACTTTTTCGATGTTTTAGTTAATAATATTTATATTATGGTTACTGTTACTATTAATTAGGTCATCAGTCTCATCTGGAAGTGTTCTTTGGGAATCAGAAATTGAATTGATAGTAGATGTTGAGTACTCACTGCAAAGTTGTTCAAGTAATCTGTCGTCCAAAATCTTACGACTTAGAATGACACGTACTTGATCTGAAAGCCATTGGGCTGTTAAGTTTGTTAGTTTGGGCTGTAGCTGTTGGAATTCAGACAGCATTTTAGGGCAATAAGATCTAAGATTGGTTCCTCCTTTGGTAGCCTTATAGTACGCGCGCATAACACTTATATTTAATTCTTTAGTCCAGCGCATGCGTCGTCGCGTAGTGGGGTCCTCTTGTAGAATGGTAATACCTGCAGGTTCCAAGCCAGCCGGTGGCGCTCTTCGTCCCCTCAAAGATGGTACGGGGGTTCTTCTTGTGCCTCTAGGATTACATTCCATGGATGTGTAGTCCTCCGTAGGCGATGTTACGTGTGCGATTGTGGCATTAGCGGTGTTTATTCGTATTTGTCGTTTCGTTCGATGCATAATGTAACGTTAAATTAAATATTTTATAAATCTGTTTGTAAAATTTTTTAGTTGACAGTTGTCAATTTGAAAGAAATACATTTTTCTTGAAATTAGTTTCTTATCAACAGATTTTTAAAGTTTTATTTATGATGATATTGTAAAATCTATTTGCGTTGAAAATTTGTTATTTTGGAACTTGAAACAGATATAAACAAAATTCATTTTTAAGATTTTGTACTGACTGTATCATTTACTTTTGACAACGTGCGCCATTTTTTTTGGAATTTTTCGTTATTATTATTATTATTATTATAAAGATGTTTAATTAAAGTACTTTGGATATAACATTATTATTTCAATAATTAATGTTCGTTATATTATATTCAAATGGTTACAAAAGAATTAACCCAATTGAATGCTTCAACTGCCGATAATAACTACGTACATATCTTTGAACTGAAAAGTCATGTGTGGCAATGCACCCTGTTTATCATTTTAATATATTAAATATTCAAAGTAACGGCGTTTATTGCATTTTATTATTCCACCTTTGTACGCATGGTTCTTTTCTTCGTACGTGTCAACTAACTCAAGTCACTATACTTCTATACTATTAAATTAAACACTGCACTTTTATCTTCAATTTGACTCATTTATTCGAAATCATTCATCACCTATAAAGCTTAGTGAATAGAACAATTATAGCGTAATACAATTATATTGTTGTGCCATCTATTGATGCTGTGAGCATATTAAACATTGACAACTTATATGAAACTTTTATGCTTATCTCTACATTTTTTCTAAAGACATGATAATGAGATATCACAAATTGACGTAATTTTTAACATAACGCCCACCAAAAGATTCGTTCTTTTTAAAATGTAACAAAATTTCAAATTATTTCAACAATACAATACTCAAAATAAAACCGCCCACAGTGAGGTACAATATTAACAAAAATAGTCTATAGTATTAGTAAAGCCATTTATATAAAAAGAAATTAACTCTATGAGACTAACAATCATTCTATTTCTTAGGTAAATAACACAATTTATTACAAGGGCGCTTACAAATACCATTCTTAGTTTTTATAGACACAACTCTTGTGATGTTATCTGCTCCAGGATGTTTTTCAATTACTTTTCCAAGCAACCATTTGGCTGGAGGAAGATTATAGACCTATATTATTACCAAATCATCGATCTCAGGCTCAATCTTCTTTGTATTCCATTTATACCTTTGGTTTAGCGTGACTAAATACCCTTCTGACCATCTTTTCCAAAAGTCGTTTACCATTCTTTGACCGAATTTCCATCTTTGTAGTCTGTTTAGCGGTATATTTGAGTAATTTTCTTCTGGTACTACTATCAAGGGCTCAACCACCAAAAAGTGACATGGGGTTAGTGGTAATGGATCCTCAGGATTGTCACTTATATAGGATAGTGGACGTGAATTTAAGCATGCCTCGATTTGTGCTAGAACTGTAGAAAGTTCTTCGAAGGTTAGCTTTGAATCACCTATCACTCGTTTTAGACGTGACTTCATTCATCGAACTCCTGCTTCCCACAGGCCTCCAAAATTGGGAGAGTGTGGAGGTATGAAGTGCCACGTTGTTCCTTCAATAGCAAGCAGTTTGTTGATTTCATCGGGTAGCTTAGACTTCACACTATTCAGCATTTCACGCAACTCTTTATCGGCGCTGACGAAATTGGTACCATTATCACTGTATAAGTCTGTACAGTGACCGCGACGAGACACGAAGCGGCGAAAGGCTGCGACAAAGCCTTTAGCTGTTAAGTCCGAGACGGCTTCTAAGTGCACAGCTTTAGATATCATATATACGAAGACACACATATATTCTATATATGCTATAGCTCCTCGACCGGGAGACATCCGTATATTTATGTATCCCGTAAAGTCCTGCTGATTGAAACGGTCGAGATGGCCTTAATCTGACTTCAGGAAGCTGACCCATAAACTGGTTATTGTCTTGCCTGGAGTATCTTAAACGTTTCATACATTTTATGTAGCACTTCTTAACCAGTACTCTTGCACGGATTATCCAGTATTTAGATCGTATAAAATTTAACATGATTTGTGGCCCACCATGCAATGTCTTCATATGAGCATCCAATATTATTTAGTAATATGACTTTCACTATGCATAATTATCGGGTGCCAATTATCATAGTCGATTTGAGCACGGTGAATGCGACCACCAACTCTTAACACCCCATTTTCATCAAGAATTGGACTAAGAGAGTGAAGGTGGTTGTTTTTGGCAACGTGTCCTTGTTTTTTTATCATTTCAAGTTCTTTTTAAAAAAAATGTTCTATGTTTGATACAACACTGAAGAGTTTCGTCCATTTCTTTTGCAGTATCAAATTTAGGAAACTTTCTCTGATCTTTAGGTAGCTTCCACCTTAAAACTCTTTTATATACTGTTAGTACTTTTATAGTTTTAGTTAAGCACGAAAACTTCGTATATAATGGATCTTCTTCACGGCTTGCCTTTACTGTGAGAAAATGTTTGATTGGTCTTTCTTCTTCTTTAGTTATAAATGTTCCTTTAGTCTGCTATATTGAGTCGTCTTTTCTTGCAGTCACAACGGGCCCATGCTACCACAAGTTATTACCAAGAATGCGGCTTAGGGACATACCTCTTGACTCACCGTCTGCTGGATTATCGTTTGTATTGACATGACCCCACTGATCTTTGTCTATCATAGTCAAAATCTCTGAGACTCGGTTGCTTACAAATGTTGTCTATCTGCTAGGTTCACCGTTCATCCATGCCAACACAACAGTAGAATCAGAAATTGTGCAAATGGATCACCAGTTTCCTTGCTAATCGGAGCATCAAGGTCGTAGTAGACGGTGCATGCTCTGATTTCAAGCCTATCAACGCTGGTGTTCCAGAAGGCTGCGTGCTATCACCAACGCTGTTTCTCCTGCATATCAATGATATGTTGCTAACTGGTAGCATTCATTGCTATGCAGATGACAGCACTGGTGATGCCTTATATACCGACCGTGCCAATATTTCTCGGGAAAACGTCGCTGAGTACCGGGACAAACTTGTGTCTGAAGTCGAGTCTTTGCTTAACAAAGTCTCGGATTGGGGCCGACTAAATCTAGTCCAGTTCAATCCCCAGAAGACACAAGTTTGCGCATTTACCGCTAAAAAGAACCCCTTTGTCGTATCTCCTTAGTTTCAAGGCACCCTTAGTGCCTCAGCTAGTATCGGAATCCTTGGCGTCGACATATCGTATAGTGTGCAGTTTCGTGGTCACTTGGAAGGAAAAGTCAAATTGGCCTCTAAAAAGTTTGGCGTGCTCAGCACAGCGAGACAGTATTTCATGCCGGCACATCGCTTGCAACTTTACAAAGCGTAAGTTCGGCCCCACATGGAATACTGTTCTCATCTCTGGGCCGGGGCACCCCAGTGCCAGATCCTTCCACTTGCATCTAGCGCAGGGCGGTTCGAATCGTCGACGACCGAGTTCTTTCTGATCGGCTCGATACACTGGCACTGCGTAGAGATGTTGCATCTCTTTGCGTATTTTATCGCATCTATCACGGGGAGTGCTCTGAGAAATTGTTCGGACTCATTCCAGCCACTCAATTTCACCATCGCACATCGCGACAAAACTCGCGTTACCATCCATATCATCTTGATGATTGGAGGTCCACCACTGTGCGATTTAGAAGAAATTTTCTCCCTCGCACAACTTTCTTGTGGAATCAATTACCACCAGCGAATTTTTCGGACCGATACGACTTAGGAACCTTCAAGAAAAGAGCTTACACCTTTCTAAAAGGCCGGCAACGCATCTGGAATTCCTCTGGTGTTGCGGTTGTTCATGGGCGGCGGTAGTCACTTACCATCAGGTGAGCCGCATGCTCGTTTGCCCCCTCTTCTATAAAAAAAAACCAGGCATATAAATTTTCTTTAGGAATTTTCATTATATGTGATACTTCATATATCAATTTAGTACCTAGCAATGCAGCACACATAGCTAGTCGAGGAATTGATACTTCCTTGCCAATTGGAGAAACTTTAGTTTTGGCCGAAAATAAATTAACGCACACTTGACCATTATTGTCAACTGATTTCAAATAAACTGTCGCTGCATAGGCTGCTTGTGATGCGTTAGCAAATACATGCAACTTTATTTTATCTTCCTTGGCGGTATCTATCCTAGGGGATCATATAATCTTGCTATTTTTGATAGAACATGTCTCTTAGTCATTGATTCAGGTAAATTTGATAATTTTAAGACGTATTCACAACAGTCCGTTGTCCGATTCCATCTTATGCCGAGCATCTTTATCATATCGTTATTAGTTTTGAAAACTAGTGCTTCTGATCCTTTACTTTCTTCTTCAATATATTCTAATAAAACTTGAGAGTTCGTGTTCCATTTCTGCAGTATAAAACCGCCAACGCTCTTTAATTTAACCATTTGATCATAAATTTCTTTAGCTTCATCGATAGATTCGCAACTGGTAAGTAAATCATCCACATAATAATCATATAATGTTAGTTTGGCCGCTAATGGATACTTCGATTGTTCGTGTATAGCCAGCTGTTGAATAGATTTCATTGCCAAATATGGGGCACAAGCAGTTCCAAAGGTAAGTCGCAATAGCTTGTAATGTTGTATAGGTTGATCAGTATTTGGTCTCCACAAAATTCTCTGAAAGTCAGTGTCTTCGTCATTTACACGTATTTGGCGGTACATTTGCTTTATGTCAGCTACTATACATATTGGATGTAGACGCCACCTTATCAGAATGTGACGGAGATCCTGCTAAAGTGTAGGACCGACAAGTATGTTATTATTTAAAGATATGTTGTTAACACCTTTGCAGGATGCATCATATAAAATTCGAAGTTTTGTAGTTTCTTTGTCTTCGTGAATTATTGGATGATGAGGTAAGTAAATTGATTTTTCTTTATGTATTTCATACTTATTTTTAATTATGATCATTTGGTTTTGTATTAAATAATCGTTTATTTCTTTTTTATCTGCCGACTTCCAAAAAGGAGCCGGTACTCAATTCGACTGTATGTTTTTTTTTTTCGTTTTTTTTTATGTGTGTTACCTCAGAACTTTTTTCTGGGTGAACCGATTTCGATGATTCTTTTTTTATTTGAAAGCTGGTACTTCTCGTGTGGTTCCATATGAATTTGATCAAGGTCAGACCAATAGTTTTTAAGTTATTCTTAAATAACTTATATTGAAGTCGGCTGTACAAAATTTTTAATTTTAAATTAATTTTATTCTTCATACAGTTTCGGATTCTTTAGTTATTTCTTTTCTAATGACATGAATCTCCGTGTTGGTATTTCTTGTGACTTTCCTTTTAAACACTCTGGGTTAAGATTGTTGAATGGCAAGCGAACAACATAACGTCCATCAGCATCCCTGACTGTCGTTTTTTCATAAAATTCTTCGCACTTAATTTATTCCTTTTTTTGTTTCTTCTTAATTTCATCCGGCTCTTGTTCTTTCCCCCAAAACTGCTTCAGGATTTCATCATCCTTTATTTGGATATGTAGACTTATAAATTGAAAATATGATTGAGGCCTTTGATGAGTTCGACCTGCCAAACCCATCCTAAGTGAGTATTCTGAGCGATGGGTCCGTGCTTAGATGGGTGTTTGATTAAACCTTCTCGTATTATTTCACCGTGTATATCGGCACCCAGAATCATATCTATTTTTGCAGGTGAACCGTATTTAGAATCAGCTAAGGGGAAAGTTTTCAATAGCAGGCCAGTTTAGGATTTTGATTTCAGTAGACGGTAGAAACGATGTCAAGGTACTCAAAACATAGGCATTCACTTGGACAGAAAACTCAGGATTTTGCAATGATTCTAAACTTAGTTGAACCATATGCTTGACTCTCATTTGTCCATCCTCAACACCTGATACTAAACCATTAATTGAGAGGCGTTGAAGGCCTAGTGATTGTACTGTAGCTTTGGATACAAAAGATGCTTCAGAGCCTTGATCAATTAACAACCTTATTATTTGTGAGTAACCTTTTGTTGATTTGACTTTGGCAATTGCCGCAGCCAGTAAAACGTTAATTTCCGTTTCTTGTTTTGAAAAATGGGCTACCACCTTCTTCTCAATATCCGATTGATTTGTTAATTCTTATTTTTCACACGTTTCAGGGCTCTTGTTCATGTCGATATTGGAGTCGTTGAATCTGTCAATATGGAGCAGTGTGTGATGCCGTCTGCCACATCGTCGACAGCATGTGGCTTGCACTGTCTTACATTGTGAGTAGATGATAAAAAATTGAAGCAGAGTTTTTGTGACTGGATAAATTCAATTCTTTCGGTCGGAGATTGCTTTTCGAACTGTTTACATTGATATAGTAAATGCTGTCCTGAGCACATCGTACAGTTGTTACTTAATACCTTTTTTTCTTCTGAGATTGTTGCATGATACGATTTTTGTTTATGACTTTGTTTGAGGTTGCTACTATTGGACTTCTTATGACATTTTTTCCTGTATCAATCATTTCAAGTGCTCGGAATCTGGACTCAAGAAAAATTGCTACATGATTCCAGGGCGGTAATTTTTCAGATTCTAGTTGGCAAATTTGTACCTCCCACAGCCTTCTCGATTCCTGATTTAATTTTGCTAAATCCAAGTGATTTATGATGACGTCCCAGTCTGACACTTTAACTTCAATATTGCTTAAGGCTTTCAAACATGAGTTTGTTGTATCCAGTAATAGCTTAACGCCGTTTGCCGATTCATGTGTTAATGACCTTTCTGAAAATCCAGGCTTCTTCATAATTAGAATCAGTCGTGGCTAAAGTCTTAAGTAAACTCTCCGGTTCACGAGATAAGCTACTTCTGAGATAATGGAGCTTTTGAACGGGCGTTAAGTTGGCGTTATTATGGATCAGTGAACGAAATAAATCATAAAATGTTTACCATTCTTCATAGCCACCAGAAAACATAGGTAATTTTATTTGATGTAATTTTACTTCACATGGTAATGGTTGTTGAGGTATTTTTGTGATAGAACACTTTTCTTGTAGAGCATTTGCTCGTAAGTTGTCTTTTAATTTTGTTTTATACTCTATATACATCTCCTCAAACTCAATAAATGTCGTTTTTGAAATAGTCAATGTTGTCCTTTTCCTCCCTTTTAACTGTCTGTAATATTTGCGCAAGTAAAGTTAAAAAGTTGGTATTTAACCTCTCTAGATTTTTTAATCTTGCTTCAATATAATCCAGCGTTATTCTTTCTTTAGGTGATTTTTTATAATTTGCAAAAGCTCTTTTAAGATGATCCAAGTTGTCTTCCTGATTTAAAATAAGTGATTCCATTTTATTATAGTGCTGTTTCTTCAAGTTTATCCGTTCAAGAAATTGAAAAACTTTATGGCGCACTAAGCTTAGATCTTGCATATCACCACCGTCGATAATGAATTCCAGAGTTCACTGCTATATAACACTTGTCACTGTTTACGCACTCTACGCACGGTTATGTCCAGTTCCCGGGTTTCGGCACCAAATGTCGACTAACTCAATTCACTATACTTCTACACTATTAAATTAAACATTGCACTTTTATCTTCATTTTGACTCATTTATTCGAAACCATCCAACACGTATAAAGCTTAGGAATAGAACAATTATAGCGTAATACAATTATATTGTTGTGCCATCTATTGATGCTGTGAGCATATTATACATTGACAACTTATATGAAACCTTTACGCTTATCTCTACATTTTTTCTAAAGACATGATAATGAGATGTCACAAATTGACGTAATTTTTAACAGTACGATTGGAACGTAACTTTGCATTTTCTGCCGACTTCCAAAATGGAGACAGTACTCAATTCGCCTGTATGTTTTTTATGTGTGTTACCTCATAACTTTTTACTGGGTGAACCGATTTCGATGATCCTTTTTTATATGAAAGCTGATACTTCTCGTGTAGTTCCATATGAATTTGATCAAGGTAAGACCAATCATATTTGAGTTATTCTTAATAACTTATATTGAAGTCGGCTGTACAAAATTTTTAATTTGAAATTTTTTATTGCTTAATTGTAGCATTGTAAAATGTTACTTAAATTTAGAGGATAAGAATATAATATTGATAGTTTTATTAATAAAATATTGTTTTCGGTTGTGTCTATCTCATGGTTTACTTGTAACGTTTGTGTTTCATGAGCATAAAGTAAATAAAATTAAGACATAATTAAAAAAAAACAAGATAAGGATTTTTTTATTGCATCTACGTCATATAATTTCAAACGTGATCAATGTAAGTTCAACGGGATTAGTTACACTGCCAATATCCGATACTCATACAATGCTTAAGTAATCAATTACATGTAGCTAAAATATTCTGTTATAATGTACCCATACTAATTGGGGTTGATGAGTTCTCTTATTGTCTGTTTTTTTTGTTTTTTTTTATAGGAGAAGGGGCAAACGAGCATGCGGCTCACCTGATGGTAAGTGACTACCGCCACCCATGAACAACCGCAACACCAGGGAATGAATCGCAGATGCGTTGCCGGCCTTTTGAAAAGGAGTACGCTCTTTTTTTGAAGGTCTCTAAGTCGTATCGGTCCGGAAAAATCGCTGATGGTAATCGATTCCACAAGGAAGTCGTGCGAGGAAGGAAAAATCTTCTAAATTGCACAGTGGTGGACCGCCAATCATCTAGATGATGTGGATGGTATCGGGAGTTCTGCCGCGATGTGCGTTCATAAAATTTGGCGGCTGGGATTAATCCGAACAATTCCTCAGAGCACTGCCCATGGTAGATGCGAAAGAAAATGCAAAGAGATGCAACATCAAAGAATCGACTTCAGACACAAGTTTGTTCCGGTACTCGGCGACGTTTTCCCGAGAAATATTGGCCCGGCCGGTGTATAGAGCATCACCAGTGCTGTCATCCGCATAGCAATGAATGCTACCAGTTAGCAACATATCATTGATATGCAGAAGAAACAGCGTTGGTGATAGCACACAGCCTTGTGGAACACCAGCGTTAATAGGCTGGTAGTCAGAACATGCACCGTCTACAACGACCTTGATGCACCGATCTGCAAGAAAGCTGGTGATCCAATTGCACAATTTCTCGGGAAGCCCATAGGAAGGGAGCTTCGAAAGAAGCGCTTTTTGCCAAACCCGATCGAAGGCCTTCGCAATGTCCAGACTAACTGTCTTACTATTATAGTCATCAAAAGGTATATTTGGTACAGACCGAATCATCCCGTTCGCAATCCGATCGTAACATAGTTATTTAAGTCAACTTAACGGATAAAGTTTGAAGTGCTACTTCTGTTCAACTACTTTGAAGTGCTACTTCTGTTCAACTACTTTGAAGTGCTACTTCTGTTCGACTAGTTTGAAGTGGTAACGGCAGTTACTTAAAATATATTTTCCAGACATTATATATTTTTATGTTTGCTTTTGTAAGTAAACAGTCTACAGCTAAACAATGTTTTTTTCATAGTATAGAGGTTCACAGACACGACTCTGTTATGGAATTTACGTAGCATTTTCTATCGTAAAATAATAAAATATCAACGCCATGTTTGAACTTAAAAGCTCCTAAAACAGATCATTTGTCAGTCATTATTGACAAAATTTGGGATTTTCTTTTTTTTTGTTTAATTTTGAGTAAGCTTCAAATCTGACAACAATTATTGTATACGCCTTTACAGGATATGACGATAACTGGTTAAATAACTTAGAGTGCTTAATTAAATTAAGACATAATTTTTAATTATATTGTAATTTTATTAAGAAGTATTTAGATATAAACATTTAGTTTTTGGGCTTAAACACGAGAGCATTTATACACACACAAAACACTCACGCCTGTCACCCAGAAGGGTAGGCAGAGACTACGGACTTCCATTTGGCGCGATCCTGACACACCTCTGTCGCCTCCTTCACATTCATATATCTACGCATACACGCTTGTCGGTTAAGGATACTTCTAATCTGGTCCTTTTTCAATATATCGCCGATTTGGTCGATAAATCTTCGTCTAGGAACGTCCTATCCCGACTCTGCCGTTCACTTCTGCAACATAAATTTGCTTTGTCACTCTTTCCTCGTTAATTTTTTCTACACGACCAAACCACCGAAGCATTCCTTTATTAATCCTGGTCACAACATCATCTTGCAAACCACACTTTTCTCTTATCACACTATTTCTCACACAGTCATGCAGTTTCCGCCCAAGCATACTCCATAATGACCGCATTTCTACAGCATTTATTCTACTCTCATGCTTTTTCTATCAGACCCAACTTTCACTAGCATACATTAAAGTAGGGACACAGCAATATGAATTGACATACGTGCCTTATTTGACACATTCTGACTCTTCATAATAGTATGTAGAGTCCCATTCACTCTATCTCTTACGTTCACTCGTCGTTTTATATCCTTATCATATCTACCATTCCTGCTCAATAAACATCCTAAATATACAAACTCGTCCACTTACTCAATCAACTCCCCTTCTATTCTTATTTCACTTAACGTTTTATTTTCTTGTCTTTCAAAAACCATCACTTTCGTTTTACTTGCGTTCACTTTAATACCACTATCTTTTAACGACCAGTTCATTAAAGTAACCACCATTTGCAACTCGGCCGCCGTCGATGCAAATATGGCTTGATCATCGGCGTACAAAAGGAATTTGACGGTTAACTCACCCATTCTTAACCCACATTCTTCAACTTTCAAAGTTTGCAAACAACTGTCCATAAATAGGTCAAAAAGCCAGGGGGAAGCTACACAGCCCTGTAGAACACTTTTTGAATGCCAAACAAGTCCGAGTAGATCCCGTTGATCCTGAAATCGGCACTAGAGTCCCTATAAAGAGACCTTAATGCATGTATCAAACCAGCGATCGACCCAAATGAGTACAGTGTTTGCCATTACACGTTCCTCTCCACTCTGTCATAAGCCTTTTCCAAGTTCATGAACGCACAAAAAACTTCCTGGTTTTTGGCCGAAAACTGCTCCGCAATCATGCAAATGGAAAAGACTTGATCCTTACAGCCCATCCCCTTTCTAAATCCAACTTGAACATCCCAAATTTTTCCATCAGTTTCTTCCATACCTCTTTCAATTAACACCTTAGCATACAGTTTACCTACAATGCTAGACAAGTTGATACCACAGTGGTTTTTCAGTCCTGCTGCGATCCCTTTCCCTTATATATTGGGACTATAATGGCTTTGCACGAGCCTTCCGGTACCCGCGTCAGTTACCAATATAAGTTAAACAACGTGTACAGCAGGCCTGCAAGCACACCCTCTCCAGCCTTTAGCATTTCGAGTGATACTCTATCATATTCGGGTGCTTTACCTGCTTCCATGCTTTTCATTGCTTTCATTATTTCATCTACACTTATCTCCCTACCTCTCTCCACTTCTTTCGGAATTTCTATTTCACCTTATTCAGACGACTCTTAAACACGCTATCAAAGTATCTTTTCCATCTCCTTATATTCGAAACATCATTCAGCATGCAGCCATTCTCATCTCGTATAGCATTCGTTCTGGGTTGTTTTGAATTTCCCCTGGCTGTTTTTACGAGTTTCCAGAACATTTTAATATTTGCCTGGAAGTTATCAGATATCCTTCTATCATTCTTACCCATTCTTTCTTGCTTTTTCCTTTTAACAATTTTTTTTACTCTCTTATTTATACGTCTAAAGTCTGCCTTTATTCTTTCAATATCATCATTCATACCACCAGAATTACTAGCTTTGGTTACTAGTAAATCTAGCTATGCTCACTTTTTTGTTTTAACTTCCATCCGTATCTCATCATCTCACCACAACCTTTATTTTTTCTTTCATTCTTTCTCTTACTTACACCACATACTTCGGTGGCTGCATCCACCAAAACTTTCTTAACATTATTCCATACAGTCTTCAAGTCTAAATCATTCATACATAAGCATCTATCTTATCTTAAAATTAGTTTATAATGTTATCACTTAAGATACAATAAATTTACTGTATAATAGAAAGACCGCTAAATTGGTTGAAAAGTTTAGAAATTTTTAAAAGCAGAAGAGACAAGTTGCCGACTAAGAGCGTAAACGACAAGCCAAATATCAGCGATAATAGGGCTTCTTGTATATTGTAACAGGCGTCTGAGAAAACTATTTTACCTCTTGTAGAAATATAGAATTATGTTGTTATAAAGTGTATTACGTTAAATTTATCTTTATAATATTTTCTATAAAATAAAAGATATATAAATCATGAGTTCTCTAAATCAGCCTTTGTTATGCGATGGTTAATTTGTGTTGTAATTGGAGATTGTATGAATTGTTGCAAAACTTAGCAACCATAAAATGTTCATAAGTGTTTAGTTTTTGATTGGAATTTTAAGTAATTTATACCTTAGAGTACACATTTTAGGCATTTAAAATTGCACATTTTTTTCTTCTATGAATTTCATCATCACCATCATCATTACAGCCCTTCACAAGTCCTCTGCTGAACATAGGCCTTCCACAAGGAATGCCTCAAAGCACGGTATTGAGCCACATTGACTGCATCCATCGCCTTCCTTCATGTCTAACCAGGTCGTCACTCCATCTAGTGAGGTGTCGCCCCACACTTTGCCTACCGGTGTTTGCCTAACGCTGCCACTCGAGAACCTTTTTCTTCATCGGTTGTAGGTTCTTCGTGCTACAGGGCCGGCCCAATGCCACTTCAGCTTACTAATCCGTTAGTATCGGATAAGACTCGCTCTTGGATTACGTGTACAGCTGCCTATAGAACCTCTTAATCACTCAAAATCCCAGGTCTCCTAGAAACGACGCTGCCACACTTAGTCTTCAGCTTTGACAGTTGGCTCTTTCTTGCAGACATATCCCAGGCAAAGTCTTTGAGGCCTTGGTTCCGCTCGAACGCTTTTTCAATACAAGCTGTATTGAAGTTGCGTTAGTTCCGCCGCATGCATTTGGATATCTGTCTATTCAGTTGCCTGAATTCTGTCAAATCTGTTGAAGACTGAATCATCATTTAGCGTGTAACAACAATGAGATTAAAACCGTGATCGGAGAGTTTTTGTGTTCTTCTGCGGCAGATCTCGCAGAACTTAGCTCCGACGGCATGGACAGTTTCCACGAGCTTATCATTCATATCGTTCATTCATCGCATTATTCTAGGCACTGAAAACGGTCTTGTAACTCGATCTGAAAGGATTCGGGGCTCTAGGCTAGAGCACAAGAAATACGAGGCGTTGAAGTGTCATGAGACGAGATCTCTCCAACTTAAAGTTTATGTTCAGTGTGCTTCTAACTAATCGGTGATCACTACCAGTTTTCACATTCGCGATCACCGAGACATCACTAAACACTTGTTGTCTGGTCTTCTCAATCTCATTTTTTGTTTAACAGTCGGAGCCCGACCAGGTCCACTTCCTGTGGGGCCGCTTCTGAAAGGAAGAGGTCACCATAAAAAGTCCCGTTTTCTCCAAATGTGCAGTATTAAAAATCTATAGATTCAAATAGTAAATAGTCTGTAAGTAAGTAGTAGTTCTGTTCTTTTGCGAGGATTTGTGGTCTATCAAATCTAATGTAATGGTGGGGACGATCTTGAACATGTTCACAAACTGCAGACTTATAAAAAAACATTATATTTCACTATCTTTCAGAGAGGAATGTCGGTAGATAGGCTTTAATAGGGACACACTATCATTATTGTTTGATTTGACAAGTGTAAAATATAGGTCATCTGAACGATTTAAAAAGGCTTTTATTTTTCCTTACCGTTAACATAAGGTAGGAACAGAACCACTTTGCAACTTTTTTCTTTTTTGACCAGAAAAACAGTTTAGATGAAAGTGATTGCCACATATCATAGAAAATTTATGTGGCGTCAAATTTTATCTTTGATCTATTTAACATCCGCAACCACTTCTCTCCAATCTCTGTATTTATAAGGAATCTGCAATTACTTTGTTGTTCGGTTTCAATAAATTGACAATTCACGTAATATTATCATTATCATGTAAGCTTATGTTAGTGGTCAGTAGCTGTCCACTCCATGACGACGAGAGTCAATAGCAATAATTTTATATATCTAAGGACCATAAAAACTGAGCGTGAGTTTGTTTATATTATATACTATTATTAATATCAAGAAAGCTAACTATTCCTTGTACAAATATAACTTATTATTTATCATTCACTTTGAATAAAATCGACATCAAAAACAAGCGGAGCGTAACTAATAAGTGAAGTTATAAATGCCCTCATATTTCTCTATTTTGTTATGCTGATCTATCTCTATACTCTATAAAAATAACTTTTCATTAAATTTTCTCCAAAGCTGGAAAATTTATGAACTACTATTAAGGAATAATGTATATAAGAATAATTCAACTTCTGTAAAACAGGGCCCGTTTGAAACCGGTAGCCGACATGTGTTTATTCTCGCCATTGATAAATAATAATAAATCACGTAAACAAATAAAAATAATACATACCGACAGTTAACCTCATATCTATAAACCCACTTAAGCAAATTATAATATAAATAATACACGTGTTGTACATTCATATATATTTGAAAATCTACCTTGAAAATCGTTATTAGTTCTCACAAAAACTTGAGACACAGTATTTAATACCTTCATAGTTTGTGTTCATAGTTCTTACTAAAATAAGTTTGCAAAATTTAGGTTCAGCTTTTTCCATGGATTTTTCGGCATTAGTTGTTCACAATATCCTCCTCCATTAAGTTGCAGATATGCGGCTAGCATTTGGAGAAAAAATTGTCATATTTCCACTTACATCCCATTATTATAATAACGTAACCTCATTTTACCATTTTTTAACTAATCACAGGAACAACCTTCCTCTCGGAATAAAGAGGAGACCTGTTCCCAGAAGTAAAATGTATATAGACTCTAACTTTACTATAAATGAACAAAAGAAAGTTTCGTTGTGAAAGTTTCTTTGCATTTTGAACAATGTTTTTCATTGTACTTAAATATTTTAAAGTGAAAAATATAAAATTTTATTACTAAAAACGTTTATTATCGTTAAAATACTAGCATTTGGTTAAAAAATCTAGACTATGCGTAATATATGTAGCGTATCGTTAAAAGTCAGTGAAAACTTTATATAAAATTTTATGTGCAGTTTTTTTTACAATGCAGGTTACCTATAAAATTTTACTGGCTACACTTTTGTCATATTTTTAGTTTATATATTAATTTAACTTACAAATGTCAGAAAATGTACCGCTAGTTGTTGCACACTTGAATTAAATTTAAAAAAAGTACATAACATGTAAATTTAACTCACAAATGCTAAAACATCACTTTTCTATGCAATTAAGCATATTATATTTTTAACGCTTTGCTAATCACGTCCTTTTTCCAAGTCTAAGAATACCTGTCATGTTCATATTGAGTGTTATCAATCTATGGCAATGGTTGTTGTGGCACACCGTTATCGTAGTTGAGCCAAGCTGCATATTTTTGTGCAAATTCTTTTCTAAATTCCATAAACATATGACAAGTAAACTTTTAAATACACTATGCCTATAAAATAAACTATGCAAATTTACTCAAAGTTTGTGAAGAAATTACACTGTGAAGTTGATAAATTTTGTAATTGTTTTAGTAACTACCTTGCGCGGTGCGAATTGTGACTGTGGGTGAACTCATCGTTGCATTCGCTCTGACCTACATGCTACATAGTGCACCGCTCAAAGGAGCGGCGCACTAAGCAGCATGTAGCTATCTATCACTAACACTTTGTTGTGATATCTTTATACAAAGTGATAGTGTCGCTAAAATATGCTTTTAAAGGAATACTGTGTCGTCATGTTTTCTTTACAAAAGAATATAATTTGTACTGGATGTCGACAAAAAGATTGGTCAGTCCATATTATGTACTAAAAAGCTGTAACAACATCTACGAAATAACTTGCGCTGGAGCTAGAAATATAACTTCTGACGAAACTGCATATAGCCATTGTCCGGAATGCAGAGCTTCAGTGAGGAAATCCGGAAACATTTCTTCACCAATCCGCTGTACGTCACCCGCTCCTCTGAAAAACATAACACTAAGCAAAAAATTCACAGCAAAAGGGCAAAATCACTCTGTCTCACCAAATCTATATAAATTTCAGTCGATAATGGATGTAATACGTGCTATGCGGTTCAACTTGGATGACCTCAGGGCTGAAATGTCTTGAGAAAATTAGAAAGTCAAAGGCAAAATTCCTGGTTACATTACTCTTGGTTATATTACTCTAGTACCAAGTTGACAGTCATCTTGATCTCTGTTGAGATCACTTGATCGCGTGTTGGTTCTCAGCGTAAAGCAGACCCTGTAAATTATATACATCAGCCGTGACCCGTCGTTATGTATTTTACGAGAAAAGCCATCTAGTAATTAGTGTAGGTAAGTATTTAGTGTAGTTATAGTTCCGTTTTATGTATTAATTGTTGATTTACGAATATGTATAGAAAATTATTTTAAATATTTCGACGCAGCTCTGGTAGCTAAAATTGCAATGGAAGAGCCTGAATTAAGCTCCCTTGAGTCCCCCCACCGTAACAGACTCCTTAAAATTTAGGCGACTTGATACTAAACCCAACACGACGTGTGTGTTATGCCAAATTCTTCCTACATGTAATTATTAGCAGCAAAGCTGTACGTACTTGAATACCCAGTAAAATTTACTTTCTTAATATATAACCAGTTAAATATATTATCTATAACAATATTAACAGAATATTACTACATTATCTTCTTCACCAGCACGTAAAAATTCAATGCTAGATATGAAGGGAGAATTTGTGTTTGGTATGGCATGGATAAGGTATGTGCCTAACATTGACGTGAGTAATACAAGACACCTATAGTAAAATTATTTTGTCCGCGCAGTTGGGGTCATAAATCATAACTCGGCCTCAGCCCGGCTGGGGCGGTGAGCATGTTGCGCGGGCGCAACGCCATTATCGATAACAACAAATGAATCATCGAAGGCAGGTACACGGCGGCGGTGCGGTATACAAAGGGTAGTGCGACATTGTTATGTTATGAGTCATTTGTTTTATATTATTACCCCCGCCAAATACCTGCAAATTAGTGCAATGATAATTTAGTACATATATCGAAGAGAAATTTGTTTTTGAGCATCTTTTCTCTGAATTCCTTTAGTGACACAATGGCTACTCCTTTGTGTATACCGACACGGCAGAATTTATTCAAAACAATATTTTGCCTGTTGGCACCAACACACAAGCACAAGCACGTTTTGTTATCAATAATGTTTTAAGATTTTTCACGGAAATGAAAATAGATCCAAAAAAGTTACAAAGTGTTAATTTCTGACGTTCTCGTGAATTTGCTGTGGTGATATGTGGTGTGAGTGTCAGAGCGGTCGACAAAATTAAAAAACAGTATATAAAGGGAGAAGTTAGCTCTCCGTGAGAAAGCGTCTATCGGCCTTGTACAGTAACTGCGTTAGACGACTTTGACAAAAGTGTAATCAAACAAATAGTGTCATCGTTTTATCGCGACGGTGAATATCCTTCCACGGCAAAAATTTTTAATACAGCAATATATTTAATATTCAATAATTTATTTTAAATTATTATTATTCTTATTTTAATAAATACGTTGTTTTATCTATTTTATTTTTCATTTTTATCACTAACCCACATAATGACAAAACTAAATACACTATCGACAACGCTTATTGACAACAATAATGCGCATCACTATGCTCGCCCATTAGGTCGTGAGTGGGAGAGTGAGCGAAATACTCCGATGAGTTTTGACCCAAACTGCACGGACAAAATAATTCTAGTACAGTACCTTTGACGATGCTATCATCAAACTATTTATTTATTGATCTTTATTGTACCTTACATACTAAGTACAGGAACAAAAGGCGGACTTAGTGCAAAAACCATTCTCTGCCATTCAACCTCTGTCAGTCAACCATAAAACGAATATATACATACATATACACACATAAGTACATATATATTTTTCCTAAGTAAAATACGAAAATGTAGCTCTTTGTTACAATCTAGAATTGGAACAAAACAATAAAATAAGAAAGAAGGTAGAAAATAAATTATAATAATATAATCGATATTATATTTGTTCAGATCCAAAAAAATGGAATACCTTGCAAGGTTTCATGAAATTCTATTATTTGCTTTGAATGATATAATCATTTGGAAATAAAATATATTATTTGCTTATGGGAAAAAAATAAGCATTTTATAGCAATAAATAGATTACCATAAATAATGCACTAATGAAATAGATCATCCAATAAAAGACTTTTTTGATATTTAGAAACTTGACTTGACATTTCAAGCTTCAAAATATTCACTTTTTTTTATAGGAGAGGGGGCAAACGAGCATGTGGCTCACCTGATGGTAAGTGACTACCGCCGCCCATGAACAACTGCAACAATCAACATCAACATCACTTAAACGAACAAAAGAAAAGGACAGATTTTCAATTCGATTTGAAACGAACGCAACATAATCGATTTTTGATTAAACAAAATAATTATAAAATTACAAAATATCAACATAACAAAATACAAGTAACAGTAATAACAACAATTCAAGTAATCGATCTAAGGTCGATGTCACTAATATTCAGTTTACTTTGTTGTTGTTTTAACTTTCGTTAATCGTTTATCATATCGTTTCCTTACTAACCACAGCCTTTCTTTAGTGATTTAATATTGATACTGTTTTTATATTTTTATGTAAGTTAAGTGAAAATAATAATAGTTAAAGCCTGTTGATAACGGTAAAAAATCACCTGTTACAGTGTAGGTAATATATAATCTCACTTTTACTTATTCTACAATAACTCAGCTCCTAGATTGACAAATCTACCCAGATTTGCCGCTTTGAATCGTTAATATATCGCCTTTCAAATGGTCCTACTTTCATTTTGTTAACACCTGGGCCCAAGAAAGTATGAACAAATCTCCTTCTCCTTTATATATTATAAGAAAATATAATATAATAAAAAATACATAAAGATATAAAATATACTGATGACACTAATATACAAAGATTACAACTATAATGATGACGGAACTTAGCAGTTGTAAAGCAATTTTAGAAAATTATCTGGAACATTCTTCTTAAATATTTGTTTGCAGATAGGTTGTCTTAATTTTTCAGGCAGGTCATTCCATAGGCGCGCGGCTTGGACAACCAACGATGAAGATATAAAACCCGAACGGTGAAGGGGTATAAAGAGAGCAGGAGTCTCCAATGACAGAAGCTATCTGTCATGAGTATCCCACATAAACTGTAACTTATGTTTCAGATAATTTGGATAGTGGTTTTCGAATAAAATTGACAAAACTGTGTTAAGTATCCTAATGTGTCTTTGCTGACAAATTGGAAGCCATTTGAGTGAGAGGTGAGTGCGGGATAAGGATACATGATCAAATTTGTGAAGATAAAAAATAAAACGGATACAGTTATTGAAGAGACGATCCAGCTTATCAAGGAAAACCTCATTGAGATCAGGAAAACATACATTAGCATAGTCAATAATAGGCAAAATAAGAGATTGCACCAGAGTTATCTTTACCTTGACCGGAAGAAAGTTCTTGAGACTGAGCTTAGCAAAAACTGAATCACTGATATTTTGAACACAACCCCAAGTTGGTCGACCAACTTGGGGTTGTGTCAAAGTAGATATAGTAAAATAGAATTATCAAACGTGACAGGTGGATCGCAATGGACGTAAAGCTTACACAATTGTTGGGCAGTACCAATTATTTTAGCTTGGCATTTATTGTGGTTCACACTAATACAAAACTTACGAGACCAACTGTGGAGATTCGCTAAATCCATATTGAGTCTGGCAATAGCGTAACATAAAGAGTTGACGTTTGCTTGAATATATATTTGCAGGTCGTCAGCGTATAGATGGTAAATGCAGCTAAGTTGAGAAGAGAGAAAAATAATAAAAATGGAGAACAGAAGTGGAGATAATATTCCACCTTGTGGCATGCCATTGGAGAGTTGACACCAGTCAGATACATCATGACCATTAATGAAAGCTTGCTGACGGCCACAAAGGTAGGAAGAAAACCAGTCTTCAGCAGTAGACGAAAACTTGAGATTTAGAAGCATAGCAATCAATCAATACAAGTATTGTGACCTTTCTATTCTCCATGCCCTCCTGAATGTCTTCTGTGACTTTGAGACCATACCATAAGATCTTTCCGTCAATACCCACAGTTAGGTCTTACGACACTCACGGGACAAAATTGTTGACGGATTCTAAATCATGGGATATATATTATGTGAATTAGGTAATTTGGTTTCAACATGAGGAAATGTTCCCTTTGTATTCGAACGTATTCGAAAAAATGATCCCTTTGTATATACACATAATACATTCAAACACAAACGAGAAAAGCCGCTTATTTTTTGCAGACAGGCTTATCCACTGGCTTTATTATGTAAATAATAGAGTCAGTATGTAACGATTTGCATAATTTTGTCTATTTCGCACTGGAAAATAATTTCAACTTATTTGATATTCCGTTGTGCAATTTGCTTACGGCTTTCACAAACACGTGTTATAAACGTGTTTGTGAAAGCCTTTAAAAATATTTTAGTTATTTTGTAAATCCTTTAATTCTTTCAATCTGTACATACATAAATACCATTTTATGTAAGTTAATAGACCGTATGGCTTATTTAGTCTCGAAAATATTTCAGAAATGCAAAATAATATATCTTTTAATGAATCTTGAAAAGGCCAACGTGTGAGAAAAATGACATCTAATGTTAAACGATAACCATTGTGACAAATTTCAATGTACACAAAAATAAAATTAGTTTCACAAAAATAAGTGATATTCGTTGTGTAAAGACTAGGAACAGACACAAGCTAGTGGTATCTGCTAGTTACCCGACTCCACCGGGTCAGTAATTCATTCTTGGGGTGATTTATATACGCTTTCACTACATAATCCCAAAAAGTATACAAAATTTGACTTCTTCAAAGTTCAAAAACTTTATGAAACAAAGTTTGTCTAAAAAGGGTTATTGTAATATACGGTATATAACAAAAACCCCGTTGGTCGTTTCAGGGACGTTTAGGTGTACACATAGGCATGGCAATTATGATATCGAAAATTTTTTTTTGGTTGCTATAAATGGAATTTAAGAGTTTCTAATCAGATAACTTACAAATTTAACATTTCTAAAAATGTTAGTTGCTTCTGAATTTACCCACACGTGCCAACATATTATTATCTACGGCCGCTGTGAGGTCACTGACACTGCTGCCTCAAAGCAAGCCGCTGCGCGGCGAGCGCCTCCAAGGTTTTTGTGTAAATGGTTATACCTATTTAGAGACAGTTATTCTGCGAAAAGATAAATTTAAAAATAACATAAATTGTACAGAAATCTATTTTTTTTAATAATGTGTTGGCAGTTTTGGAATATTCCGTTTCCCTTCTTGAATACCTAATAATACTTGATATGTTAATATTTATTTTATATTTTATAATATCTTACAAATATCATTTTACGAAGTCATTTAACGAGGAAAATTCTTAGACCCCCTAAGTAGATGACGATGTTTTGACGTGATCTAACAGTTTCTGAAATTACGTTCATTACAATCTATTAAAGTCAACTACTGAACATAGGCCTCCACACAGATAATCTCGTAAGGAGGGTATTTGTCATACTTTCCACTTTTGGCAGGCGGGTTGGCAACAGCAGTTTTTTTTTTACTTTAGATCTAGTTGTTGTTAAGAAGATGCTGTGAAGATGGAGCCACACCCGAGGGACGAATTGGGCTAGTGGATATTCTTTCAATGCCAATACACATTGTTATTTGAATTACATATGTCATAAACTTCCACTTTATTACTAAATAGATCTAGAAAAAATATTTAAAAAAGGTTATTTCAAGCATAAAATATCCTAATTAATTCCAAATTTGCAACTATTTGTAGGAAAATTTTAGTATGTATTTTTCATATGAAAATTTATTCGATAAAGAATATGTAATAGAAATTATTTTTAAATAAATTCTTATTACAAGATTACCTTAAAATACGCGGCGTTTTGCGCGCTAAATAAAACTTAAATACCGTTAGCTAACGGAGGATTATAGGAGGTTAGGTATAGCTATAGGAAAAACCCCACACACACCATTCGAGTGATCAAAGGTAGCGTCCACTATATGTCGACTAACTTATTTTGATCCACTTATTTTGATCTACCTAATGTCTATTAATTATACTGTGCTAATATTTATTAGTAATATTTAAAAAGCATGGAAAATTTTATGAACATAAAATTTTGACACAATTCGGTAGTCAAGAATAGAAATAAAAATAAGGATTGTGTATCATTAATAAAAAATGCTAATTAGTAGATTTTGAAAAACACAGCAGCATAACGGTTTAAGTATATGATATTGTGTGGATTTATCCCACAATTAAAAAAATCTTGTTATTGGAGGGTTATAAATGTATTTGGGGGGGGGAGGAGTTACGCTCGCGACTAAAGTAGAGCAATAAACCCAAGGCGACCCCTGTCACGCTATCTGTGAATTTTTGCAATATTAGGCAATTTCATTCCAACCTTAACGATGTCCATTACCATCTAGAGACGGCGAAGCTGGCCTTGCTCTTTTTAACCGAGACTCAGGTGTCCTCTCCGGCTGATACTTCATATCTCTCCTACCCGGGGTACAAATTAGAACTCTCCTTTGTGCCCCAGGCTGGAGTTTGCGTATACGTCAGAGAGGACATCTGTTTTCGACGCCTCGGCAGTCTTGAAGGTACGGACCTGTCCATCCTGTGACTGCGCGTAGACAGCGACTACCATCCCCGGGTCTTTGGGTGCCTCTATAGGTTCCATAGCGGTAATGCCGACACAGACCGACTCATCGACCATGTCCAAATGGCTGCAGACTCCGTGCTACAACAGGTCCCATCCGTAGAGATCGTGATACTCGGTGATGTTAACGCCCACCACGCTGAATGGCTTGGTTCTCATTTAACCGATTATGCAGGTAGATCTGTCTATGACTTTGCATTGGCATATGGTCTAACACAACTGGTTACTTAGCCTACGCGGATCCCAGATGTAGAGAACCATTTACCCTCCCTGTTGGACCTTCTGCTGACCTCCTATCCGGACGGATATCAGGTCTCCCCTCTGGGCTCTTCAGACCATTGTCTTAACCGGAGTACGGTGCCACTCAGGCTCAAATCGCAGTTGCTATATGCAGCTTGCCGCCATGTTTGCCACTATAAGTCAGCCGATTGGGACGGGATGCGGCCTTTTTTTGCATCCTACCCTTGGGGGTGGGTTTTCTTCTCGTCGGAAGATCCCAGCGTTGTTGTCGATTCTGTTGTGGTACTTCGGGGTATGGAACTTTTTATTCTATCCTCTGTGGTGCCCAGCGGAAGCAGATCCCAGCCATGGTTTGGTCGCTCCTGTAAAATAGCATCACGCTTTAAGCAGGAGTGCTACCGGGCCTGGGCTGACGCATCAACGTCTGGGGATGTAAACACCAGCACTCTTAAAAAGAAGTATAATTCCGCCTTCAGGTCCTTCAAAAGCGTCATTACCAAGGCAAGGTCTAAGCACATCGGCAGAATTGGCGTGAAGCTATTTCGCCTTCCTTCGGGAACCCGTACATTCTGGTCTCTCACCAAGGCTGTCCAAGGGAACTTCTGTCAGCTATCTCTACCATCTCTGCACAAAGAGGACTACTCACTGGCCCATGCCGCAAAGGAGAAATCCGATCTGTTGAGCTCTCTCTTTGCGTCCAACTCGATTCTAGATAACGGGGGGAACACACCGCCGACCATCACGCGATGGGAGTGCTCCATGCCAGATGTGCGGTTTACACGGTGATCTGTTCGCAAAGCACTCTTCTCCCTGGACGTCAGCAAGTCGATTGGGCCCGATGGAGTCCCTCCCGTTGTGCTGAAGACGTGTGCTCCGGAGTTGGCATGGGTTTTAACGAGTTTTTTCCGGTACTCCTACTCCAAAGGCGTAGTCCCGAATTCATGGAAGACAGATTTGGTCCACCCTATCCCTATAAAAGGCGACCGCTCAAACCCATCCAACTACAGGCCTATTGACATTATTTTAAAGAACAAGGAGGTGTCCTTAAACCGTAAACTGTTAGCTCATAAGGTACCTTGAGGATCAAAAGCTGATTAGTGACCGCCAGTACAGTTTTCGTCGGGGTCGATCAGCTGGTGATCTTTCCAGGCAGAGGTAATCAATCCACATAAAATTTACAAATATTATTTAATTAAAATTTAATTTGAATATTTTTATGTCGAGTTTTCTGAAGTAAAGTTATTTCTATACGTTTGAATACTGACTTTCATAACGCACTTAACAGGAACCACAGGGTTTTTGTAACATTCTGTATATATTAAATATGGATAATGATAACCCCTGGAAATGAGGTGATCGCTACCAAGCTATTTCTATTTTTTTTTGTGTCGTTTTTGTGTTTTTTTGTCTAACATATATGATTGTAAGCTGTTATTTTATTTTTACAGTTCCGCAGGCTTACTTACTGGTTGTTCAAAGTACAGAGCTTTATACCGAAGCAGTGGTAATTTAAACAAAATAGTGACTTTCAATAAGTATTATTAATAATCTATAATGACTAAAAAAGTTTCAGTTTCTGTAACAATAAGGCCCGTAAATCATTAATAAAGAAAATTAACATTTCCAAGTGTCACTTTCCCTTAAAAAATTATACATATAGAAGAAGACAAACGCATGTAACAAATTTTAATCCTAGCCATTACAGCCTATCAAAAGTCCTAAGCTATACATAGACCTCTCGTAAAAGGCTTCCTGTCCTCCCTGCAACCCTACTACCAGTAAAATTTTACGAGCTGATGATGAATGATGATGAACAAAGTTAGGAATTATTTAATGCGTATAATCGTATTAATCTACTTTAACACATTGGATGCGTATAAAACTACCAGTGAAAAATGAGCAAAACCTTTAAAATTGCACGAATATGTAGATAATTAATTGCTAATTTGTTGTCAAAATCGCGATTTTGTTGCTTCTAACAGTTTAGAGGAAATCGACTGTTAACGTTAAGATAGGAGCAGAAACTTCAAAATAACCTGGCTGTGATAAAACGGGAGAATTTATTGCTTATTTGTTGCTAGAATTTAGTGCATAAAGAACATGAAAAAATTCAAATACGAAAAATTATAAAATAGAAATTAAGTTATGTTCTAAAACTGATTTTGAAGTGCAAAATTAACAAATATTTTGATGCTGGTCAGTATACATGATCTATTAACAAAGACTATTAGAAAGCCTACAATAAAATAACAACGATCGATAAGCTGCACCAAGTAATAAGTTGCTAATTATATGTGTATAATTATGTTATATTTATAGTAGAATATTGCAATTCAGAAAATTATCAAAATATATTATATATAACAAAATATCTGACGTCTTTTTTTAATTATTTAATATAAAGTTGGCAGTGTATATTACTTGGTTCAGCTTATCGATCGATTTTAATTTGTTGCTGGCTCTTCAGATCTTGTTGATTCCATAATTGACCAGCAACAAAATACCTGCTGTCTTTTTAATCTATCAAGCAGATATAGCTAACAAAACTTTTAAAAGTTTAAGTTAAAGTTATAACTTATATACGTCTCACTGCTGGGCACAGACCTCCTCTAATTTTTAAGAGGGTTTTTATTGTAAGGAAATGTCACGCGCCCCCAATGCGTGTTGGCGAATTTCACATGTCTTCGAAACATTTTTTCTTCTAATAAGAAGAAAAAATGCATGTTTGAGAAATAAAAAATACAGTTTTTTCAGACATGCAGTTTACCTCACGATGTTTTTCTTCACCGCCGAGCACGCGTTAAATAAGCACTTAAAATTACAATTAACCATTATTTCATTGGCGTCGGCGGGGGCTAATACGGATTGCTAAAATTCACATTATTTGTTCTGTGAAATTTACTTATAATATAATTTTTGCTGAGTTCCTAGAGGTGCTCGTTTATGTTTTTCCATAGCAGTGGGCAATCTGAGTTTTATTCCTTTTTTCTAAAATAATTAATGAACAATGGTAAATAACACGTACTCAGCTGTAAGGAAAGTAAGGAAATCTGTATAATGACAGATTATAAGTATTTCGAAGACTTTCTGGAGGTTAGCGGCAAACTTAGTGCTCCCACTGTCACATAAAAGGAGAACGGTGCAGAACAATGATATGCACCTATTTAAGTAGTAACTTTAACTAACTGGATCAAATTTCTCGAAATTGTCATTCTAAATTATAAGAACAGAGCGAAATTATAAAGGTTTCTTATCATTAGGAGCGTGACCCTAAAACCTAACCAGAGCTCCATAATTTACCTGCCATCCATATTCATAATTTATGATGATCCTTGTCGGACTGTGTAGTTACTTTAAATTTAATATTTTTATATTTTTTTTATTTAATTTAGTTTTGTAGTTTTATAAAATACAAAATTAAATTAGTGAAATATTTTAATTTAACAAGACAGTACCGATTTATGCAGAACTTGATTTCAATTATTGAACTTTTAATGGCGTGAAGACGCCCAATGAAAGGCGAATTCCAGCTTTTCACAGAACATGAAATTTTAAGTTTTATGTTGTGAAATATTACTCTGCTTCAAATTTCTTTATCGCAAATTCGTAAACCCAGAACAGACAATAAAGTGCATGAATTTACTTTTCATTTTTGCAGTGCATTATTAATAAATCCGAACCTTATTTTATGTTAATACGATTTTGTTAAATGATATTAATTTTTATCTACCAATAAACTTCTGTTTTTAATGTTATGTCTTGAAAATAATAACTCATCACATATCTTGTCTGTAGTTTCACAAATTTTTCGACAAAGCGAAATCCCAAACCACCGGTATAGAGAAGCTTCCAATACAATTGACATATATATATATATACAGTATAACTAAAACTCCACTAGATAAAGTGACGACTTGGTAAGACATGTAAGAAGTCGATGAATGGTACTGTGCTTTGTGGCATTCCTTGTGGGAGGCCTATGTTCAGCAGTGGTCTTGTGATGGGCTGTAATGATGATGATAATGATTATGATAATTGAATGTTGCCGAAATTAATTGACAAACCGTAGTTAATCTGAACAAAGCAATCTTAGGATCTTAAATACATCTCAATCAGACCTCTCGCTTTGCTTTCAAATATTTATAAAGTGTTGTCGATTAATAATCGAAGAACTCCTTTTCTATCTAGTAATCCATCTGGGTAGGTACAATGTTCTTACCTGTATTAAGGTATAACGGCATATATTATCAATTAAGAGGCATACCTTCTTATGGAAATTAGTGGCTACAGCAGCGTGTGGATATGAGCTATTTCAGTATTATAAAAAAAAAATCGCTTCAAGGTGAAAGGGGAGCTAATGCCATTACATTTCATTTCTACAGCATCCACGTTTGATTGGTGTGAAAAGAGATACTGTCTCATTAAATGAAAACGTTTTATAATATAATATATTTAATTTACTCTCAATTTTCCTATAAATATTCCGTTTGTATGAACTACGTGCCCATAGGTATAAATGGTTCTTTAGAGGACTAAGTTTTGCATAATTCGTCGTATAACTCAAACTGCGCTACGTACGGTTACTGTTCCAAATAAATCAAAACTAAGCGCCGAGTTTGGTCACCTTGTGAACGAGGTTTTATTACTACTGTTTTTAGCAAATGACTTTGTTTTACAGGTTAATCTCCTCTGGAGAGGACAGCTTCTCCTCATATTTGTTTTCTCAGGCAAGTTAAACCCAAGTACATTATGAGGAATTCATGGGGCCAGATAAAATATGTAGCTAAAAACACCAACCTTCCCCATCCAAGCGGCAGATTTGGACAATGGCTCTACTACCGACAACGTTGCAGTCATGAACCTTGGCCCCACCGCAAAATTAGCGATTCGTCGCCGCCACAATCGTGAAAGACAGAGCGGGAATCTGCTTTTGGAGCCTTACCATATCAGCATAATGCCTTATACGCAACTCCATCAAAGATGCCACAGGGTAAAATGAGAAACATCCCGCCACAGTTCATCTACGCGTATCTGGAGTGGTTTTGCCAAATCCACTCGAAATGGTAATGAAATTTTGAGAAAAATAATAATAAAACTAGACTTTGGTAATCATTTATGTTCCCAAAGTATTATATAAAATAAGTAATCATTTATGTTCCTAAAATATTATAGAAAATTAAATAAAAACCTCTGGCTATTGGACCCATTCAAAGGTTTACATTAGGGAAAGTTTCTAGTTTAGAAAAACATCAATGTAAGTTTATAAATAATAAATATTTAAAAAAAACTTAAAACTTAAATAATGATGAGTATTTCTTATTGAATAATCTGTTAGTTTAATAGAGTACTTAAACTTTAGGGTCAAGTTTATTTGTTTAATACAGCTTAATAAAACCTTAGTATATAGCAGCTTATTGCTGCTGTGTTTCGAATGGTGAGTGTAGAGAACCTGAGACCCTTTTTACTGGAAAGGAAGTATTCCAAATAAGTCCTCACGGATGACAACGCATCTGCATTTTGATTCGTAATCGAAGGTAGATGTAGATATCTATGGGCCACAGCAAACACTTACCATCAGGTGGACTGTGTGCTCATTTGTCACCCTTATCCTATAAAAATATCACTCACCTTCAATTTGATGACAATATAGTTCTTATGGCAGAATCGCTGGAGAACCCAAGTAAGGACTATGCTCAATAACCTCAATAGTGCTTTCCGATGGATAAATCTTAGGACGAACATGGAAAAAAATAAAGGTCATGAGTAACGTCCGTGACACACTTATGCCCGAGTTCAATCGATGTATTGAACTCGGCTGGGCAGCGCTCGGGAGATTACGACACATTTTCTCGTCAGGCATACCTCAAAACTTTAACACAAGATTGTAAAACCAGTTCGTGTTGCTAGTGATGAATTATGGGTCTGAGACGTTGTCCTTCACTGCTGGCCGTATAAGGAAGTTCAAGGTCACTCATCGAGTTATGAAGTGGGCAATGCTCGGGGTTTTTGTGAATGATAAACTGATAAATGAGGATAACCGCAGTAGAACCAGAGTAACCGACATAGTACAACGGACTAATAAGCTGAAGTTGCAATGGGCCGGCCTTAGAGTTCGACGAACCGACAACTGATGGGGAAGAAATGTTTTCCAGTGGCAGCCTCGTACCTGTAGGCGAAGTGTGGGTTAGGCTCCCCACTAGATGGAGTGATGACCTGGTAAGACATGCAGGAAGTAGATGGATGCAGGTGGCTCAGGCGTGTGCTTTGTGGCATTCTACCTAGCAAGCAACTTTGGCACATTTCTGCCCTATCTGGCAATCTATGGCGGAAGACAATGTTTAGTAGTTGACTTTTGGATAGGTAGTTATGATGGATAATGATAATGTCGATTAAAGAGATAGAGGGAGCCTTGAACTGGGCGGCAGATTTCATCAGATTTCATGTGGCATGTTAGGTAAGTAAAGTCCGTCCGTGCCAGGCAAGAATCCCTAACTTTATAATGTTGCCAGTAAAATAACAAAAAAAAAGAGTTTTAAAAAGTAATAAAGCTCTTGCTAATAGTGGGGTTATATACACGTGGGAATAAGGATTATAAATACATTACGCATATATTTTTATCCATTTTTATGTTATAAAGTCATTAGAGGACTTAGCGATTTTACACTGCTTGTGATAATTGCGAAAATTAGGTAGGGAGTGTCATTTTCCGCGCTAGGTTTTATTTTTTATTTTTATTAACTCTGCTTTATTTGTAGGTCCAGTAAAATTAATAATCATTGTTATTGGCATTACAGCTTAGAGTAATTGACAAACTATACAAACTACAAACAGCTCGTTAAATAAATCAGGTGTTCATTACGTTTCGGATTTAACTAAATTAATTGAACACTTTGTCTGAATTTAGGGCTAATTTATTTAGTATGTAGTTTTGTGTATTTTTTTATTGTTTTATGTAGACTTTCAATGACTAAAAATGCACGCTTTAGTTATACTAAGAATGTAATAATATATATACATAAAATATTAAAAAATAACTAAAACTAATATTATTATATAATTTCAAGTGTCGATAGCTACGTATTTTTAACTTATTTTGTTTGATATTTAGAGGCCAATTTTGGCTAAAAAATTAGAATAAAAGATCAGTACATATATAGTTTTTCCATATTTGTTGTCGACATAATACCAAACGCTTTGCTTCGTCATCTCTAAAGTGTACAGTAGAATAATTTGTCTGCATCCACTTTCGATCCTCAATCGTAAATAGGCTTTTGTAAAGTCACCACTTACCATAAGTTAAACACTGTCTTATTATTATATGACATGAGTATGAGTTCTCGGAAATCTTAGAAACCTGGGGTTACCGCAGGCGTAGGAAGCCTTCAAAATACCACTGCTGAATATAGGCCTCTACCATAGATTAACTCAGAAGGGCCTCTTTTATCGTGGGGAAGTCCTCCTGGATACCTTCTCTTGCGGGGGCAGCGGAAAAGTTATGCCGAACTCCTACCAACCTCCTTAAAAACGGAAAGTCCCCGGGCGAGGATGGAATTACAGCGGAGCTTTGGAAAGCGGGTGGGAAACCGGTACTTGAAGTCCTTCAGAGCTCTTTAATACCGTCCTCCATGGTGGGACTACTCCGGAGGCGTAAACCAGAATGGCGGTGGTCTTGTTCCTCAAGAAAGGCAACAACGCTACTACAGACCGCCTTCCATTCTGAACCGCGACTACGTGCTGTTTTATAGAGTCATTACCAATCGTCTGGCGCGCAGACTCGATGACTTCCAGTCTCCTGAACAAGCCGGTTTCCGAAAAGGATTTAGTACCATAGACCATATACACAACCTTCGGCAAATTATACAGAAGACAGAGTATAATCAGCCACTTTGCCTTGCGTATGTGGACTATGGGAAAGCCTTTGATTCCGTCGAAATTTGGGCGGTGCTGCAGTCCCTTCAGCGGTGCCAAGTTGACTGTAGGTATATCGAAATGCTGAAGTGTTTGTACAGTAGAGCTACGACGGCTATCCGAGTACAGAATCAGAGTACGAAACCTATCCAACTGCAGAGAGGTGTAAGACAGGGTGACGTAATATCCTCGAAACTCTTCACCGCTGCAATAGAAGACGTTTTCAAGCTGCTGGACTGGCAAGAATGCGGTGTCAACATCAATGGTGAGTACATCACTCACCTTTGATTTGTATATGCGATATAGTCCTTATGGCCTAGGTATATATATATAACACCTGTTCTGGTAGTTGTTGGGAGCAATAAGCTCGAAGTTGTTGACAAGTATGTTTACCTGATACAAATAGTCCGAATAGGTAAGTCCAACTTCGACCGAGAGGTCAATCGAAGAATTCAACTCGGCTGGGCGGCGTTCGGGAAACTACGACACATCTTCTCATTAGACATACCTCAAAACCTTTAAACGAAATTGTACAACCAGTGCGTGTTGTCAGTGATGACCTACGGATCTGAGACGTGGTCCTTCACTGCTGGCCGTATAAGGAAGCTCAAGGTCGCTCAGCGAGCTATGGAGATGGCTATGCTCGAGGATTCTCTACGTGATAAAATTAGAAATGAGGATATCCGCAGTAGAACCAGAGTAACCGACATAGCCCAACGGATTAGTAAGCTGAAGTGGCAGTGGGCCGGTCATATAGCTCGAAGAATTGACAGCCAATGGGGAAGAAAAGTTCTCGAGTGGCAGCCTCGTACCGGTAGGCGAAGTGTAGGGCGACCCTCCACTAGATGGAGTGACGACCTGGTAAGACATGCAGGAAGTCGATGGATGCAGGTGGCTCAGGACCGTGCTATGTGGAATTCCTTGGGGAAAGCCTATGTTCAGCATTGGACTCGTGAAAGGCTGTAATGATGATGATGATGATGACATATAATACTCATTTATAAAGGAAAATAATTCTGCTAAGTCGCTGTCAGCTATCAAAGCATAACGACTACATAGAATTTTTATCAATATGGAATAAATCTTGGAAAAGATACGGGGTACAGCACATTTCAAGCCAAAATGAAGGTTTGTAATATAAAGACTTTTTAAATATTTTAATGAATATCTCCGCTCCGCTACATTCACAGCCAGATTTCCTACAGTGTCAAGGTAAAAAGGAATTAAACGTTGCCATAGTAAAAGTATTTCGGCTTCACAGCCTACCGTAGAAGTTCATAACTTTATTAGTAATTTCTCTAATGACACAAATTTTGCCCTTTTTATGGAGGAAATTTACAACGTCGTTAAAATAATTCCTAGAAGTGCGAGGATGCAGCTTGCTAGAGCATTATCATGTACTATTCGAAATTGTTTCACAAATAGTGAAAAGAGTTGGCAAAAATTATTTACATTCGCGTATTCCCATTTTCATTTTGATAAAACAATTAATAAATCAATTACTTCTTAACTACCCAAGTGGGTAGTTACTCATTTATTTAATTTTTTATAGAAGAGGGGGCAAACGAGCATGCGGCTCACCTGATGATAAATAACTACCGCCGCCCATAATCAACTGCATCACCAGGGGAATTGCAGATGCGCTGCCAGCCTTTTAAAAAGGAGTAGGCTCTTTTCTTGAAGGTCCCTAAGTGGTATCGGTCCGGAAAAATCGCTGGTGGTAATGGATTCCACAAGGAAGTTGTGCGAGGAAAAAAACATCTTCTAAATCGCACAGTGGTGGTCCGACAATCATGCAAGTGGGACGGATGATATCGCGAGTTTGGTCGCAATGTGCGATGGTGAAATTGAGCGGCTGGAATTAGTCCGAACCATTTCGCAAAGCACTTTCCTTAATAGATGCGATAAAATACGCAAATAGATGCAAATCTCTACGCAGTGCCTGTGAGTCCAGCCGATCGGAAAGAACTCGATCTTCGACGATTCGAACCGCTCTGCACTGGATGCGGTCAAGTGGAAGGAGCTGGCTCTGGGGAGCCCCTGCTCGGAGATGGGAACAGTATTCTAAGTGAGTCCAAGCCTGCGCCTTATAAAGTTCAAGCAGTGTGCCGGTATGAAATACTGTCCAGCTCTGCTGATCACGCTAAGCTTTTAAGAGGTCGATTTGGGCTTCTCTTCCAAATGCCCACGAAAGTGCACGTCACTCGATATGTCCACACCAAGAATTCCAATACTGGCTGAAGCAACAAAGGGAGTGCCTGGAAACTGAGGAGATACGACAAAGGGGTTCTTTTTAGCGCTAAGAAAACTTACGGTAAAAAATCTTGACTTCGTCCTTAATTTGATTAAAAAAAAGTAGTTAAGTCGAAAGTAAAGGATGGCGACTTACAAAATGCATCCCGTATTTTATTCTGATATGACGAGCATAACATGAAGGCCTTCTTTGGAAGCATCCTTATTTCAATCCTTTTCAAAGTTACTTTACAAATTTCTGAAAAAGAAACTTTAGAAGCAGTTATGTAATTTTCGAATAGCTCTGCTGGCGGCATTCACGGAACTACGCCTCATATCTAAAGAATTTCTGGTAATGTTAATCCAAATTTCATTTCATTCTTATACGGGGCATGATTATGAGCCTTCAATAAAAAGGATAATGGTATCCGTCCTATTGCCGCTGGTGCTACATTTAGACGTTTATCTTCAAAGTTAGCTTGCAGGCACATAATCTTTTAAGACAAAATTTCAGCCTACTCAACTAGGCTTTTGCACTAAAGGTGGCTGTGAGTTGGCGGTACATTCAGTGCGTACAATTTCAATAAACTCTGATGCAGATGTTCTTGTGAAGGTTAGATGCCTATGGAATACTTTTAACTCTCTCGATAGGGTACTCCTGCTGAAAGAAGTGGCTAACAATAACCCCGAAATTTATCATTACGTTTGACAATGTTATAGTCAAAATACTAACTTGTTTTATGAAAACCATATTATCGATTCTCCTGTTGGTCTCAGCAGGGTGACTCACTAGGACCAGCACTTTTCAGTTTGGAAATTTAACCCATTATTTCAAATCCAAGCTGAATGTCTGGTACCAGGACGATGGTACATTGAGAGGTAAAGCGGATGACGTCTTCAGTGGTCTAACTTATATTTTTCGAAATTTAAAAAATATTGGTCTTTAACCAAATAGCAATAAATGTGAAATATGTTTTTCGAATTATTTATCTAGTTCTAACAGAGATACTTTAGTTAAAAATTTTAATCATATTTCGTATCATATTCGTATTTATTGAAATCGCTATACCTACTGGGTGCCTCATTGTTTTTCGACAGTATTAAATCTGTTTTAGAAACAAAATTTGATCAGTTTTTAAACCACCTTGATAAATTGATCTAAATTTTTAAAATATTTTCTCCTTGTACCTAGATTTACATAATTATTCCGCTCGAGTCCAGTCTGGATAACATATCCAGAAAATTTTAAAAGGCATTGACAATAATCTTAAAAAAGCAAAAAAAAATTAAATTTAACTTTAAATACAACAGCCTGGACTCAAGCTATTTTACCTATAAAATTTGGTGATATTGGTGTGAGAAATTTATGTAGCGTTGTATTGCCTGCTTTCCTTGCTTCCGTGCATAGTGTCAGTGACTTATGTTATATAATTTTAAATAAAAAATTAGATTGTGCTTTGCTCCTAAAGCAGGGTAGACATTGCGAACGCTCAGTCCTGGCGAGAGTGTTCCACTGGAAGTTAACCAACAAAAACAGAGGGATATCCCGTTTGAGTGTGCAGAAATATTTGTTTCATAATTTCCATAGTAACTGCTGTTTCGATGTCGGCACATTACTTGATGGTGAAAGCTTACCCATCGCCGTAGAAATACGACTAGGAGCGACGATTTGTCAAGCCCATCAGTGCCCTTGTGGTAGCAGCTTCGACGAGTTTGGGCTCCACGGACTTTCATGTAGGAAAAGTGCTGGTATATTTTCACGGCACGGTTTTTTGGACGATGTTGTCCGAAGGGATCTTGTCTCTTTGAATGTTCCTTTGGCTTAAGAGCCTTCTGGAATATTTAGAGACGATTGCAGGAGACCCGACGATATGACATTGGTTCCTTGGGAGAGAGGTAAAGCCTTAGTTGTAAGATCCTACTAACGTAAACATTTTGGCGGCCTCTCGTCTCATAGGTATCCTCGTTTAGAGCCTGGGCAGCATCAGAGGGAGCTAAACTGAGTAAGTAGCGTAAATATGAGTATCTGAGAGATGACTACATATTTGTGCGATTTGCTGTAGAGACTATAGTCCGTGGGTTGCACGTGCGGTGAAGTTCCTATAGGAACTCTACCCGTGACTTGCCATTGCTGCTGGTGAAAAGAAGGCTGGGTTTTTTCTCGCTGAAAGACTAAATATAGCTATTTAGCGAGAAAACACAGTCAGTGTAATAAAACATTCACTTCTAAAACATGCTCCAGAAACAGTCGCAAGGCATTTAATGAGTGGGCGACAGTAGAAATTCATAAAAGCAGACGAAGGTTATATGACCTTTACCATGAAAGATCGTATAATCTTTCCGATGTTTTTAAAAAATATGTAAAAAATTATTCTAAAATGTTTAAAAGAGTTTGCTTCACAGCCAAATCATTATATATTAGTAACAAAATTAAGACGGCTAAGAATAAAATTAAAATGACGTGGAGTATAATTAACGAAACCGGTAAAGAGAAACCTCGTAACTCAAACTATTAATTAAAAATTAATAATGAATTGACTAAATCAAATCAAGAAGTTGCAGCGGTGTTTGAGAAATATTTCACTGATGTTTCTATGTTGACAACAGAGTCATTGAATACTTCTCCAACTATCGCCGAGTCATTACTTAAACATAATGTTAATACATGTTTAAAAGAATTTAGATTTGAAAACGTATTACCGCTTAATATTGTAAAATACTTCAAAACCATTGATGTAAAGAAAACCGCAGATTTGTGGGGGATTTCCGTTACAGTGATTGCGTCCATAATAGATTTAATTGCACCTCATCTTGCTATTATTTTTAATACTTTTATCGATTCTGGTGTGTTTCCTGATTTAATGAAGTATAGTAAAGTAATACCTTTATTTAAATCTGGTAGTTTTACATTGGGCCCCGCTAATTATATACCTATTTCCGTACTACCAACTCTCAGTAAAATTTTTGAAAAAATAATTTTGTATCAATTGTTAATTTTTTTAATACAAATAAATTACTTCATAAAAATCAATTTGGTTTTACAAGGGGTCGCTCGACGTCTGACACCGGTATTGAGCTTATGAAATATATTTTTAATGCCTGGGAAAATTCATAAGATGCCTTAGGTATTTTTTGTGACCTTTCCAAGGCTTTCAATTGTGTTCATTATGAGACATTAATCAGGAAACTACAAAATTACGGTGTAAAAAATTTGGCGCTTAGACTTATTACTTCATTTTAAGTAACAGAACTCAAAAAGTCGTCATCAATGGTAAATGTTCCTCCGGATCGGTAGTATCAATGGGCGTTCCTCAGAGCTCGATTCTTGGCCCATTCTTGTTCTTAATCTATATTAATGACTTACCTTTTTTTAGGGGACAATCACGATATAGTATTATTTGATGACGATACCTCTTTTATTTTCAAACTGAAACGGCAGTCAATTAAATATGACGTTGTAAATAATGCTCTATCGAAACTAGTACATTGGTTTAACGCCAACAATTTGCTATTAAACGGCAATAAGACACAATGTATTAAATTTACAATACCTAATGTAAAACATTCGAAAACCAATGTGCTCATAAATGGGGAGGAGTTGACTCTTGTGGGTACCACTGTTTTTCTTGGTATTACTATTGACGCAAAACTTCAATGGGTCCCCATATATCTAGATTAGCAAGCATACTTACTTCTGCAGCATATGCTGTAAAAAAGATTAGAAGTCTCACAGATGTTGAGACAGATAGGTTAGTGTATTTTAGTTACTTTCATAGCGTAATGTCTTATGGAATTTTGCTATGGTGTAATGCGACTGATATTGAAGCTATTTTTGTTTTGCAAAAGAAAGACGTACGGGCGATTTTTAATCTAAATTGTGAAGAGTCCCTCAGAGAAAATTTTGAAGAAATAAACATATTAACTTTGGCATCGCAATATATTTATGAAAATGTAATGTATGTATATAAAAAATGTAAAATGTATATAAAAACATAAATAGCTTTAATAAGAATAAGGATGTTAAACACTAGGAAAAAACATAAGCTTGTAATGTCAGTTACTAGACTCCACAGAATTAGTAATTCATTTATGGGGCAATGTTTACGCTTTTACAACAAAATCCCAGAACATGTTCAAAGTTTGTCAATAAACAAGTTTAAAAGTTTTATCAAAGAAAAACTGCACAAAAAGGGGTAATTATAATATCAAGGAATACATGAATGAAAATAAACCCTGGGAATAAAGTAATCGCCACCATGCTGGTTCTATGAAAATTCATTTAAAATTGTATAAACAAAATTATGTGAAATTATGTTTAAAAAAAAGTCCCGCTGGGTTTCTTGCTGGTTCTTTCCAGGACAGAGGTATTTTCCGAACCAGTGGTAAATAAAATAATGACTTTCAATAAGAAATATGTAATAATCCATAATGAATAAAAATCATTCTATTCTATTCTATTCTGTTCTAGTGTTCTTCGACCGATACCACTGGGAGTTAATAAAAAAGTTAATTAAATTTTTTTTAATCAAAATTTTTATAAATCTTTTAATGTTGTATAATATTTTGATGTTTTGTTTTATAATGCAAACATTCCTAATATTTCTGTTGCTTTCATTAATCAAATTTGTGTGAAAAAGACTGAAAATGATTTTAGTAGAAAACAAAAATATAACGAACGTACTTGTAACGTACTTACTACGGAAAGCGGTAAATTTTTATTTAAGACTGAAAGAGCCGATTTCAGTAAAGGCAAGTTTAAAGATTCCTAGTGATAGAATAATGGATTTTGAAATTTTATTAAAAGATTTAGCTACTTTTCTGTTATTTAAAGATTAGCAACAAACTTAGCCACTTTTCTTATTTCCTACAATATTTAATAAATACTTTAATAAATACTTTTTTTATTTCTCAAAAATTAATTATTCATGTTTTTAAGACGCCCCAGAGAGTAATTTCCATAGTCGTATATGTTTACATGTGCAATTGTCACAAAGCATGCTCTTGCCCTCCTCAATTCATCATATATGTTATGTTATGTTCCTTGTCTCTGGCTGGTTTTCTATTAGAAAGATGATTTTTATGAAGTTTGCCGGTACAAGAATGGAACTCTAGAATTTTCTTAATCAGTTATGGGTTTATTGATTGTATACTAGCTTGTTCATACTTTGTCAATTATACACTGATATTTTGGGCTATGTTTTTGCAATTAAGGGCAATCGTAAAATAAGGATTAGCACAATGAAGTAGCAATAGGCCGGTCACATAGCTCGAAAAACCGCCAACTGATCAGAAAGAAGAGAGAGATTTCGAGTGGCAGCCTTGTAGCGAATTGTAGTGCGGCCTCTCAGTCAGGAAAGTGGTTCAGGACCGGGGCTGTTTCGTGGTTCTTTGGGGAACACTTATGTTTAGCACTGGACTTGTGAAGTCAAGTTGGAAGGTCAATCTAGAACACACTGGCTACAGAGTTCTATCTTCAATTAAGAAACAAATTTCATTATGTAGTTTTCTCGTTTGAAGATTAACATGGAATGCCTGGCTACAAGTTAAAAAAGAGTAATCTTTCCCGGTACACTCGAGTCAACCCATTTATATTAAAGTCATAACACAGCTGGCACGTTGTTCTACTAAGTAAAATATGTCATAAAGGCAAATTCTCCTGCGGATAGCTCCTTTTTGGGATTTTATCTTGCAGAGAAAATTCAACTCCCCGTTTATAGAATACTTAGTGACTTTATCTTGCCTTATATTTCTAGTAGGGAAGGAGTATTATATCTCGGTTTCATTATATAACCGGTGATATCTCTGACTTAATAATAATAATATATTGGTTTAACCCGAATCGGGCTACAACTTAAACAAAATGAAATAATTTTCATTTTTTGATCGATGTCTACTGGGTTCCTAAATTATGGTTATAAATAAAAGGTGTTAGTCGTGGTAGTTACAATTTCTTGTTTTCTTTATTTTCCATACATAAGCATACTAAACTCGACAAATTCCGTCAGGTATAACGCTACTTTTTTATATTCTACTAAGCCAGCGCTTATCTACGATCCCACCTGATGGTAAGTGGTGACGTAGCCTAAGATGGTGAAGCGCACTGACTTAACAAAAGCCTATTCACTCTTGCCTTGAAGACACTCACACTGTAATCGGATGGAAAGACAGATGCTGGCAACTTATTCCACTCCTTTGCTGTACGCATGATGAACGACGTGGCGAACCGTTTGGTTCGAATGCGTGGTAAGTCAACAACGAAAGGGTAGAGACTGGCCGAACGTCTGGTTATCCGATGGTGGAAGGGAGAGGGTGGAATTAAATTATGTAATTCCTGCGCACACTCTCGGAAATGCATCCTGTAGAAAACCGAAAGGCTGGCTGCTTTACGTCGGTGTTCGAGGCTGGTAAGATTGATTTTAACCAAATTCGGGTCACCAATAAGCCTCTTAGCACGCCTTTCTATTAAGTCCAAAGCTGCTAGGTGGCATTTTGCAGCACCAGCCTATATATGGCAGCAATACTCCAAGCACGACCGGACTTGGGCTTTATAAAAAGTAAGCAGCTGTCCCGGCGTGAAGTATCGCCGCACCTTTGCAAGTACTCCCAGCTTCCTTGCAACTGCTTTGGCCTTGGACTCAATGAACCGCCCGAAGAAATTTGAGGATATTTCAAACCCTAACAATTGAAGGCGGTCGGTATATTTCAGTGATACATTTCGGAAAGAAGGAGCCAAGTTGAGCTGGTTCCTTTTTGCAGTGAAGAGACACGCTTGTGTTTTGGAGGCGTTGAACTACACAAGATTGGCATCGCCCCAATCGGAGACTGCCTGTAATGTGAGATTCACACGCTCTACCATAGCTTCTCTTTCGGACTGGATCTGATCCCGACTGGATCTTTTGATACTGTTGGTCAGCAAAAATACATATTCTTTTTATTTGCGAGTTCTTAAGAGGCCGTGGCTCTAATGCTTCAGAGGCAACCCTCTGAAGGCTTTTTTCTAGCTTTTGCCACAGTCGTCCCCACAATTGCAAGCACGTGGTATTCCCTGATTTAAATTTTTCCACTTATTTAAACCATGCACAACCACAAATATTGAACAAAAAAGCGATAAATTCGTTGTGAACCCAGAAGTTTAAAATGGACGTCTAATATACAAAATGTCTATATTTTTCAAACTTGAACATCATGTTCAATATCAGAAATAGGTAGAACTGTAAATTTGGCTTAGATGACAGATCTCTTCCAGCTTTTAATGTTAACTGCATTGTATGTAAATTGTACACATGTAAAGTGCATTATAATTTAACTATCCAAAATGTTATTATCACGTAGATTCTATGCACAGTAATGAAAATAAAAATATTCACGTTTTTATTTTTATCCTCTTTGAAGGAAGCCTTGGCAAACTTGTTATTTCGTTCAATTTGTTCTTTTGTTTGTTTGACAGGGAAAGTTACAAGGTTTATTTCTCTGGCCGACATTAGGCAACGCATCAACTTTCCGCAAACACAACTTGTGTATTCAGAATGATTTGAAGATAAATGTATTCCTTTGAGTAAATTTCCATAAAGTGAATTTGTACGAGATATAACTTTATATAAACGTCAGCAATATATAGTTTTACTTTAATATTTAAGTATTTTTATGTAGTTAACTTTTTTATTTCCATATACCAAATCTCGCAGTTTATACCAGCAGACATTTCGGGTTGATGAAAATAAGAAGAAAGTGGCAAGAAGAGTCTACACTAATATAAATCAGGACAGTCGTGTGAGCAACGCATCACAAACGGCACACTACATCGACGATGTTTACGGAGCGAATACTACAAACGAACATACAACCTGTTATGGATTTGCCCGCTTCTGTTGTGGAAATTTCGACCTAAAAAATGAACCCCTTAGTCGTCCAAAAATTTGGTCGCCAACGACGAATTAAAGGCGATTATGGAAGCTGACGATACTCAATCCACGGCTGAATTAGCACCAGCTTTTGACGTTAGCATCAAAATATTGTGCCCCACGAATCCAATGCTCACCTGCGCAAAGTTCGCGTCGAGACGGGTCTTGCGCTGCTCAACAGGCACACAAACGAAGGAATTTAGAACCTTATTGTTACCTGCAACATAAAACGAATTTTGTTTGACAATCGCAAGCGCTCAGCAAGTTAGTTGGATCCTGGTTCAGCACGTAAACAATGCCCTAAATGAAAACTTACCCCAAGCAAAGTGATTTTTTTTTAATAGAAATAGGATGACAAAACAGCACACAGTCCACCTGATGGTAAATAGTTGATGAGGCATACATTTACACCTATCCATGTTTGCTAATCAAAATGCAGATGCGTTGTCAGCTTTGAGTACTAATATGGAATGCCTCTTTTCCAGTAAAAAGGATCTCCGGTTCTCTACACTCACCATACGAAACACAGCAGCATTAAACTGCTATTTTACGCTCGTATTCTGTGAGAGCGTGGTCCTTCCCTCGTCGAGCCGATCCATTTGTGCTACAACTATATTATGTAATAAAACACAGGATGAGTATTACTGAAGATGTGTAATTTAAAGAACTGAATACAATAAAGATCGCACGACTTCAACCAGCTTTGGTCAATCACTCGACCAAGCTGCTCTTGCACGACAACGCGCGATGTCATACTGCAGAACAGACGGTCTCCAAGTTACAAGAGCTCGAATTGGAAGCTCTCCGTTATTCGCCGTACTCACCAGACCTTGCGCCTACAGACTTCTACTTTTTCTAGAATTTGGATAACTTTTTGGCGGAAGAAAATATCCGAGAGGCAGTACAAAAGGCCATTGAAGAATTTATTGCCTCTCGTCCAGCTGATTTCTTCAATAAGAGCATAAATAAACTGCTACTGATTTGTCAAAGTTGCATTGATTGTGTGGGTGCTTACTTCGATTAATAAAAATAAAAATATGGAAAAAAATTAAGTTTACATATTTCATAAAAGACGGCAATTTCATAGGTAAATAACTAATATTAGTCAGGTACTCTGACGGTCGTATGCAATAACCACCGAGACATATGACCGCTTTAATTTCTTAACTGTAAAACATATTTATATATTACTAGATGTTACCTGAAACTACGCCCGCGTGGTATATTTTGCGCGGAACCCTAAAATAAAAGTAGTCCTTATAACATCAATTATCTGCAAGTGAAAGTCCCATACAAAAAGGTTCAAGGCTTTTTGCGTGATGCATGTTCAGACAGACGTCGTGTTTTTTATTCTGAGTTACCTAACATTTATCGTTACATTTTAGTCAATTTACACAATATCTTCGGTCGGAGCTAAGTTCTGCAAGACCCGCCGCAGAAGAACACAAAAACTCTCCGATCACACTCTTAATCTCATGGCTGTTAGACGGGAGATGAAGCTACATTCTTCAACAGACTTGACAGCATACAGGCATCTGAACAGACAGATCTCCAAATGCATGCGGCGGGACTTACGCAACTTCAATACAGCTCGTATTGAAGAAGCGATCGAGCGGAACCAAGGCTCCAAAGTCTTTGCCAGAGATCTGTCTGCCAGAAAGAGCCAACTGTCAAAGCTGAAGACAGAATGTGGCAGCATCGTTTCCGGGACACCTGAGATTTTGAGTGAGATTGAGAGGTTCTATGGGCAGCTGTACACATCATCGTTGGAGCCACACGCAAGTGTGAGTAACGATCCAAGAGCGAGTCTCATCCGACACTATTCCAAAGATATCCCGGATGTCAGTCTAAGCGAGATTAGGATGGCTCTCCAGCACATTAAAAACGGTAAGGCCCCAGGCGAGGATGGAATTACAGCGGAGCTTCTGAAAGCGGGTGGAAGACCGGTACTTGAAGTCCTTCAGAAGCTCTTTAATTCCGTCCTCCATGGTGGCATTACACCGGAGGCGTGGAGCAGAAGTGCGGTGGTCTTGTTCTTCAAGAAAGGTGACAACGCTCTCTTGAAGAACTACAGACCGATTTCCCTTCTGAGCCGCGTCTACGTGCTGTTTTCGAGAGTCATTACGAATCGTCTCGCGCGCAGACTTGACGACTTCCAGCCTCCCGAACAAGCCGGTTTCCGAAAGGGCTTTAGCACCATAGACCACATACATACTCTTCGGCAAGTTGTACAGAAGTCCTAAGAGTACAATTTGCCACTATGTCTGGCGTATGTGGACTATGAGAAAGCCTTTGATTCCGTCGAAATTTGGGCGGTGCTGCAGTCCCTTCAGCGGTGCCAAGTTGACTGTCGGTATATCGAAGTGTTGAAGTGCTTGTACAGTAGGGCTACGATGGCTATCCGAGTACAGAACCAGAGTACGAAACCTATCCAATTGCAGAGAGGTGTAAGACAGGGTGACGTCATATACCCGAAACTCTTCACCGCTGCATTGGAAGACGTTTTCAAGCTTCTGGACTGGAAAGGATACGGTATCAACATCAATGGCGAGTACATCACTCACCTTCGATTTGCCGACGATATAGTCCTTATGGCAGAATCGCTGGAGGACCTAAGCACTATGCTCAATGACCTCAATAGTGTTTCCCAACGGATAGGTCTTAAGATGAACATGGACAAAACAAAGATCATGTTTAATGTCCATGTCACACCTATGCCGGTAGTTGTTGGGAGCACTAAGCTCGAAGTTGTTGACGAGTATGTTTACCTGGGACAAATAGTCCGACTGGGTAAGTCCAACTTCGACCGAGAGGTCAATCGACGGATTCAACTCGGCTGGGCAGCGTTCGGGAAGCTACGACACATCTTCTCGTCAGACATACCTCAAAACCTTAAAACGAAATTGTACAACCAGTGCGTGATGCCAGTGATGACTTACGGAACTGAGACGTGGTCCTTCACTGCTGGTCGTATGAGGAAGCTCAAGGTCGCTCAGCGAGCTATGGAGAGGGCTATGCTCGGAGTTTCTCTGCGTGATAAACTTAGGAATGAGGATATCCGCAGTAGAACCAGAGTGACCGACATAGCCCAACGGATTAGTAAGCTGAAGTGGCAGTGGGCCGGCCATATAGCTCGAAGAACCGACAACCGATGGGGAAGAAAGGTTCTCGAGTGGCAGCCTCGTACCGGTAGGCGAAGTGTAGGGCGTCCCCCCACAAGATGGAGTGACGACCTGGTAAGACATGCAGGAAGTCGATGGATGCAGGTGGCTCAGGACCGTGTTTTGTGGCATTCTTTGGGGGAGGCCTATGTTCAGCAGTGGACTTGTGAAGGGGAATGATGATAATGATGACACAATATCTTTCTGAATAAAGCTTGTATGTTATTGTGATGTATGAACTATATAATTATAAAGTTTCATTACAATTCATTTAATAGATTTCGCGTGAAAGAGTAACAAACATCCATACATCCTCACAAACTTTCACGTTTATAATATTAGTAAGAAGTAGGATAGGATTGACACGTGTAGTAATAAGCAAATTGTGTCAATCATTAATTTCACCAATGTAATTGTATTTACAAGTTGCTTTACCACATGCTGTGCTTGGGCTTATAATGATTAGGCAAGTACGTCAAATTGAAATAATTTAAATCTTAATTTAGTTTATAATTTATAATTGACTGTTGATGTAATGTCTGAATGCAAAACAAGTCCGACAATAAGGTTGCCGTAAATTGTATCTTAATGGGAACATTTTCACTTATCACCAAACCACCTGCTTAGGTGAACTGATCACCGCAGATGGAAGTCAATTGAATTGACTCAACTGTCTCAACTCAATTTTCTGTTTCTCTTTTGTTTAAAATTTGTACTACAGCTAGCATCAAAGAACATTGGAAACCTTTGAGAACATTGAGCTATAGTTAACTTCCGTTGAAGGCTAACGGACTTCCGCCTGAATTGCTGAACTATGTTAGACAAGATATATGCATTTATAAATCTATATCTTGACTACCTTAAGATGTTTTAAACTTAAAGTTATAGCCTATATAGGTCCCACTGCATGGGATTGTGAAGTTAGCTGCTAGTGTTAATGGGCTACAGTAGCCACTTACCATCATCTGACTTTTATTTCTGTGGTTATTTCAATTTTATTAAAAAACGGAAACTAATAAAAGTTTGGGAAAAATTATAGCAGTGAATTTATACGATGCGCACGCACACCGATAGCAATATGGTCGTTTGTCACCCTCACGGTGATCGGCGATTGGTTGCGTGGTTGGAAGGTGGGCGTTGCGCGGCGATTTGTTTTTTAATTTTACAAAGGTTGGCTGCGTAAGTCCAGCGGTGATTGGTCGCATGTTTTATCGCATGACGCAGTCGCTTGCTCCTTAGGTAGAGAGCGGTTGCATCATCGGTTTGTATAAAAGGCACTTGTTTTGGCTCGCCGCTCACTTAGCGGTTAGCCACCGTAGAGTCTATATCACCTGAGGATGCCTCGTGTAGAGGCGAAACACGTGTCGTATTATCGTCAGTGGTGTGTCTTGCCTAGTGTAGTGGTGTTGGAAGTAGCGGTGCTGGGATTAGTGGTGACGGGGATAGTGCACGCAATTGAGGGAGGGCGGGAGGTGCTTCTTCATACTATGTAAGACACATCATTTTATTTTATAACGCGGATATTTGCGAAGTAAATTTTTGTTAAAGCTTTTATATAATGAATTTCCGCAAAGTAACGCCTGATTCTATTAATTGTGTTCACAAATTTTATTGGCTAACAGATTTTTAGCGAAAAATATGTAATAGGTATAGTTCCGTTGTTTGAGCCAAATCGTAACATTTAAAACTTGCATTCCAACGCTCGTCTCGGCGATTAACCGGTTTGACGGCTTGGGCTGGCGGGACTCGTTTTGCGGGTGGCGGCCGGGCCGATTAGTTTGGAACAAGCAATTGTACGCGACGGCCGTGCCGGTCAGAAGTCGGGAAGTTACGTTAGAATCGTTAGGTCGCGTTAAGACCGCCTCCTTTTGCGTTGTCTTATTTCGTTCGTGTTTAGGTCATTTTGAGACGGCACCCAATCACGTTCGACTTAGCAAAGCGCCCGATGGTACCAGGTGTCACGCGTGTCGCGGGGAGGGGGCAGCGAAAGGCAGCTTCCCAGCGTTTGGCGCTGGCGGGCGAGAGACAGTAGCTCGCGGGTAACAGTCCAGTTAATAAGCGTATCTCGGTGGCCGCTGCAGAAGTTTCGCGCGACCGGGTTCGGGGTTATGGACTAGATTTTTAGAATTTGTGCGCGTTACTTCGCTACGTAATTGTGGTTTCGTAAAAACCGCCTCGGTTTAGTTTGTCTAGGTTTTAAGTTCGTGACAAGAGGCTTGTAATGTATTTGACTGATTAAAGTAATTTCGTTTGAAAGTAATTGCGCAAATTATACAGTGATTGCGGGTTGAAGTGCATTTTGCTATATTTAACTTGCTTGTGTGACGTGGAATTTTGCGCGCGGTCTAGAATTCGAACCGCGCATTCCTTTTCGAGGGCGTCTCCCGGTTAATTGTTTGGAAATCATTGTTTAATTATACTGTCGCGTTAAGAGCCTTTTGTGTATTGACTCTGTAGCTAGTTTACGTGTCAGCTAGGTTGATTTTGAATTCTTATTGCGGCGTGGTGTTTAATATCGAACGAAGGAGCTTAGTTGTGTTTGTTACGCTGAACCGTGTAACTCATGAAGAGATCGCGTTAGTTCCCTATTTGTAATTTGATCATAAATAAATCCGGGACATTGAATGTTGAACTTTGAACTACAGTCCGTTACTGACTAGTGTCGGGTATCACGCGTTCGATTCTACGATGAACGTTGAATTAGGCGAGTTGGAGTTAGTTAAATGTACAATAAAGTGATAGACTGAAAGAGTGACATGAAGAAAGAAGTTGTCACTTGGTGACGCCTGCTGGAGTGATGCAGCATTGTGGGGCAGCATGGGACCAGGCCGCTGCCCGGTCACCTCAGCTGGGCCACGTCACATAAATAAACACTACTAAAAACCACATGCACCTACACCTACCTACGGCCTGACCGAGCCTTGGTGCGGTCTTAGCTTCGGATTCAGGTACGTACTATTTATTTACCTAGCTTTATCACTATCGTGTAGGTCAACTGTCCATAGGCCGTTGGGCCCCACCCTTAGTTGTCCGTCGAATCTACCGCTGATGGGCCCCGGGCTATTTGACCTTTGTAGGGGCAGCTAGGGGCGTGTACAGTTTGTATACGTGATAACGAGGCTTTCCTTGAGTTTTGTGTGATTAATTTAACTTCAATTGCCATTAACTTGCGTCGACGAGTTGTTGTGTGGTATTTTAATATCGTACGAAGGAACCTTTGCTTTGTCGGATGAAACGCTAAAACTTTGTGACCCGAGAGAAGGTCGCGTTCGTATTCGATTATAATTTGTGCTAAGTGACGTAAGACTTGAGTTCAGATAACGGTGAACGCCCACTGGAGTGATTGAACATTGTGCAACAGAGCAGCGCATGTGGGTTTGCTGGCTGATTACATCGGTGACGTCAAGTTACATTAAACACCTTTCTTACACAACGTACACGCACCACTACTTATCCCTGACGGTACCTTGTGGTCGACCCTACCTCCGAATCTCGGTAAGCTTGTGTTTGTTTATCCAGCCACTACATAACAATTATCTATAGGCCACTTGGGGCCCGAATCCTCTGGTTGCTCGTCGAGTGTGTTATGCATGGGCCCTAGCATAGTCGACATCTGTCGGGGCAACTGACGGCCGTAACATTGTCTGGTAGCAGAGCGTGGTTTATTGTTTCTCCAATCACGCCCGGCCGTAATACATAAAAATATTTATTAAATAATAATATATAAAATTTAAATATTAATTATTATTTTTTTGTGTCCTCGATCACATTGTAGGTTTTCTCCCTAATGTCCATATAAATGACAGCGCGGTTCGTTGTGTGTCGGGTTTGAGACCGGCAGACCCTCAATGGTCCCAATCTGGGCCTATAGATTTGTTGATGGGGGCCGACGCACTGGGGTTCATCTTAGTAGGCAAGATATGAGCCCTACAGCCCGATGGCTCAATTGACTCGTTTCTTCGTTACTTTTGGAACATCAAGCATTTTAATATTACTCATTTTAACGCAGCTACTAAAATGTAATGTTATCCAACTATATACAAAAAATTTGTTAATTATTAATTAAAAAACGTATGATGGACTTTGATATTTTTTAATGTATTTTGAATTATGTACAAAGAAAAGTCAGAAAGCTAATAATTAATCTAAAGACCATAAACTATTTTGCAAAGGGAGTTTTGGATTTTAGCTGGTCGACGCACCACTCGGAGCGTCCTCTTTAAGTTCATACCTTGTTATAAACCGAAGGCTACCTTATCGCAGCCTATGATGGGTGAGTTGCCACCCGACCGCGTCAGGGCCATCCGACCATTCGCTGGAGTCAGAACAGAATTTGCTGGCCCCTTTCTCGTCAAGTCCTCCAACCTTCGTAACGCGCGTTCACATAAAGCCTATCTGTGCGTTTTCGTGTGCCTCTCCACTAAGGCCGTTCACTTAGAACTTGTAAGTGCCCTCAGTACTGAAGCCTTTGTGGCCACGCTGGGCCGCTTCGTATCGCGTCGCGGTTTGTCGGACCTGATCCGCTCTGATTGCGGAACGAATTATAAGGGCACGGTTAGATATTTGAAAGAAGTTATCGAATTTCTGTCTAGCAACAGGACTTATTTAGGTACTGCGATGTCCAAGAAGGGCATCCAGTGGAAATTCGACCCTCCGGCTTGCCCACACTGGGGCGGTAATTTTGAGGCGGTGGTTAAGGTTGCAAAAACGCATCTCCGTCGCGTTATTGGCAAAACTACTTTGACATTTGAGGAGCTTGCCACTGTATTCTGTTAAATTGAGGCGGTACTCAACTCTCGGCCCCTCTGTCCCCTCTCGTCAGATCCGAATGATTTGGAGGTTCTAACCTCGGGCCACTTCCTGATTAGCCAGCCTTTTAACGCCCTGCCCGAGTGCCCCTTCAGGGAAATAAACCCTTCGCGTTTGAGCAGATTTGACCTGCTGCAACAAATGACTCAGAGTTTTTGGCACCGATGGTCTCTGAAGTACCTACATATTTTGCAGCAGCGCGTTAAGTGGTCAGACAAGACGAATGCTCCTCGGGTTGGACACCTCGTGTTAGTTAAAGAACCCGTATGGATCGAATGGGATGCTTAGGGTGGCCGAGGTTTTGGTTGGAGATTCGGGTTATGCAACGTGCCGTTGCGACCCTATCCCGTTTGCCAATTTACTCGCGGACATAAGTTCTTATGCCCGGGGCGGGGGTTTGTTTAGGCCAAATCGTAACACTTAAAACTTGCATTCCAACGCTCGTCTCGGCGATTAACCGGTTTGACGGCATGGCGCGGCGGGACTCGTTTTGCGGGCGGCGGCCGGGCAGATTAGTCTGGAACAAGCAATTGTACTCGACGGCCGTGCCGATTAGAAGTCGCGAAGTTACGTTAGAATCGTAAGGTCGCGTTAAGACCGCCTCCTTTTGCGTTGTCTTATTTCGTTCGTATACATGATAACGAGGCTTTCCTTGAGTTTTGTGTCATTAATTTAACTTCAGTTGCCATTAATTTGCGTCGACGAGTTGCTTGTGTGATATTTTAATATCGTACGAAGGAACCTTTGCTTTGTCAGATGGAACGCTAAAACTTTGTGACCCGAGAGAAGGTCGCGTTCGTATTCGATCATAATTTTATGCTAAGTGACGTTAGGCTTGAGTTCAGATAACGGTGAACGCCCACTGGAGTGATTGAACATTGTGCAACAGAGCAGCGCATGTGGGTTTACTGGCCGAATACATCGGTGACGTCAGGTTATATTACACACCTTTCTTACACCACTTACACGCACCACTACTTATCCCTGACGGTAACTTGTGGTCGACCCTACCTCCGGATCTCGGTAAGTTTGTGTTTGTTCATCCAGCCACTACATAATAATTATCCATAGGCCATTTGGCTCGAACCCTCTGGTTGCTCGTCAAGTCTGGTTACTTATGGGCCCTAGCACAGTCGACTTCTGTCGGGACAACTGGGGGCCGTAACATCCGTCATAACAATTTTGTAAAACGTTCATAATAATAATCATGAAAACTTCTTCTTGTAACTATTTCCAAACCTTATGAAGATTTCATTGTTAACTTTCTGCTTAAAAAATGTAGTTCCTTAATGAAATATAAATAAATATAATATCTAGCAGGATCTTCCCTCAATTCGAACTTAAAATACTTGAGGTATTTTCAACGGAATTCGGCAGTATATTCCATATTAATAATAGAACAGAGACATAGAAGTTATATCGGCTTGGCCGTCTTCTAAGGAACGTGTTTTTGTTGCTTAGATGGCAGAATTTTCCCGTAATTGCCACGCTTAGCAAGCTGGTAAAAAAGTAGTTGAAGAATAATACTACTGTATAAAACAAATTCTCCATCCATCCATCATATTAAAATCCGCCTGGGTAGATGTTACCCTCTTACTTGCTTGTTACACCGCAAAACAGCAGATCTCTCACTATATACGGGGTATTTTTTTTATAGGAGAGGGGGCAAATGAGCATGCGGCTCACATGATGGTAAGTGACTACCGCCGCCCATGAACAACCGCAACACCAGGGGAATCGAAAATGCGTTGTCGGCCTTTTAAAAAGTAGTACGCTCTTTTCTTGAAGGTCCCTAAGTCGTATCGGTCCGGAAAAATCGCTGATGGTAATCGATTCCACAAGGAGGTCGTGCGAGGAAGAAAGCATCTTCTAAATCACACAGTGGTGGACCGCCAATCAGGTGTGGATGGTATCCGGAGTTCTGCCGCGATATAAGATGGGAGGACGACTCACTGGCCCACGACGCAAAAGAGAAGGCCGACCTTTTATGCTCCCTTTTTGCGTCCAACTCGACTGTTGATGACGGGGGGAACACACCGCCGACCATTCCGCGGTGTGAGTGCTCCATGCCGGATGTTCGGTTCTCACAGCGCTCGGTTCGCAGAGCACTCCTCTCCCTTGACATCCACAAGTCGAGTGGGCCTGACGGAATCCCCCAATTGTGCTGAGGACGTGTGCTCCGGAGTTGGCACCGGTTCTAACGCGTCTTTTCCGGTACTGCTACTCCCTAGGCGTAGTCCCGAAATCATGGAAGACAGCTTTTGTCCACCCGATCCCTAAAAAGGCGACCGCTCAGACCCGTCCAACTACAGGCCTTTCGCCATCACCCCCTTGTTCTCCAAAATAATGGAATCCGTTGTAAACTGCCACCTCATGCGGTACCTTGAGGATCACCAGCTGATTAGTGACCGCGAGTACGGTTTTCGTCGGGGTCGATCAGCTGGTGATCTTCTGGTCTACTTAACTCATAGATGGGCGTTGGCAGAAGAGTCCAAGGGGGAGGCGTTGGCCAGTAGTCTGGACATTGCGAAGGCCTTCGATCGGGTTTGGCACAAAGCGCTTCTTTCGAAACTCCCTTCCGATGGGCTTCCCGAGAAATTGTGCAATTGGATCACAAGCTTCCTTGCAGATCGGAGCATCAAGGTCGTTGTAGATGGTGCATGCTCCGACTACAAGCCTATTAACGCTGGTGTTCCACAAGGCTGCGTGCTATCACCAGCGCTGTTTCTTCTGCATATCAATGATATGTTGCTAATTGGTAACATTCATTGCTATGCGGATGACAGCACTGGTGATGCTCTATACACCGGCCGTGCTAATATTTCTCGGGAAAACGTCGCTGAGTACCGGAACAAACTTGTGTCTGAAGTCGAGTCTTTGCTGAACAAAGTCTCGGATTGGGGGCGACTAAATCTAGTCCAGTTTAATCCTCAGAAGACACAAGTTTGCGCGTTTACCGCTAAAAAGAACCCCTTTGTCGTATCTCCTCAGCTTCAAGGCACTCCCCTTCTTGCCTCAGCCAGTATCGGTATCCTCGGAGTCGACATATCGAGTGAAACCTGATATCCATCCGGATGAGAGATCAGGAGAAGGTCCAACAGGGAAGGTGTATGATCCTCCACATCTGGAATCCGCGTAGGCGAAGTAACCAGTTGTGTCAGACCATATGCCAAGGCAAAGTCATAAACAGATCTCCCCAAATGATCGGATAGACGTGAACCGAGCCATTCGGCATGGTGGGCGTTAAAATCACCAAGGATCACGATCTCTGCGGATAGGACCTGTTGTAGCAATGAATCTGTAGCCATTTGGACGTGGTCGATCAGTCGGTCTGTTTCGGCATTACCGCTATGGGACCTATAGAGGCACCCGTAGACGCGCGGATGGTCGTCGCTGTCTACGCGTAGCCAAAGGATGGACAGGTCCGAACCTTCAAGACTGCCGAGGCGTCGATAACAGATGTCCTCTCTGACATACACACAAACTCCAGCCCGAGGCACAAAGAAATGCTCCAATTTGTACCCCGGGTAGGAGAGATACGAAATATCAGCCGGAGAGGAAACCTGCGTGTCGGTCAGAAAGAGCAAGGCCGGCTTCGCCGTCTCGAGATGGTAGTGGACGGCGTTTAGGTTAGAGTGAAGTCCCCTGATGTTGCAAAAATTCACGGATAGCGTGGCAGAGGTCGCCTTGGTGTTCTTGCTCAGTTTGCCCCTAGCAGTTATGCTTTTGAGCGGAATTTTGCCCCCCCTAGAATACGCGGGGCAGCCTGAGCACCCACGCTCAGGATCGGAATAACATGGTCGTGGATGCTCAGCGAGGGATTCTCCAGGGGTACTGGTACCCTCCTGGGGTAGTTCATCGTGTAATTCCGCTACCATGTTGATGGGTTGGGGGGGGGGGAATTTTGCCTCCGGCCACCTGCACTCATCAGACGAAACGCAGAAGCAGAGCTTCTACTTCACGCCGGTATTCTGTGAGGTCGTGGTACCAACCCGGCTCGAGCCAGCCCATACATGCAACAGCAAAAACTGCTGCGTGGCTCTACCACCGTTATTTTTTGGACGCTCCTGAAAATAAAGACAGACGACAGTACTATCTATATTTTTGATGATGGGTGGAATATAAAATCGATCCTGATGAAAGAAAAATCATCTTTTCACATCGTTTTATTAGCTTTATTCATTCTCTATCATGTTAGTGCAGCTAAATTACATGACAATTTCATTAAAAAAATCATGAAAATACTGAAACATAAAACCAGCAGTGGAATTACTGAATTGATATCAGCTTATTACAGGTTAATGTACGCGCAAACGCAAATTCACGCGACCCGCAACTAGTGGGCCATACTACAATACTTAATAGTTTACAAGACTTGACGACTTCCAGCCTCCCGAACAAGCCGGTTTCCGAAAGGGCTTTAGCACCATAGACCACATACATACCCTTCGGCAAATTGTACAAAAGTCAGAGGAATACAATTTGCCACTATGTCTGGCGTATGTGCACTATGAGAAAGCCTTTGATTCCGTCGAAATTTGGGCGGTGCTGCAGTCCCTTCAGCGGTGCCAAGTAGACTGTCGGTATATCTAAGTGCTAAAGTGCTTGTAAAGTAGGGCTACGATGGCTATCCGAGTACAGAACCAGAGTACGAAACCTATCCAATTGCAGAGAGGTGTAAGACAGGGTGACGTTAAATCCCCGAAATCAAAAATCTTCACCGCTGCATTGGAAGACGTTTTCAAGCTTCTGGACTGGAAAGGATACGGTATTAACATCAATGGCGAGTACATCACTCACCTTCGATTTGCCGACAATATAGTCCTTATGAAAGAATCGCTGGAGGATCTAAGCACCATGCTCAATGACCTCAATAGTGTCTCCCAACGGATAGGTCTTAAGATGAACATGGACAAAACAAAGATCATGTTCAATGTCCATGCCAATAGTTGTTGGGAGCACTAAGATCGAAGTTGTTGACGAGTATTTTTACCTGGGACAAATAGTCCGACTAGGTAAGTCCAACTTCGACCGAGAGGCCAATCGACGGATTCAACTCAGCTGGGCAGCGTTCGGGAAACTACGACACATCCTCAAAACCTTAAAACGAAATTGTACAACCAGTGCGTGTTGCCAGTGATTTACGGAACTGAGACGTGGTCCTTCAATGCTGCCGGTATGAGGAAGCTCAAGGTCGCTCAGCAAGCTATGGAGAGGGCTATGCTCAGGGTTTCTCTGCGTGATAAACTTAGAAATGAGGATATCCGCATTAGAACCAGAGTGACCAACATCGCCTAACGGATTAGTAAGCTGAAGTGGCAGTGGGTCGGCCATATAGCTCGAAGAACCGACAACCGATGGGGAAGAAAGGTTCTTGCGTGGCAGCCTTGTACCGGTAGACGAAGTGTAGGGCGACCCCCCACGAGATGGAGTGATGACCTGGTAAGACATGCAGGAAGTCGATGGATGCAGGTGGCTCAGGACTGTGCTTTGTGGCATTCCTTGGGGGAGGCCTATATTCAGCAGTGGACTTATGAAAGGCTGTAATGATGATGATGATGATGAATTGTCTAAATACCTAACTTATCTACTCAACATACTAATTTACCACTGTTCTTGTCTCCACGTAGCCACTTTAATCCGAATTTACAAGTTAAATAACCTAAATAATTAGTTCGATTCCCCGCTAAAGAAAAAAATACCTAAATGAAATGTAACCAAGGTTAGAGTCATGCGTTTATATTCTTCGTGTAGGTATGTTTATTATTCTCATGTATTCAGTTATGTATATATTCAGATAAGTTCTGTACTAAGTTGTGCTCCATTCATTTCAAGGCAGATTTGGGCTCGGTGTTGCGTCTCCTCATGCAGGCGGGGCATCATCGTGTGGTCTTCGAATTAGTCCGTACGTAGTTTGTCGAAAACATCCATGATCCTTTGGCACATTTCGTTGGCACTTTCACACTTACGATCAAAAACCCTTTCTTTCACATACTCCCACAGAAAAAAGTCCAATGGGGTCAGATCTGGTGAGCGAGGTGGCCAAGCGTGTGGTCCTAGTCTGCCGATCCAGCGATCATAAAATAGCTCATTGAGTCGCTCACGGGCGAACCTCACGACACGTGGAGGGGCACCATCATGCTGGAACCATGTGCAGCGATATTCAGCCAACGATAGGTCGTCTAAAAGGTCCACCAACTCTTCATGTATGAAGTTCTGGTATCGCTGTCCGTTAAGTCGCTGTGGCAGAAACACTGGTCCTAGCATGCGATTCTTAAATAAACCTGCCCATACGTTAACCGACCATCGGGTTTGGTGCCCGATTTGTCGAACAACGTGCGGATTACCTCGGAATACACCTGTGTATTTCTTTGGTTCCACAGGCCGTTTCTGGTAAATGTCGACTCGTCCATCCAGATGACGTGCTCAATGAAACCAGGCACACATTGTTGTTAGTCTAATAACCAACGGCAAAAAACTCGCCGGCGGTCGTGATCGCCGGTAACTAACGCTTGCACTTTATACAATTTATATGGGCGCATTCGGTTACGCTTTAACACCTTGTGAACTGAACAGTATGTCACAATTGTTCCATACCGACGCATTAACAATTTAGCGATACTTCGTGTACCTAGGTTCGGATTCTGGCGAACGACACCTAAAATGCGCTCCTCTGAGTGAACAGCCACTCGACTTCCACCTCACAACAAGAACAAAACAAGAAACTTAAACCGTAACAACAAGAATAATATCATTAAGTAATAAATAACAAGAATAATTTAATAAACAAAACAATTGTACTGTCTCTCGTGATAGTCAACACGGAACTGTACCAAAAACTAAAATTATTAATTTATTCCGCCAAAACAAATGCGCACATAATGTCCTTGAAGCACTGGAATTTTCCACACACCGTTAAAGCATTATGTATGTTAAGACACCGCCAACGTTTATTTATTTATCCCTACGACTAGTCTTCGTATGGAATTTAAAAGTTATGGCTGTCATTTTTAATACAATTACACAATCAATTGTACCCTGACGCAACAAGCAGTTCTTTACTATAAGAATTATAGAAATTAATAAACGTACCTAATTGGGTACTCAGTACACACACAATTATTAACACTATTTCATTGTCATCTTTGATTTTGTATAAGAAAATAGAAATGAAATGGTACTGAATAATTTAATAGTTTTTTTTAATTTATAGAATAGGGGGCAAACGAGCTTGCGGCTCACCTGATGCTAAGTGACTACCGCCGCCCATGAACAACCGCAACACCAGGGGAATTGCAGATGCGTTGCCGGCCTTTTAGAAAGGTGTAAGCTCTTTTCTTGAAGGTTCCTAAGTCGTATCGGTTCGGAAAATTCGCTGGTGGTAATTGATTCCACAAAGAAGTTGTGCGAGGGAGAAAACTTCTTCTAAATCGCACAGTGGTGGACCGCCAATCATCCGGATGGTACGGATGGTAACGCGAGTTTTGTCGCGACGTGCGATGGTGAAATTGAGCGGCTGGAATTAGTCCGAACAATTCCTCAGAGCACTCCCCGTGATAGATGCGATAAAATACGCAAAGAGATGCAACATCTCTACGCAGTGCCAGTGTATCGAGCTGATCGGAAAGAACTTGGTCGTCGACGATTCGAATCGCTCTGCGCTGGATGCGGTCAAGTGGAAGGAGCTGGCACTGGGGTGCCCCGGCCCAGAGATGAGAACAGTATTCCATGTGGGGCCAAACTTGCGCTTTGTAAATTTGCAAGCGATGTGCCGGCATGAAATACTGTCTCGCTCTGCTGAGCACGCCAAGCTTTTTAGAGGCCAATTTGGCCTTCCCTTCCAAATAACCTCGAAACTGTCGCTATTCGATATGTCGACGCCAAGGATTCCGATACTGGCTGAGGCAGCAAGGGGAGTGCCTTGAAACTGAGGAGATACGACAAAGGGGTTCTTTTTATCGGTAAACGCGCAAACTTGTGTCTTCTGGGGATTGAACTGGACTAGATTTAGTCTGCCCCAATCCGAGACTTTGTTACGCAAAGACTCGACTTCAGACACAAGTTTGTCCCGGTACTCGGCGACGTTTTCCCGAGAAATATTGGCACGGCCGGTATATAAGGCATCCCCAGTGCTGTCGTCTGCATAGCAATGAATGCTACCAGTTAGCAACATATCATTGATATGCAGGAGAAACAGCGTTGGTGATAGCACGCAGCCTTGTGGAACATCAGCGTTGATAGGCTTGTAATCAGAGCATGCACCGTCTACTACGACCTTGATGCTCCATTCAGCAAGGAAACTGGTGATCCATTTGCACAATTTCTCGGGAAGCCCATAGGAAGGAAGCTTCGAAAGAAGCGCCTTGTGCCAGACCCGATCGAAGGCCTTCGCTATGTCCAACTAACGGCCAATGCCTCCCCCTTGGACTCTACTGCCTCCGCCCATCTATGAGTTAAGTAAACTAGAAGATCACCCGCTGATCGACCCTGACGAAAACCGTATTGACGGTCACTGATCAGCTGGTGATCTTCAAGGTACCTCATGAGCTGGCAGTTTATAATGGATTCCATTATTTTGGAGAACAAGGAGGTGAAGGCGATAGGCCTGTAGTTGGACGGGTCTGAGCGGTCGCCTTTTTAGGGATCGGGTGGACCAAAGCTGTCTTCCATGAATTCGGGACTACGACTTGGGAGTAGGAGTACCGGAAAAGACGCGTTAAAACCGGTGCCAACTCTGGAGCACACGTCTTCAGCACAATGGGAGGGACTCCATCGGGCCCACTCGACTTGCTGACGTCCAGGGAGAAGAGTGCTTTGCGAACCGAGCGCTGTGTAAATCGCACATCCGGCATGGAGCACTCACATCGCGGGATGGTCGGCGGTGTGTTCCCCCCGTCATCTAAGATCGAGTTAGACGCAAAAAGAGAGCACAACAGATCGGCTTTCTCTTTTGCGGCATGGGCCAGTGAGTAGTCCTCTCTGTGCAGAGATGGAAGGGATGGCTGACAGAAGTTCCCTTGGACAGCCTTGGCGAGAGACCAGAATGCACGGGTTCCCGAAGGAAAGCGAACTAGCTTCTCGCCAATTCTGCCGATGTGCTCAGACCTTGCCTTGGCAATGACGCTTTTGAAGGACCTGGAGGCGGAATTATACTTCTTTTTAAGTGCGCTGGTGTTTAAATCCCGAGACGTTGATGCATCAGCCCAGGCCCGGTAGCACTCCTGCTTATAGCGTGATGCGATTTTACAGGAGCGACCAAACCATGGCTGGGATCTGCCTCCGATGGGCACTACAGAGGATGGAATAAAAAGTTCCATACCCTGAAGTACCACATCAGCAACAGAATCGGCAACAACGCTGGGATCTTCCGGCGAGAAGCAAACCCGCCCCCAAGGGTAGGATGGAAAAAAAGACCGCATCCCGTCCCACTCAGCTGACCTATAGTGCCAAACACGGCGGCAAGCTGCAGATCGCAACTGCAATTGGAGCGTGAGTGGCACCGTGCTCTTGATCAGACAATGGTCGGAAGAGCCCAGAGGGGCATCGACGGAGACCTGATATCCGTCCGGATGAGAGGTCAGCAGAAGGTCCAACAGGGAAGGTACATGGTCTTCCACATCTGGGATCCGCGTAGGCGAAGTAACCAGTTGTGTTAGACCATATGCCAAAGCAAAGTCGTACACAGATCTACCCGCATGATCGGTTAAACGAGAACCAAGCCATTCAGCGTGGTGGGCGTTGAAATCACCGAGTATCACGATCTCTGCGGATGGGACTTGTTGTTGTAGCACGGAGTCTGCAGCCATTTGGACGTGGTCGATGAGTCGGTCTGTGTCGGCATTACCGCTATGGGACTTATAGAGGCACCCGTAGACGCGGGGATGGTCGTCGCTGTCTACGCGCAGTCATAGGATGGACAGGTCCGAACCTTCAAGACTGCCGAGGCGTCGAAAACAGATGTCCTCTCTGAGGTATACGCAAACTCCAGCCTGGAGCACAAAGGAGTGTTCTAATTTGTACCCCGGGTAGGAGAGATATGAAGTATCAGCCGGAGAGGACACCTGAGTCTCGGTTAAAAAGAGCAAGGCCGGCTTCGCCGTCTCTAGATGGTAATGGACAGCGTTAAGGTTGGAATGAGGTCCCCTGATGTTGCAAAAATTCACGGATAGCGTGACAGGGGTCGCCTTGGTTGTATTGCTCCGCTTGCCCCGAGCAGCATTAGTCACGAGCGGAATTTTGCCCCCCCCCCCCCAGAATACGCGGGGCAGCCTGAGCACCCACGCTGAGGAGTGAAGTAGTTTGGTCTTGGATGCTCAGCGAGGGATTCTCCAGGGTTGCTGGTACCCTCCTGGGGTAGTCTTGTATTTAATTCCACTACCATGTTGATGGGGGGGAGGGGGGGGGGGGGAATTGGGCCTCCGGCCACCTGCACTCACCAAGCGCAACGCAGAGGTAAACCTCTACTTCACGCTGGTATTCTGTGAGGTCGTGGTACCACCCTGGTTCGAGCTGGCCCATCCGTGCGACAGCAAAAGCTACCGCTTAGCTCTACCACTGTTATATAGTTAGTTAAAATCAATTGCAATTATGATCGACAGTTGATTAATCTATCAGAATTAATGTAAAAAAATAATACTTTTACTATTTATTTTAATTGACTTTCCGTATTTAATCCGGCCAATACTTTGAATTTAAAAAGATGTACGTAAATTATTAAAAATGTCTTGCAAATTTTATAGTGATTGCCACCTCTGATTCTTATGTCGCCGGCAAACTAAATTTCAGTGCAACGTGGAGGCATGTCTGCGCATAGATACAGTCACATTATAAAGTACTATGGCTAAGTACGGCTATTGTTTTATAATATTATAGTAATTAATTGTTTTATTGTAGAATCATAATAGGTTTTTTACTAGCTACTTAGAACTTTAGAAAAGGTTGGAATTAAAAATGGATAATGTTTACTAGAGCATTATTTGCTATTTCTATCATAAAATATAAAGTAGTTTGTAACAAGAAAACTTAAGTTAGGGTGACACGCCGTCCATTATGTCGTCTTGCGTCACACGGAAGCCAGACGTTGATGGTGTGTTGGTGTTACTGGATGCTACTTCATCATCACTTTCATCTTCGCTTGAGCTTCCGTCATCAAGTCGATCACACGGTAATTTTTTCGGTATTCTTCCTCTACACTTTTAACTTTACTGCACCATTTTCCCCATTCACATTCTCCTATCATATTTACCTTTTCGTTCACTAGTCCAGTAATAAAACAATAGATATAACAAATTTTTCTTTCCTTCCTTTTTGAAACCATCGCATCGTCGCGAGTTGCAAAGTAAGCTGTGTATGCGACTGTATTTTGGGAGCGAACAAAGCGCGGGAACCAATAGCATGCGGCCACAGTAATACTGGCGGATTGTTCCCCCGTCACGCCCCCTACGTACCAATCACTCATAAATCGCGCAGTGCCCAGATTCAAGGCCAGCGTTCTTTTTTCAGCGTTCGCGCGTACATTGACCTCTAGTCAGCTGATATCAATTCAGTAATTCCACTGCTGGTTTTATGTTTCAGTATTTTCATGATTTTTTTATGAAATTATCGTTTAATTTAGCTGAACTAAAATGATAGAGAATGAGTAAAGCTAATAAAACGTTGTGAAAAGATGATTTTTCTTTCATCAGGATCGATTTTATTTTCCACGCATCATCAAAGGTATAGTTGGTACTGTCGTCTGTCTTCGGTGTCGTGAGTGTTGCAAAAATACCCTGTATTTTTTTTAAAATATCGATATTATATTATTTACTGATGATATATATTTAATTTTCAAACTTAAACGACAGTTAATTAATTTTGAAAATGTAAATAATGCTCTATTGAAATTAGCACATTGGTTTAACGGCAAAAATTTGCTCTCAAACGGCAATAAGACAAAATCTATTACATTTACAACGTCTAATGTTAAAAATTCAAATATCACAATGTGCTGTTAAATGAGGAGGAGTTGAGTCTTGTGGATACTACTGTTTTTCTTGGTATTACTATTGTCGTGAAGCTTCAATAGGGTCCCCTTATATCTAAATTAGCAAGCAGACTTAGCTCTGCGACATGTGCTGTAAGAAAGATTAGAAGTCTCACCAATGTTGAAACAGCTAGATTAGTTTATTTTAGTTAATTTTATAGCGTTGTGTCTTATGTAGTTTGCTAAGGGGTAATGCGACTGACATTGAAGCCATATTTGTTTTGCAAAAGAGAGCCTTACAAGCGATTTATAACATAAATTTTAAAGAGTGCCTTAGAGAAAATTTTAAAGAAATAAACATATTAACTTTATCTCTAATATGTAATGTATGTACATAAAATATAAAAAGCTATTATAAGAATAAAGATGTTCATACTTTAATCACAAGGAACATATATAAACTCGTGCCTTAAACCAGTTACAAGAATCCACAGACGGCTATCAAAATTTATAATAAGCTTCATCCATGTTTCAAGGCTCTGCCATTACCATTGTTTAAAAGAAAGTTACATTCCTGGCTTTTGACTAGGTGCTTTTATTCAGTCCAGGAATACTTAGATGACAGAGAGATTTTTGAATTTTAATTGTGTTTGTAGCTTTTCTGTGCTAACTTTATTTATGACTTGAATAATTTGACATAAAATATTATACAATTTATAAATGTTATGTAATGTTCTGTCTATGATTGATGTTTACCCTTATTTTATATTTAGTCTATTAACTTATTTTTAGTTCTAAGTAGATTCAAATGTAACTACTTTTAAATTTGCATGACAGTTATAAGTCAAACATGAGGACATACTGGTATCACTATATTAAGATCTTTGTACTACCATGTTTAAAGCAAATAAACATTTCTGATTTCTGATTTCTGATTTCAGAATTATTAGTAATTAATTTATTATTTGTGAATAAACAAGTTTAAATGTTTTATTTTAGAAAAATTATAGAAGAAGGTTTAGTGGATGCAGCTATGGAAGTATGTGGTGTAAGTAAGATAACAAATGAAAGGAAAAATAACACGTTATGGTGGGATGATGAGGTACGGATGGAAGCTGAAGCAAAGAAGAAAGCATGGCTAGATTAACTAGCAACCAAGGCTAGTAATTCGAGCAGTATGAATGATGATATTGAAAGGAAAAAGGCAGTCTTTAGACACCTAAATAAGAGAGTAAAAGAAGTAGTTGAAAGGAAAAAGCAAGAAAGAATGGATAACAATGATAGAAGAATATCGGATAACTTCCAGGCAAACATTAAAATTTTCTAGAAACTCGTAAGAACTACCAGGGGATATTCAAAATAGCCTAGAGTGAATGCTATACGAGACCAGAATGGCTGTATTCTGAATGATGAAGTTTTAAGTTTAAGGAGATGGAAGGAATACTTTGAAAGCGTGTTTATGAGTGATGAGACGTTTGAATTAAATGAAATGGAAATTCCGAAAGAAGAGAAAATAGGAAATATTATACGTGGTAGAGCCATGCTCCAGCTATATTATAGTTGTAGCACGAATGGGTGGGCTCGACCGGGGAAGGACTACGCTCTCACAGAATACCAGCGTAAAATAGCAGCTTAACGCTGCTGTTTTTCGCATGGTGAGTGTAGAGAAACGGATTTTTACTGGAAACGAGGTATTCCATCTTAGTCCTCACGGGTGACAACGCATCTGCATTTTGATTCTTAATCGAAGAAACAGAAACAGAAACTTTTTTATTCAATATAGATTATAAATAATACTTATTGAAAGTCACTCTTTTGTACGATTACCACTGGTTCGAAAAAAAAACCTCTGTCCTGGGAAGAACCAGCAAGAAACCCAGCGGGACTTTTTTTTTAAATAACAGCTTACAATCATGTATGTTACACAAATTAACAACACAATAAATTAGAAATAGCTTGGTAGCGATCACCTCATTTCCAGGGGTTATTACCATCTATAAATTCTTTAATATTATAATAACCCTTTTTATACAAACTTAGCTTAATAAAGTTTTTGAACTTTGAGCAGGTCAAATTTTGTATATTTTCTGGAATTTTGTTGTAAAAGCGTATACATCGCCCCAAGAATGAATTACTGACTCGATGGAGTCGAGTAACTGGTACTACTAGCTTGTGTCTGTTCCTAGTATTTACAGAATGAATATCACTTATTTTTGTAAAACTACTTTTATTTTTGTGTACGTACATTACATTTACATAAATGTATTGAGAGGCCAAATTTAATATATTAATTTCCTTAAATTTTTGTCGCAGCGACTCTTTAGGCTTTAAATCATAAATTGCTCTTATGGCCCTCTTCTGTAAAACAAATATAATTTCAGTGTCAGCTGCGTGTCCCCATAGCAAAATACCATACGACATTATGCTATGGAAATAGCTAAAGTAAACTAGTCTAGCTGTTTAATGATGATAGATGTAGATGTCTATGGGCCACAGCAACCACTTACCACCAGGTGGACTGTGTGCTCGTTTGTCACCCTTATCCTATAAAAAAAAGTTAGAGATATAAGTATAGATGAAATAATGAAAGCAATGAAAAGTATGAAAGCAGGTAAGGCCGCCGGATATGATAGAGTATCTCTCGAAATGCTAAGGGCTAGAGAAGGAGTGGTGGCAGACCTGCTGTACACCTTGTTTAATTTATGTTGGGAACTTAAGCGGGTACCGGGATAGTAGTGCAAAGCCGTGATAGTCCCAATATATAAAGGAAAAGAATCACAGCAGGACTGTAAAAACTACCGTGGTATCAGCCTGCTGAGCATTATGGGACAACTGTACGCTAAGGTACTAATTGAAAGAGTTATGAAAGAAACTGATGGAAAAATTTGGGATGTGCAAGCGGAATTCAGAAAGGGAATGGGATATACGGATCAGGTCTTTTCCATGCGTATGGTCGCGGAGAAATTTTTGGCCAAAAACCAAAAAGTTTTATTGAGCAAGCTTTCAGCGTACGGCTTATCCCCTGGCCTGATTGACTGGGCGAAGGCCTTTCTGAGTGACCGATTTCTCCGAGTCGGAATTCAGAAAGGGAATGGGATATACGGATCAGGTCTTTTCCATGCGTATGGTCGCGGAGAAATTTTTGGCCAAAAACCAAAAAGTCTATTGAGCAAGCTTTCAGCGTACGGCTTATCCCCTGGCCTGATTGACTGGGCGAAGGCCTTTCTGAGTGACCGATTTCTCCGAGTCATCATCGATGGCTGCTCGTACTGCCCTATCGCGACAAACGCAGCAGTTCCTCAGGAGTCCGTACTCTCCGCAACTCTCTACCTGCTGCATATAAATAATCTGCTCATTTCCAGTATCTATAGATATGCAGACGACAACACAGTTGTGGAGAGATACCAACCAAGTGCGTGGGAGTCCATAGTTGACCGTGTGAATCTCACAGGCAGTCTCCGAATGAGGCGATACAAATCTCGTGAGATTCAACGCCTCCAAAACAAAAGCATGTCTTTTTACCGCTAAAAGGAGCCCGCTCACCCTAATTTCCGGAATGTATCCTTGGGGAACACTGATCGCCTTCAGTTGTTAGGGGGTGAATTCTCTCCGAACCTCAACTATGGGCGGTTCATTGAGTCCAAAGCCAAAACAGACGATAAATTTGATGTTCTTGCCAGGGTACGGCGGTACCTACCGCGCCAGCTTCTTACCTTATATAAAGCGCAAGTCCGATCATGCATGGAATACTGCTAGCACATATGGGATAGTGCTGCAAGATGCCACTGGCTTGTAATATGTAAAAAACATAAAAATAAACGATTAATTAATATTTTAATCGTTGACTATTGTTTCAAATATTTTTCGAATATATTAAATCAAAATATCTGTCAAAAAATAGAAGTTGGTAAAAATTATTTTGCCTGCATCCGCTCAATGAAATAAAATTATGTGTCTTACCTAGTTTAAAGAGCACCTCCAGTCCTCCCTTAATTGCGTGCACTACCCCCGTCACCACTAATCCCAGCACCACTACGCTCAAAACCACTACACTACGGAATACACACCGCCGACGATAATACGACACGAGTTTCACCTCTTTACCAAAATAGACGAATAAAAATACCGTCTAAATAGATAGACCGTTTAATTGCATAGATGGATATTTTCATTACATAAAACATTACCGTAAACCAAAATAAAAGTTTGTTGTTGTTTTGTCACGACGTTGACACGACTTGTTCTTATTTTTTCTAATATGTATCACCTATTTATTTTAACTGCCTAAATATTTTTATAACTAAATGCTAGTATATTAGGGTATATCCACAACAACATTGGCATTGATTTTTTTTTGTTTATATCCTTCTTTTTAACTTATTTCATTCGTAAACAGAATTAATAGCTGTAAAATAAAATAAATAATTTTCAAACATGCGATATACATTCGACTTATTTTGAATTCTTTTTCACTTGAAGTAAATACGTTGTTATTTTATTATTTTCTTTATAAACTATAACGATTATAAATATTTTAATACATCCGAAATTACATAAATAAATAATTTTTCAAATAACTAACAAAAATCGTATTATTAATTTTTGAAATTCAAAGAGATTTAAACTCACCCATTAGTTTTCGATTTTTCAGACAAAAATTCAGATATCAAAATTTTATTAAAGTATGTATTAAATCAAATTTATATATTTATATGATTATCCGAAGTCCGAAGAGAGGGGGAGGAAACGGTAATCCTCGAATCCGGCAACTTGCTCTATTACCGGGAGGGCGACCATCTGTCCCAAGGAGGTGTCGGATTTATCGTCCACAAGTCTCTCGTTAACAACGTTGTAAAGATTGAGTGTGTCGACGAGGGTTGCGTACCTTATACTCAGAATCACCAAACGGTATTCGCTGAAGGTCATGCAGGTTTACGCACCAACCTCGGCACACCCCGATGAGGAGGTGGAGGAAATAAATTAGGATATCTCTAGAGCCATGCATTTCTCCAAAACCCAATATACGGTGTTAATGGGAGACTTCAATGCAAAACTCGGAAGGCACAAGAGAGAATGGTGAGCTGAAAGTAGGAAAATTTGGAATAGGGCAACGAAACCCGTGGGGCCAGCAGCTGGCCGACTTCATGGAGAAAGAGGGACTCTTTATGATGAACCCTTTCTTCCAGAAGCGGCTCCACAGGAAGTGGACCTGGTTGAGCCCCGACGGTTCGACAAAAAATGAGATTGACTTCATTATGACGACCAGACGACAACTGTTCAGTGATGTCTCCGTGATCGCGAGGGTGAAAACTGGTAGCGATCACCGAATGGTTAGAGGCACACTGAAACTAAACGTTAAGTTGGAGAGGTCTCATCTAATGAAATCAACGCTCCGTCCCCCTCGTGCTTTGTTCCAAAGTCCCGAAACCTTTCAGCTCGAGTTACAAAACCGTTTTCAGTGCCTAGAAGACTGCAATGAAGTGGACAATATGAATGACAAGCTCGTGGAAACTGTCCATGCGGTTGGAGCTAAGTTCTGCAAGACCCGCCGCAGAAGAATACAATAATTCTCCGATCACACTCTTAATCTCATGTCTGTTAGACGGGAGATGAAGCTACATTCTTCAACAGATTTGGTTGCATACAGGCAACTGAACAGACAGATCTCCAAATGCATGCGGCGGGACTTACGCAACTTATATACAGCTCGTATTGAAGAAGCGATCACGCGGAAACAAGGCTCCAAAGTCTTTGCCAGAGATCTGTCTGTCAGAAAGAGCCAACTGTCAAAGCTGAAGACAGAATGTAGCAGCATCGTTTCCGAGTCACCTGAGATTTTGAGTGAGATTGAGAAGTTCTATGGGCAACTGTACACGTCATCGTTGGAGCCACACGCAAGTGTTATAGGATCCCAAGCAGATGTATGGGTGCTGCCATCTGCTTGGGATCCTATAATTAATAATATTAAATCCAAACCCAAGTATACCACTGCTAGACTACAAGGTACTGTAAGCTTATTCTGCGTTTATCGAACCAAAAATTTATATTAAAAAATTGAAGGTAGCCAGGCTAACTATGACATCGGGACTTCAAACACCTCAGTCCCCCCGTGACCATGAGTGCTGTAAAGCACCCGAAACGTCGGAAATTAAAAACGTTTAAATTAAACGCGACATAATCCGTAAAAATCAGTTTTATTTAATGTGTAGTATTCGCGAAAATATAAGAAAACATTATGTGAACCAGTACGGACTGGTCATACCTAATAAAATTCGCCAATTAGAAGATCTCAAGACCAACCGTGCAAGATATATAACATCATTAAATTTCTTGAAGAGATGCAGAGATCATAATCTCATTCCTACGTGTATCAAAATATCAACAAAAAAGGACATTCAAGGAAGCACTAGGATCTTAAATCAGGCAAGTAAAAAGTTGTTACGAACGGTGATTCAGCAAAAACGGTTCAATTTACAATTCATGAATTATACCATAGACAATTTGTCCAGTGACTTAAAGACAGTTTTAACGACACTTGATTTTAATAATTGCATTTAAACTTTAAACAAACGCGAAATATCTAAATGTAATGAATGCAAAGACAAACAAATAGAAAAATGCCAAAAATGAACTATCAAATCAAATGCTAAACATCCATGTCAACGTAGAAATAAAACGCAACAACCGTTGACCACAGACGCAAACAATAAACAACGCACGGTCTATAATTTGTCAAAACAAACACTGGACGAACCTACAATAAAAGTATTGTCGAAGAGCTTGAATTTTGCTATAACACCGCAAAAATACCGTACGAAGAAATTATCTGTAGTGTTGAGGATTGTCTGTTTAGGAATAATATTGGTAAAGAGGATTTAGAGGCTATACGTCAAGACATTTCGTCCTTGTTACGTCGAAGTTCAGCGCCGAAACTAAATCTTCCAAAAAACGAATTTAAAGCATTGTACAACTTACGCAACAGACCAGAGCTCACGATTCTCCGCGCGGATAAAGGAAATGCTACGGTAATAATGGACACTTCAGAGTATACTTTCAAAATACAATAACTTTTATCGGACGTTAGTACATACAAAAAGGTCAAAATAGACCCTACAACTAATACACCTACAACAACCACTGATTTAATAAAGAAATACTCCGAAAAATTAGATCTCAACGTGAATTAGACAATACCATCCATGTTCCAAACCACCGAGGTTGTATGGGTTACCGAAAATACACAAACCAAACGCTCCACTACGTCCTATAGTAAGGCAGATTGATTCACCAACATATAAGTTGGCTCAACACTTTACTAAAATATTGCAACCACTATGAGGACACACCAGAGCATACACAAAGGATTCATACTATTTTATCAGTGAGATAAAAGACCTACATCTCGCTGACAATGAAACTATGGCCAATTTTGATGTTAAGTCACTATTCACATGCCTACCTATTGAAGACTGCATCTTAATTGTAACTAGAAAGCTATAAGATAACAACATGCCCATAGAATATGTAGTATTACTCAAACACTGCCTCACATCTGGCTATTTATTGTGGAAGGAAGAATTCTACAAGCAAGTAGATGGTATGGCGATGGGCTCGCCTGTATTTCCCGTAGTCGCCGACATATTCATGGAGAACTTCGAGGAGAAGGCCCTTCTTACTGCTCCTGTAAATCCAAGATTCTACAAGCGGTACGTAGACGATACTTTCACAATTTTACCATCTGACAAAGTAACTGCATTTTTAGACCACCTTAATTCCATAAACCCTAAAATACAACTCACAATGTAGTTAGAGGCAAACAATTCTTTAGTTTTCCTAGATGGTTTAGTCATCCAAAATCCTGAAAACACTATTGGTCATACTGTGTACAGGAAAAAGACCTATGCCAACCGATATTTAAATGGCGAATCGCACCATCATCCTTCACAGTTAGCTACCGTGGGAAAATTTTTGTTTCAGAGAGCACGAGGGATCTGTGACAGAAAACATCTGGCCGCCGAGCTTCAGCACGTCGAGCAAGTACTGCAAGACAACAAGCTTCGGGTCCCACGCCTACGTCATTGTGACTGAGTGAAGCCGGCCACAATCGAGCGTGTGCCTGCTGTACTACCCTATGTCAGACGATTCACAAACAGGGTTGGCTTTATCTTGAATCGAGCTTCCATTAAAACATACTTCAAGCCGCCGAAGATGAATGGTCAATTTTTACCATCCGTCAAGTGTCATATCCCTCTACAAGATGCAGGAGTGTACAAGCTGGATTTTAAATGTGGTCTCTCTTACATAAGACAAACAAAAAGATCTATAAAAACCCGCGTAAAAGAACATATAGCTGATGTGAAGCACCGACGTATCGGGCAGTCTGCAGTTTGTGAACATGTTCAAGATCGTCTCCATCATTCCATTAGATTTGATAGACCATAAATCCTCGTTTGAATTCCAGGTTGATCTTCATCTTCCACGTATATCATCTATCACATATCAGTACAGAGATATTGAACCCGTACCTAGCTTGAACTACATCAATCAGTGGTATTGAATTGATACCAAGAAAGAGGGAAATGTTAAAACACAAAATCTAAATTAAACTGAAGGATAATAAACAAAGAAAAAAGTTATAAAATGGTCATGCTCAAAAGAAAGCATAGGATCTAAAATAATTCAACATACATATTACATTTATATAATACAAATTCTTTTCCACTTCAAAAAATATTAGCATAAAGTGATATTCTTTCCATGCACATAAAAAAATATTGGTTTGCAGTATATTAAACGTGGATAGCGAGGAAGAGTTTTGCAAAACAAACTTAAATGTGTAGATTGTATCACAGGTTTGGATTCTCAGCATAATACTGTAAAATCGTTAATATAATTATATGTTTATAAATATAAAAGAGGTAAAATTTATCTATCAAAAGATGTTATTAATATATGCTTATTTTTTGAAACAATATTAATAGTAAATATCAGGTACAAAAATCTTAATAAAAACAAATTACAATTTTTTTAAAAAAACGTTACCTTCACACTAGGATATACTACTACATCGCGGGGGCAGTTTTCATATATAGATTTCACAAGGAGAAACATCCAGACCCAGAACATTTATTTGTAGGGCATAATTGTCGCCATAATATGCGGGATTCAAACCCACGGCCCTTAGCACTGTAACTGTTAACACTGTTATACGTGGTAGAGCCATGCTGCAGCTATATTTCTGGTATAGTTGTAACACGAATGGGTCGGCTCGACCGGGGAAGGACCACGCTCCCACAGAACACCAACGTAACATAGCAGCTTAATGCTGCTGTGTTTCGTATGGTGAGAACCGGAGACCCTTTTTACTGGAAACGAGGCATTCCATCTTAGTCCTCACGGGTGACAACGCATCTGCATTCTGATTCGTAATCAAGGATAAATGTAGATGTCTATGGGCCACAGCAACCACTTACCATCAGGTGGACTGTGTGCTCGTTTGTTACCCTTATCCTATAAAAAAAAACTCATTACTAAGCCAATGCGCCACGGAGCCCTCAATTAATTCTCACCAGGATCATATAATATAATTTTTTAGTTATTTTTGTTGGCACTACTCCGGAGGTTTGGAGCATAATTGCGGTGATCTTGTTTTTCAAGAAAGACGACAATAGTTCGTTTTGAAGAACTACAGACCGATATCCCTTCTAAGCCGCGTCTACGTGCTGTTTTCGAGAGTCATTACGAATCGTCTGGCACGCAGACTCGATGACATCTAGCCTCCCAAGCAAGCCAGTTTCCGAAAAGGATTTAGCACTATTGACAACATACATACCCTTCGTCAAATTGTAGAAAAGACCGAGGAGTATAATCTGCCAATATGTCTTGTATAACTGGACTTTGAGAAAGCCTTTGATTCCATTTAAACTTCGGCGGTACTACAGTCCCTTTAGCGGTGCCAAGTTGACTGTCGGTATATAGAAGTGCTGAAGTATTTGTATAGTAAGGCTATGTATTCGAATACAAAACCAGAAACCTATTCAACTGTTGAGAGGTTATATTAGTCTTCTTGTCAGGCATACCTCAAAACCTCAAAACAAGATTGTTCAACTAGTGCGTGTTGCCAGTGATGACATATGGATCTGAGACTTAATTCTTCGCTGCAGGCCATATGAAGAAGCTCAAGAACGCTCAGTGAGCTATGGAGAGGGCTATAATCGTAGATTCTTTACGGGATAGACTTGAAAACGGGGAGATCCGCAATAGAACCAGAGTGACCGACATAGCCCAACGGATCAGTAAGCTGAAGTGGCAATGGCCCGGATCAAAAGGTTCCAGTACATCAAAGGGCAAATTCTACAAGTCCATGGCAAAGAAATCACATAAATTTGCTGGCCCGATTGCAAGAGACAATTATCCGTCTGCCTCGGGTGATTTTCTCTTAAATTATTAATCGTAATTTGATAAGATAAAGAGAGATATAGATAGATAAGAGATAGCCTGAAGGACCAATTATAGACGTAAATCATACAAGGCAAATTAATTTTGAAGTTTATCGTCAGTAAGTGAGAATCAGAAACAAAACTGATGGCCAATATGTATGCCATTAATTTATGAAAAAAAAAACATTTCAAACTTTTGTACCTCGTTTGCAACATAACGATCCTATAGAAAAATGTGTTCACTTGACGCGGATTGACTATCGCAATACCAAATATCCCATATACCGTATTGTACGCGTGTCATGAAGGAGATGGTACACCACAATTTACAGAATCATAAATCAGAAGCCATAAGAATTTTTTGACATATACTTATTTTGCCTTAGACAAAACATCTTAATTCTGCTTTATTTTTATTTTCGGTGACCCTTTTTACTGGTTCCGTTTTAATTGACATGAATAACAATCAGGTAACATATTATGTAAAATTGATTTTGATATTATCAATTGTTAAAATGAAGACTGGTTTACGAGTAACTGACGTACATAGAAACGGACATGCATATATATTTAAATGCTTTGCATTCATTAAATAAAACTAATTTTAAGAATTTTATCGCGATTAATATAACTTTTTAAACTTAGTCCCCCGCGACCATGGCTACTGTACTGTTACTTCTAACTTTTTAAAATTAGATGAGTCAATCTATGGAGAACGCTAGTATACAGAAGTTGACTTTTAAAAGACTATAAATGTAAAAATTTCGTATACATTTTGAGGCGACTTTTAACTATTTTGAAAATATGTAAATACATATATTGAGGGGGTCATTGTAGAAGCGTGCTCGTCGCGACCCCTGCCAGCCCTTTTCAGGGCTGCAATTCTACTCAGCTGCGCACCCATGACAACGAGGGTTAGGGCGTCCCCCCAAGGCGACGCACACCAGCTCGTCCCCGTTGGTGTGGAATGCAGCGCGCAAAGCGGCGATGGGGACCGCCACCCGTCAAGCACAGCCCGACACGGCGGAAGGTGGAGGACAGAATGCAGAGTTGGCACGTGGAATGTTAGAGGAGGCATGAGAGATAAGACGAATGAGTTGATCGAAATAATGAAAGAAAGAGAATTAGATGTCGTGTGTATGTCGGAGACCAAACGGAAGGGCAGTGTTTCTGAAGAGCTCCCTGGCGGGGCGTTAGCTCTATGGTCCGGAGTCCCGGAGAACGAGAACGCCTGCCAGGGAGTGGGGGTGCTGCTGTCTTCTCGGTTGGTCGATGTTATGACTGAATATAAGTTTGTGAACTCAAGACTTCTCTGCGTTCGCTTTAAATTGGGACTGACGAAGTTATCCCTTTTGGCTGTTTATGCGCCGGTAGCTTCGTCGTCCAGGGCTGAGCTGGAGGAGTTTTGGGAGAATGTAAGAGAAGTTCTAGATTTGGCTAGGGTAAACGAAAGAATTGTTGTTTGTGGTGATTTGAATGGATGGGTTGGTACCGCTCGACCAGGGTACGAGTCGGTACTTGGAAAGTTTGGCGATAAAAGGGTTAACGATGCTGGCAAGTTTATACTGGCGGTATGCAAGGAAAAGGGTCTTCTTGTGACAAACACTATCTTTAATCACAAGAAAATCCATATGTATACTAGAGAAAGAAAGAATGAGAGAAGTATGATCGATTTGTTCCTGGTCGATGACCGACTGCGAAAACAGGTTATGGATACGCGAGTGTTCAGGGGTGCTGACCTGGGAACGGATCACTATCTAGTGATTACTAGATTTAGGGGTCTGTTCGCGGGTTGGCGCTACCGGACGGTAGTGACAGAACCACAGTCGGTCTGTCGCATCCGAAGCTGGAAGCTTCAGGAAGCGGATACTAGGGACAAATATCATGCGAGGGTAGCCGAAAAGCTTGACACCATCGATGGCAGAAATGAATGTGTAGAAAGAACATAGCAGAACCTTAGGGATGGAATGGTAAGTGCAGCAGAAGAAGTGTGTGGAACAATAAAAAGAGGCAGTAGTAAAAGAAGAGATGCATGGTGGAATGATGAAGTGAAAGAAGCTGTAAAGAAGAAGAAGAAAGCATGGTTAGACTACTTGGCCTTTAGTAATGATAAAGATATGAGAGAGAAGATGAAAGAAAGATATAGGCTGCAGAAAGTTCACACGAAAGCATTGATTGAGGAAGTGCGTGAAAGGTGTAGAATGGAAGCGGACGAAAGGTTGTCGCACAACTTTAAGGAGAACTCCAAACTCTTCTGGAAAGAGGTTGGAAGGACCCGAAGTGGTGCGACGGCCTTAAGAATGAACAAAGTGCTTTCGAGTACTAATGACGTCCTCTCAGAAATATCGGACGTCATGCAGCGATGGAGCGAATTTTATAGAGAAATGTATGCGTGTGATGATCTTAGTGAGGGATCCGGGGATGACGCCGTGACTGGTACACCAGACCCGGACCTCGATGACACTGAGGTCATCAGTATGAAAGAGATTGAACGTGCGATTCGAAGTTTGAAATGTGGTAAGGCTGCGGGACTAGACAGAGTTACTGCTGAAATGGTCAAGTATGGTGGGCCTCGCGTCTGGGACAGCTTTCATATGCTGTGCAATTTGTGCTGGCGGACGGGGGATGTCCCGGATGATTGGCGATCCGCAGTCATTGTGCCTTTATATAAAGGTAAAGGTTCACATTTTGACTGCGGGTGCTGTCGGGCGATCAGCTTGACCAGTTTAGCAAGTAAAGTTTACTAGAAGGTTTTGGCACGTAGGATGCAAGAGAAATCGGAAAGATTTCTATGGGAGGCACAATGCGGATTTAGACCTGGAAGAGGATGCACGGATCAAATTTTCTCTCTCCGCATGATCACGGAAAAGCTTCTGGCTGCTAACCAGAAGATTTTCTGTGCTTTTGTGGATCTTGAGAAAGCATTTGATAAGGTTGTAAGGAAGAAAATTTGGGAACTGTTGCCGGGGTATGGTGTGGATGGTCGATTGCTAAGGGCTGTGCAGTCTCTTTACTGTGACTGTAAAGCCTGTGTGCGGGTAGGGCATGACCTGTCACCCATGTTTAGCGTCCAAACGGGCGTAAAACAGGGTTGTGTCATGTCTTCCTGGCTGTTCATACTGTATCTCGACAGCTGTTTACAAAAGCTGAAAGATAGCTGTTTGGGTGTAAAATTGGGTGACATTAAAGTAAATTGTCTGCTGTATGCTGATGATGCAGTGCTTATTGCACCATCAGAGGCAGAACTGCAGGCATTAGTCACGTGTATGAAAGAGGAATGTGAAATTAAAGGTCTCCGTTTTAACGCAAATAAAACTAAGGTTCTGGTATTTGAAAGGGACGAAGAGAGAACGAAGTGTGAAATATGGGTAAATCAGGAATGTCTAGAACAAGTAAATGAAATTGTATACTTGGGGAGTGCTTTTAGCCGGGATGGAAGATGTGATTTAGATGTGGACAGGCGTGTCGCTGCCGGGAACAAAGTCAATGGTGCCCTGACTGCGTTAGTCAAAAGGCAAGGCGTAGTGAAGAGTGCACGCCTTGTAATATATAACGCAGTGTTGGTACCGACTTTGTTATATGGCAGCGAAACCTGGGTATGCCAGAAGAAGCATAAAAGCAAGTTGAATGCAGTGGAGATGCGATCTCTTCGTAAAATGTGCGGCGTTACCATGGCCGACCGAAAGCGAAACGAAGAGATTCGCAATATGGCAGGTTTGAAAGATGACCTTATCACAAAAATTGATAAGGGCGTGCTTCGGTGGTTTAGGCACGTTGAGCGAATGAGTGAAGACCGAATGGTGAAAAAAATATATAGCGCGAAAGTTAATATTAAAAGGTGTCGAGGTAGACCGAGACTAACTTTCGAAGACCATGTGAGCAAATTGCTCGAAGAGGGTAGGGTCAAGAGTACTCGGATACCTAGACGTGCATGTATGAAGAAGATAATGAATCTGAAAGAAGCGAAAGAGGTATGTAAGGATCGTGACACTTGGCGATCTGTTCTCTCTGGCTACCCCGTCAGGGATTGTGCATGAAGATAAAAAAAAAAAAACATATATTGAAATGATGTTAATGCGCAACATAAAACTGTTTTCCAAAATTGAAAGAGGATAAAAAAATTAAATTATTAAGAAGATTTACCTCTATCTTCATGCTATGCAGTTCAATTGGTGATTACAGAACTAAACGTCTCGTATCTCTGACGCTGCTACCTGTCGCTGGTCTAGGCATAAATCGGTTGGTTATACAGCTATCTATAGCAATTACTTGTCTTTCCGACTTACTCCGAAGATACCTTATACACTCATGTGATAAATTATCTTAAGTCGTCACCATACAACACCATACAACACAATACAAGAATCGTTAACTACACAAAATAGAACTTATTATATATAAAAAGAAAACGGCTTATTATTGACTTTTATATAAAATTATATTTTGGTCAAATGAACTGTAGTGAAATTTTCTCAAAAGAAACCTCGTACATTTATTTACAAATCATTCTGATTACATAAGTTGTGTTTGCGGAAAGTTGATGGGTTGACTGATTTCGACCAGATAAATAAACCTTGTATCTTTCCCTGTCAAGCAGGCTAAAGAACAAATTGAACGAAATAACAAGTTTTAATATGCTTCCTTCAGAGAGGAATGAAATAAAAATGTGGATATTTTTTATTTTCATCACTGTGATATGATGGATGTGAAAATAATATATTTATAGTTAAATCACAATTCGCGTCAAAATTATTAACTGACAAATCTCCATCTGAGACGAATTCACGCTCCTACTTATTTCCGACGTTGAACACGCTGTACTGGTATGAAGACTATTGTATATAATAGACGTCCAACTAAGTCTTGGCAAGTGGGTTGGCGACTGTCAATTTATATAATAAAAAAAATCAAGAAAGATGGTCTTCGCACTCCTGCAAATAGAATATAATACATAGGATTAATTTGTCTCTATCTCTTCAGAACTTAAATACTCCTGCAACATCATAGCGTAACTTGTCTTTCTCTTCTTTTAACTCCAAAATCTTCTCATCGGCCGTTAAAATACGTGAGTTAAAAATTTAGTTCATTTATTAATTTATATATATATATACACATTTATATATAATTTAATCAATGTAAAATTGAAGTGTATTTGCATTTGCAGAAACAGTAGTAATAAAACCGTGTGCACAAGGTGAGCAAGCTCGGCGTTTAGTTTTGATTTATTTCAAGCAGTTACCGAACGTAGCGCAATTTAAATTTGAAACACTCAGTATTCGAAAGAACCATTTGTCATTATCCTAGGATATGTAGTTCATACAAATGAAACACCATAAAATCGAAGACTAATTCATATAAAATGCAGTTTTACTAGTTACTTTATTTTTATATTTTATTTTAATTAAAGTTAAAAAGGAAGTAAGTTGTCAGTACAAGGATCTCCGGTTATGTTTACTTAGTATACGAAACACTGCATTATGCTACTATTCTGTGAATGTGGTTCATCCTCGGTCAAGTAGCTCTATTAGTGCTGCACTCAAAATGCAGCTGCGATATGGCTCTTAACTAATACTAAACCTAATATGGCAGAAGTTCTTGATCATTGCTGGACATGGACTTTTTCTAATATCCAAGAAGATTAACTGTATATATTTAAAGTAATTGTATTTCTGATATTGTTTCTGGTCTCTGGTTTCGTTGTCCTAGACCTTGCGTTTCTAGAAAGATCATTCTTCCATAATATAAATAGCGTGACCAAAAGCTTATTTTATTTAGTTGTATGATAAATCGATACTCCACCGAATAAATCGTCATAGTTTTAAGGAAACGATAATAAAAAAAATGAATTTGCTACAAAAATAATATTGTAAGAAATTATTTACAAACGTATTTAAATAAAAGAACGCTACTCGGTAACAAGCCTTCTTTACTATTAGAAACCATTCTGAAGGCCAAATGTTAAGGATATGTAAGGTGTGAAAGCGGATGCTCAACTTACTCAACTGCTCACGCAACCAATCATTATCAGCAAGAACGCTGTTCTGCACCATACATTAAGTATAGAGCAATACAGTTCGAACAACCCTAACATGTTTCCGCCACAATCACACACCCTTGTAACGTAAAGGCGCCAGTTGCATGATACCACCAAAGTATGCAAACCTAAAAAAAAAAGAAAGCTGCTGTGTTTCGTATGGTGAGTGTAGAGAACCGGAGACCATTTTTACTGGAAACGAGGCATTCTATCTTAAGGCGGCTCTTCAATTTGGCCAACATACTGGCGAATGTGTTGATCAATAACGATGTCCATCGTGTAGAGCGGGTGTTTACGCATACGTTGGTATATATTGAAATGATGGCCTAGAAGTTGGCGCGAGATCTTGTGGTGTTGGTTTTTTACAAAAGATCAAAGGGTTGTTGCAGAGTATTGGCCGCCGCGTCCACACGTTGGAAGGTCGTTCAGTTTGCTTTGATTCAGGCCAATGTACGGAAGATATTATTAAAATGATTATTGAGGCGCTAACGGCTGCTGCGGTTTATTTATTCACAGCATACCACTAAAACGTGAATGTGTATAAGAAAAGAGTGATCAAAAAGAAATGGAAAAAATGATGCCCGGTCCAGTCGGGATCAAATCAAGTCAGAAAGACAGGATATGGTTGAGCGTGTGAGTCTCACACTACAGACAGTCTCCGAATGGGGCGATGCCAATCTCGTGTAATTTAACGCCTCCAAAACATAAGCGTGTCTTTTTACCATTAAAAGGAGCTCTAACGTGAAGAGTTGCCATTAGTCCTCACGAGTGACAACGCATGTAACGTGTCTGTATTTTGATTCGCAAACGTGAATATATGTAGATGTCTCTGGGCTATAGCACACACTTACCATTAGGTTGGACTCTGTGCTCGTTTGTCACCCTTACACTATAAAAAAATAACAGCAACACTCATCTTAATCTAACACAGGGCATCCTCTCAGCAACACGATCTTCCTTTCCTACACTAGAAGAATACCTCAACGGGCTTAGTAACGAAAGTGAAACTCCTATAATTACAGAGTGATGACTCTTAGTCTTTTTTTTTTGCGCCTAGATGCAACGGAAAGGGCTACCCTCCGAAAAGCGAGGAAGGGAGGTGGTGAGTGCTCGAAGCATACGATAGCTGGCTGTCGTGGTTATGTGGGACTCACTGCGACTAACCTAACCTAAGTGCCTACCCACTAAACACCACCTGTGAGACTGGCATTGGCTTTTGTAGCCTTTCTGCCGAATCGGAAGCGACCCTCTTAAGGGAAAAAGGGGCGCAGAGACTCTTAGTCGCCTGCGCAATACTTTATATACCACCAGAAAGGGTCGGAGATTTTTTTAAATGAAAATACTGGTAATGTTATTATTAATAAACAATACTAATATTCTCTTTAACCACTTCTGGTAAGCTTAAAATGCTTGTGTAAGAAGAGATTCACGGTAATAGTCGAATCGCGGATTCAAACCCACGACCTTTCGAGTTCACGGTCCGTACCCTACCATAAGGCTTCTACTGAAGCTTCAATTATAGTTCTACCTTCATTTGTTCGTATTTCCTTTCATTTTTTTCATATTATTCCCAACAATATATTGTAATATAAATGTAAGTGTAATATCATGTTATTCAAAAATATATTCATAGCCTCGTATCTGAGTAAAAATTGCGTTCATTACACTCTTGCATTTTTAAGTTTTTATCACTTTTATCACTTCAATTATAGTAAAACAAAACACAATAGAATGACCACGCAGATTCACATTTTATTATACCTACTCAATACTAAGTAACTAAACTAAGTCTGCAGATGTCTTTGCTCACAAGGTCTTTGACCGATTCTTTGGTTTCGTAAGGGGGTTCATAACATGTGGGGAGATTTTTTGTCATCATCATCATCATTACAGCCTTTCATAAGTCCACTGCTTAACATAGGCCTCCCCCAAGGAATGCCACAAAGCACGGTCCCGAGACACCTGCAACCATCGAGTTCCTGCATGTTATACCAGGTCGTCACTCCATCTAGAGGGGGGGAGCCCTACACTTCGCCTACCGGTACGAGGCTGCCACATGAGAACCTTTCTTCCCCATAGGTTGTCGGTTCTTCGAGATATATGGCCGGCTGCTACTTCAGCATACTAATCCGTTGGGCTATGTCAGTTACTCTGGTTCTACTGCGGATATCCTCATTTCTAAGTTCTTTCCGCAGAGAAACCCCGAGCATAGCCCTCTCCATAGCTCACTGAGTGACCTTGAGCTTCCTTCTACGGCCAGCAGTGAAGGACCACGTCTCAGTTCCGTAAGTCATCACTGGCGATACGCACTGTTTGTACAATTTCGTTTTCAGATTTTGAGATATGTCTAACGAGAAGATGTGTCGTAGTTTCCCGAACGCTGCCCAGCCGAGTTGAATCCGTCGATTGACCTCTCGGTCGAAGTTCGTCTTACCTAGTCGGACTATTTGTCCCAGGTAAACATACTCGTCAACAACTTCGAGCTTAGTTCTCACAACAACTACCGGCATAGGTTTCACATGAACGTAATCTTTGTTTTGTCCATGTTCATCTTAAGACCTATAGTGCTTAGTTCCTCCAGCGATTCTGCCATAAAAAATATATCGTCGGCAAATCGTAGGTTAGTGATTTACTTGCCATTGATGTTAATACCGCATCCTTTCCAGTCCAATAGCTTAAAAACGTCTTCCAATGCAACGGTGAAGAGTTTCGGGGATATAACTTCACCCTGTCTTACACCTCTTTGCAGTTAGATAGGTTTCGTACTCTGATTCTGTACTTGGATAGCCATCGTAGCTCTACTGTGGAAACACTTCAGCACTTCGATATACTGACAGTCAACATGACACCGCTGAAGGACTGCAGCACCGCCCAAATTTCGACGGAATCAAAGGCTTTCTCATAGTTCACATACGCATGGCAAAGTGTCAGATTGTACTCGTCTGTGTTCTGTACAATTTGCCGAAGGGTGTGTATGTGGTCTATGGTTCTAAAGCCTTTTCGGAAACCGGCTTGTTCGGGAGGCTGGAAATCGTCAAGTCTGCGTGCGAGACGATAATTAATGACTCTCGAAAACAGCACGTAGACGTGGCTCAGAAGGAAAATCGGTCTTTAGTTCTTCAAGACAGCGTTGTCGCCTTTCTTGAAGAACAAGACCACCGCACTACTACTCCACGCCTCCGGAGTAGTGCCAACATGGAGGACGGAATTAAAGAGCTTCTGAATGACTGGAAGTACCGGTTTTCCACCCGATTTCAAAAGCTCCGTTGTAATCCCATCCTCAACTGGGGCCCTGCCGTTTTTAAGATGCTGGAGAGCCATTGCAATCTTGCTCACCCTGACGTCCGGATTATCTTCGGAATAGTGTCGGATAAGACTCGCTCTTGGATCGTTACTCACACATGCGTGTGGCTCCAACGATGGCGTGTACAGCTGCCTATAGAACCTCTCAATCACACTCAAAGTCTCATGTGTCCCGGAAACGATGCTACATACTCGATCTTCAGCTTTGACAATTGGCTGTTTCTGGCAGACATATCCCTGGCAATGACTTTGGAGCCCTGGTTCTGCTCGATCGCTTCTTCAATACGAACAGTATTAAAGTTGTGTAAGTCCCGCTGCATGAATTTGGAGATCTGTTCAGTTGTCTGTATGCTGTCAAATTTACTGAATACTACAATTTCATATCCCGTCTAACAGCCATGAGATTAGGAGTGTGATCGAAGAGTTTTTGTGTTCTTCTGCGACGGGTCTTGCCGAACTTAGCTCCAACCGCATGGACAGTTTCCACGAGGTTGTCGTTCATATCTTCCACTTCATTGCAGTCTTCTAGGCACTGAAAACGGTTTTGTAACTCGAGCTGAAAGGTTTCGGGACTTTGGAACAGAGCACGAGGGGGACGAAGCGTTGACTTTATTAGACGAGACCTCTCCAACTTAACGTTTAGGTTCAGTGTGCCTCTAACCATTCGGTGTCGCTACCAGTTTTCACCTTCGCGATCACGGAGACATCACTGAACAGTTGTATTCTATTCAATGAAGTCAATTTAATTTTTTGTCGAACCCCGACGGTTTGACTCGACCAGGTCCACTTCCTGTAGGGCCGCTTCTGGGAGAAAGAGTTTATCATAAAGAGTCCCTCTTTCTCCATGAATTTGGCCAGCTGTTGGCCCCTTGGGTACCGTTGCCCTATTCCAAATTTCCCAACTTTCAGCTCACCGTTCTCTCTTGTGCCTAGATTTGCATTGTGATTTTTTTTATTAACCTGAAACTATAAATATTTTAATGTTATAGTAAGTAGCTATTGGATATCAAGAAGGGTACAGATACCCTATCAACTCAGAGGAATAAGATGTTATGTACTGGCCCCTTATATTTTCCTCCTTCAGATCGGAACTTATCACTGCTAATTTGCGGCAAAGAGGGTGGTATGAACCCAGGCAGATTCAAGATAAATAAAAGTCCTACCATCAAGCATATTTCGTTACTGTTCCCTTTTACTTAATCACAGTAATTAACAACCTGAGCATCGTTTTTGAAAGCACAGCGAGAGGTCTGATTAGAGATATTTAAAATCCTATTGCTTTGTTTAGATTAAAAAACGCAGTTTGTCAATTCATTTCGACGACATTGCGTTATATCAAGGGACAATTGTATTGGAATCCTCTTTGTACTGGTGGTTTGGGATTTTCCTTTATCGAAAACTTTGCGAAACTACAGATAATAACTGATGAGTTTATTATTTTCAACAAATAACATCAGAAACAGAAGTTTAATTGTAGATAAAAGTTAATATCATAGACTAAAATCGATTTAACATAAATTAAGGTTCGGATATATTAATGTAATGAAAAAGGAAAAATAATTAATTTACTTTATTGTCTATTCTGAATTTACGACGGCGATAAATAAATTTGAAGCAGACTTATAATTTCAAATATAAAACTTAAAATTGCATGCCCTGTAAAAAACTGGAATAAGTCTTTTATTAGGCGTCGTCCCGCCATTCAGAGTTAAATGGCTTAAATTAAATTCTACATAAATCGGTACTCTCTTATTAAATTTAAACATTTAGACAATAATTTAGCTTTATGTTCTGTAAAAATGTTTTTATTCATATTTTATATTAAGCTTTTACACGGGTATTTTGTGTGAGTTTTTTATATTTTAAACTCTTATTGTTTGTTTAAATTATTTAATCGTCTGCTTGTGGAATAACAGAACCATTTATGAGAATATTATAAAGAAGTTACATAATTGCGACTTTTGAGGAAAAAGACTCGCTATGACACTAAGAATACTTACCTGTCTAGAAATGAAATTGTTTTTATAGTTACACTTAGTCGTTAAAACATAGTTTAAGAGACTAAAGTTTCATGATATTAAAGTACATAGCTGTAAGATGAATTATATTGAAGTATTTAAAATTTTGACGTGTAAATTTCACCATCATGCATTGGGGCGGCACGGCGGATACTTTATTTCCCTAAATCCTCTTAGAAATGAGAGGAGGTCTGTGCCCAGCAGTGTAACGTATTAACGCTGTAACTTTAACTTCTTCTTCTATACTGCGGATATCCTTATTAAGAATTTTATCAAGCTGTAACGAACCCCCCCTTTTTTTTTTCTTCTATATATCCACTTATACTTGTATTTCTTTAGAATCTATATCTGTAAGATATATAAATATATCTAATTTATGTGACCAGTATATCTTGATCTTTCTAAAGGTTTAAATATAGGCCGTTTAATAAATTTATGGCGTGATCGTCTTAGTTAGGACCCTTTTTTACATTGTGTTTGTATAGTAACATAGTTTTTTTAGGTATATCTTGGAAGAATGAATATTCACGAGAGCAATCGAAAGCTGTTGGTAGAGTCTTATAAGCTAAAGAACCCCGTCCACGAAGGCTGAGCTCAAAAAGGTTGAGAACAATAAATTGTCCCTATTCCACTTGTATCTGGTTCACAACAGTCATTAATCCCTTCCCGCTTGGAAAAGGCTCACAATATTAATATCAAATACCAGCTACAAGGGCTTCGCTCTCACACATTTAAAAAAAATGTGGAGGAGGTACACGGCTCCGCACACGCCGCTCACGATGAGCGCCAAACATTTTAATGCGCTCCCCCCGAAGGGTACGCTAAGTTGGGAACTGGACCGTAGTCCACAGCAAAATAACTGGCGAACCAGTAAAAGGTGACTTGGCCCATTGACAGTGCGTAAGCACAAACATCGACCGAAGTCGCGCATGTCAATGTGTGTAAACTCCATAAAGAATACGATCAAATCCAGCCACAGTGAATGTACGTCACACGGGTTAGGCAACAATAGGCACACTGGCCATAAAAAGCCTTCCGTGAGCGCCACCACCTGCCAGACCGCCGTTCCTGCAGACGTGATGTAAGTGTAAGGCATCACCACCAATTGCATGGTCAGCACGGCCAATTTGGCCGCAGAGCGTATCATGAGTCTACCGCTCACCACAAGGGAATGGGGTCTCACGTTGCGCGGCTTTCGGCCGCAGCCTTGAGAGCCTCCTCAGATTCTCCCTCCAGCTACCACCCGCATGAGGTCAACACATATGCTCCACCAACCAATACAATGGCAGATATAGCCAATAGGCAGTTATAAGATAATAGTAATAATTCGCCATCAGAAAGGGTTTGTGTCACTGACGTTGAGTATATGCATTTTTCGATCATGTTTGTCTCACCCACCAACAAGTTGCCTTCAATTTTTCAAAGGTGGGAACTTTATAGAGATATATTATTAAGTTGTTATATAAAACATCATGGAGGGCAGACAGTCTGCAGCCCCGCAATGAAGGGACCCGACTTGGGCAAAGCTACTTAGGTTGTGAGTCAAACCAAGACGCAGGGAGCGCCATTGAGAATGGCGACCCGCCAAACAACTATCGCAGAGACGCAATGCTGCAGAATGCAACAAGCATCAATACGACTATCGTCGGGCTTACACCATCCCAAGGTCCCCCATACAGTCCCAGCAGACATCACCACCCGTATATCTCCATCGACCAGAACCACAAGAGTCAATTCAGGTGCAGCACACCCGCAGATCCATCACAAGACGCAATACTGCAAGTAGCAGTAAGCATCAATCCAACTATCATACGGACGGCGCCCCCTCACAACACACCCACATGATCCCTATCGACTTTGGTAACAAAATTGACAATGTTGTTAACTAAAAATACCACCGACGTATCATAGTAGTACGGTACTAAGACGTCAGTAGCCAAAACTCTACGTATCATAGCGCTATTGCACTAAGACATGAAGTTGAGTATGCTTGCTGCACTTAAAAGTCCTACCAAACACACTCACCCTAATCCGAAAGATAGCCGACGTATCATAACCTTATGCGCTAAGACGTCGCCCACAAACGCTAGGGGTGTGCGATGTCCACGGGCAAGTCATATTGCTACAACAAACCCGCTTACCACCGGCACTAAGATGATATGTCTAACTTACTACTTAAGTCCAGTAGTCTTTAATAATAATATATTATGGTCCATCATCACTAACAGGTTTACTACAAATAAGTTTAATATCGTGCTGGTGACCTGCCACCATCAAGGATGTTTTTGTATAACGTTACCATTACATATGACCAGGACCTAGTGAAAATCAATAGAGACAAGAAAACATAATATCTGTACATGACTAAAGAGGTGACCGACAAGTGGGGTGGTATGCCGACAGAAATTATTCTTGGAGTCGTTTATGCAAACGGGTTAATCCCGTCCAGCTTCTCGGGTCCTCTGAGGCTATTAAAGGTTAAAACTTTAAATCTTTTCCAAATGCACATTTTTCTCGGGGTATATTTTAATTATTGTAGAATTTAAGATATTTTATATTACAGCTCTTTAATGTCATGAAAACTTACATACAGACAAAATTTATTTTCAATCGTCAAACTAACATTGGAAAGAAAGTTGGGAAGAATTCAATGTTTGTATAACGAGAATCGGGAATGCGAACTAAGCAAAATTTTTAATTAAATTCGTATTGCAACTTTCTTTTCTTTGTTAGTTGTAGTATTTAGGTTTAAATTTGGAATAGTGGGACTTTTTGGACCTATTTTCTTAGCTATCAGATAGCTCAACTTCCAATATAAAAACCAGCGAAATTAAAAGTTAGGTTCTATTCTTGTAGTAATTATCTAAATTTGTGTCAGCGTACATGAATAACTTGATGTATTTTCTACCGACTTCCAAAAAGGAGACGGTACTCAATTCGACTGTGTTTTTTTATGTGTGTTACCTCATAAATTTTTACTGGTTAAACCGATGATTCTTTTATTATTTGAAAGCTGCTACTTCTCGTGTGGTCCCATATGAATTTGATCAGAGTCAGACCAATAGTTTTTGAGTTATTCTTAATAACTTATATTGAAGTCGGCTGTACAAAATGTTTAATTTTTAATTATTGTTTAGCAGAATAGGGCCCTATTGTCGAAGTAACAGCAAAGTCCTAAAGTTTCTTAGTTATTTAAATAACTGTTTTTAATCTGTGGCCACATTGAATGACTGTGAAAAAATTCAATTAAGTAATTTGAATGTATGTACATTAAAAACTATTCTGTAAATAATAAACAACAAAATATAATCTAGTAAATAAGCCACAGAATTAAAAATTAATTCACTGGGCAATATATTTACAACAAAATGCTTAAAGAGCAAATTGTCCAAAAAATATAATAAAATAAATAAATAAAATAAAAAAATATTAATTTCTCCCATTGCAATGTTTAATATTTTTTAAATAATATTAAAAATCCTACTCAATATCTAGTGAGTTCTTTCCAGGAAAAAAGCAATCAATATATTTCAGCTCGTACTAAGAGTCACGTCAACAGCTTTTAAATTACTGTATTTTAAATTACAGTTTTAACCTAGTTTCAATACGAGAAATTACGATATACCACACGTATGGTTTTACATATTCACCGAGTTCTTAGATACCGCTGAACCGATTTTGAAAACATTTCTTTTATTAAATAGATTATGCCTTAAATGTGACCTGGTAAAATTTCAAGAGATACTTGAAGCCCTACGGGATGAAAAATATAAGATAAAATTTTCAATTTCCTATATAATAACTTTACGTGATAGAGCCAAGCTACAGCTATATTTATATTATAGTTGTCGCACAAATGGGTCGGCTCGACCAGGGAAGGACAACGCTCTCACAGAATACCAGCGTAAAGAAGCAGCTCAATGCTGCTGTGTTTTGTATGATGAGTGCTGAAATCCAGAGAACCTTTTTACTGTAAAAGGGGCATTCTTAGTCCTCAAGGCTGACAACGCATCTATATTTTGATTCACAAACGAGGATAGAAGTAGGTGTATAAGAGCCTCAGCAACCACTTACCATCAGTTGGACTGTGTGCTCGTTTGTTACCCTATTTCTTTAAAAATTAACTGTATAAACAACATAGTTATCTTTAATTTACGATATTCCTTAGTACATTTTAAACGGAGTAAAAATCAGCTCGAAAAAACATAAACAAACTTAAATTCATACAAGGAAAATATGTACAATTTTAAATGCCTAAATTGTATACTCTAAGGTATAAATGACTAAAAACTCTAATCAAAAACTAAACACTAACTATCATTTTATGGTTCTTTAATTTTGTAACAATTCCTACAATCTCCAATTCCAATACAATTTAACCATCATATAACAAACACTGATGTAGAGAACTTATGATTTATATTTCTTTAATTTTATAGAAAATACTGTAAAGATAAGTTTACCGTGATATAACAACATAATTCTACATTTCTATAAGTGGTAAAATAGTTTTCTCAAACGCCTGCTGCAATTTACAAGAAGCCCATTTATTATACAGAATATTATATTATAGATGTTGGGCCTGTTGTTGATGCTCTTAGTGCGCAAATTGTCTATTCTGCTTTTAAAAATTGATTATCTCTAAAATTTTCAACCAAGTTATCGGTTGTTCTATTCTACAGTAAATTTATTTTTAGTTATATGAAAACAATATAAATTAATTTTAAGATATGATATGCTCTGGCGTTTAAGCCCAAAAACTAAATGTTTGTCTAAATACTATTTTAGTAAAATTATAATATAATTGAAAATAATGTCTTTGATTAATTAAGCACTTTACAAATGATTTGGACAATCATCGTAATATCCTCAGGCGTATCCGATAAGTGCTTTTAGATTTGAAGCTCACTCAAATTTGAACAAAAAAAAAAGAAAATCGTAAATTTTGTCAATTATGGCTGACAAATAAAACGTAATGATCTGTTTTAGGAAATTTTAAATTCAAATATGGCGTTGGTATTTAACTATTTTACTATAGAAGGCGCTATATTCCATAACAAAGTCGTGTGTGTGAACCTCTTTACTGTGGAGAAACCATTATTTAGCTGTAGACTGTTAAAATTCTGGTGAGGGATTTTCTCCTGGACGTACTGAACGTTCTTTTTATGTTATATATTGTTTTATGTTCTGTTCAACGTGTAACGGTTTTTAAAAAGAAAAAATTACCACAGTAAGAGCCGAAATCGCGCCGAGCCGATTCATTCTTTTAGTTCTATTTATTTTTTAATTTTTGAAAAAAGCTTTCCCCCTCCGTGTTTACAAAGTTGTCGCTAGAAAAACCAGCAAACAAGTCATGAAAATATTATGTATATATTATTAATGTAAATAAAAATAAACGATTACTTAATATTTTAATCGTTGACTATTTTTACAAATATGATTCGATTAGATCAAAATAGCAGTAAGAAATTTGAATTTGGTAAAAATTATTTTGCCTGTAACCGCTCAATGGAACAAAATGATGTATCTTATATAGTTTAAAATCACTTTCGGTTCTCCGTCAGTTGCGTGCACTATCCCCATCACCACTAATCCCAGCACCACTACTCTCAACACCACTACACTACGGAAGACACACCACCGACGACAATACGACATGAGTTTCGCCTCTTCGCCAAAATAGACGAATAAAAATACAACCTGAAAAGATAGACCTTATAATTGCATAGATGGACTTTTTCATTGCATAGAACATTACTGTTAACCAAAATAAATTTTGTTGTTTTAATTTTCACGACGTAGACACGACTTGTTTTTATTTTTTCGAATATCACCTATTTATTTTAGCTGCCTAAATATTTTTATAACTAAATACTTGTATATTAGGGTATATCCATAACAACATTTTCATTTTTTATTGCTTATATACTTCTATTCTAAATTATTTCATTCGTAAACAGAAATAATACATGTAAAACAAAATAAATTAATCTCAAACATGCGATATACATTCAATTTATTTTGTATTCTTTTTCACTTGAATTAAATACATTGTTACATTATTATTTTCTTTAGAAGCTACAAAAATTTTCCATATTTCCAAATATCCGAAATTTCTTAAAAAATCTTAATTAAAAAAAAGCAAAAAACATCGAATCATTCATTTATGAAATTCAAAGAGATTTTAACTGACTCATTAGACTTCCATTTTTTTAAACATATGTATTAAGTAAGTATTTTGATATCTGAATTTTTACATTTACTCTATTTCAATTACATACGTTAAGTAATTTCTGAGAAAAACATTTATCACAGAAAGAGAGACATAAATACGTACACCATGGTTTTTCCGTAATTGTTTGTTTACGAATAAGATAAAAGAATAATGAATTATGAATTATGAAACATGATAGATGAATTAGGAATTAAAAAGTAAAAATTAATCGCGATAAAATCTGTAAAATTTGTTTGGTTTAATGTGTAGTATTCCCGTAAATATCAGAAATCAGTAAATTATGAATTAATATTTTCATACCGTGCCGAAATTAGATAACAGAATATAATCAATCTAATAGAGCGAACATTTCAATCCAAGCCAATATTTGTTGAAAAAAAAAAATGCTAAATTCTTTAAATGCTTAAAGTTGTAAGTACTTTATCATAATTTAGAAACTCGAGAGATACGTAGTTAAAAAGTGAGAACTGAATTACATCGCAAATGCAATATAGCAGCTAAGAAAAAAATAGCCAACATATGATCTATGTTGTTTTGTGTAATATGACTCTGACTATATTGTCATCTGGTCTCTGATCGGTTAACACATATATTAGTACGTAAAACATTTTGTACGAAAAACAATGATTAAGGAATAAAGAGTTAATATGACTTAGTTCGTGTATCGACAGCAAGCTAAATTGAAATTGAAACATTAAATTTGCTCCAATTTCTGTAACAAAAATTTGTCTTTATTTTCAGGGAATTGTATAAAAGCCACTAACTAATTTCCTCTGCGTTAGTTTAAAAGCCTCATAAAAATACTAAATATAAATACATTGTTCATTATTAGTTGTTTTTTTGTCATTTATACTATACTTAAAAATCAGATTGGAATGTCTATCTATAAAATCTAAATCACTGCTTTATATTGAGCTGAAGGTGTACTACATGCATTAAAACACGAATAACCATTTTTAACTTTTGTCTTTTGTTGTATTTTGAATAGATGACAAGTTTTTTCTCTCTGCTTGTCAGGCGAAGTAGAGGCGGATCGCTAGTATACCAATAAACTATCTTTTTCCTTAAACAAACTTTTTTCATATTCACATATGCCTTATAATTGTCCCTAAATCAAAATTAAAACCATTCAAGGAAGCTCCAAATAAATACTGAATATATATAAAGAAGTTTCTAGTGTTTTGATTACAGACATAATGATGAAGATGGCAGACACTTTAAGAGTTGTTAGTCATCTTATACCAAAATAATGCTAAGCACACTGTTTATAAATTTGTAAAAGCTTAAAAAAAAACAAAATTCATGTATTATTTGACTGAAACTACAATTGCGCAGCAAAAGAAGGTCATCATTATCTAACTTGTATAACTTGTGTTATGCCGATAACGGCCATGCTAGATCAGGGACTAAGCGCTCACCGTAAATTTCAAAGTACGCGAGCGACGGAGATAAAACCCGGGTTGGGTTTCATCTCCGCCGGCAACAATGAAATTGTTACTTGCAATTTTAAGCGCTCATTTACTACGTGCTTGGCGTTATAATTTTTTCCACATTAGGAAATAATGTTTCGAAAACGTGGATCCGCCAACACGCATGGAAGGAAGCACGGCGAATTTACTCCTAAGCCCTATCAGAAATAAACTACATGTTGTGTATGGTGTAGCTATAATTTTTATTTTACTGCAGCTGGAATTGATATTTTCATAATATGGCACAAAATGCACCACATAATATGACATCGAAAACCACTGCGCTGCTAGAACTCCAGGTAGTTTTTTTCATTCTACAACCTTCTTATTCGATCATTAATTGAATTTATAGAAATTATTAAGATTCCTGGCTATCCCCAAAATTGTACATTTATAGGAGATTTTTTATTTTACTTTTTATGACTTATTTTTTTTAGACATAAATCTGTCTGATTCGTAAGTCTTAAAATAAGTCTTCGAAATATATGGCCTAATATTTTATTAAATCTTTCTCAGTCGCCTCTTACGACACCCACGGGATTATATAAGGAAAGTATATTCTTACACCGCCAAGCCACGTTAATTATTTATTTTTATTCTACGGATTTCTAATATTTAATTAATAGAATCAGGCGTTACTTTGCGGAAATCCATTATATAAAAGCTTTTACAAAAATTTACTTCGCAAATATCCGCGTTATAAAATAAAATGATGTGTCTTACCTAGTATGAAGAAGCACCTCCCGCCCTCCCTCAATTGCGTGCACTATCCCCGTCACCACTAATCCCAGCACCGCTACTTCCAACACCACTACACTAGGCAAGACACACCACTGACGATAATACAACACGTGTTTCGCCTCTACACGAGGCATCCTCAGGTGATATAGACTCTACGGTGGCTAACCGCTAAGTGAGCGGCGAGCCAAAACAAGTGCCTTTTATACAAACCGATGATGCAACCGCTCTCTACCTAACGAGCGAGCGATTGCGTCATGCGATAAAACATGCGACTAATCACCGCTGGACTTACGCAGCCGTTTGTAAAATTAAAAACAAACGCGGCGCGCAACGCTCACATTATTAAAGAGCAGGCTTGAAGATATTTAAGAGAGGTGAATTAGTAACATTTGTTTATTCATTCAGCAATGCAACGGTATTATTATTACTTTTTAATATCTCTAACTGTTCCAGCACACACAGCCGCAGCCCTTTATTACACGTATGTAAGACTAGGTAGAGACGTTCTTTAGACGTTGATAGTCTTTTCACAAATGTCCCAACCCCTGACTGTTTGCGTATACTCGCAGATCTCTTTGAAAAACGTCGTCTACATCCCGGGGAAACAAATGATCTTCTTAACTTAACCTCTCTCTGTATGAAACAAAACTATTTCCGGTTTAATAACCGTTTCTATCTACAAAAAGAAGGGTTAGCTATGGGGTCCCCTCTAAGTCCCCTTATGGCGGACATTTTCATGGATAATTTCGAAAAACAACATATAGTTGTCAATCAAAATATTTTATATTACTATCGATATGTAGACAACATAATTATTTGCTGGACTGGCACAAGGAGGAGTGGTCGTTGGCTAGGTTGTGTCCAGTGTCCAAAAGATGTTTGGCAAAATGGGATTTATCGGGATTGCAATTCCTGTACGCGGCTAAATGCTCTTTATAACGTGTCTCGAAATTGCGACCAGGCTGACCCACGTAAACGGCGTGGCATTCGTCACAAACAAGTTTGTAAACACCTGACTTTTGACGAATATCTAACTTATCTTTACTATTACAGATATTTCTAAGAGAATTGTTTGTTTTGAACGCCACATGAACGCCGTTTTGTCGAAGAGTATTAGCTACTTTTTCAGATATGGGGCCTAAGTAGGTCAAACTGCTCACATATCGATGAACACTTTGAGGTTGAACCGCGTACAGAGAGTTGCGAATAACATGCTTTTGTTTCTTTTTAATTAAATTGTTAATGAGATTTTTTGAAAAACCGTTAGTGACCGCTATTTGATAAATTATATTAAGTTCTTTTAAATAATTTTCTTTACTTAATGGGACAGTGAACAAACGGTTAATGTAACAATAAAAAGCGGCTACTTTATGTTGCCATGGATGACATGATGACGCGAGGATGACCGTGTCGGTGTGAGTTGGCTTTCGATAAATTTGGAAAACATGTGACGATTCTTTTCTTGTTATTGTTAAGTCAAGAAAATTAAGGGAACAATCTTGTTCCAATTCAAGTTTAAATTTAATTTTGTCATGGACTCTATTTATTTTATTGAGGAAAACATCCAGTTGTCTCCTTGTGCCAGTCCAGCAAATAATTATGTTGTCTACATATCGATAGTAATATAAAATATTTTGATTGACAACTATATGTTGTTTTTCGAAATTATCCATGAAAATGTCCGCCATAAGGGGACTTAGAGGGGACCCCATAGCTAACCCTTCTTTTTGTAGATAGAAACGGTTATTAAACCGGAAATAGTTTTGTTTCATACAGAGAGAGGTTAAGTTAAGAAGATCATTTGTTTCCCCGGGATGTAGACGACGTTTTTCAAAGAGATCTGCGAGTATACGCAAACAGTCAGGGGTTGGGACATTTGTGAAAAGACTATCAACGTCTAAAGAACGTCTCTACCTAGTCTTACATACGTGTAATAAAGGGCTGCGGCTGTGTGTGCTGGAACAGTTAGAGATATTAAAAAGTAATAATAATACCGTTGCATTGCTGAATGAATAAACAAATGTTACTAATTCACCTCTCTTAAATATCTTCAAGCCTGCTCTTTAATAATGTGAGCGTTGCGCGCCGCGTTTGTTTTTAATTTTACAAACGGCTGCGTAAGTCCAGCGGTGATTAGTCGCATGTTTTATCGCATGACGCAATCGCTCGCTCGTTAGGTAGAGAGCGGTTGCATCATCGGTTTGTATAAAAGGCACTTGTTTTGGCTCGCCGCTCACTTAGCGGTTAGCCACCGTAGAGTCTATATCACCTGAGGATGCCTCGTGTAGAGGCGAAACACGTGTTGTATTATCGTCAGTGGTGTGTCTTGCCTAGTGTAGTGGTGTTGGAAGTAGCGGTGCTGGGATTAGTGGTGACGGGGATAGTGCACGCAATTGAGGGAGGGCGGGAGGTGCTTCTTCATACTAGGTAAGACACATCATTTTATTTTATAACGCGGATATTTGCGAAGTAAATTTTTGTAAAAGCTTTTATATAATGGATTTCCGCAAAGTAACGCCTGATTCTATTAATTAAATATTAGAAATCCGTAGAATAAAAATAAATAATTAACGTGGCTTGGCGGTGTAAGAATATACTTTCCTTATATAATCCCGTGGGTGTCGTAAGAGGCGACTGAGAAAGATTTAATAAAATATTAGGCCATATATTTCGAAGACTTATTTTAAGACTTACGAATCAGACAGATTTATGTCTAAAAAAAATAAGTCATAAAAAGTAAAATAAAAAATCTCCTATAAATGTACAATTTTGGGGATAGCCAGGAATCTTAATAATTTCTATAAATTCAATTAATGATCGAATAAGAAGGTTGTAGAATGAAAAAAACTACCTGGAGTTCTAGCAGCGCAGTGGTTTTCGATGTCATATTATGTGGTGCATTTTGTGCCATATTATGAAAATATCAATTCCAGCTGCAGTAAAATAAAAATTATAGCTACACCATACACAACATGTAGTTTATTTCTGATAGGGCTTAGGAGTAAATTCGCCGTGCTTCCTTCCATGCGTGTTGGCGGATCCACGTTTTCGAAACATTATTTCCTAATGTGGAAAAAATTATAACGCCAAGCACGTAGTAAATGAGCGCTTAAAATTGCAAGTAACAATTTCATTGTTGCCGGCGGAGATGAAACCCAACCCGGGTTTTATCTCCGTCGCTCGCGTACTTTGAAATTTACGGTGAGCGCTTAGTCCCTGATCTAGCATGGCCGTTATCGGCATAACACAAGTTATACAAGTTAGATAATGATGACCTTCTTTTGCTGCGCAATTGTAGTTTCAGTCAAATAATACATGAATTTTGTTTTTTTTTTAAGCTTTTACAAATTTATAAACAGTGTGCTTAGCATTATTTTGGTATAAGATGACTAACAACTCTTAAAGTGTCTGCCATCTTCATCATTATGTCTGTAATCAAAACACTAGAAACTTCTTTATATATATTCAGTATTTATTTGGAGCTTCCTTGAATGGTTTTAATTTTGATTTAGGGACAATTATAAGGCATATGTGAATATGAAAAAAGTTTGTTTAAGGAAAAAGATAGTTTATTGGTATACTAGCGATCCGCCTCTACTTCGCCTGACAAGCAGAGAGAAAAAACTTGTCATCTATTCAAAATACAACAAAAGACAAAAGTTAAAAATGGTTATTCGTGTTTTAATGCATGTAGTACACCTTCAGCTCAATATAAAGCAGTGATTTAGATTTTATAGATAGACATTCCAATCTGATTTTTAAGTATAGTATAAATGACAAAAAAACAACTAATAATGAACAATGTATTTATATTTAGTATTTTTATGAGGCTTTTAAACTAACGCAGAGGAAATTAGTTAGTGGCTTTTATACAATTCCCTGAAAATAAAGACAAATTTTTGTTACAGAAATTGGAGCAAATTTAATGTTTCAATTTCAATTTAGCTTGCTGTCGATACACGAACTAAGTCATATTAACTCTTTATTCCTTAATCATTGTTTTTCGTACAAAATGTTTTACGTACTAATATATGTGTTAACCGATCAGAGACCAGATGACAATATAGTCAGAGTCATATTACACAAAACAACATAGATCATATGTTGGCTATTTTTTTCTTAGCTGCTATATTGCATTTGCGATGTAATTCAGTTCTCACTTTTTAACTACGTATCTCTCGAGTTTCTAAATTATGATAAAGTACTTACAACTTTAAGCATTTAAAGAATTTAGTATTTTTTTTTTCAACAAATATTGGCTTGGATTGAAATGTTCGCTCTATTAGATTGATTATATTCTGTTATCTAATTTCGGCACGGTATGAAAATATTAATTCATAATTTACTGATTTCTGATATTTACGGGAATACTACACATTAAACCAAACAAATTTTACAGATTTTATCGCGATTAATTTTTACTTTTTAATTCCTAATTCATCTATCATGTTTCATAATTCATAATTCATTATTCTTTTATCTTATTCGTAAACAAACAATTACGGAAAAACCATGGTGTACGTATTTATGTCTCTCTTTCTGTGATAAATGTTTTTCTCAGAAATTACTTAACGTATGTAATTGAAATAGAGTAAATGTAAAAATTCAGATATCAAAATACTTACTTAATACATATGTTTAAAAAAATGGAAGTCTAATGAGTCAGTTAAAATCTCTTTGAATTTCATAAATGAATGATTCGATGTTTTTTGCTTTTTTTTAATTAAGATTTTTTAAGAAATTTCGGATATTTGGAAATATGGAAAATTTTTGTAGCTTCTAAAGAAAATAATAATGTAACAATGTATTTAATTCAAGTGAAAAAGAATACAAAATAAATTGAATGTATATCGCATGTTTGAGATTAATTTATTTTGTTTTACATGTATTATTTCTGTTTACGAATGAAATAATTTAGAATAGAAGTATATAAGCAATAAAAAATGAAAATGTTGTTATGGATATACCCTAATATACAAGTATTTAGTTATAAAAATATTTAGGCAGCTAAAATAAATAGGTGATATTCGAAAAAATAAAAACAAGTCGTGTCTACGTCGTGAAAATTAAAACAACAAAATTTATTTTGGTTAACAGTAATGTTCTATGCAATGAAAAAGTCCATCTATGCAATTATAAGGTCTATCTTTTCAGGTTGTATTTTTATTCGTCTATTTTGGCGAAGAGGCGAAACTCATGTCGTATTGTCGTCGGTGGTGTGTCTTCCGTAGTGTAGTGGTGTTGAGAGTAGTGGTGCTGGGATTAGTGGTGATGGGGATAGTGCACGCAACTGACGGAGAACCGAAAGTGATTTTAAACTATATAAGATACATCATTTTGTTCCATTGAGCGGTTACAGGCAAAATAATTTTTACCAAATTCAAATTTCTTACTGCTATTTTGATCTAATCGAATCATATTTGTAAAAATAGTCAACGATTAAAATATTAAGTAATCGTTTATTTTTATTTACATTAATAATATATACATAATATTTTCATGACTTGTTTGCTGGTTTTTCTAGCGACAACTTTGTAAACACGGAGGGGGAAAGCTTTTTTCAAAAATTAAAAAATAAATAGAACTAAAAGAATGAATCGGCTCGGCGCGATTTCGGCTCTTACTGTGGTAATTTTTTCTTTTTAAAAACCGTTACACGTTGAACAGAACATAAAACAATATATAACATAAAAAGAACGTTCAGTACGTCCAGGAGAAAATCCCTCACCAGAATTTTAACAGTCTACAGCTAAATAATGGTTTCTCCACAGTAAAGAGGTTCACACACACGACTTTGTTATGGAATATAGCGCCTTCTATAGTAAAATAGTTAAATACCAACGCCATATTTGAATTTAAAATTTCCTAAAACAGATCATTACGTTTTATTTGTCAGCCATAATTGACAAAATTTACGATTTTCTTTTTTTTTTGTTCAAATTTGAGTGAGCTTCAAATCTAAAAGCACTTATCGGATACGCCTGAGGATATTACGATGATTGTCCAAATCATTTGTAAAGTGCTTAATTAATCAAAGACATTATTTTCAATTATATTATAATTTTACTAAAATAGTATTTAGACAAACATTTAGTTTTTGGGCTTAAACGCCAGAGCATATCATATCTTAAAATTAATTTATATTGTTTTCATATAACTAAAAATAAATTTACTGTAGAATAGAACAACCGATAACTTGGTTGAAAATTTTAGAGATAATCAATTTTTAAAAGCAGAATAGACAATTTGCGCACTAAGAGCATCAACAACAGGCCCAACATCTATAATATAATATTCTGTATAATAAATGGGCTTCTTGTAAATTGCAGCAGGCGTTTGAGAAAACTATTTTACCACTTATAGAAATGTAGAATTATGTTGTTATATCACGGTAAACTTATCTTTACAGTATTTTCTATAAAATTAAAGAAATATAAATCATAAGTTCTCTACATCAGTGTTTGTTATATGATGGTTAAATTGTATTGGAATTGGAGATTGTAGGAATTGTTACAAAATTAAAGAACCATAAAATGATAGTTAGTGTTTAGTTTTTGATTAGAGTTTTTAGTCATTTATACCTTAGAGTATACAATTTAGGCATTTAAAATTGTACATATTTTCCTTGTATGAATTTAAGTTTGTTTATGTTTTTTCGAGCTGATTTTTACTCCGTTTAAAATGTACTAAGGAATATCGTAAATTAAAGATAACTATGTTGTTTATACAGTTAATTTTTAAAGAAATAGGGTAACAAACGAGCACACAGTCCAACTGATGGTAAGTGGTTGCTGAGGCTCTTATACACCTACTTCTATCCTCGTTTGTGAATCAAAATATAGATGCGTTGTCAGCCTTGAGGACTAAGAATGCCCCTTTTACAGTAAAAAGGTTCTCTGGATTTCAGCACTCATCATACAAAACACAGCAGCATTGAGCTGCTTCTTTACGCTGGTATTCTGTGAGAGCGTTGTCCTTCCCTGGTCGAGCCGACCCATTTGTGCGACAACTATAATATAAATATAGCTGTAGCTTGGCTCTATCACGTAAAGTTATTATATAGGAAATTGAAAATTTTATCTTATATTTTTCATCCCGTAGGGCTTCAAGTATCTCTTGAAATTTTACCAGGTCACATTTAAGGCATAATCTATTTAATAAAAGAAATGTTTTCAAAATCGGTTCAGCGGTATCTAAGAACTCGGTGAATATGTAAAACCATACGTGTGGTATATCGTAATTTCTCGTATTGAAACTAGGTTAAAACTGTAATTTAAAATACAGTAATTTAAAAGCTGTTGACGTGACTCTTAGTACGAGGTATATTGGGTGAAATACGCTGTTCCAATAAAAATCATAACACATTTGTTACAATTTCTAGGAACTGAGATTAAGGTGCAAAAAATGTCGCAAGGTTTTAAAGTTAGTCGTTACAACATACAATGTAGAGTGTAATAATATGATTTCAGTACCATATGACATGAACTCAGAAAAACACAATTATGTATTGAAAGCTAAAAAAGATTCCTCGTCAGCGATGTTGTTTGCTTAAACAATCCAATGCGGAGGACCGCAGAGTTTAATCTTATAACTTGGTAGAGTCGCTTTTGCTATTACATGAATGGGACGGCATTAAAGAATACCAACGTGACGTAAGCTCCGAATGTATGAAGTCAATATCGTGTAATGAAATAGTAATTTGAAACAAAATTAAATTTCTAAGTTACATTTTATGAAACTGACCACATAACTATCTTACATGTCATCATCAAGTTTACTGAAATGATTTTTTTATTGGTTTTTTGTGACTTTGAAAAATTTAAACCTTAAAAAGCCTGAAATTTCTTTTTTAATAATGCATAAAATATATGCAGTGTATATAAAAGTTTCTGTTTCATTCGTAGTCTGCATTTGTCGTAGCCAAATAAAAGCAATTTATAGCAAAATAAAGGTGCGTGCTCGGGATGGTAACAGAACATAATGACGTCCTCATATCTTTGTACAACAAGATAAATTGGTGTTACATGATTAGGAAAGGATTTTTTACTAGAACTAAAGGATTAATTACTAGGAAAGTGTATATTATGTAATAAATATAATGTAACATTTTTAATAAGTTTTTCTGTCCAGTCATTCTATATGTATTGAAAGACTGGAATAGAGTAGAATATTCTTTAATTATACGAGTAGATTACGAGAACACTTATTGAATTCAGAAAAAAACCTTTATCCTGAGATGAAGCAGCAAGAATACGTTACGTTTGGAAAGCCCGAAGTATTTTTTCAAGACTGAATTTACGAAATAATTAGGTTAGTTTATTTTTCTCTTTTTTTCGTTTATTTTTCTCTTTTTTTTTTCGTTTATTTTTCTCGATATTAATCTTTCGTAGCAGAGCATTTAGAAAATGTTTTATTTTAGTTTTCAACACTTATATCTTTGCCCAAATTCAAGTTAAATGCTTTGAAAAGTAAACTGAAAGACGTGATAGACTTTTGATGAATTTTTGATGAGACATTGATTATGAGTTATTAAATTATGGGCTGACTATAATAAAAAGTTCTAAATTTCTTGGCAGAATAAGTAGGTCCCTTTAGCAAAAAATAGTTATTAAATTAATAAAATAGAGGTTACTTTATCATCAAATATTGAACCGACTTCTATCCATGTAGAATGTCAATCTACAGTATCTTGTTACAGTTTTTCTTCTAATTGGATGAACTGGTGGCAAAACAATATATTCAAAGAAGGTACACATGAATTTTATGAGAATTTTAAAGTCTATTTGAATCTATAGATTTTTAATACTTTTTAAATATCTTCAAGCCTGCTCGTTACAGACGAGCAGGCTTGAAGATATTTAAGAGAGGTGAGTTAGTAACATTTGTTTGTTCATTCAGCAATGCAACGGTATTATTATTACTTTTTAATATCTCTAACTGTTCCAGCACACACAGCTGCAGCCCTTTATTACACGTATGTAAGACTTTAAAGGAGTGGTCGTTGGCTAGGTTGTGTCCAGTGTACAAAAGATGTTTGGCAAAATGGGATTTATCGGGATTGCAATTCCTGTACGCGGCTAAATGCTCTTTATAACGTAAATGTGTGATATCGCTTGAGTAATTCATCATATTCATTCAAAATGTTTGCGATTTTTTTATTATTTGCGGCGTGAATTTTTTTTAGGTTAGTTTAAATCGAAAATCATATTTAACTAAGATAGAGATAAAAAGTTATATATAAATATAAAAATATATTTTTACATTACATTATGTGACGTGATGTCACTTAGTGTGAAGCAATTTTAATGATTATTATGTCAATTCATCTCGTGAGGGGACGCCCTACACTTCACCTGCCGGTTCGAGCTATATGGCCGGCCCATTGCTACTTGAGTTTACTAATCCGTTGGGTTATGTCGGATACTCTGGTTGTAATGCAGATATCCTTGTTGTTATGTTTATTATGCAGAGAAACCCCGAGCATTTCCCTTTCCATATCCCGCTGAGTGACCTTCAGCTTCCATATACGGCCAGCAATGAAGTGCCACGTCTCATATCCATAGGTTATCACTGGCAACACGCACTGGTTGAACAATTTGGTTTTGAAGTTTTGAGAAATTGGCAAATTGTAATTGTGGTATGTATGAGGCACACAATCCTCGTCGACACAGTCACAATCTTTACAACGTTGTTAACGAGATACTTGTGGACGATAAATGCGACAGATCCTCCTTGGGACAGATGGTCGCCCTCCCGGTGATAGAACAAGTTGCCGGATTTGAAGGATACCTTGTCTTTCCCTCTCTTTGGACCTCAAATAATCCTATAATATCCAAGCGCAACTTGTCTATCTCTTCTTCCGGTTCCAAGATATTCTCGTCAGTACTCAGGGTGTGTGCGTAGTATGTAGCCAGATCGAGACGACTTAGGTGGCAACCGAACCTCCACCGGAGATTTTTAGCACCCCCTACCCCGCTGTTACCATTGTTGACACCGTAGCCAGGAATAGTGGGGCTGCTGAGGCCTGGCAGCCGTCCTTTTGTAACTTTCGTCATGGAGGGTACAATCCATAGTTGCCACGCTTGGCGAGTGGGTTGGCAACCACAGATTTTTTATTGAAATTTTGCTGTTATCAGAAAGATGTTGCTGCCCATCTTCTGTTTCAGTTTTACTCTGTCGCCTCTTACGACGCCCACAGGAAGATATGGGGTAGTGATTATTCTTACCCACCACTACACGGGGAATCTGTCATTGAAGAAATATTTTTATTATTATTTAAGTATACTGTATTATCACTGTCTTCATTATGTTTTCAATTATTTGAAAATTGTTTTGTTATTTTTAGTTTTTTGAAATCGATTGCTAATTTTTAAGTTTCTGAGAAAAACTATACTCCACTCGAATTTCTCTCAAATTGTTGAGGAATTTACGTATATAATTTGCATATGATCAAAACATAAAACGTGGAAAAACTACTTGTGGAACATATATAATTTTGTGATGTTTTAGAGTGAAAGAAATAATAATTTTTAAAAAAAAGAGTGATACATTTTAAGAGCAGCCTGTAGCCATTTGGACATAGCCGATGAGTCGGTCTGTTTCAGCATTATCGCTATGGGGCCTGTAGAGGCACCAAAAATTCACGGATATCGTGACAGGGGTCGCCTTGGTCTAATTGCTGTGCTTGCCCCGAGCGGTATTAGTCGCGAGCGGAATTTTGCCCCAATCTTCCCCAGGATACGTGGGGTAGCCTAAGGACCCACGCTCAGGAGTGGAGTAGCTTGGTCGTAGATGCTCAGCGAGGGATTCTCGAGGGGTACTCGTAGCAGTCCCCTCCTGGGGTAGTCTTTCGTTTAATTCCGCTACCATGTTTATGTGAAGGTGGAAGGGGGATTGGACCTCCGGCCACCTGCATTCACCAAACGAAACGCAGAGGTAAACCTCTACTTCACATTGGTATTCTGTGAGGTCGTGGTACCACCCCGGTTCGAGCCAACCCATCCGTGCGACAATAAAGTCTGCCACTTGGCTCTACCACTGTTATATATGAGAGTGAGGGAATAGAGAGTACACCTGTGCTTGCGCATATACTTGAGCACTAAAATCCTGTTATGCGGAGATGTCTAGTTTCCATTGAGACTGGCCGCCGGGACCGAATTTGGTCTGGAGCAAAATAATAAATTTAGAGTACCTCTTCAGAGCATCACGTCATCGTCACCAATTCCGTCCCAAGGAGGACTGAAAACTCTTATGACTTCCGACAGATAGCAGCATACCCTTCTCGTTCACGCTAGACGTAAAACACCCAGACGGGCTACAAGCAGCAACGTCAAAGACGCGAGATTTCTGATACTCCGATCTTCAATCAACTTGCCGAGTATAACGATAAAGGCAAATCTTCTTTACAACGGGAAAGAACCATATCTAGCAGGAAACTTTTAAAAGCTGATAGCAAGATGAAAAAAAAATTAAATTTCATATAAATAAGAATGTAATATATTCTAATTAAACGCAATATTTCGAAACATAAAATAATTTTGAGTAAGTAACGAAAAGTTATGCCAGCAAGCCCCAGAGGGACATAGTTCACAGAGTCTGCGTATGGAGCTAATATATTAGAGAATTTTACGGCATAGATGAGCTTGTTCCATTTAGATTGCATAACAGATGTTTTGAATAACGTCGAATTTCTCACAGACCTTATACACGAATTGTTCGGAACGTATAATATCAGGAATTTGAAATTGGAGAAACTAGCATCAACGCGTATTCGTTGCCGTTGTCTCTGAAGATAATAATTAGGAACTACATTTTTGTTTTACATAAATGTAGTTCCTAATTATTATCTTTAACTCAGGGATTTTAGGATCACTAGCAAAATGTCATAGTCAATATAACTAAGGCGTTATTTGCGTCTAGCAGGATAAGAAGATAAAAAGATTATCCATTGCAAAGCGGATAAGGGTATTAAAAAAGATTATGATTTAAAGTCTTACATACGTGTAATAAAGGGCTGCGGCTGTGTGTGCTGGAACAGTTAGAGATATTAAAAAGTAATAATAATACCGTTGCATTGCTGAATGAACAAACAAATGTTACTAACTCACCTCTCTTAAATATCTTCAAGCCTGCTCTCTAATAATGTGGGCGTTGCGCGGCGGTTTGTTTTTAATTTTACAAACGGCTGCGTAAGTCCAAAATTAGTAGGCCCAAATATTTATTTCAAGTGCAATTCAGTTCAACAGATACTCTCCAAAATAAATAAAAAAGAAGCTCAACTGTACGGTGGATGACTAAAATGAATATTGCTGCAGAATTGGGCACCGCAATATGTATTTTACTTTTTAATTTATCTTTTTTTTCGTCAGACATAGATCTAATTTAATTATATAAAGCGATGTATAAGATTGATTTAGCTGTTATAATTTTCGTAACATAAAATGCATAATATGTTATAAAAGTATCAAACATTATTTACCTGATCTTAGTTTCCAAATTGGTTAAAAACGACAAAACGACATCACTCTCATATATAATAAACATTATCTTATAAATTCAAGACCCACGTCACGTCTGCCTGTATAATATTCGCACTAATTTCATAAACAACAATGGTAATTTTTATTCAGTCTTCACCAATAGATACTCATTCATGAGGAATGTTTAGGTAAATAATTAGTGAATATTTTTTGCATTTTTTTTAATGTTATAATGATATTTGTCGGTTAAGTTGGAATTCCGAGTGATTCTAATCGCGGAAAGAGCAAAACAACTGTGGAGCCAACAGTATATACTTAAAAAAAAAAACAAAGTGCCAATGAAAACACTTTCTTCAGTATATAAATTATATTATTTCGAACGAACATTATTATGTTTTCCACGCAACCCCTGGCGATAAATTGCACCATATCTTACTGAAAGGCGACAGGAAACAATCATCACCCGCTCTGCAGCAATAATCAACCAATTAATGACCTTCTATTTACGGACCCACCACGTTGGGATCGGGATCAACGAGGTGGGCGTGTCCTCCGAGCAGACGTTCAACTCAGAATATGCCTATCCTCTCTCAAAAAAAGTTATCATCATTACAGCCCTTCTCAAGTCCACTGCTGAACACAGGCCTCCCCCAAGGAATGCCACAAAGCACGGTCCTGAGGCACCTGCATCCATTGACTTCCTCCATATCTTACCAGGTCATCACTACATCTAGTGGGGGGACGTCCTACACTTCGTCCGCCAGTACAAGGCTCAAAAAAATATTAGACGACTAAGACAACGGGTTCCTAAGGAATGGTTTCAGTCTTGACGTCAGTCATTGGTGGAATGTATCACTGGTGGCTTGGTTAGACGCTGGGTGACTTTAAATGAAACATCGGTTTAAACAATTAATAAAAACCCCCTTTGGAAATGCAATATTGAAAATTTCACTGCTTTGTAACTTTCCCTAATTGCTTTTCTTTCTTGATATAAAACTGGAAAGTGGTAGTTGGTCCCGAACGGATTGAAAAAATACCAGCGTCCTATTGTACCATGACGGCTATTTTCTAAAGAAAATCGCGCGCTGCGCGCCATTTTGACGTAATTTAACACTGATTTTGACCATCACATTTTATATTTGAAAACATAACTTTATTATCAAAAATAATGTCATTACACAATTACACTTGACAAAAGGTACAAAAAGGACACATTACAATAATAATTGACACATTAATATCACATAAAAGAATATTAAAATAATTATCAAAATACAACAATTTTACAAGCTATTTTTAGTCATAAATATAGGGTATCTATTACACATTCAAAACAATGATCTTTATTAATAAACATGAATATTAAAAAAAAGTCGTTTAATTCACAAACTAAAACCTTTAAGTAGCATAAATTAGCTTTAATTTAATTTTAATTTTATTATACAAATTCATTCTTATTTCGCTATGCTATCCATAAAATTAAATACTTTTAACACATTTATTGTCTTATATTTCAATAAAATAATTCTGATATATTTATTACATACATTTTCATATATTACTGAAACTTTCATGAAACAATAATTACTTTAATTTTGAAAAATTTTTTATATTTTAATACCATATTCGGACGCTGTTCTAATCCCTTACAAAATGAACAACAAATTTGTACACGACCCTCGGCTGCCCAGTAGGAGGCTAATGTTATCTCTACATGAAATTAAAGCTATCTCTGTTTAGTATATAATACCATTTATTTTGACATATTATGCTATCCTTATATCTTGCCATTATATAACTTAACTCTTATCACAAGAATATAACATGTTTTATTTAAAACGAACATTATTTTTAATTCTTTATTCATATAACAAAGCCGATTACTATATAATGCATGACTCTAAGTTAATTCACAATAAGTTTCTATAGAATTTAACCTATTTAATTTTAACATTAATTTAATTTTAATGTAAAATAAGAGATATTTTGTAAGTTGAATATTATTTTTGATAACGTCAACTCGCGTCGCCAACACTATAGTCTTTGCGTTGTAGCATCGTGCGGATGACAGCCCACGAGTATGAAGTTTCGTATTTTTTTAGATAAACTGTCATACAAATATTGTTGCACTTCATGGATAGGTAACGCCCACTTACGATAGTGATGTAAAACGCTACACTATGCCATGTCATAACGAACAACTAGAGGCTATCCAAAATTGGTTTTGAAATAAATCGAATTTATAAAAAATCACGTAAATATGGATTGGAATTGGAACTAATCGTTGAACAAATTCTGATTTACTGACGAATATGCAGTGTTTCCGATGCATGAATTACAAGTTTTTCGTTGGTCAGCTCAGGCAAAAAAAAATTATAAAGCAAATTGCGCATTGTGTCAAATGATTTTATCATAACTCATGACGGGCAAAATGGCTACAAAAAAACTATTTTTTTTATTTCATTAGGTTTGTAAACCAAAATTCTCGATTATTGCATGCCTTAAGCGCAAAGCGCGTCGGTATGGTTAACTAGCACCTAAAAATTAAGATTTCAACGTTTTCTCGCATGAAATCGTATCTAGCAATCATATTATATATAATATACTGCTTTAACTTCGGAACTTTGTTAGCGCGATTTAGGCTCCGGTGTGTTTCAAGACAAGATAAATGATTGTTGAACCTATTCATATTTTTTTTTAAATCGATTTATTGCTATTTTACATAAAAAAGGGGTTTTAATGGCTTATGGTGTGAATTTATCAAGCCCGCACGACGCCGTGAACACGATAACTTTTTAAAATATCAATAGTTTAACTCAATCTATTTTTTTTAATCTTTTCATCTATCATGTTATGTAAATGGCAGTTTAATTTTGTTTTGTATAGTTATAATTAATTTTTTCGGCTCTAAAATGGCAAAATTTTCATTGGTTTAATAGCCTTGTATTAATTTATATTTTACTAAATAGGCCGAAGCCGCATAGAGTAACTTTACTCTGGCCGTCGTGAGTGGTTGTATGTTACAGCGGCTCGTACTGAAAAATATCGATTGCGAAATACACAATGTTCCAAAAACCAAATTTGATATACATACTTGACCAAGGTAAGATATTATTATTATTTTTATTACAACATTTTGTGTCGCTAAAAGCATGCAGGATTCATATATATATATATATATATATATATATATATATATATACGTCTTGGACTTTATAAACCTGTAGGTGTATCGGTATCTGCTACTGGAACTCCTCGACGAGGATAACTGCATGTACTGAGTTTGGGCTCGTTTTGTTAGGTATGATGAGACCTTACCTCTGGACTTGATAGAGTCACTTGAAAGTGTAGTTTGATGACTTCTACTGGAACTCCTCGACGAGGAGAACTAGATATGCCGAGTTTGGCCTCGTTTTATTAGTTATGTTGAGACCTTACCTCCGGACTTGATAAAGTAACTTGAAAATGTACTTCGGGGATTGCTACTGGAACTCTTTAACAAACAGAACTACATTGAATTCTTTTTATTTTTTCACGATCATAATATGAGCATTATGAGTCATGCATTTTTGGATTTTTCAAACTTTTTTTAAATTGAAATTAGGCATAAAATTATCGGAAAACTTCAAGTGTAGTAATAATTATAAGGGTTTTAGTGAAAACTTGTGTGTAATTAAACTAATTTCAAAAATTACGTATAATCTTGTGATACGTAATTTTTTAATACGCTTAAGGCATGCACAATTGGATTTACCAATATTTTTTACCTTCCGTCCCGATATTTGGCCCATTGGACCTGGTAACACTAATACACATATAGCGAAAGGCGCTAGCACTTGTATCTTGAAAAGCTTCCAGTACAGTCAACGACATACTGAAAATCACAGATGCTGGCAGCCATTTTATTTGTTTAAATGTCAATATGAATATTGCAATCAACATGAAATAGAAGATGATTTTTTTTTCAAATTAATACATAGTATAAGTGTCTGTTTGTAATATCAAAATAACAGCCTTTTACTAAATACGTATGAAAGTATATACGGTATTTATAACAGAAAGCCAAGAACAATTTGTTAAATGTTTGCCATTTTTTTACTTATTATAAGCCAGTGCTTGACCACAATCCCACCTGGTGGTAAGTGGTGATGCAGCCTTAGATGGTGAATTGCACCTGGTCTTATCATAACAAAAGCCTTTTCACTCTTGCTTTGAAAACGCCCAGATTGTATTTAGACGGAAAGATTTTTATTTAGATTTTAGAGGCAAATTATTTCACTCCTTTGCTGTACGCATTACAAAAGACGAAGCAAACCGTTTGGTTCTAATGCGTGGAATATCGACAACAAATATCTGTCTGTCATACAACAATATCAGCCTATAGCTGGCACTGGTAGATAGCTAATATTATAAGGAGTAACATAGGCTACTTTTATTTTAGAAAAAGAATTAGGATTCCACGTAGGAAAAATTAAAACCTATGAAATCCAATCGTAGTAAACACCAAGCGGGCGAGGTCCGGGAACAGTTATTATGTAACTTTTATTTATACGTGGTAGAGCCATGCTGCAGCTATATTATGGTTGTAGCACGAATGGGTCGGCTCGACCGGGGAAGGACCACGCTCTCACAGAAAACCAGCGTAAAATAGCAGCTTAACGCTGCTGTGTTTCGTATGGTGAGTGTAGAGAACCGGAGACCCTTTTTACTGGCAAAGAGGCATTCCATCTTAGTCCTCAGGGGTGACAACGCATCTGCATCTTGAGTCTTTATTGAGGATCGATGTAGATGTCTATGGGTCACAATAACCACTTACCATCAGGTGGACTGTGTGCTCGTTTGTTACTCAATCCTATAAAAAAAAAAAAAAAAAAACTATTATGTCACAATTTGTATTAAACTTTAACTTCATTTTACATGCAATGTTATAAAAAGAAATACATGTTTCGGTTTTAATTTTTATATCGATAGCTAATCGATAATTTTTGCTTTGCTTTGTGTATCGTTAATCGTCTTTTTTTTTATCGATTTAACATTGTTCCAACTCTAGACACGCCAAACCATAAGCTGTCACACGCACCATGCTATCACGCAAATACTATAACAATTTAAAATCCGTGAAGCTGTTTAAGTTACATGAGTTTCGCCTTCAATAATGACATTTAAGGCGAAAAAGTTAAGATGATTTTATTTTAATTATACATCCTTAGTAAATTCAATTCAATTCAATTCAAAGTAATTTATTTCAGATAACATAAGATCCATATCATTGAAAAACATTGATTAATTGATAATAAAAATAATAATATGTCATTAAAATACAATTAAAATACATTGAAATACAAATAAAATACATTAGAATCAGAATACAATAAATACAAATTACACATAAATATTAGTAATACCCTCTCGCTCCCACAATTACTGGGACATGTCTGTCGCAGCAATGCCGGAGGTGTCCTCTTCTCCGGCATTGTCCAATCTGTCACCTATCATTTTCAGGATAATATTGGAGCTTGCCCGCACTCTGCGCACCAATGACGCACACCGCTTTCGCATGGTCGCATGCAAGCAGGCAGTGCGGGCCTCCGCAAACATGCCAGAGGCACTGCAGAAGCGGAGCAGCCACAAAATCACCCTAAAAGCGTTATTGTACAGGATGCGGAGATCATTGTAACTTCGCTTATTATAGTCTGCCCACAGGCTGGATGTATAGAGTTATGTACAATAAGCTCTAAATAGTGTAATTTTTACCTCCTGTGAGCATCGCGCAAATCTGTGGGCTATCATGTTAGCTCTAATGGACAACGCTCTCCGCTCCCGCTCAATGTCCGCATTGTCCTTGAGGTCATTCGTGATTAGATGTCCCAGGTACTTAAATTGATTGACAACCTCTAGGGGCACACTATTCAATAATACTGATGGAAAATCCTGGGGACACTTGATACCTGCCTTAAAGACCATGCATTTACTTTTCTTTACATTGTACTTTAGACCGTGTCCACTCGCATACTCCTCACAAATGCTTATCAGTTTATTTAGGCCACAGATCGACGCACTCAGCAAAACCATGTCGTCAGCGTAACTCAGATTGTTAACACAGACGCCGTCAATATGGCAGCCGACGCGCTGACTGCTGAGAGCGTCGATCAAATCGTTCATATATAAATTGAAAAGTGTCGGTGATGTTAGTCCACCTTGCCTGACTCCACATTCGAGCTGATACGGATCCGACACTGCACCCGCCCAACGCACGATATTAGACTGGTGTGAATACCAGTACTGGAACACGCTGATGAGTTCCTCGGGTAAGTTGATACTTTTCAGTTTATCCCATAAGCGTTCGTATCGAACTAAATCAAAAGCCCTAGACAAGTTCAGGAAACTGGCGTATACGTTTTGCGGTTTGTATAGTATTTAACGGTATGCTTAAAACACAATATTGTACGTCGACAGCTGCGGTCGAAACCCGAACTGGTTATCATTCAGCTTTACGTGTTTGTTTAACTGTGCATTAAGCAAACCGTCAAAAACTTTTGCTATGACAGTGGCAAGGGAGATAGGCCTGTAGTTACTTTTGTCGGTAAGATGACCAGTTTTGTTTTTCACTAAAGGTACTACAACTGTCCTCATAAAATCGGCTGGCAAGTAAGAATGGCTCACGCACAGCGAATAGAACATCGCCAATACCCTCGTGACATATGGCCCGGCGTACTGCAGGTGCTCAATACTAAGACCGTCATGTTGCGGTGACTTCCCTCTTAATATACTTTTTATGGCCTTTGAAATATATTTCGCAAGAAACGCGGTCGTTAGCACTTGACTACTCATGTTACTATTAAGCACCTCCCCAGCCGGGCCCAGTGGCGATTTAATAGAAAAAATATCCCTAAACACATTTGCAATGTCCTTGGAATCGTTAACGCCGTCAACGCTTACAGGAAGGCCAGGTCGTACATTAATTTTACTAGTATTTTTCCAGAAGCCCTTAAAGTTCCCCTTTGAATGTATTTCCGCAAGAGAGTCCATTTTTATTTGTTCTTGGTGGTCTTGACACCACTTTAATCGGGATTTGAAAATTCGTCTGCTTTCACACATTTCTTAGTAAACAGGACCCGACTTTGGCTTTCCGCACATCACCCATTCATGGAACATATACCTAGCCTCCCCATGAGCCGCGCCAACGTGTTTGTTCCAACCCACTACGCGCGAGCCACTCCCACCCCCTCCTCTCCTGCTTCTACGACTGCCACCGCTGCGTGACGAAGGGCGGTCACAATGTCGGTGTAAACCGTATCTAGAGTATGCCAGTGCCCACGGTCATTACAAGCACGATCAGCACAGTTCATACAATCCGAAGGAAAGTCAATCAATCTCAGTCTTTTATGACACGCACTGGTATATATAGAAATTTGTTCAGCACTTCTTTCACCCCATAATACATCTTTATTAGCATTAATAATTTTAGGCAATATTTTTGGGGTTAGTAATTTTAAGTCGCAATGTATAATTAGCGGGAAGTGGTCCGATCATTGAGTGTCATATATTACATTGACATTAATTACAGACTGCTTAGCCGACTGCGTAGTAATACACTGATCCAGCCAACTGCAGCTCCCGAACACATCACTAATAAAAGTAAAAGTGCCCGAGTTTAACCCTAATATCTCTGTATCTATACATGACCATAGTTGTTCATTACACATATTAATAAGTTCATTGTGAAACAACTCACCCGGGTCCGCATTAAAGTCTCCCAAAATAAATACGGCAACAATTCCGTATTCGTCAACAATCGCACTCACCGCACTTAAACAGTCTATAAATTCTGGTAAATTATCTACCGAATTTGTTGGCATATAGACACTCATTACGATGATAGGTCTATCACTGGTTATAATTTTTATACCAGCTACTATTTTACGCTGGTATTCTGTGAGAGCGTGGTCCTTCCCCGGTCGAGCCGACCCATTCGTGCTATAACCATAATATAGCTGCAGCATGGCTCTACCACGTAAAAAAACCCTCCTGAACACACACCACATCATACGAACGGCATAGTAATCGGACATCGTCTATTGATCTTTTTATATTTTTACAATTAAAAGTAGCAAGTCTAAATGGGGAACTATCCATTTTTTAGTTTGATTGAACCGTCTACGTTGGCAGAACTCGCAACGTTCGTTTTTCTGTACTTAAAGTTTACAAAACGTCGGAAAAATCCACCTTCGATCCATAGCGTTTCGTCCATATATCTCGATAAATTAGCCTCAGATATTAAAAATTTATATGCTTTGTGTCCTCGTTCCACTTTCATATTTATCACTATTTCCTTTGTTTTATTATAAATATGGTTAGTTATATCTTTTTCTGTTGCTGAGATATGCACATTCGTAATAAACATAGGAATTTTCTTATCGGCAGCTCTGAAGGTACATTCTAAGTCTCTTGCTATTCCCGACTTTCCCACGTAACGATATTTGTTTTGTTTTTTACGATATACCACTTTTTGCCAGTTTTCGCTGTTAATATTTTGCGAGCGTTCCGATTCACACATTTCTAACGCGCCTCTATCGCACGCCTATTTAGTAGTGGTCAGCTGATCTGCTAACTGTGGAGTCGTGCTTAATTCGTCTGACGTCACCGTCGAAACGGTTTGAGCGCTCACCTCCTGACTCACGCTTGGTCGTACTCCTCCCTCGCTGTAGCCTGCACTTGCGCTTGCTTGCGCCCGTTCAACCGACGACCTTTGCGGGCGTTTATTATATTTTTCGTTTGCTCATCTCGTTTTACCCTCAATTTTTCAGATGGTGTCGAAGGCGATTTCATAATCAACGATTAATTTACGTTTTTATTACTTTTCTCATTGGTCAACACATCATAATCCTGTGAGAGTCCCATCGGGCCACTGCCTAGCCACCACCTCGTTTCATCTTCATTTTTTTAGCCGATGGTGGTAGGGAATCAGTTTTAGCCGATAAAGTTCCGTTCTTAATTCATTTACACACTCCATCGTAGCATAAGTTGACTTTATGCCTTCGATCTCAGTCTTCATAGTTATCATGCCCTTCAACAATTTAGAGCAATCCAAATGATCTCACAAAATTGGTGGTAATTTATCCAGTTGTCTTGCCATAAAAACTGGTATAATGTCAGACTCCGTAGTTTTAAATAAGTTTATAATATCTGCTACGTCACGCTCTTCTTTCCCTTTATTCTTTCGTAATATTTTTCTTTTGCCCATTGGGATAGACTCAAACAGAAGTGTCTTGGAGTTCTTAATATCTTCACTAGTGAATGTCGACGTACAAATACGCACTAGAGTTTCCTCGTCTGCGATCGATACTTTATTTTGTATATATGACAACGTCTCGTCAATGACGATGTTACAAATATTGCACTTAACAACGTTCGTCATATTTATTGATTGAAAAGCGCTCGTTAACGCAACGTAAAAGGTAACACACCCAACTCGTACGGGCGCGCGCACGCAATTGAAACATGTCTCTAAAAATTTGCTGTTTTCAGTGATTGACAAAAATATTTTTTTTTAGTTTCGTACAACCGACTTCAATGTAAATAAAAATATTTTATTGTTGATTTTTTTTTAAAATAACTCGACTGATTTCGATAAAATTTGAATAGGACAACCTGGGAAGTTATAGCCTTTGAAAAAAATAATTTTCCAAATCTGGTTCAGGCGTCAGCGAGTAATGGGTAAACATACGTAAAAAAGATTCCTACGAAATGACATTCTCCTCCTTTTTTGAAGTTGGTTAAATAAAATTGCTTGAAGAACCGTTGGGGTCACAGTGGCCAGTCTCAACGGACCATCGACCTTCTGCGCAGGACAGCTTTATAGTGCGCGCGTGTGTCTGTATGCACAGATGCACTCTCTGTTCCCTCGTTTTTGTTATCCGAGGAGACGGCAAATCGATTTCGATACGAGAAAGATCAACGGCGCTATGCACCTATATAATTTCCGAGGCACTGACTTCGGCCGCTACTGAGAAATTCTTGACTGAATTAGTTTAGAACCAGGATTGGAACCGAAAACCACATGATCAGTACGCTTGCGACAAATAGAATGAAGAACAAGTAAATGTCGGGTTATAAAATAAAAACATCATGTTTTAATAAAAATTAGAAATAAAAAGAGGCTACGCAAGGTTAATTGCGCTCCAGATTTCATAATATCACGTAGGCTAATATACAAACTTGTTTTGAATAAGCAGGAAGACAAACTGGGACAAAAAGAGGAACTTCGGCGCAACGGGATAAGCCCTTTACTTTTGACTTGTATGCGAGATAACGCCTCCGATTTGCTTTTATTCTTTGTTGGAATAAAATTCTTTAAGAAAACGTCGTTTTTCTTCATTCAATATAGTTAAACGTAAACGGTTAAAAGTAAACGGGCCTTATATACTCATACATAAGTTGTCCCATTATTTTTCTCTTCATTGTTTTGTTTAGAGTCTATTGTCTTTTGTGAACTATTAAAAGCAAGTGCTTGAATATCCTATATCGGATGGTTAGCTATCGACACTGTAGACGTAATGTATGTTATTATCTAAAAATCGACGAAATTTTGTATCCATGGTGTACACGAATTTGAATTTCATACACAAAAATTGAAAAATAAAAAAATTAGAGGCACTACTCCAAAAATAAATAGAAAATAGACAAAAATTCGTTTATTTTTATGAAAAAATTTTAAAGTACTAAAACGGTTAAGTTTGGGGTATGGTGTTTGATAGTCAAATCAGTCAGAAATAATACACACTACAACTCCTTAACATATTTTAGCACAATAAATGTAACTATGTATAATATCCAGACTGACGAAGGGAACAGCGTAGAATGTGAGACATCTGAAGCTGTGATCGACAATCCGCCTATTAGACGTGTGTGTCGTGGCAAATCCTCTAATTATATAATATACTTTCATTAGCAGCATTAAGCTGTACGCACTTGAATCGTTTTAATGCATCCACCAAATAGTTCTCTCCTTGCATCCTCCGATTTTCTGATCTGTTTCGTTGTCTTCAGAATTTTTTGGTTAGTGTTAGGTTAACATCAAGAGAGGACTGTCCAAACTACTAGTCACATTTTTTAAGATTTCTACGGCAACGGGTTTATGTCATTACCTGCAAGATGGCAACAAGTAATTGTACAAAATAGCACATAATTATTATAATTAAATGTAATTTAACTTTGAAAAAAAATTTTTGCCCGACCTTTTAATTTTGATTATTTGGCATTGGAAAATAATTTGCTACTTAACTTATTTGATATTCCGTTGTGAAATTCGCGTACGACTTTGCAAACACGTGATATTAAAACGCTTTATGTCAAGATCTTTAAAATTTATTTAGCTTGTTTTATGTAATCCTTTAATAGCTCCAACGTTACACACATAAAATACTATTTTTATATAAGTTAAAAAACCGTATGGCTTATTTTAGTCTCGAAAATATTTCAAAAATGCTTAATAATATATATGTTTGAATGAATCTTGAAAAGGAAAAGGTGTGACAAAGATGACACCTAATGTTAAATGATACATATGACAAATGACAATGTACACAAAAATAAAAATAGTTTTACAAAAATAAGTTATATTGTTTCTTTAAATAATAGGAACCGTATCAAGCTAGTAGTACCAGATACTCCACTCCACCGAGTCAGTAATTCATTCTTGGGACAATGTATACGCTTTTACTACAAAATCCCAGAAAGTATACTAAATTTGACCTCCTCAAAGTTCAATAACTATATGAAACAATGTTTTTTTTTTAAAGAGTTATTATAATATTATGGAATTTATGGATAACAATAACCCCTGTGAATAAGGTCATCGCTATATATCGCTGCGATAAAAGCTTGCTATTTCTAATTTGTTTTGTGTGTTTTTTTTAACGTGGTAGAGCCATGCTGCAGCTATATTAGTAATATAGTAGTAGCACAAATGGGTCGGCTCGACCGGGGAAGGACCACGCTCTCACGGAATACCAGCGTAAAATAGCAGCTTAACACTGCTATGTTTCGTATGGTGAGTATAGAGAACCGGAGACCCTTTTTACTGGAAAAGAGTCATTCCATCTCAGTCTTCACGGGTGACAACGCATCTTCATTTTGATTCGCAAACGAGGATAAATGTAGATGTCTATGGGCCACAGCAACCACTTACCATCACGTGGGCTCGTTTGTCAACCTATATTATATAAAAAAAAAAAACAGATTTTACAGTTCCTTTCGCGTTTAATTTAACTTTTTAATTATCTACGATAAACTCTTGTGCTTGTGACTAACATCCTTTTCGTGTCAGATTGTCAGATGTAACCGTATAATTTTAGTCCAAAGAATTGACTTCGTTAATCATGCACTAATCTCATTAGCTCTATTACCTCGTGGTATAACAGGCAAAGTCTGTCTGAAGTCGTCACAAAACAAAATTGTAATACCAACCATAAGTCGGTCATTCTGCCTAATGTCCTTTAATTTTCTATTGACAGCCCCAATTGCCTTTTGATGTATGATAGTACACTCGTCCTTAACAATCAGATGAGTAATGAGTAATTTAAATTACTGTGCATTTTATTTAATTTTTATTTCTTTGCATCAATATAATGTCTACGGATATACTAATCTACTAAATTGTGTAAATATTGTCTGAAATACTCTGCTTAAAATACCTACAGTGCCATCCAGTAAAAAATAGTAGTCAGTTGATTATTGAACTGAAATAAAAACCATGATATGTATAATATAATGGGTAGGAGTAATATAAGAATAACTGAAAATCGGAAAAGGTGACTTTTCAATATCACTACAATTTAAATTTTTAAGCTTTTTGTAGCTGCAAAAGGGAAGATTATGTCTACTGCTCAACTCCTTGTCTATGGTATTATTTATGTATTGATCGAACCGTTTTTCCGGTATCACCGATTGTAACAATTTTTTTTTACTTGCCTGATTTCAGATTTTAGCGCTTCCTCGGATGTCCTTTTTTGTTCATATTTTGACACACGTAGGAGTGAGATTATGTTTTCTTCATCTCTTCAAGAAATTTAAAGATGTTATATATCTTGCGCGGTTGGTTCGGGTCCCGCGCCCACGTCACAGAGACCGAGTGAAGCTGGTCACGGTCGAGCGTGTACCTTCTGTACCATACGTCAGAGGAGTCACATACAGGATTGGCTACATCTTGAAGGGAGCTTCCATTAAAACCTACTACAAGCCGCCGAAGAATATTAGTAAATTGTTACCATTCGTTCAGTGTCATATCCCTCTACAATATGCAGCAGTGTACAATCTGGATTGTGAATGTGGTCTCTCTTAAAAAGGACGAACAAAAAGATGTATTAAAACACACGTAAAAGAACATAGAGCTGACTTGAAGCACGGGCGTTCCAGTAAGTGTGCAGTCTGTGAACATGTTCAAGGTCGTCCCCGCCATTTCATTAGATTTGATAGACAATAAATCCTCACAAAAGAACACCGATTCCTACCAAGGATGATTCGTGACGCTATTGAAATAAAATACATCATTATTTCAATAAAGAAGATGGATGGACATAATTTATAAAATGAAACCCAAACCCAAGCATACCAAGACAGATTTGGCAAGACTTCAAGATACGCATTCTGCGTAGATCCAGTTCCAAAACGAGTGTTTTCTTTTTCTAAGAAACGGCAGAACCAAATTTCAAGACTCTTCTTTCATTAAATAAAATATATTTCAAATGGGACGCCGAATACATTTTAAGAAAATTTACCCCCATGTGTTGAAACATAGAGGATGAAGTTTTCAATGCAACTATACGAGTATAGACGACATGGTTACCTTGTACTTGTACTCGTACTGATAAACCTGAGTCAACTCAAAAGAGTAAAAAAATAACTAAACTCCGACAAACTAAAAATCGGCTTCTAGAAACATAATAACGATCATCGACGTATTCTGTTTTATTACCGACTTCAATAAGGAATAGATACTCCGTTCGACTGAATTTTCTGTTTTTTATATGTGTTACCTCATAAACTTTTTCTACGCTAACCGATTTTGATGATTTTTTTTTTAATTTGAAAGCTGGTGCTTTTCACGTGGCCCCACAGAAATTAATTAATTTTTGAGTTATCATTAATAATTTATATTGAAGTCGGTTCTACAATTATTTTTAATTTTACCACTTGCCGTAGATTTAAAATTGGTTGTTTGTTGTACGTAGTACCGTGTTATCTTTTTTATTTTGACGTTTATTTGACAACAGGCGTACCGCACTGAAATCGAAGTCCGATGTACATTCGATGTAACAAAGAGATTTAAAATATATATTTACTACTACTACTTAAATATATTTGCGATGTAAAATATAAACATAATTAGAAAAGAATTCTCATAAACATATGCATGGTCTAATATTTGATGTTATATTTATTGTTCTTTAGTAAGTATATAATATATTTCTGAGTATTATGCCTTATTAGCCAATCTACAGAATTTTTGAATAACTTATCTATATAACATGTTTAAGCATGATATAATGATTAAAAAATAATTTACTAAAGTGTCGTAAGTATACATTATACATACAAACATACACATAAACCCTCACGCCTGTCACCCCAAAGGGGTAGACAGAGTCTCCGGACTTCCATTTGACACGATCTTGACAAACGTCACTCGCCTCTTCCACATCTATATACGCATACATTCTTTTTTCTTATAGGAGAAGGGGCAAACGGCTCGCTTGATGGTAAGTGACAACCGCCGCCCATGAACATGCGAAGCGAGCGAGCACGAAATAAAAAAAATTACAATATAAGTATACGACTTATATTGTATTCTTTTATTTCGTTAAATTTATTATGACCTTGATTTTATAATATAACATATATTTTTATATTGCTTGAAATGTAATATGTGTAGCAAAATTTGAATGATAACAGATGAAAACAAAATCAAAAATAAAATTGCTGGTAATACGTTCCTAGTACGAATCGTGTAACATCAATTTATCGTACAAAGCACATTAGGATGTCATTAACTTCTGTTACTATCCCGAGCACGCGCCTTTATTTTGCTATAAATTACTTTTATTTATCAGCGACCAGTACAGACTATGAATTAAACAGAAACTTTTATATTTCACTATCATATCTTTTATACATTGCATATTACGAAATTTCAGGCTTTTTAAGGTTTAAATTTATCAAAAACACTAAAAACCAATAAAACAAAATCATTTCAGTACACTGACGTGACTGTCACTTTCATAAACTGTAACTTAGAATATTGTTTCAAATTACTATTTTACTATATGATACTGACCACATACATTTGGAGCTTACGTCACTCTGGTATTCTGTAATGCCACCCCATTCTTCATCATCATCGTCATCATTACAGCCCTTCACAAGTCCCCTGCTAAACATAGGCCTCCCCAAAGGAATGCCACAAAGCCCGGTCCTGAGCCACCTGCATCCATCGACTTCCTGCATGTCTTACCAGGTCCTGACTCCATCTAGTAGAGGGAGGCCCTACACTTCGTCCACCGATACGAGGCCGCCACTCGAGAACATTTTTTCCCATCGGTTGTCGGTTCTTCGAAATATATGGCAAGCCGATTGCCACTTCAGAATGTATATCACTACTAATCTGTTGGGCCATGTCGTTCACCCTGGTTCTACTGCGGATATCCTCATTTCTAAGATTATCACGCAGAAGAAATCCAAGCATAGCCCTCCCCATAGCTCGTTGTGCGATCTTGAGCTTCCTTATCCGGCCAGCAGTGAAAGACCACGTCTCAGTTCCATAGGTCCATCACTGGCAATACGCACTGGTTGTACAATCTCGTTTTCACAGGAAGATGATGCCGCCCATCTGCTACCTGTTTCCCACTGTCGCCTCTTTTGACACCCATGGAAAGATATGGTGTAGTGAAAATTCTTAACCGCCACAACAAGGCATGTTTGAATTTATGACAATGTAATACGTGAAAATTAATATTTTATTTTTCGAGCCGATTTCACGCAGTCACGCAGATGCTTTTGCTATCGCATGAATGGGACGGCATAACAAAATACCACTGTGATGTAAGCTCTGAATTTATGTGGTCAGTATCATATAATGAAATAGTAATTTGAAACAAAATTAAATTTCTAAGTATAAGTTTATGAAATTGACAAGATACCTTTATTAAATGTCATCATCAGTGTACTGAAATGATTTTGTTTTATTAGTTTTTGTGTCATAGATGAATTTAAGCCTCAAAAAGCCTGAAATTTCGTTGAAATTAATGCATTATAGGTAGTGCATTATAGTGAAATTAATGCAGTAGGTGCAATTTTTAGTTGCTTTTTTTTTCTTTTTTGTTATTTCGTTGTTTTTTGTCATTATCAGTTATCATTAGTTGAAGGTAATTGTATTATTTACGTTTAGCTGATTACACACAAGTTCTACAATAGAGTAGACTAATATGCAATAATGTAATACTGTTTATGTCAAAAATGTCAACAAAAGCAAAGGGTGCAAAACAAAAAACAACTGAAGATCTGACAGCACAGAGTATTTTCTTTTATAATTGGCTTTACAGCTCTGGGTTCTAGCCCTTCTTAGTCTGAAGTTACAGTGTATAATAATTATCATTCATCGTACACTGCTTCACAATAATATTAATCTTGTCTGTCGAAACTTAATAATTTTTGTATTCCTTTTTGTATTGCACCTACTTGCTGCATTGTTAGCAACTTTTTTTATTGCTCTTTTTGTGTCACACTGTAAAAATACTTTAAGGTTTTTTTTTTGCAATACTGTTTACAACTGGTCCATTCCATTAAATTATCTTGTTAATTTAGTCACTAAACAACCTAGATTAACTTTTAAACGTCTGTAGTCTTGTTATGCCTGATTAAGTAGTCTTAGTTTGTGTAGATTACCTTTTGTTATTATTATTATCTTTGTATATTTTATTCATTATGCTTTTTGCAATCAGTCAACTGTTGGGTGATATATTTAAATTGAGTCGTGTTTTTATTAGTTAGTTTAAGTAATTTATATTCTGTGTTATATAAGTATTTTTTAACATATTGTTTTATATTTATCATAAACATATTATTATTACGTCAGCTACGTCGGATGATGAATCTTTTTATTCTGCACATGATTCAGATGTCTCGTTCGAGTCTTTTAATTATACTAATAGCTTGCACTCCCTCCGCGATGAGCTTATTAATTTACTTACTCCTTGTAAAAATTTTCTAAATGTATGTCATGTTAATGCTCAAAGCATACCGGGTCATTACTCTTATTTTGAAGAAGTTTTTTCTATAGATTGTGTTCATGCAATCTTAGTATCAGAAAGTTGGCTAAAGCCTTCATTAATGTCCAGCATGTATCCCTTAAATAACTTTGTTCTTGTGCGTAACGACCGGACTGAAAAAGGAGGTGGAGGTGTCGCTATATACCTGAGAGCAAATATTCCTTATAAAACAATTTTAGCTTCACCATCTCCTTATTCTGCCTCATTGGAGTTTCTGTTTCTGGAAATCGATATCAAAGGTGTAAAGGCAATTCTTGGGGTAGTATACTGCCCACCTGCTATTAACTTTTTCAACGCTTTTGAAAGCGCTCTCTCTACCATTTCATCTGAGTACACGCACTGCATAATAATGGGTGATTTCAATACTGATTTGTTGAGAAATTCTTCTCGGTCTCAAAAATTTCGGTCAGTCATAGAGTCAGTCGATCTCCACATTCTCCCCTTACAGGCAACTCACCACAACATTGACACTGATGACTCATGGATTGATCATATTATCACAGCTTCTCCCAATTATGTTATTAAGCACGGACAACTATCGGCTCCTGCTTTTTCACGACATGACCTTACTTATATATCATATAAGCTTGTTTCTCCTAAACACAATCCCGCAGTACTATATATTCGTAATTTCGCTAAAATGGATTCTGATAAACTTAAAAGTGACGCATATCGTATGGACTTAACCCCTGTTTTTAAATCAACTTCTATTGACGATAAAGTCTCCGTGCTTAATAATATAGTTCTTAGTCTGTACAACAATCATGCTCCTAAACATCAAGTAAGAGTAAAGCGTCCACCAGCCCCGTGGATGACTAGGGCCGTAAAGGTGGCAATGACCAGGCGAGATCGAGCATTTGTCAAATTTAAGAAGCATCGTACTCAGGAGAGCTGGGATTCCTACAAAATGCTGAGAAACAGATGCAATCAGATGGTACGAAATGCTAAACGCCGTTATATCCATAGCAATATTACAAATTCTTCGACCGCCGATGTGTGGAAATTTCTTAAAACACTTGGTATTAGTAAGGCTGTTACATCTGATCATGGTCCATCAATCACTCTGGATGAAATAAATCATCATTTTATCTCTACTCCTCCTTTGGATCCCACAGTTCGTTCTACAACAATAGCTTCCATTAAATCCATGCCTTCTCCTCCTATTCCTTTTTTTCACTTTTTACCTGTGACTGAAGATGATATCAAGAAATCAGTTTTAGCTATTAAATCCAAGGCTGTGGGTTGCGATGAGGTTAGCAAGGTTATGATATCCATGATCCTTGAGTGCCTTTTGCCTGCAATCACACATATCGTAAACTTTTCCCTTGACGCAGGACAATATCCTACTCAGTGGAAAAAAGCATTTGTGCGACCACTTCCTAAAATACCCAATCCCTTATTACCAACCCATTTTAGACCAATTTCAATTTTGCCGTACCTATCTAAAGTTCTGGAAGCCTGTGTTCACAAGCAAATCTCTATGTTCATAACCAAACATAACCTGCTGAATAAATATCAGTCAGGCTTTCGAGCAGGTCATAGTACTACCACTGCCTTGATAAAAGTCACAGATGACATTCGAATGGGAATGGATGAGCAGAAGCTTACAGTGGTAGTACTTGTTGATTTTTCAAATGCTTTTAACACAGTCGACCACGATATCCTTATAGCCTTCCTAGCTAATCTTAGATTCTCAATCCCAGCCTTGGAATGGTTTTCATCCTATCTTCGCGGCCGCCAGCAATCAGTTCGATTAGGACAACAGTCTTCAACATGGGCTGACATTGAAACAGGCGTGCCGCAAGGCGGAATACTTTCTCCTATAATGTTTTCTCTATTTATAAATTCTATTACTTCAGTTCTCAACTGTTCGTACCATCTGTATGCAGATGAAAAAAACACCTATCTTTCTAAATTCTAATCAAATAGAGTATGTCGACGAATATACATATTTAGGACAAATTATTGCACGAAAGAATCAGATGCAGAAGGAAATAAATGTCAGGATAAGTAAAGCTTAGAAAAGATTCTGGTCCCTCAAAGAAATTATGAAAAACCCACATATACCCCCAAAAGACAAAACTGCAGTGTTCAACTCATGCATACTACCCTGTTTAACCCATGGAGCACAAACCTGGGCTCTCACTAAGAAACAGAGTAGAGCACTAACAGTGTGTGAAAACAGAATGGAAAGAAGGATCTAAACATCAAGCTACGGATTAAAATCAAACTTACAAATATAAGAAGCAAGACAAAAGTTACAGATGTCGCATACACAGTGAAAAAACTTAAGTGGAATTGGGCAGGCCATATGATAAGAAACAGGAGGGAAAAATAGACAAAAATGTTACCGAACGGTACCCTAGAGATAAAAAAAGACGTAAAGGACGTCAGAAATTATGATGGGAGGATGACATCAAGCAAATAGCTACAACAACGTGGCAAAGAAGAGCTGCAAATAAGGAAATATGGAAAACCCTAGGGGAGGCCTATGCCAAAGGGCAAGCTGATAATAATGTTACCAATGTCGAAGATTAAATTGAATTGTTATTATAAAATAGAATTTATTATGTTAAGTAATTTAAAAAACAATTTGCAATTATAATAATTCTCCAAATGTATTATATTATCAGAAATAAAGGCTATTTGGATTTGAATTTGAATAGGTGACAAAAAACTATTAATGAAACATTTATTTATATTTAGTATTTTATGGTGTTATTAAATTAATGCAGAGGAAATTAGTTAGCTGCTTTTATACAATTCGCTGAAAATAAAGTCAAAATGTTGTTACAGAAGTTGGAGGAAAATTGTATTGTTTCAAATTCAATTTAGCCTGTTGTTGATACACAAGCCCCAATGTCATTTTAGCTCCTTATTCCTTAGTCATTGTTTTTCGTACAAAACGTTTTACGTACTAATATATGTGTTAACCGATCAGAGACCAGATGACACGTAATATAACGAGTCGATACGTATTATGTAAAGAGTCATATTACACAAAACTATATTTACAGTTCCGAATAAAAGAAATATCTATCCAAATAAAGAATATCAACGGCAATTATAACGATTTACACAAAAACCTTGAGGATGTACGCGTCGCGCAGCGGCTCGCTTTGTGGCGGCCGGCCGTGTCATTGACCTCAAAGCTGACATCGGTAATATGTAGGCACGTGTCAATAAGTTCAGAAGCAAATAACATTTTTACAAATATTAAATTTAGTAAGATATCTGATTAGAAACTCTAAAATCCCATTTAAAGCAACCAAAACAATTTCAATATCATAATTTCTATGCCTATGTGTACACCTATACGTCCATGAAATGACCAATGGGGTTTTTGTTATATATTATATTAACCTATTATTACAACCATGTAGTGGTAGCGTAAGTTTGGATTCACGTACCTCACATTATCATGGGTGTTGTAAGGGGCGACAAAGGAAAATGAAACAGAAGATAGGCAGCAGAAACTTTCCGATAACAACTCATTAATAATAAAAAATCCATTTTCAACCTGCCTGCTAAGCGTAGCAATTATGGTTAATATAAGGGATATTAACCATAATTGCTACGCTACCATAATTGCTAGCAATTATGGTTAATATAAGGGATATTAACCATAATTGCTACGCTACCCGCATAAGGCAATCTATTGGGTATGTCTATGTTCTATTGACTTTAATAGTCTGTAACGAGCAATCTTTTATACTTCGTTCTTGCTTCCTTTATCTCGTCATCCGTTGCCTTTTGAACTTTTTGGTTAACTTTTGTTGCTAACCAATCCAACCATGCTTTCTTCTTTTCTTGCACAACCTTTTGTACATCAACTCGTTGGACACGCGGAATACGGTTGCTCGCTTCTTCACTACTCTTTTTCTACCCTAACAAACTCATAGGTAGAAAAAGAGTCCTAGCATCTAATAAATATAAAGTAAAACTACAGTCCCTATATGTCCCACGGGCTGAGCAATGGCCGTTTTCTAACTATGCATATTATGAATGAATCATGCATCATGAAGACGATAACAGTTTCGCAATAAATAAAGTATTTAAGAAAAATAAAAACCGACTTAAAAACTTTGCCAACATTCCTTCAAAGTTAAAATAGTATTTTTTGATTGCTAAGAAAAGAAGAAACATACTAGGAAAATATACACAATAACTGTCATTTAAAAATTAATATGTATTACCTAACCAGCAACTTTGGGGTTTGGTACCAGCAAAGACACGATAATTATTATATAGTATTATTAGATGATGATACCTACTTCCTTGACTTTTAAACTTAAACGCCAATCATTTAAATGTGACGAAGTGAATAATGCTATATCAAAATTAGTGCATTGGTTTAACATCAATAATCTACATTTAAACGAAAATAAAACTAAATGTATTAAATTTACAACAACGAATGTTAAAAATCTAAGTACCAATGTGTTTTTAAATGCAGATAAACTGAGCGCTGTTGAATCCACTGTTTTTCTTGACATCATTCTCGACACAAAGCTTCACTGGGGCCCCCATATATCAAAACTAGCAAACAGACTAAGTTCTGCAGTCTATGCTGTAAAAAAGATTAGAGGTCTCACTAGTGTCGAGATTAGTTTATATCAGTTATTTCCACACCATAATTTCTTATGGGATTTTGCTATGGGGAAATGCGGCTGATTCAGAAACTATTTTTGTTTTACAGAAGAGGTAGGTAGGTAGAGCTATTTACAACCTTAAACCGAGAGAGTCTCTTAGAGATAAAACACACATACACAAACACTCACGCCTGTCACCCAGAGGGGTAGGCAAAAGACTACGGACTTCCATTTGGCGCGATCCTGAAACACCTCTCTCGCCTCTTTTACATCCATATAATTACGCATACACGCTCGTCGGTTAAGGGTACTCCTAAAGTACAGTAAATAGTCTGTAACGAGCTGTAACGAGCAGGTCATAGTACTACCACTGCCTTGATAAAAGTCACAGATGACATTCGAATGGGAATGGATGAGCAGAAGCTTACAGTGGTAGTACTTGTTGATTTTTCAAATGCTTTTAACACAGTCGACCACGATATCCTTATAGCCTTCCTAGCTAATCTTAGATTCTCAATCCCAGCCTTGGAATGGTTTTCATCCTATCTTCGCGGCCGCCAGCAATCAGTTCGATTAGGACAACAGTCTTCAACATGGGCTGACATTGAAACAGGCGTGCCGCAAGGCGGAATACTTTCTCCTATAATGTTTTCTCTATTTATAAATTCTATTACTTCAGTTCTCAACTGTTCGTACCATCTGTATGCAGATGAAAAAAACACCTATCTTTCTAAATTCTAATCAAATAGAGTATGTCGACGAATATACATATTTAGGACAAATTATTGCACGAAAGAATCAGATGCAGAAGGAAATAAATGTCAGGATAAGTAAAGCTTAGAAAAGATTCTGGTCCCTCAAAGAAATTATGAAAAACCCACATATACCCCCAAAAGACAAAACTGCAGTGTTCAACTCATGCATACTACCCTGTTTAACCCATGGAGCACAAACCTGGGCTCTCACTAAGAAACAGAGTAGAGCACTAACAGTGTGTGAAAACAGAATGGAAAGAAGGATCTAAACATCAAGCTACGGATTAAAATCAAACTTACAAATATAAGAAGCAAGACAAAAGTTACAGATGTCGCATACACAGTGAAAAAACTTAAGTGGAATTGGGCAGGCCATATGATAAGAAACAGGAGGGAAAAATAGACAAAAATGTTACCGAACGGTACCCTAGAGATAAAAAAAGACGTAAAGGACGTCAGAAATTATGATGGGAGGATGACATCAAGCAAATAGCTACAACAACGTGGCAAAGAAGAGCTGCAAATAAGGAAATATGGAAAACCCTAGGGGAGGCCTATGCCAAAGGGCAAGCTGATAATAATGTTACCAATGTCGAAGATTAAATTGAATTGTTATTATAAAATAGAATTTATTATGTTAAGTAATTTAAAAAACAATTTGCAATTATAATAATTCTCCAAATGTATTATATTATCAGAAATAAAGGCTATTTGGATTTGAATTTGAATAGGTGACAAAAAACTATTAATGAAACATTTATTTATATTTAGTATTTTATGGTGTTATTAAATTAATGCAGAGGAAATTAGTTAGCTGCTTTTATACAATTCGCTGAAAATAAAGTCAAAATGTTGTTACAGAAGTTGGAGGAAAATTGTATTGTTTCAAATTCAATTTAGCCTGTTGTTGATACACAAGCCCCAATGTCATTTTAGCTCCTTATTCCTTAGTCATTGTTTTTCGTACAAAACGTTTTACGTACTAATATATGTGTTAACCGATCAGAGACCAGATGACACGTAATATAACGAGTCGATACGTATTATGTAAAGAGTCATATTACACAAAACAACATAGATCATATTTTGGCTATTTCTTTCTAAGCTGCTATGTTTCATTTGCGATGTAATTCAGTTCTCATTTTTTAACTAGGAATATCTCGAGTTTTTAAATTATGATAAGGTACAACTTTAAGCTTTTAAAGCTTTTAACATTGTTTTTCATCAAATATTAGCTTAGATCTAAATGTGAATCATCGCTCTATTGGATTAAATATATAATCTATTATCAAACTTCGGTACGGTATGAAAGTATTAATTCATAATTAATAATATACGAGTACTTATTTCTTATATTTACGCGAATACTATATTTATTTATTCATTTATTTATCCTTTACTGCAACACACCAACTAGGGGTTACAAAGGGCGGACTTAATGTCCTATGGCATTCTCTACCAGTCAACCCGACGAAAAATGGAATAAATAAAGATGTTGGCAGGTGCGAGTTAAGGACAATAAAAAAACATAAGTTATAAATAAAAACATTTCAGCTATAATAAATAGATTACACAATACAAAACTACCTAATTACTTCATATATACTATACATTAAACCAACCTAATTTTACGGATTTTATCGCAATGAATTTTAATTTTTTAATTCCTAATTCACCTATCATGTTTCATAATTCATAATTCATAATTATTTCATCTTTTTCGCAAACAAACAATTACGGGAAAACCACGGTGTTAATATTTCTGTCTGACATTCCGTGAAAAATGTTTTCATTGTTTCACATGTAAAAAATTCAGATATCAAAATATTACTGAATACATCATCATCATTACAGCCCTTCACAAGTCCACTGCTGAACATATGCCTCCCCCAAGGAATGCCACAAAGCACGTTCCTGAGCCACCTGCATCCATCGACTTCCTGCATATCTTACCAGATCATCACTCCATCTAGTGGGGGGGGACGCCCAACACTTCGCCTGCCGGTACGAGGCTGTCACTCGAGAACCTTTTTTCCCCATCGATTGTCGGTTCTTCGAGCTATATATCCGGCCCATTGCCACTTCAGCTTACTAATCCGTTGGGCTATGTCAGTCACTCTGGTTCTACTGCGGATATCCTCATTTCTGAGTTTATCACGCAGAGAAACTCCGAGCATAGACCTCTCCATAGCTCGTTGAGCGACCTTGAGCTTCCTCATCCGGCCAGCAGTGAAAGACCACGTCTCAGAACCGTATGTCATCACTGGCAACACGCACTGGTTGTACAGTCTCGTTTTCAAGTTTTGAGGTATACCTGACGAGAAGATGTGCCGTAATTTCCCGAACGCTGCCCAACCGAGTTGAATCCGTCGATTGACCTCTCGGTCGAAGTTGGACTTACCTAGTCGGACTATTTGTCCCAGGTAAATACACACTCGTCAACAACTTCGAGCTTAGTGCTCCCAACAACTACCGGCATAGGTGTGATATGGACATTAAACATGATTTTTGTTTTGTCCATGTTCATCTTAAGACCTGTCTGTTGGGAAGCACTATTGAGGTCATTGCGCATAGTGCTTAGGTCCTCCAGCGATTCTGCCATAAGGACTATATCGTCCGCAAATCGAAGGTGAGTGATGTACTCGCCATTGATATTAATACCGTATCCTTTACAGTCCAGAAGTTTGAGAACGTCTTCCAATGCAGCGGTGAAGAGTTTCGGGGATATGACGTCACCCTGTCTTACACCTCTCTGCAATTGGATAGGTTTCGTACTCTGGTTCTGTACTCGGATAGCCATCGTAGCCCTACTGTACAAGCACTCCAGCACTTCGATATACTGATAGTCAACTTGGCACCGCTGAAGGGCCAAGCACCGCCCAAATTTCGACGGAATCAAAGGCTTTCTCATAGTCCACATACGCCAAACATAATGGAAAATTGTACTCCACTGATTTCTGTACAATTTGGCGAAGGGTGTGTATGTGGTATATGGTGCTAAAGCCTTTTCGGAAACCGGCTTGTTCAGGAGGCTGAAAGTAGTCAAGTCTGCGCGCGAGACGATTCGTAATGGCTCTCGAAAACAGCACGTAGACGCGGCTCAGAAGGGAAATCGGTCTGTAGTTCTTCAAGAGAGCGTTGTCACCTTTCTTGAAGAACAAGACCACCGCACTTCTGCTCCACGCCTCCGGTGTAATGCCACCATGCAGGACGGAATTAAAGAGCTTCTGAAGGACTTCAAGTACCGGTTTTCTACCCGCTTTCAGAATTCCATATATCCAATACTTCTGTAATTCCATCTTCGCCTGGGGCCTTTCCGTTTTTAAGGTGCTGGAGAGCCATTCTAATCTCGCTCAGACTGACGTCCGGGATATCATCGGAATAGTGTCGGATAAGACTTTAAGATTAGCTACCCCGCATACCTCAATAGCAACATTTACGACCCCTTTCTTAGATGTCTCCCACAAGTCTTCAATCACTCCTATCTCTTCTATCCCTTTAAAACTTTCTTTTAGTTTCTCTACATACTCGTCTTTCTTTTCTTTTTCTTGTAGATTTTCCACTTTTACTCGGTCCAAAACACTCGTAGGCTCGGCCACTCGGTGTCGCCACCGTTTAAAGAGGCCACGCATTCGGGCTATGACCAGGAAGTGGTCTGTGTCTGTGCCTACACCGCGGTATGCCCGAGTATCTATCACTTTCTTCTTCAGTCTTTCATCCACAATTACAAAATCAATCATACTTCTAGACTCACCCTCATCTCTTGTATACAAATGGATCTTTTTGTGGTCAAACATTGTGTTGGCCACGCACAGATTCCATTCCAAGCATACTTCAAGCAGGCTTCTCCCATTGTCATTCACTCTCTCGTCCCCAAACGTACCCAGAACTCCTTCGTACCCATCACGCTTTACTACAACCCATCCATTAAAGTCCCCTAACATCACGATCCGTTCATTTTCTCCGCATTTATTCAAGACCTCTCTCATGCTATCCCAAAATCCCTCTTGTTGTGTTTTTAATGACCAACCTCCACGCAGATCCGTCGGTGCATAGACCCCAAGGATAAACAAGCGAGTGATTCCGACTTTTAACCTAATCCATAGGAGTCTTGGGCTTATACATTCATGCTCCATCACACATTCAACCATTCGAGATGAAAGAATCACACCAACTCCCTGACAGCATCGGCTGGTTTGGGGGACTCCCGACCAGTATGCCGTGTAGGGGCCATGAACCGTGGTGTCACATCCTTTCCTCTTGGTTTCGTTCACGCACAGAATATCAATGCAACGTTCATCCATCATCTGACATACTTCATTTACCTTACCATCCATTCCTTCTCTTACATTCAACGTAGCGAAGCGGTTCTCCGTGGCGAACCACATCGCCGCCATTTTGGTTAATTAAATTATTTTTATGATTATCCATTGCGTTCCCACGAATAGCGGGGGAAAGGTTTGTCCCCCCCAGCAGAGCCCCGCATGCCAGGGTAAGGCTAGCCTAATTCTGGGGTCGCCCGGTCCCAGGGGAGTGTGGCACGCTAACGACTAGGCTCGCCCCTAGCCATGCATCTATCCGCGCGGCAGACGTTGGATTGGCGGAGGGTAGGAATAGGAAAAGGGGAAGGATAGGTGGTGGGAAAAGGAAGAGTAAGGTAAGTTAGGGTAGGAAATAGGAAATGCTATAATTTTATGTTTAAAAATAAAATAAATAGTTAAAAAAGTTAAAAATACAGTCTAAATACGTCACACATCTGGGCACAGGCCTCCCCTTATTTCTGAGAGGGTTTTCAGAGCCTTGGTAACTCAGACGGTTGGCGCTCGCTGTAAATTTCAAAATTAAAATATAACAACTAGGAATGAGAGAGGACCTAGGTGAAATAAGCCCTGTTTCTAATTAGAAAACGCCGTCGAATTGATTCACTCAAAAGTCCTGTGATTATTTAGGTCCGTAAGACATTCGCTGTATTGTTTTATATTTTATAAATTAAGTATAAATTATTTAAAAAAAAGCTTTGCTCAAGTAGTTGTGGTGTAAGAAAATCTAATACCCCATGGCGTCGTTAGAGACGATAGAGGGAAACTGAATCAAGAGATGGGCAACAGCATCTTTGTGATAAATCATAATAATAATAATAACATAAAATTGCGGTCGTCATGCGTAGTATGCATCTATGGCAACTATCCCTCCTATGAATCAACATCCCATGCGCTTGTTAGCAGTGGACTTTTGATGGACAGTAATGAATGAAAAAATAAATTAATAAGCCTTTTTTTACATGGGGAAATGCCTACGCATACCCACCTCGCGGGGGCAAGGACTCACACCGACTAAAACCCCATGGTGTTCCACCTTCGCCGCATATTGGCAGGGCCTCTCCTCCCCATTCTCCTTCTCCGGCAAGGCGAACCAGGAACACAAGGCACGCTCCCCTCCACGGCCTCCAACGCCTCCTGGAAAATCGAGCACTTAGTAGCACCCGCTTTCCCGACCCCAGCGGCGGATCTGGTCTCTGGCTCCGCCGCCAACCAAGTTTCAGCCACGGAGGGTAGGAATAGCGGCGCCTCGCAGTACCGACACTCCTATCCCCCGCGGCCCCACCACCACCGCATCCACGGTGTGGCCCAGTCAGAGTTGCGGAGGATAGGGCGAGTGGCGCATCGCCATACCAACACTCCTCTTCATCCGCGACTCCACCTCGGCTGCAGCGGTAGGGGGAGAGGAGACCTCTCTCACCGCAACCCACCGACACACATCCGAAGTAGGCTCGGCAAGCCCACTCGGAGTGACCACCTCGGGCCCGCCCTACACCGCGGGCCAGCCTAGGGGTTCCTCTTTGTTCACCGCGGATAACCAAGCCACGGCTACTAAGCTCCCCCACCCCCTCCATCACAAGGTGGATACCCGTTCGGGGCGGGGGGAATTAATAAACCTACGCTTGTCTATAGGAATAACCCAAAGAAACATTTTAAATTACACATATGTAACAATAATAGGACATTGCTTGTGACATTGAGGTGTACCTATTGTGCTTTGTGCACCTGCTGTGTTATGTATGGTTAATGTAGTGAAATGGAGATCCTTGTCACTGAATTCAAGCCATTCTATCCAAGTTCTAAGGGCTGACAACCCTTCCGTCTTTTGATTCTTAATTGAGGATAGTTGTAGGTGCCATTTCACCACAGCATCCACCTATCATCAAGTGGAATGTTTGCTCGTTTGTTACCCTAATTCTATTATAAGAGTTTCTAGCACTAGTTTACAAACTTACTAACATACCCACTAATACATTATTCATTATGTACAACTATGCCCTAAAGAATAAGAATAAATGGCCCTTTCGAAAGCCGAGCAGCGGCGGATCCGCAATATAACTCAAACTATGCAGAAAACGTAACTGCCCCGAATAAATCAAAAGTGTTCACTGAGAAGGCAACCCACGTTAAAGGTTCATTTTAGAATATAAAAGAGCTTAGTATGTATGCGCTGTGGTAGCTCTTGGGCTAAGAACTTACCGTATATTTTAGCAACAGTGTTCAATTCCTGTCGGCGTCAATAGTTGTTGCAATTTATATGCGAATTGACCACATGTTCGGTGGTGAGGAAAATTATCACGCGAAAGCCTGCATCGTACATGCAGGTATAACGTTATTTTAAAGTCATGAAATCTGCTAAGAAGAGTAGCGCGGTAGGCTACTTGCATCATCAATCTCAAAAATGAGAGGAGCCCCTGTACCCCCTGTATCCTGTGAGACGATATAGGCTGTAAATTTAACGTAACAAGTTAAAGTGTGCTACTGTAGTGGTTTTGATTTTCTCCTGCCTGTAACCAAAAAGATGGCAAGCAAGATGGTAAATGTAAAAATTAATATCCAATTTTTGTTTAATATATATCCTACATTTCTGAGAGTTATATCATAGAAATATACTAAGAAGCTACCGCTAAAATATCACAAATAAAATAAATATTCTTTACACACTTTCAATAAAAAAAATTATAATAGATTATGCAAATTCGAATACTTAAGATTCAAATACTAATACGAGTATTTGTCTGAAAGAACTAAATATTATGTTTAAATCCTTTATTTAAAAGCACATTTAAAGCACTAACTAGTGCAAATATTAACAATGTTAATTTTTATACCAAAGAGGTTGTTTAGTCGCCGGAGCGAAACGAAGTCAACTTGTAGTAACTTAATTAATCTCTAATAAAATATAATTAACGCGGGGTTAACTAATTAATGTCTGTCTATTAGTTTTGTTAAGTATATAAGTTGTCCCTTGAAGCTGTGAAAAAAACTTCAAACTTCTAACCCAACGCAATCAAAAGATACAGCCGTTTATGCCGCAAATTTTCGACATTCGCAAGGGAATCAAAACCTACAGGGTACTTCCCGTAAACTCAGAATCCTAAAATTTGGTACGAAGCAACGTATTATAGCACAGATTAAGGAAAAATTGCGAAAATCATAATTTTTTAGTTACATCATATAATAAAAATATTTTTAGTAATTTTAAACATATATACTACGGATATGTACGGAACCCTCGGTGCGCGAGTCCGACTCGCACTTGGCCGATTTTTTTGTTTATTGATCCACCAAAATGTGTATCATTCCTTGTGTGATATTTAAATACAATGAACTGATAAGAACTAAAATGAACAAATAATTACTGGTGGATACCACATGGAAATAACTCAGCACTGTGAACCTCTATTTCTAGGAAAAAAATAATAAACAATAAACAATTGATAACGATATACAGTACTAAAATATATAGACGCGGAAAGAAAAGAAAATGTTTTATAGAATATTACAAGAGATGGTCTCTTCAAGTGCGACAGAGCTTGTTAGAAGGGTCGAAGAGTATATCAATTGTTTCGCCAAATTTATTAACAATTTTACTCATTCTAGCAGTCCATGGTGTAATCTTAGGAGCATAACGCGGATAACGAAAGGGAACGCACATATTAGATTTATTTATTTGTTTTATTTAATATTTTTTATTGCACACCATACGTAAATTACAGAAATTCTATATATAAAAGAAGTATGCAATGGGAGGTCTTATTGCTGATAGCAATTTCTTCCAGACAACCAATGAATGGACAGGATTGCACGAATATGACAAGGGCAGGGCAAATTGGTGTGTTAGAGAAAAAAGGAGATAAAAAAGAATAAACACATATACATACTATACATACACATACTATAAACATATATACATACAATATATATATATATATATATATATATATATATATATATATATATATATATATATATATATATATATATATATATATATATATATATATATAGCATTATTTAATTAATTAAATGAAATTGATATGATACATATAATATATTATTTAATGGCTAGTGCGGAAGTGAAGTTATAATTTAAAGTGCGAGGTAGTGATTCTTAACTAGTTTTTAAATACCGGTAGGGATGGTGCGCGTTTTACTGACAATGGGAGTTCATTCCATAAATGAACGGCCTGTACAGTAAAAGACTTGTTCATAAATTTTCTAGTGTATAGTGGCAAATTCAACTTCAAACTCTTTGCTGATCTCAAGTTACGCGAATGGGAATCATGAAGAAACTCAAAACGATTTTTGAGGTAAGAAGGGTAAGAAGGATTAAAGAGAACACTATAGAGAAGATGAAGTATGTGAGCATTCCGATGAAGTCGTATTGGCAACTACTTGAGCTTAGTACGAAAAAGAGATACATGGTCATATTTGCGCAATCCAAATATAAACTTTATGCAAAAATTCTGAATTCGCTCAAGTTTATCGAGGTGAGCTTCGGTGAGATCTAGATAGCTGACGTCTGCGTAGTCAAAAATAGGGAAGTGAAGGAACTTGGCAAGCATAGTTTTGGTGGAAATGGGAAGAAAGTTACGTAATCTACGCAAGGAGGCTGCCGAGGCATAAACTTTGCGATTAATTTCTTTGATGTGCTGTTCCCACGACAGATTCTTATCTATGTGGATACCTAAGTTCTTTACTGAATCTGCGTAAGGAATCATAGTTTTACCAAATACTAGAGGCAGGTAATCTAAGCTCGACTTAGCCAACATTTGCGCGCTGTCCATGATAATGGCTTGCGATTTTGCTGGGTCTATTTATTTATTTTTTATATTTACTTAAAATTTCAATACAGTCAAAACACCATTAATAGTTTAGGAAGTTTGTAGACTACCGCGTAAACATAAAGCATCTGGTTTGGTACGAGTACAACCCTTTTACCTAAGTTTCTATCATCAAGCTGCAGTGCACCCATTGATGGATTTTACGAGCTGTGATCTAATTGGGCCTTCACACATCTAAACTAGCAAGCTAAATTAGTTCTGCAGCCTATGCTGTAAAGACATTTGAGGCTTTACATGTGTTAAAAGAGCTAGATTAGTTTATTTTACTTATTTCCATAGCATAATGTCATTTGGAATTTTGCTATAGGGTAATGCGACTGACATTGAATCTATCTTTATTTTGCGGAAGAGAGCCATATGAACAATTTATAATCTAGGTCTGAAGGATTCCCTTATAGAGAAAAATAAAGAAATAATTATATTATCTTTGGCCGGAAATTTAATACAGTACACAAAAACAAAACCATTTTCATTAAAAATAGTGATGTACATTTATGAAATACTAGGAACAGGCACAAGTTAGTTGTACCACTTAATTTACTCCAAAAAGTCAGTAATTACTTCATAGGGCGCGAAGCGTGTGCTTGCTATACTGCCTTATGTCACAGGTGTCACTGACAAGATTGGCTACATCTTGAAGCGTGCTTTTAGCGTGCTTTTTTTATTAAAACATACTTCAAGCCGCTGAAGAAGATTAATCAGTTTTCCATCAGTCAAGTGTAATGTCCCTCTGCAAGATGCAAGAGTGTATAAGCTTGATTGTGAATGTAGACCACATTCTCCTACATAGGGCATACTAAACGATCGAAGAAAACTCGCGTTTAATACTCGTAACACATCAAAATTCACTAGTCACTACATCAGAATTGACAGACCACAAATCCTCGCTAGAGAACACCGCGACACAATTGAAATCAAAAAACATCTTAATTTCAATAAAGAGGACGGTTAGTTACTATCATCTGATGGGATCCTATAATTAATAAAATTTAATACCAACCCGAGCATACAGCTGCAGGAATTCAAGGTACTGTAAGTTCATACTTATGTGGCCGTGATTAGCCCAGCTGTAACCATGGGTGCAGTAAAGTGATCGACGTCAGGAATATAAATAAAGTAAATATTCGCGGTAACATCCGTAAATCCTAGTTTATTTCAGGAGAAAAGTTTCATATTGGCCTTTTATTGTAAGGAATTTTGTAAATCTTCTAAGATTGTGAACCTATTTTAAAAATTATATCCGGACTCTAGTTGAGGTATTTTTTGATTTTCGCCTACTTCCGGTTAACTGATTCTAATGAACGTTGGCACATAGTCGTAGTTTGCATAAATTAACAATATTAATATTATGGTAAATTCAAGCTGATCTAGTAATAGGAACTGAAGGCAGTCGAGGAGAACTCCATGATAAAGTTTTGTAACGTATTCCGGCTTCTGGCTCTTATGATTTGTCTTGAATAGGACTTTAGACATTTTTGAGTTTTAACTAAAGGTCTGATAGAAGATCTATTTTTTTATTAACTTTTTTATTAAAAATATATAATTTTCTTTCATATATTTAATACTACAAATAAATACGTTCTTTTTATACATTTTACTTTGTTACAAACGGTATATGGAAAATCTGCGAAAATATTCATAGCCCTTTCATAATCACTTTTACTAAATACATTCCCGCAATTGCGACTCGCTTTCTGCATGGTATCTCATAGCATCAATCTTAGTACCGTTTGATAAATCCTTGTGTAACAAGCCGATTCGGTTATAACGTTGTTCTTCAGTTTAGTTTGATAAACGCTCGTGTATCACTAGCGTTTATCAAACTACTACTCTGTGATTTTCTAGACTTTCATTACGCCTGGAAGAATTTACTTAAGTTCTCATTTGTGAAAATCTATTAGCACGCTACTCATGGCTCTCTTTTGGAATATTTATTGAATTCCTTTCCTTTCTTCTCCTCAAACAATCTTTAATTTCATAATTTGTTTTCTTCAACCGTCGCCGTCTCATTACAGTAGCGCGTTTAGAAGGCCTGCCCATATTAACTTAAAAAAAATAAAAACCGACTTCAATACTTTGCCCACACTACTAAAAATTTAAAATAACATTTTTCATTGCTAAAAAAAAGAAGAAATGTATAAGGAAAATATACACAATTACTTATAATTAAATATTTATATTACCTAACCACTAATTTTTAGAGTCGTTGCCAGCCAAGGCACGAAAAGCAAAAAAAAAAGACTTACGAGATACCTACTTAAATAAATTTATATTTAAAAAAGGCAAACTAGAGATAATATGACTTCGACTTTGTTGAAAACATAAACAAACATAATGATTTCTTATATTTACGCGAACACTACACATTTAAATAAAACTAATTTTACGGATTTTATCGCGTATATTAACTTATTTTAATAGCTAGCTAGCTAGGTAGCTAACTGTGAAGGATGGTGGTGAGAATCACCGTTTAAATATCTATCTGTATGGGTCTTTTTTCTATATACAGTGTGGCTCAAGGTGTTATCAGGATTCCGAATTATATAGGAATCCTGATAACACCTTGAGCCACACTGTGTATAGAAAAAAGACCCATACAGATAGATATTTAAACGGTGATTCTCACCACCATCCTTCACAGTTAGCTACCGTGGGTAAATCTTTGTTTCAGAGAACACGAGGGATCTGTGACAGTAAACATCTGGCCGCCGAGCTCCAACACGTCAAGCAAGTTTTGCACGACAATAAGCTTCGGGTCCCGCGCTTACGTCACAGTGAACGAGTGAAGCCGGCCACAGTCGAGCGAGTGCCTGCTGTACTGCCATATGTCAGAGGTGTCACTGACAAGATTGGCTACATCTTGAAGCGTGCTTCCATTAAAACATATTTCAAGCCGCCGAAGAAGATTAGTCAGTTTTTACCATCAGTCAAGTGTAATATTCCTCTGCAAGATGCAGGAGTGTACAAGCTGGATTGTGAATGTGGTCTCTCTTATATAGGACAAACTAAAAGATCCATAAAAACCCGCGTTAAAGAACACATAGCTGATGTGAAGAATAGACGCTCCGGGAAGTCTGCAGTCTGTGAACACGTACAGGATCGCCCCCGTCACTACATTAGATTTGATAGACCACAAATCCTCGCTAAAGAACACCGATTCCTTCCAAGGATGATTCGCGAGGCTATTGAAATCAAAAAACATCCTAATTTCAATAGAGAAGATGGCTGGGTGCTACCATCTGCTTGGGATCCCATAATTAATAAAATTAAATCCCAACCCAAGCATACAACTGCAAGACTTCATGATACTGTAAGTTCATACTGCGTAGATCGGAACAAAAATTAATAATTTTTAATCTGGAGGTAGCCGTGGTTAACTATGACATTGGGACGTCATACACCTCAGTCCCCCCCGTGACCATGGGTGCTGTAAAGTGCTTGAAACGTCGGGAAAGTAAAATAAGTTAATATACGCGATAAAATCCGTAAAATTAGTTTTATTTAAACAAACATTGTAAGAATTAACCGCACTAGTGTCATTTTATTGAATTTAATTTATAAATATTTAACAAGAAAAGCTTAAATAAAATACAAATTATAAACAAATGAAAACAAAACATAAATACTTCTCATTAACATAATAAATAATAGATACTGTATAATTTTGTAACACTTGTACAAAATTATACAGTATCGAAAGCTACACTTAAGTAAAAAAATGCTAAATCGCATCCGTCTATTTGGTAGTATGATAAAAGACCCAAAAAACTAGCTGAGATACTAGATACTTAAAGGCACATGAATGCCAGTAGAAGAAAACTAAAAAAATGAATAAAGAAACTGTGTATCGAAAACGACATATACAAAAATGGTAAGAAATAACAGAATTAGATACCTATTTAAATCTCTTGAGATATTAATTCAAATGTCAGAGAATTGAAATAAAATTTAGGAAAGCAAATAATTGGGATAGAATAGAATAATTTTTTTTCAATATAGATCACATGTGTAATTCTTATTGAAATTCATTTTTTACTTTACCACTGGTTCGAAAAAAAACCTCTGTCCTGGGAACAACCAGCAAGAAACCCAGCGGGATAATTTTTTTTTAAAAGCAGATTTTACATTAATGGTTGTATATAAGTACAAAAGTTATTTTTGAAACAGCTTGGAAGCGACCACCTCATTCCCAGGGGTTTTGTCAACCATGTATTCATTTATAATATAATAACCCTTTTTCTATAGTTTCAGCTTAAAAAAACATTTAAACTTGGTAATACAGAGAGCCTGTACACTTTCCGGGACCTTGTTGTAATAGCGTATACATTGCCCCAAGAATGTATTACTGACTCTGTGGAGTCGAGAAGCTGGTATCACTAGCTTGTGTTAGATCCTAGTGTTTACAGAACGTATATAACTTTTTTTTAAACTACCTTTGTTTTTGTGAACATACATAAAATTTTCGTAAATATACTGAGAGGCCAAAGTTAATATATTTATTTCTTTAAATTTATCTGGGGGATGAGTCGCTCTACACGTGTCCCCCGGGTGGTGCTAAACGAGCGACAAAGCCGAAATGATAGACTCAGCTCCTCGCCGTATGATAGCGGCGTAAAATCTACCCCCCATAGTCGCACCATGAGCCAACAATTAAAAGAAATGGCCGCGAGTTCACGGCGCCCCTTTAATGGGGCAGGGGTGCGAAGAATCTCCGGGAGGAAAATCAGCGACGAGGTTCGCCACCCGTCACGTCCTGTCTCCCGCAGGGGCGAAAAGTGGATTGCGGAGGCCCGTCAGGCTACGCTAAATGTATGTGGAGCAATGAATGATAAGATGGATGAAATATGTGAAATGATGAATGATAGAGGAATAGATGTGTTATGTGTGAATGAGACGAAACGAAAGGGAAGAGATATCACTGCACATGGCGTGTATACTGCTTACTGGTCTGGTGTAGACGAGACCGAGCGGGCATGCCAGGGAGTCGGTGTCATCTTTTCAGAAAGAATGGGTGAATGTGTGAAAGAGTATGAATGTGTAAGCCCAAGGCTGCTGTGGATACGAAGGAAAGTGGGCTTAAAGAAGTTGTTCGCGCTTGGGGTGTACGCCCCAGATATGTCTAAGCCCACTTATATCCGAGAGCAGTTTTGGGACATGGTAAGGCTGGTATTGACGAAATGTAAGGAAAATGAAAATATTATTATGTTAGGAGATTTTAATGGAAGGGTTGGGGTAAAGAGGTCTGGTTATGAAAGGATATTAGGAACGTTTGGCGATGAAAGAATAAATCAGAATGGTGAAGACCTCCTCACCGTATGTGTAGAAAATAATCTTTTTGTGGCGTACACTTGCTTTCGCCATAAGAGGATTCACGTGTAAACTTGGGAAAGAGGGGATGATAGAAATCATAATTGAGGATGAAAGAATGAGGAGTGCAGTGGTAGATACAAGGGTTTACCGTGGGTCCAACGTAGGGACGGATCATTACTTAGTCTTATGCCGAATTAATGGTCAATTCCAGCGTTGGCGGCATCGGACATCTGTGTCGACCACTGCGTTACAGCGCATAAGAATAGAGAGGTTACAAGATGAAGATGTGAAAGAGAAGTATAAATGCAGACTGAGAGAAAATATAAGTGTGTTGAATGAATTATGTGTGAATGATTTAGAATTGAAGAATGTATAGAATAATGTTAAGAAAGTTTTGGTGGATACAGCCACCGAAGTATGTGGTGTAAGTAACAGAACGAATGAATGGAAAAGTAATACGTTGTTGTGGGATGATGAGGTACGTATGGAAGTTGAAGCAAAGAAGAGAGCATGGCTTGATTTACTAGCAACCAAAGCTGGTCATTCTGGCGGTATGAATGATGAGATCGAAAGAAAAAAGGCAGACCTTAGACGTATAAATAAGAGAGTAAAAGAAGTTATAGAAAGGAAAAAGAAAGAAAGGATAGATAAGAATGATAGAAGGATATCTGATAACTTCCAGGCAAATATTAAAATGTTCTGGAAGCTCTTAAGAATTGCCAGGGGAAATTCAAAACAGGCTAGAATGAATTCTATTCGAGACGAGAATGGCTGCATGCTCAATGATGAAGTTTCGAACTTAAAGAGATGGAAGGAATACTTTGAAAGCGTGTTTAAGAGTGAAAAGTCGTCTGAAGTACGTGAAATAGAAATTCCGGAAGAAGTGCAGAGAGGTAGGGAGATAAATGTAGATGAAATTATGAAAGCAATGAAAAACATGAAGGCAGGTAAGGCAGCCGGATATGATAGAGTATCACTCGAAGACTGGTGCAAAGCCGTTATAGTCCCAATATATAAGGGAAAGGGGTCACAGCAGGACTAAAAACAACCGTCGTATCAGCTTGCTTAGCATTGTGGATAAACTGTATGCTAAGGTGTTAATTGAAAGAGTTATGGAAGAAACTGATGGAAAAATTTAAGATGTGCAAGCTGGATTAAGAAAGGGGATGGGGTGTAGGGATCAAGTCTTTTTCATGCGCATGATTGCTGAGAAATTTTTGGTCAAAAACAAAAAGGTTCTGTGCGTTCATGGACTTGGAAAAGGCTTAAATTTTTTGTAATAAGACAGAGTGGACAGGAACGTTTTATGGCAAACAGTGACCTCATTTGGGTTGAGCGCTAGTTTGATACAGGTATTAAAGTTTTTTTATAGGGACTCTAGTGCTTGTGTCAGGATCAACGGGGTCTACTCGAACTTGTTTGGTATTCAAAAAGGTGTCAGACAGGGCTGTGTTGCTTCTCCGTGGCTGCTTAACCTATTTATGGACAGTTGTTTGCAAACTTTGAAAGTTGAAGTATGTGGGTTGAGAATGAGTGAGTTAACTGTCAAATGCCTTTTGTACGCCGATGATCAAGTCGGCGGCCGAGTTGCTAAATGATGGTTACTTTAATGAACTGGACATTAAAAGAAAGGGGTATGAAAGTGAACGCAAGTAAGACGAAAGTGATAGTTTTTGAAAGAGAAGAAAGTAAAACGTTATGTGTTCACGCCCAAACGGCCCAATAACCTGCTGCGGTTCTTAGAGGACCAGTGCCGGCAGATAGAGAACGCGGCGGACACCGTTGACGACTTACGAGCCGTGCCCAGTGAGAGGCGGAATCCGCCGGGCAAGTCGTCGTCAACACCCCCAGACCTATCGAAGCTCCCGCGGGAGGGCGTCGCTCCCTACCATCTTACAGTGCCCTAGCGGCCAGGGAGGCGCCCCCTGCTCCTATTGTGAAATATCTGATCACCGGGTAACGTCGTGCCCGAAATTATTAAGTAAGCCGGCTCCGGCGAGGCGAACTATCGCCAGGGAGCGCCGCTGGTGCTACTCGTTTCTGGAAGGGCACCTCCAACGAGACTGCCCGCACCAGCGGCCCTGTCCGCATTGCCTGGGTGGTCACCATGCAGTTTCGTGCCTAAGTGCGAACGGCGTCTCCTCTAGGGGCTCTGCCTGACCCTCGACCCCCACGGGTGGGGGCGCTCAGCCACGCCCTCTGATGGGCGACGCTCGGCGCTCGCCGGCCGGCCACCGGGCCCATAGGTTTGAAAGAGGTCCCTCCTCCGACCAGTCGGGGGGTAATTCCCCCAGGGGCGGGGGTGTCATCGCCCCCCCTCAGCGTGTGGAGAGCAACTTCACGGCCACTCAGCAGTCCGCTAGACCCTTCTCACCCCCGTTAGCTGAGTGGCCGCGACTGGTGTACCACCGTCCCCCCTTTGATGGAGGCAGCCCTAGCTTGCTGCCGCCTTAGCTCCCACCACGGCCGCCTCCACTGAGCCTTTGAGCCGTCAACAGTCCACTTGTCAAACTGTTCTATTGCCGACGGTCTCAGTGAAGGCGTACAACCCGAGTAACAACTGTAAGCAGTTTGCGCTCTATGGGATTCTGGTTCACGCGGTGTGGCCTCCACTTGGTGGAGGGAAGATTAGGGCTCCCCTGGAGCGTTGAATCACGCTGTCAAGGAGTATTAGATTTGGTTTGGTCGAGCACTTGGTAAAAAATTCCTTAAATTAAAATTAAAATGTTTTGGGTTTTCCGCGATATGTTTTATATTATGGCGGTTGTGATTAAAAAGGGTGAATTTAATATGCTCCTTGAATACGTGTGCATATGTTTTGTAAATATGATCATTCGGTATGCTTTGTTGAAAAGAAAATCGAAATTAAGTAACACTGTTTGTGCCAAAAGAAATAAAAATCAATCCTCTCTTTGTTTTCATATTTTTGTTGGCATTGTAGAAGATATTTATTTTGAAAAAAAAAAAAAACTTTTTTGGCTAACTCTTATGTTGGTCGTCTTGCTTAGTTTGTCTGTTTTGATCTATGCGCATCAAGAAATAAATTTATGACAGTTTGTTTTCAAGTTCTACATTGTAGATTGAGTATTAATGCTCTTGAAATTTGGTTGACATATAAGCATATGACTACATATCTAAAAGGTTAGCTAGTTGAGAGATTATCAGATTCAAATCAGCTACTGCACAATTAAGTAAATAGTTATGTAGTAAATGGGTTGATTATGTCTACTGTTTGAAAATCTATACTAAGGACTATCTGTGCGTTTCGTTTGGTTCCACAGACGACGTTCATGTGGAATTTGTGGGTGCTCTTTGCACTGAAGCTTAGGAGGCCACGCTGGGCCGCTTTTTATTGCGTCGCTGTTTGTGGACCTGATCCGGTCGGATTGCGGAGCGAATCATAGGGGCGCAGATAGGTGTTTGAAGGAGGTCGTCGGACTTCTGTCCAGGAATTGGATTTATTTATGTGCTGCGATGTCCAGGAAAAGCCCACGTTGGGGCTGTAATTTTGAGGCGGTGGTTAAGGTTGCAAGATCTGATGGGGTTCCTAAGGTGGCCTAGTTTGGTTGTAGGTTCGGTCTTGCAACTTGTCGTCGCGACTCTGTCCCGCTTGCCGGCTGCTCGCGGACATAAATCCTTATGTCCGGGACGGGGGTTTGTTCACGCCCAAACGTTGGTTTCAAGACTTGACGCCGGAGGGCGCTCGGCTCGATACGGCGCGTTCATAACCGGTTGGACGTTTGGGCGGTTACGGGAGTTTGTTGCCAGCGGCCCGCGTCCGGAGATTGCAGTCAGTTGGTTGCTACCGGCGGCTGGGTCGAGTTGAACGGTTGCTAGAAAAAAGTGTGGTCGAGAGCACGTCGTGAAGTCGCCCGGGAAACCTTCATTTTGAGAGTCGGTTTTATTAGCAAATTGTTGCCACGACGGGGGTTTTTGTTAAGTTTAGAATTAGAAGCCGGGCTAACAAATTGTTAGGAAGTTAACATTGATTGCGATCAACGTCTGAATTGTTCTAGAAATTTTAAAACCTTTGATCCGAACATTCGGTCTTCGTGTTGTGTGTTACGTTTTATAATAAACGAGTGTTAGTGGCGTCTGAAAATTAATTAATTGTACGGTATAGTTAATAGACTGACAGAGTGAAGAAGAAAGAAAGTGACTGTGGGTGACGCCGCTGGAGATTACCACAATTTGGAGCGGTGCCGAATTCCGGACTGCTGGCGACTTCAACAGTCCAGTCAGGTCTATCACAACCAATACCACAAAAACACCACTATACTCAACACATACACACATAGGGCCTGACCGAACCCTGAGACAGCAGTCGCCTCATATACAGGTAAGTAATCTCTATTTGACTAGCCTCCCCATTAAATTGTAGTTGGATAAAATATTTTCCATATAGATTAGTATTATAGGATATTCTTCCATATAGCCACTCGGGCTCGAACCTGCGGCTGCTCGTTGAATCTTACGCTCATGGGCCCCGGGAGATTCGATATTTGCAGGGGCAGCTGTAGGCCGTAACAATTTTTGGTAGCAGGGAGCGTTGGTTGGATTGGTTTAATTTTGTTTCTACAATCACGCCCGGCCGTAATACGTAATAATAAATTTATTTTCTTTTGTTGATTGCTTTTTTCGACATGTTCAGGGGCAGCTGTAGGCCGTAACATTATGTGAAATAAGAATACAAGGGGATGAGTTTGTATATTTGGGATGTTTATTTAGCAGGGATGGTAGATATGACAAGGATATAGAACGACTAGTGAACGCAGGAAATAGAGTTAATGGGGCTCTACACGCTATTATGAAGAGTCAGAATGTGTCAAAGAAGCACGTATGGCAATTCATAATGCTGTGTTAGTCCCTACTTTAATGTATGGTAGTGAAAGTTGGGTCTGGCAGAAGAAGCATGAGAGTAGAATAAAGGCTGTAGAAATGCGGTCATTACGGAGTGATAAGAGAAAAGTGTGGTTTGCAAGATGACGTTGTGACCAGGATTAAAAAAGGAATGCTTCGGTGGTGTGGTCACGTAAAAAGAATAAACGAGAAAAATAGTGACAAAGCAAATTTATGTTTCAAAAGTGAACGGCAAAGTCGGGAAGGGACGCCCGAGACGTAGATTTATTGACCAAATCGACGATTCATTGAAAATGAGCCAGATTAGGAGTACCCTTAACCGACGAGCGTGTATGCGTAATTATATGGATGTAAAAGAGGCGAGAGAGGTGTTTCAGGATCGCGCCAAATGGAAGTCCGTAGTCTTTTGCCTACCCCTCTGGGTGACAGGCGTGAGTGTTTGTGTATGTGTGTTTTATCTCTAAGAGACTCTCTCGGTTTAAGGTTGTAAATAGCTCTACCTACCTACCTCTTCTGTAAAACAAAAATAGTTTCTGAATCAGCCGCATTTCCCCATAGCAAAATCCCATAAGAAATTATGGTGTGGAAATAACTGATATAAACTAATCTCGACACTAGTGAGACCTCTAATCTTTTTTACAGCATAGACTGCAGAACTTAGTCTGTTTGCTAGTTTTGATATATGGGGGCCCCAGTGAAGCTTTGTGTCGAGAATGATGTCAAGAAAAACAGTGGATTCAACAGCGCTCAGTTTATCTGCATTTAAAAACACATTGGTACTTAGATTTTTAACATTCGTTGTTGTAAATTTAATACATTTAGTTTTATTTTCGTTTAAATGTAGATTATTGATGTTAAACCAATGCACTAATTTTGATATAGCATTATTCACTTCGTCACATTTAAATGATTGGCGTTTAAGTTTAAAAGTCAAGGAAGTAGGTATCATCATCTAATAATACTATATAATAATTATCGTGTCTTTGCTGGTACCAAACCCCAAAGTTGCTGGTTAGGTAATACATATTAATTTTTAAATGACAGTTATTGTGTATATTTTCCTAGTATGTTTCTTCTTTTCTTAGCAATCAAAAAATACTATTTTAACTTTGAAGGAATGTTGGCAAAGTTTTTAAGTCGGTTTTTATTTTTCTTAAATACTTTATTTATTGCGAAACTGTTATCGTCTTCATGATGCATGATTCATTCATAATATGCATAGTTAGAAAACGGCCATTGCTCAGCCCGTGGGACATATAGGGACTGTAGTTTTACTTTATATTTATTAGATGCTAGGACTCTTTTTCTACCTATGAGTTTGTTAGGGTAGAAAAAGAGTAGTGAAGAAGCGAGCAACCGTATTCCGCGTGTCCAACGAGTTGATGTACAAAAGGTTGTGCAAGAAAAGAAGAAAGCATGGTTGGATTGGTTAGCAACAAAAGTTAACCAAAAAGTTCAAAAGGCAACGGATGACGAGATAAAGGAAGCAAGAACGAAGTATAAAAGATTGCTCGTTACAGACTATTAAAGTCAATAGAACATAGACATACCCAATAGATTGCCTTATGCGGGTAGCGTAGCAATTATGGTTAATATCCCTTATATTAACCATAATTGCTACGCTTAGCAGGCAGGTTGAAAATGGATTTTTTATTATTAATGAGTTGTTATCGGAAAGTTTCTGCTGCCTATCTTCTGTTTCATTTTCCTTTGTCGCCCCTTACAACACCCATGATAATGTGAGGTACGTGAATCCAAACTTACGCTACCACTACATGGTTGTAATAATAGGTTAATATAATATATAACAAAAACCCCATTGGTCATTTCATGGACGTATAGGTGTACACATAGGCATAGAAATTATGATATTGAAATTGTTTTGGTTGCTTTAAATGGGATTTTAGAGTTTCTAATCAGATATCTTACTAAATTTAATATTTGTAAAAATGTTATTTGCTTCTGAACTTATTGACACGTGCCTACATATTACCGATGTCAGCTTTGAGGTCAATGACACGGCCGGCCGCCACAAAGCGAGCCGCTGCGCGACGCGTACATCCTCAAGGTTTTTGTGTAAATCGTTATAATTGCCGTTGATATTCTTTATTTGGATAGATATTTCTTTTATTCGGAACTGTAAATATAGTTTTGTGTAATATGACTCTTTACATAATACGTATCGACTCGTTATATTACGTGTCATCTGGTCTCTGATCGGTTAACACATATATTAGTACGTAAAACGTTTTGTACGAAAAACAATGACTAAGGAATAAGGAGCTAAAATGACATTGGGGCTTGTGTATCAACAACAGGCTAAATTGAATTTGAAACAATACAATTTTCCTCCAACTTCTGTAACAACATTTTGACTTTATTTTCAGCGAATTGTATAAAAGCAGCTAACTAATTTCCTCTGCATTAATTTAATAACACCATAAAATACTAAATATAAATAAATGTTTCATTAATAGTTTTTTGTCACCTATTCAAATTCAAATCCAAATAGCCTTTATTTCTGATAATATAATACATTTGGAGAATTATTATAATTGCAAATTGTTTTTTAAATTACTTAACATAATAAATTCTATTTTATAATAACAATTCAATTTAATCTTCGACATTGGTAACATTATTATCAGCTTGCCCTTTGGCATAGGCCTCCCCTAGGGTTTTCCATATTTCCTTATTTGCAGCTCTTCTTTGCCACGTTGTTGTAGCTATTTGCTTGATGTCATCCTCCCATCATAATTTCTGACGTCCTTTACGTCTTTTTTTATCTCTAGGGTACCGTTCGGTAACATTTTTGTCTATTTTTCCCTCCTGTTTCTTATCATATGGCCTGCCCAATTCCACTTAAGTTTTTTCACTGTGTATGCGACATCTGTAACTTTTGTCTTGCTTCTTATATTTGTAAGTTTGATTTTAATCCGTAGCTTGATGTTTAGATCCTTCTTTCCATTCTGTTTTCACACACTGTTAGTGCTCTACTCTGTTTCTTAGTGAGAGCCCAGGTTTGTGCTCCATGGGTTAAACAGGGTAGTATGCATGAGTTGAACACTGCAGTTTTGTCTTTTGGGGGTATATGTGGGTTTTTCATAATTTCTTTGAGGGACCAGAATCTTTTCTAAGCTTTACTTATCCTGACATTTATTTCTAATTTGAAGTCTCTAACATAAGCATTAAACGTGTGTAGTATTTCTTGTAGTTACCTGACTAAGCTACATTTCACATAAGGATGTTTATTACGCCTCAATTGTACTTCTCTGTCGTCTTCGCCAACAAAATATATTTGTAAGAGTTGAGGTTCCCTTTGAGGTGCTGGCAACAAACTTCCAACCAAGTAGTATACTTGGCCCTGAACTTTAAATGTAGGCATAAACCGTTCTTTATTGTCTGCTTGGCACCGAATGAAGTAATTTGAAAGGAACTATTATATTTACGAATACCGTTCATAAAATGTTCATGTTTTTCATTGTTATTCATTATCAACTGTAGAGAGGCTCAGGTAGTTATTCATAAGACGGGAGCTGCATCTTACCAGTGCTACAGCACATGCCGGGTGCCTCCTCCTTCCACTTAAGAGCATTGCACCACCGGCACTTGTTAGTCATGGAACTCAAGGACACGGCGCTGTCGTTTTCATACTCTGTGTCGATATCATACAAATATGCCATGCCGGAGTGAGCCTTGATTTTCCAAGAACGTCGCTTCCTTTCTACTTGTCTTCCACGATTATTTTGCTCATATCGAGACTGTGATACCCTATGCACCTCAGGGTGAGCTTGCTGGTATCAAGCCACTGCTTTTCTGTTCTGCTGGGTGTTTTGGCGCATACTTTTTAGAAGCGTTTTGAAGTTGTTTCTTCCGATTAGCATCAGTGCATCGTGCATGACGTATTTTAGACCATTTGGTAGGAATGATAAGAGATGATGATTGATAAAGAGATGAGTCACAATTTGGTTCTGGTGGCGGTGGCGATATAGAAATCATTTCAATTCTTCTCCTGTTGGCGACGATAGGGTAAAGTGAAGAAGAGAAGGTGGGCTCGGATATTGTCGCGACCACTTCACTACGTACGCAAACATCGAAATAGCTACATGATAGATCATGTGAAAAACGTAGTCGTCCCACGGATTACCCGCGGTACCAAAACTTATATACAGCTCACCGTTACGGTAAACTTCAAAGACCCATGGAAAGAGTTGCCCTGCCACTTCCAGCTCACATAAACTACTATAAGTAAAAGGGCGTGACATGTCACGCCCTTAACTTATAGTAGTTTATGTGCAGTATTCAGCGGCACTGGAGTAATTGTCCGCGTTAATATCATGGGACATAATGGCAAACTTTTTCCAGTTGGTCATCACATAGCTAACGATTTGCTCGCGTATTTCTCTGACCATAAACTGTGTGACATACAATAGATAGGAGATGGCCCTAAACAGATAGCCTCCATCTCCAATTAATATAGGAACTACGATGTGAGGCACCATAGTCCCATAAATTTTCAATAATTTAACAGTCATTTTAACAGTGGTAGAGATAAGTGGTAGCTTTTGCTGTCGCACAGATGGGCCAGCTCGAACCGGGGTGGTTCCACGACTTCACAGAATACCAGGGTGAAGAAGAGGTTTACCTCTGCGTTGCGCTTGATAAGTGCAGGTGGCCGGAGGCCCAATTCCCCCCCACCCCCATCCACATGGTAGTGGAATTAAATAAAAGACTACCCCAGGAGGGTACCAGCACCCCTGGAGAATGCCTTGCTGAGCGTCCACGAACAAACTACTTCACTCCTGAGCGTGGGTGTTCAGGCTGCCGCGCGTATTCTGGGGGGGGGGGGGGGGCAAAATTCCGCTCGCGACTAATGCTGCTCGGGGCAAGCGGAGCAATACAACCAAGGCGACCCCTGTCACGCTATCCGTGAATTTTTGCAACATCAGGGGACTTCATTCCAACCTTAACGCTGTCCATTACCATCTAGAGACGGCGAAGCCGGCCTTGCTCTTTTTTACCGCGACTCAGATGTCCTCTCCTGCTGATACTTCATTTATCTCTTACCCAGGGTACAAATTGGAACAATCCTTTGTGCCCCGGGCTGCAGTTTGTGTATACGTCAAAGAGGACATCTGTTTTCGACGCCTCGGCAGTCTTGAAGATACGGGCCTGTCCATCCTATGGCTGCGCGTAGACAGCGACGACCATCCCCGCGTCTACGGGTGCCTCTATAGGTCCCATAGCGGTAATGCCGACACAGACCGACTCATCCACCACGTCCAAATGGCTGCAGACTCCGTGCTACAACAGGTCCCATCCGCAGAGATCGTGATACTCGGAGATTTTAACGCACACCACACTGAATGGCTTGGTTCTGGTTTAACCGATCATGCGGGTAGATCTGTCTATGACTTTGCTTTATTATATGGTCTAACACAACTGGTTACTTCGCCTACGCGGATCCCAGATGTGGAAGACCATGTACCTTCCCTGTTGGACCTTCTGCTGACCTCTCATCCGGACAGATATCAGGTCTCCGTCGATGCCCCTCTGGGCTCTTCGGACCATTGTCTGATTCGAAGCACGGTGCCACTCACGCTACAACCGCAATTGCGATCTGCAGCTTGCCGCCATGTTTGGCACAATAGATCAGCTGATAGGGACGGGATACGGTCTTTTTTTTGCATCCTATCCTTGGGGGCGGGTTTGCTTCTCGCCGGAAGATCCCAGCGTTGTTGCCTATTCTGTTGCTGATGTGGTACTTCAGGGTATGGAACTTTTTATTCCATCCTCTGTGATGCCCATCGGAGGCAGATCCCAGCCATGGTTTGGTCGCTCCTGTAAAATAGCATCACGCTATAAGCAGGAGTGCTACCGGGCTTGGGCTGACGCATCAAAGTCTCGGGATGTAAATACCAGCGCACTTAAAAAGAAGTATAATTCCGCCACCAGGTCCTTCAAAAGCGTCATTGCCAAGGCAAAGCACATCGGCAGTATTGGCAAGAAGCTAGTTCGCCTTCCTTCGGGAACCCGTGCATTCTGGTCTCTCGCTAAGGCTGTCCAAGGGAACTTCTGTCAGCCATCTCTTCCATCTCTGCACAGAGAGGACGACTCACTGGCCCATGCCGCAAAGGAGAAAGCCGATTTTGAGAGAGCTCAACAGATCGGCTCTACATGACGGGGGAACACACCGCCGACCATCCCGCGATGTGAGTACTCCATGCCGGATGTGCGGTTTAGACAGCGCTCGGTTAGCAAAGCACTCTTCTCCCTTCAGCAGGTCCAGTGGGCTCGATGGAGTCCCTCCCATTGTGCTAAAGACGTGTGCTCCGAAATTGACACCGGTTTTAACGATTTTTTTCTGGTACTCCTACTCCCAAGGCGTAGTCCCGAATTCATGGACAGCTTTGGTCCACCCGATCCCTAAAAAAGGCGGTACCGCTCAGACCCGTGCAACTACAGGCCTATTCCCATCACCTCCTTGTTCTCCAAAATAATGGAATCCATTATAAACTGCCAGCCCATGAGGTACCTTGAGGATCACCAGCTGATAAGTGACCGCTAGTACAGTTTTCGTCGGGGTCGATCAGCTGGTGATCTTCTAGTCTATCTGACTCATAGATGGGCGGAAGCAGTAGCGTCCAAGGGGGAGGCATTGGCCGTTAGTTTTGACATAGCGAAGGCCTTCGATCGGGTCTGGCACAAGGCGCTTCTTTCGAAGCTTCCTTCCTATGGGCTTACCGCGAAATTGTGCAAATGGATCACCAGTTTCCTTGCTGATCGGAGCATCAAGGTCGTAGTAGATGGTGTATGCTCTGATTTCAAGCCTATCAACGCTGGTGTTCCACAAGGCTGCGTGCTTTCACTAACGCTGTTTCTCCTGCATATCAATGATATGTTGCAAACTGGTTGCATTCATTGCTATGCGGACGACAGCACTGGTGATGCCTTATATACCAGCCGTGCCAATATTTCTCGGGAAAACGTCGCCGAGTACCGGGACAAACTTGTGTCTGAAGTCGAGTCTTTGCTTAACAAAGTGTCGGATTGGGGGCGACTAAATCCAGTCCAGTTCAATCCCTAAAAGACACAAGTTTGCGCGTTTACTTCTAAAAGGAACCCTTTTGTTGTATCTCCTCTGTTTTAAGGCACTCCCCTTACTGCCTCAGCTAGTATCGGAATATATCAAATAGTGTGCAGTTTCGTGGTCACTTGGAAGGGCAGGCTAAACTGGCCTCTAAAAAGCTTGGCGTGCTCAGCAAAGCGAGACAGTATTTCATGCCGGCACATCGCTTGCAACTTTATAAAGCGCAAGTTCGGCCCCACATGGAATACTGTTCTCATCTCTGGGCCGGGGCACCCCAGTGCCAGCTCCTTCCACTTGACCGCATCCAGCGCAGAGCGATTAGAATCGTCGACGACCGAGTTCTTTCTGATCGGCTCGATTCGCTGGCACTGCGTAGAGATGCAGTCTGCATCTCTTTGCGTCTTTTATCGCATCTATCACGGGGAGTGCTCTGAGGAATTGTTCGGACTAATTCCAGCCGCTCAATTTCACCATCGCACATCGCGAAAAATCTCTCGTTACCATCCATACCATCTGGATGATTGGCGATCCACCACTGTGCGATTTAGAAGAAGTTTTTCTCCCTCGCACAATTTCCTTGTGGAATCAATTACCACCGGCGAATTTTTCAGACCTATACGACTTAAAAACTTTCAAGATAAGAGCTTACACCTTTCTAAAAGGCCGGCAACGCATCTGCAATTCCCCTGGTGTTGCGGTTGTTCATGGGCGGCGGTAGTCACTTACCATCAGGTGAGCCGCATGGTCGTTGCCCCCTCTTCTATAAAACAAATTGTATATATATATATATATATATATATAAATTGTATAAATATATATATATATATATATATATATATATATATATATATATATATATATATATATATATATATATATATTTATATTATGTATATATATAACGACAAACTATAATGACAAACAAAATCTATATATATATATATATATACAATATATTCAGTGTTTTGCGCTGAAGTGCAGACTTTATAAATAAATCAATAGAAAATCATTTTGAAACTATTAGAAATATGGCGTATCAATTTTAGAAATTCAGAATACAAAAAAATTGCGCTGAGAAGCACAGTTTTAAAAAGATCGTTTTGGACTACGAAGTACTGTTCAATTGTACCGTAAACGATCGCAGCGCCTGGGCTACACGTGTTAGCGAGACAAATGTTGCATTTATAATGAATAGACTCGTTTTTTTCTGCGCCCGGAAGCAACTGAAAGGGCTACCCTCCGGAAAGCGAGGAAGGGAGGTGGTGAATGCTCTAAGCATACCACGACAGTCGTCTATCGTGTTTATGTGGGACTCACTGCGACTAACCTAACCTATCCTAAGTGCCTACCTACTAAACACCACCTGTGAGACTGGCATTGGCTTATGAGGCCTTTCTGCCGAATCGGAAGCGACCCTTTTTAGGGAAAAGGGGGCGCAGGGAAAGGGGCGCAGTAGTAGGCCCGTTTTCTCGCGCTGCTTATATACTGTCAGGTAAGCAGCGACTGAAATCCGGTTGCTGAGGCAAATTTTCTAGAAAAGGCAGAAATTTCTTAATGGATGGGAATAATTGAATTTATTTTAAATTAGAAATTGAAAATTTAATATCTCGGGTAAATATCAACCGATTTTAAAAATTCTTTTTGCGTTTTACTTTTTTTTTTAATTATTTCGAAATCTCTAAATTTTATTTTTGTGAGGTTTTGAAAAATCTCAGTAAATAAAATTATAGCGCAGCGATGGCAGAATCATCGAAGTTTGGGGAAAATTATGGTACAAATAGCAGTAAGTATACTCCATCACAAATAAAACACTAATTCAAATTAATGTTATAATGATGTATTTGAAGTTTGAAAACTTATAATTACTTATTTTTTTATTGGAGTACACTTACGAAGGTTCGAACTGAATTGTCACCACATAGTGGTGAAACGGGAGTTCAAAGTTTGGAAACAATTTAATTAATTTTATGTCATGTCCGCCGTCTTAAACTACGAAATAACTGCCATTTTCGCAATCAACGTCCCAAAAAACCTAAATAACGACACCCATGTCGATTCTTAGGTTTATTAACCCCATTTCACCCTATAAGTAGTTGATTTTCAGAAAATCACGAAAGACGTATTTGCTTATTTATTTTTGGGAGTACTCCTACGAAGTTTCGAATAGAGAAATATTAAAAATATTGTTTCGCCATACAAATTTCGAACCACCATTACCGCATTACCACATTATTTTAACCACCCCTTTAGGGGTTGAATTTCGAAATATCATTCCTTAATCCTTGTATACATTATAAAGGGAAACTCTGTGCAATATTTCAGCTTTTTAGGTCCAAGGGATTGGGCTGGGTGTTGATGAGTGAGTCAGGACTTGTTTTTAGGGTTCCGTACCTCAAAAGGAAAACAACGGAACCCTTATAGGATCACCTTGTTGTCCGTCTGTCTGTCTGTCTGTCTGTCAAGACCCTTTTTCTCAGGAACGCGTGGAGGTATCAAGCTGAAATTCATACAATCAACATAAAAAATACTCAAGTCTACTGTCCCTTGGAGCTGTGAAAAATCAAACTTCTAAGCGAACTCAATCAAAAGATACAGCCGTTTATGCCGCAAATTTTCGACATTCGCAAGGGAATCAAAACCTACAGGGTACTTTCCGTGAACTCAGAATCTTAAAATTTGGTACGAAGCAACGATTTATATTACAGGTAAAGGAAAAATTGCGAAAAGTAAAAATTTTTAGTTATCAAATAATAAAAATATTTTAATAATTTTAAGCTTACGAGTATATACGTACGGATTTGTTCGGAACCCTCGGTGCGCGAGAACGACTCGCATTTGGCCGGTTTTTTTAATATATATTGATAATAACCCCTGATAACAAGATCGCTACCAAGCTTTCTAATTTGTTTTGTGCGGCTAATTGTGTAACATAAATGATTGGAAGCTGTTATTTAAAAAAGGCCCGCTAGGTTTCTTGCTGGTTCATCCCAGGACAGACATTTTTTTTCAAACCAGTGGTAATTAAATAAAAGAGTGATTTTCAGTAAGTATTAGTTATAATCTATATTGAATAAAAAGTTACTGTTTCTGTTTCTGAAACAAAAGACGGGCTACCGTACGGGACGGGACGGATAACAATGCAAAATAATAAAAATCTGTGCCAAGATTGGTAAATTTACCGATACCTAAAAATCTATGAGGGAGTCCTATGTTCAGCAGAAAACAAGGATAGGTTTTGATGATGGTGATGGTGATGATGTAAGCCAAGAAATAAAGCTATTTCCTACTGTTAGCTACCGACTATTAGGAAATATTCGTTTTCTTTTAAAAAGTAACAGTCATACAAGTTATAATATAAATACACGAATATTGCGCTTCGTGTGAAATACATTAGATAAGAATTCAGTCAAATTGAGAATCTTCCCTCGTTATATATATAAAAGTCGATTAAAAATAACCAGGAAATCCTAAAATCCTATTACGCTCTTCCGATCCCATATACATGTATATAATGTGTTTATACCGTCATGATAAATGTCAGTAAAAAACATACATAAATTAAGTCTTTGAGTGCCAAAAAACCCAAACAAATATCCTATCATATTATGTCATAATATTGAGTCATCCATCCATCCATTACAGCCTATAAAAGTCCACTGCTGTACATAGGCCTCCTCCATAGATTGTCTCATAGGGGGGATATTGTCATAGTTGACAAGCTAGACGAGCGGGTTGTCAACCGCAGTTTTATTATTTTGCGTTATTATCAGGAAGATGCTGCTGCCATTACTTTTTTTAATTTTCCTCTATCACCTCTTACAACATCCACGAGACTATATGTGATAGTGGATATTCTTACACCGGCCACCACACGGTCATGTCATAATATTGAGTCATCAGTAAGGTATAATATAAAATTGAAGTGAAAGAAACTTAAAATAATTTACTAAATATAATGCTATGATAGTTTACCTTTGTGCTATGGTATAACAGCTTATTATATACCAGTTAACCCCTTCATTTGGTAATAATATTATTAGTATTAGATACTCAGGATTGTGTAATCACATTCATCAATGTTATAATTACTTCTTTGTTTCTATAAGTAAGGACCTTTAATTGCCTAAATGTAGCTATTAAGTAAATTTATCTTAGTTAATCTAGCTGTTGGTCTTCCAAATAAAATAAAATGGTCCATCTAATACTAAGTGGATACTGTGGCCCATGTTACATCTACATTTTTATCTCCCATTAAAAATCAAATTGTGTATGCGTTGTCACCCCTGAGGACTTAGATGGAATGCCTCGTACCCAGTAAAAAGAGTCTCCGGTTCTCTACACTCACTATACGAAACACGGCAGCATTAAGCTGCTATTTTCGCATCAGCGAAATCACACGAAATCGCTTTCACAGAATACCAATTCTTTGAAAGCGTTTACCTTCCTGGGTAAGCTGACCCACTCGTTCTCGAAATATAATACAGCTGCAGCATGGCTCTACAACGTTAAAACTGATATATTATTTTTTGCTTTGATAAAAAAATTCGCCGAATAAAATAATTTCACTTTAATATATAGATTATATTATTTTATATTCATTAAATAGACTATATTATGTAGATTAAAATAAATAAAATCAATTCAATTTTTTTTTGATACGCTTGTATATATATATCTTATAAACTACAATAATTGAATGTGCCTTTTGATTAATTTGCTCACGTTATTATCTCCGAACTTTAATTTTAATTGTCATTAAGTCGTCAGTTGAACATCAAGTTACGAAAGGTATTAGATTACCACTTATATTACCATTTTATTGAACTTACTTCTACAAGAATATTTGAAGATTTTAATGGCTGCAACAATATACATTGTAAGGTTTTCGTTATTTAATTCAACGTCCCGTCGGCCTGCTCTATAAAGGCTGCTTTATTAACCATACTGCGACGTACTGATCATATAGTTATATGTTAGTCACGTAATAATACTGTTATTCAAAATATGGACTTAGTATTTAAATTTAGAATTGTTTGAGTCAGCAGCCTTGTGGAAAGCCAAATAACCAATTCTATTGATATACATATATCTCTTTTAACATCAGCATTGTTATAATTTCAGCCATCCATTTCAGCCTTCCAGTACTAATATCCACTACGAAATCCACCCTCAAGGATTACTACAAAACTTGGTCCTGTGCCTACTACTCCCATCGACTATAATTATATTTTAATCAAATAATATAAAATGCGTAAATTCTATATCCCAAATTGTGGCTGAAAAATTATTACTGTATATTATGACATGATAACATTATAGAAAGCTTTTTAGAATACAAAACCAGGCTATATACACAAAATATGTTACTCTATTTTACTAACTTATCTTGTATTCCGAGCAGCAGTGTCGTAAAATCCAGTATTATTTCAAACTCAGTTATCGCTTAGAGTTTCATCTGCATTTTTTTTAATTCAATGAGTCCCATGGACTTTTATAGGCTATGGCTATATATGGATAGATGGATGGATACCTCATTTACCAGTAGTCAAAGCACATGTCTCAACGATCAAAATTTTAACAAGCATTATGTCATCTACGTATAATTACTGAAGCTAGATGGCATTTATTCATTCAATTAGTGAATGGCACTACGTTTAGAAATATAAATAAGTAAATCATGGTTTAAATAGCAAAAGTATGACTCTTGCTATTTTAACCATGATTTATTAGTTTATATATCAACAAATAGCTATCAATAAATGGGTAATAATAGATTATATATTTACATTTAAGCACTTTTTGCATAAAGTAGATTATCTGTTCGAAGTTTCAACAAAATCGGACAATTAGTTTCAGAGGAGATCGCAAAAAAATTGCATCGGTGTCTTGTATGTATCATAGTGCTAGGCTGCGTGTGGGATGCCTTTGTTTAATTCACGCAAATATGATTTGGCAGTATTTGATTCGCGTCACTCACTCTTTTGATGGATCCTATAAAATACAGGCTCTTATTTTTCACGTTTAGACGGTTCGATCTCGTCCCTGACAAGTAATTTTACAAAATTCCATGAATGGCTGCTACTTTTATTTAAATAAAACTACCTACTAACAAGCATATTTCCTGCTATTAATATTTTGCAATGTTTTTTTCAAAGCTTGATATTTTCGCAATCTTTAATCAAATAATTAATTTTTATTTATGGCTTATTAATGTATAAAAATATCTTAGTAATTATTTTATATAAATAATAAAACTCAGAATTTAAAATTTCATATAAAGGGTATATCTTATTTATAAGCATGGTAAAGTATTTGCTAAAATTAAAGCAGATCAATTTAAATTTGTTTTTATAGAATAAGGGTGACAAACGAGCACATAATTTAACTGATGCTCTAAGAGTAATTACGTACATTTGCTAGTAATAACTCCGAGTGGATGCTATGGCTCACATACATTTACACCTGTCATCGTTAAAAAGAACAAAGTGCAGATTCGTTGTCAACTCTAAGGACTAAGTTGGAATACCTCAATACCTGTAAAGAGAATCTGTAGTTTTCACACACTTACCGTACACAATACAGAAGAATTTTTATACTGTTTTAAGCTGATATTCTGCGAGAGCGTGGCCTTATACAGGTAGGTTCGTGCTGCAGCTATGTATATCTAGCGTAGCCCGCAATTTGGCTATACCACGTTAACTTACTAAATTATTTGTTGATAAGTCCATAAGCTAAAAATATCCCAATTTTCGTACTGTTGATAAATGGCGATATTAATATTTAAAATTAAAACACTGTTTAAATTATGCAATATTAAATTATAAAGGCATTAGAATAGAATAGAATAGAATAGAATGATTTTTACTCAATATTTATTATTACATAATACTTATTGAAAGACATTTTATTATTTACCACTGGTTCGGAAAATACCTCTGTCCTGGAAAGAACCAGCAAGAAACCCAGCGGGACTTTTTTTTAAACACAATTTCACTTAACAATAATTTTGTTTATACAATTTTAAATAAATTTTCATAGAACCAGCATGGTGGCGATCACCTTATTCCCAGGGGTTACTGTCATTCATGTATTCCTTGATATTATAATAACCCTTTTTGTACAGCTTTTCCTTAATAAAACTTTTAAACTTGTTTATTGACAAACTTTGAACATGTTCTGGGATTTTGTTGCAAAAGCGTATACATTGCCCTATAAATAAATTAATAATTCTGTGGAGTCTAGTAACTGGCATTACAAGCTTATGTTTGTTCCTAGTGCTTAAGGTATGACCATCCTTATTCTTATTAAAGCTATTTATGTTTTTATGTACATACATTACATTTTCATAAATATATTGCGGTGCCAAAGTTAATTTGTTTATTTTTTTAAATTTTTCTCTGAGGGACTCTTGACAATTTAAACTATAAATCGTCCGTACGTCTCTCTTTTGCAAAACAAATATAGCTTGAATATCAATTGCATTACCCCATAGCAAAATTCCATAAGACATTACGCTATGAAAGTAACTAAAATACACTAACCTAGCTATCTCAAAATCTGTGAGACTTCTAATCTTTCTTACAGCATATGCTGCAGAACTAAGTCTGCTTGCTAATTTAGATATATGGGGGCCCTATTGAAGTTTCGCGTCAATAGTAATACCAAGAAAAACAGTGGTATCCACAAGACTCAACTCCTCCCCATTTAAGAGCACATTAGTTTTCGAATGTTTTACATTAGGTTTTGTAAAGGACAATGGCAGAAAAATAGTTGACAAAAATTATCGCGTCTAGAAATAAGTTATATATAAAATGAGTTTTATTATTTTGCTATGATTTTTCAAACAAAAGTGTATTTTAATTAAAGCCACAGAAAAAAGCAAACATTTTTGGGAATATCAAATGACTTAAAATATTTTACTCTATTCAAGTGTTGCCATTTAGTATATTAATACTATTTTCGTATACACTTTGTAAGACTACCAACACATACACAAAATATTATATATTAAGATATTATTAGTAACAACTATACTATCAGTAATAATAAAAATGAAATTGATATGGTTGAGAATAAGTCTCTTACAAAGAACTTCCTACAATAATACAATATCTCAATCATAGTATTATGTAACAATTAGTTATGGCAACACTAGCTTAAACAAAATGTCACTGTTTTTTTACTGGATTTACGGCTCTGGCTTCTAGCCCTTCTGAGAATGTCACTATGACACAAAGGCCCTGGAGCCATGCCAGAAATTTAGATTATTAGTATGCAAATATATAGTAGAGATACAATTATCTAAAAATTCTTAATTACGTATTATGTATTAAGCTAACATCAAACAACCACAGGAAGCATGACCATTTCTAAGTGACATAAGACATAACCTAAAAAGATTTAAATTTAAATATCTTTTTTTGACGCCTTCTCAGGACAAAATTCCTTGATAGTGTTATTATGGGACTGACGCTTAACATTTTAATATATTTTTGATACATAGACTCTATCATTCCTTCTCAAATAATTTTATTTATGAAATTATCTCATTGTTCTTTAATACATTTTGTCTTATTGCCGTTTAAGAACAAATTGTTGGCGTAAAACCAATGTACTAATTTCGATAGAGCATTATTTACATTGTCATAATTAATTGACTGCCGTTTGAGTTTGAAAATTAAAGAGGTATCGTCAGCAAATAATACTATATCGTGATTGTTCCCTTCTGCACTGCTTTCAGTTGAACAAAAAAGGACGCGATTGACTATTTCACGCGACTGTTTGGAGTTATTGGAAGCCGATGCAGATGATTTTTTGAATCGTTTTGTTACTATGGACAAAACATGGGTTCATTACTGTACACCGGAAACAAAACAACAATCAAAACAGTGGAAAAGACCTGGTTCACCACCCCCTAAAAAGGCTAAGTCGATTTTATCGGCAAATAAGGTGATGGCTTCAGTATTCTGGGACTCGAAAGGTGTGATTATGATTGATTATCTTGAAAGGGGTCAGAATATAAACTCTGATTACTACTGCACCTTACTACGTCGTTTACGAGAGGAAATAAAAGAAAAACGTCGAGGAATGCTCAGAAGAAAAGTCCTGTTTCATCAAGATAACGCCCGTGTTCACACGTCAGTACAGTCAATGGCTGAAATTCACAACTGTGGCTTTGAACTGTTACCGCATCCGCCGTATTCACCTGATCTGGCACCATCAGACTTTTTTCTGTTCCCTAACCTAAAAAAGCACTTGGGAGGTCAAAGATTTTCGACAAACGACGAGGTCAAAGCAGCTGTAGACGCATATTTTGACTCTAAGGAAGAATCATTTTTTTCAACGGTCTAAATGCTTGGAAGGGGAGGTGGCAAAAGTGTATTGAACTTGATGGTGATTATGTAGAAAAATTAAAATATAACTGATTTAGTATGTGTTTATTTTCTTGGTTAGGCCGAGTACTTTTCAATTATGCCGTAATACTTTTTCAAATCTAAATTCCTTTAAACATGTATTAACATTCTGTTTGAGTAACGACTCGACGACAGTTGGAGAAATATTCAATGAGTCTGTTGTCAATAGGAACATCAGTGAAATATTTCTCAAACACCGCTGCAACTTCTTGATTTTTAATTTTTAATTGATAGTTTGAGTTACGAGATTTCTCTTTACCGGTTTCGCTTTTAATTATACTACACGTCATTTTAATTTTATTCTTAGCCAACTGTGGAGCAAACTCTTATAAACATTTTAGAATAGTTTTTTAGACATTCTTTAAAAGCATCGGAAAGATTATATGATCTTTCATGGTAAAGGTCATATAACCTTCGTCTGCTTTTATGAATTCCTACTGTCGCCTACACATTAAATGCCTTGCGACTGTTTCTGGACAGTGTTTTAGAAGTAAATGTTTTATTAAATTCATTGTTTATAAGGGTAAATAATTCTCTATATAAATTGTCTGCATTGTTCTTATAAGAAAGCGATGGAAGGTTTTTTACCATATTACTTCTAAATCTCTCCAGGCGTTTTGTATTAATAGGAACAAACACAATTTTCTCAATAACCTGTTTTTTGTGCATATAAGGTAACGAAACCAGTCGTCCACATTAATCTGAACTAAGTTTTTGAATTATTGATTTGTTGATTGGTACAACACCTGTAAAAATATTATCAATACAATTTGCACTACACCCTGCAATATGTGTAGGTTCAAAGAATAAATTATCAAGACTATAGGATTTGAACAAAGATCAAAATTTAATACTGATGGAAGAAGTTTCTAGGACATTGATATTAAAGTCTCCACATACTACAAGAGATTTATTCTGTTTATTAAGCTTAACTAAAACTTCTTCCATAAATTTTTCAAAGGTATCATAACTTGAACATGGGCGTTTGTAAACACGGACGACAATAAGGTACTCAAGCTCAACATATGCCATTTCTACAGTACGCTCAACAGAGAGGCTCAAAATGTCTTTACGTACTTTACATGATAAGGATTTATTAGCTTACCTATATTAAGGAGCCACCGCGTAACTTAGTATCTCTATTAAACGAACTGACCACCTGGTGATTACTGAAATTAAATATGGAGTTGTAATCTTTCAACCATTGTTCATTAATACATAAAATATGTATACTGTTACTGTTTAAAAATAATTCAATTTCTAATTCTTTGCCTAACATACCTTGTATATTTTGATGCACCAGGTTGATACAGTTTTTATTATTGTTATTTTCTGAAATTGCATAATTATCTATTAGTTAGTTGCATTCCAAGCTATTTAAATTATCTTTGCTAGAGATATCTCTATTGTCTTATTATCTAATTAAAATTACTTGGAACTGGTTCGAAATCAAATGTAAAATTATTTTGTTGCTCAAAAGAAGCAGGTGTCAAGGTAGCCAAATCATAGGCTGAGTTAAAATATAAATAAGATAGCGTATTTGCTACCAGTCTTAAACTATACTTTGATAGATAATACCTATTTCTGGTCAAACACTTCTTAGTTAAATTATTAATATCAATCAAATGAAATATAACATTATTATTCTTACAATTAAATGTCAAATTTAAGTTATTGTTACATGTTATACATCATTAAATTTAAATTATGTCTTAGTTTATTTTACTGTGGCCTCCCCTCTATGTAAAGCAATGTAAACAAGATAACTTTAACACATTTAGGTTATTGAGTATGAATTCATTCTTGTTCATATTGCCTCTTCTCCCAACAAAAATTATTAATATACTATTAGGGTTAAATTGACTAGTTAAAATTTTATTCATAATGTCACTGAATGATGCTCCAGGCATGCAGTAATTACTCATCTGTAGCCTTTTTAAACAGTTATTATATGATATACCCAAGTTTTCCCTATGTCATCACTATACACAATTACATAAATTTTTTCATTATATGAATTATTTTTCAAATTTATCTGCATTGTTATGTAAATCCTATCATAGAGTGTAGGTAAAGAAAATGAAGTATTACTGCTTGTCATATTATTAATATACACTGTCCCTAAAGAACCTGGAATTGAGCGCTGATATTCATTTTGATATTTTAATAAGGAGTCAAAATGTTCCTCGTTATATTTGCACGACTTTACCAGATTATCCATGGCCAGTATGTGTTCTTTTATCTCATTCCCTGCAGATATATATTTATTTGACCTAACTTGTAATGAGATTTGAAGTGATAAAATTTCTGAATTAAAACACTCTATTTCAGTCTCATAACAATTTTTCATGTTTTCCACCTCAATTGAATATAATTTAATTTTACTAATTAACTTCTGCTTTTCCTTACACACATTTGTGTAATTTTTAATATTAATTTTAGTTTTAACTAATTTCTTGCTACCTAATAACTATTCTTATTATTCCCTTTTCGTTGTCATCCCTATCTTCAAGTAACAGCTCCCACTGCTTCCTGGACGCTCTTAGTTCTTGGAGCGCAAGATGAAGTTGGTTCTCCATCTGGCGCGTTTTGGCGTTGCGCGTATTAATTCTACTAAGTATTTTAAATAGTAAAACAAAACAAAGATGGAAAATCAAGGGAACGGAAATACGCAAATATCCAATTGTAGGACTCTAATTTTAGATCTCATATTAAATTATCAAGAAAACAATTCAAAATGAAATCCGTAAACAACAACACTTAAGAGATATATCGTTAATATTAAAAATGATAACAAGAATTACAGTAACTTTTAAACAATGTTCGTTACCTGCTGTCACTTTAAGTTGAGAGGCACTAAAAATTTATTTATTTAGATATTTACCACTTTTATTTATTAGACAATACAATTTGTTCGTAATTAACAACGATAGCTTAAATTTGAGGTGGAAATTATCAATTACAATATTTATATTTACGACATTATTTGGGAGCCCAATTATTTAACTATTTGTCACCGGGGTTGCCACAGCAAAAAAAGATTGATTGATTTATTGATTTATTCATAAACTAATTTTCAATGATTAGTAAAGAAAATAAAGATATTACGTTTTAATAGATGGTGCTATTAATAAATACACAATATAGATTATTGCATCTTCAAATGAGAGCTAATAATTTTCCACTCACCAGATGTCGCTAGTTAGGACTGAGATGAAGTTATTTGTCGTTATTTGTTATTATTGTCACGATAAGTAAAAGGTTGTGTTTCAATTAAAAGTTTTTCGGTTTCTAATGTATCTTTATACGTGGCAGCTATATTAGTAGTATAGCTTTAGCACGAGTGAGTCGGGTCGACCGGACAAGGGCCACGCTCTCACAGAAACCCAGTGTAAAATAGTAGCTTAACGCTGCTGTATTTCATTTGGTGAGTGTCGAGAATCGGAGACCCTTTTTATTGGACACGGGGCATTCCATCTTAGTCCTCACGTGGTGACAGGCGACAATGTATCTGCAATTTGATTTATAGTCAAGGATAGATGCAGGTGTCTATGGGCTACAGCAACCACTTACAATCAGATGGACTGTGTGCTCGTTTTATCCTTATGCCGAGTATCGATTATGCGCTCCAAGAGGTCGAACATTGGCGTGCGTTGCAACCGCGCGAAATGGATACCGCCTTTGAACGTGCGCCAAATTGTTCGTTGGAATGCTCGAACTTGGAGCGGGCCGTTCTATCTGATGTCGGTTTTTCACCGCGTATCACAGTTTTTAAGTTTTGGCGCGCGCCAGTTGGGACGGTTGTTTTCATCGTTCGTGTGTTTGTTTCCTTCCGAGCTATGAAGAAACAGAGTTACCATAAATTGATTATATGGTTCAAAAGAGCAGTGTGGAATAGCAAAAGTCGTTTTTAGACGTAGACGTTTGTAGATGCATGGAACCGTCAAATACTGGATCTAAGTTGATATACTTCGGACATTTGTAACGCGTTCCGCGGAACGCACTGATCGGCGCGGTCATTCATGACGCGCGCGCCAGGAGTGCGTAATCTATACGCGGCTATATCCTATAAAAAATCTTGCTATTTACATAAAACAATACCTTATATTTTTCACTCTCTGTTTAATTAGTGTATTTTTGGAATATCCGTGGTTTGGTTTATATATTTTAATATTAAATAAACATTAACCTTTATATTTTGTATAAAAGTATATTTTTAAAACTCAGCAGTCTAACAACTCACAGAATAAATGATAGTACTAATAATAACAATATTAAGAAAATAAACATCTAAAGAAAGAAAAAACATAACCCTCTGTACGTACCCTGTGTACGTCCATTGTGCATTCAGATTCAGACAAAAATTCAAAAAATAAATGATTCAGTTCCAGCATTCTTTATTTAGCCTTGGACGATTTATTATAAAAAATCATAATTACAGACACATTTTTTCTACAGATTATTATAATAGGTAGATGCAGACGAAGATGAAATGCAGTAAATCGTAAACTAACTTTCATTAATATTTAACAACAGTAAAAGCACAATTTTGACAAGACGAGCTAAGGAAAGATAATAAATTAAAAGCTGCGATGTTCCACAGAGGCCAAATTAATTTCACCGGGGTATATTAAATTTAGGACGATGGATTAAAATGTGCTTTTAACTATATTGTTATAAATTATGGCCCCCACATTATACATTGCTAAGTAATGTTTTTGTCGTATTTAAAAACACTAAGTATAGTTGAGAATAAATACATCTTACGCTAGGACACCCTTTTAAAAAAGTATATTATACAAAATATGTAATATGAAGATGGGTCCAAATGCTCGACGACCATAGATTATATGGATGTGAAAGAAGGAAAAGAGGTATGTCAGGGCCGTGTCAAAATTTATGTCCTAACCCCTCTAAGTAATAAGCATGGGATTTTATATATGTATGTATAGTATTACTATACTTGTGCTAAGCATTCCAGTTCTTGATGCTAATGTCAATTATGAATAAGAAATAAAAATTCTATTATTCTCAAATTAGTAATTAAAATAATAACTTTTAAATAAAACTAGTTTTACGGATTTAATCGCGTGTATTAACATATTTTATATTCCCGATGTTTCGAGTACTTTACAGCACCCATGGTTACGGGGAAACTGAGGTGTTTGACGTCCCAGTGCCATAGTTAACCACAGTTACCTCCAGATTAAAACTTATTAATTTTTGTTTCGATCTTACGCAGTATGAACATACAGTATCTTGAAGTCTTGCAGTTATATGCTTGGGTTGGAATTTAATTTTATTAATAATAGGATCCCACGCAGATGGTAGCACACAGTCATCTTTAGAAATCAGGATATTTTTTTGATTTCAATAGCCTCGCGAATCATCCTTGAAAGTAATCAGTGTTCTTTAGCGAGGATTTGTGGTTTATCAAATTATTTGTGATTTGATAGTGTAGTCTAGTGTGATTGTGAATGTGGTCTCTCTTATATAGGACAAACTATAAGATCAATAAATGTAAATATAAGTTTGTGTGTAAATATAAGTAAACATTATAAAATAATAACGGTTTCCTAAGTGAATTATAACCTCACTTTGATGTAACAAAGTGAAGTAGACTCTGTTATAGCAAAGTCTGTTTATAGGCACATTATTAATCAGCACTTAATATTGCAATTATAGTTTAATTGGTGCTGTCGGGCATCGAACTCAGATTGTTACTATGAAATTTACGTCGGACACGTCACCTAATCTCAGGGCTACCATTTCTCTAAATATAGTTCTTATTAATATTTGTATAATATCACTTGATTAACAAACCTTCAAGATAACGCCATAGATTTACTTATACTTTTACAGATCCCTTGACCCTATTGAAAATCTCATCAGAATTCTAAATTGAAACTTTTAAAATTAAATATGTATGTTAATGGATTCCCAAGCTTCAGTGTTAATAAATGATGTCCGAAATCCTGATTTTGTGAGAAAGTATCGGGGATGATCGTAAAAAAGACGAATGTTTTAATTTAAGTGACCCTTTGTTCCAAGTATTTTGTTTATGTTGCGTTCAACGAGAATTTCTTTTCGGTTTATTGCTTCAATCGCATAGCAACAATATACATTTTTATACGTTACTGCTTATGCCCAAATTTGGTCATGTTTAACGCCAACCAATTGCGTTCAAGCTGGCGCCTCACCCGATGGTATGTAGGTGAGATAAGCGCCGAGGTGGGGCGACTAAGCGCGACGCGTGGCCAGTCGCTCGCTTGACGCGAGGACAGTCGCTCGACGCGTGGGCAAAATGTCGGTGCCCCGCCAGACACGATGCAGGGAGCCCGTGCGGCTCTCTTAGCGAAATTTAAGACCCGTTGTGGATCTAGATAGCTAGATGAAGTACGTGTTTTTAGTCACGTAGATATGTGAATTGTGCGATATTTAACTCAGGCGAGAGTGCGGAATAGTGTACGCGCGTCTAGTAGATATACGGTCTAGGATTCGAGCCGCGCATTCCTAGTTGAGAGCTTCTCCCGGTTAATTGTCAAGATATCATTATAATTGAATCGTCGCGTTAGTGCCTTTTGTGTTTGGGTTGCCTAGTTAGATTAATTTGCGTGTCAACAAGGCGTATTTTGACTCTGGTGCGACGTGTTATTCTGGTGCCGAATTTATAATTTGTGATAAGGGAATCCGGGACATTCAATGTCGAATCTTGTACTACTGTCCTTACCGTGTCGGATATCACGTGTTCGATTCTGGGATGAGTGTGGAATTAGGCAAATTGAAGTTAGTTAAATGTACAATGAAGCTGAGAGACTGAGTAGTGATAGTGAAGAAAGAAGTGGTCCGGCGCTGAAGCCTGCTGGAGCGATGCAGCATTTTGGGGCAGCCAGGAACTCGGCCGCTGCTGGTCACTTAAGCTTGCTAAGGTCGCAGACATTTACACCTCACTGTACACTACTCGCCACCCACTATTACACACACTCACGTCCTGCCCAAGCCTTGGGGCGAAATTAGCTTCGGATAATGGTAAGTACTATGTGTTTCTAGCTTTCTCCCATATAGTTTATTGTGATAGGAAATTCCAAGCGGCCATATTGAGGCCCGACCTACGTCTGTTCGTTGAAACTCCGCTGATGGGCCCCGGAGGATTGAACCTTTGTGGGAGCAGCTGTAGGCCGTAACAGTTACATATTTATTAACACATAAAATATTTAGCATGTGCTTGGTGGTGAAGGGAAATATCCTAAGGACATCTGCATATATGAAAAAAAAATGATTTGAATATGTGGAGTCCACCAACACGAATTAGGGTAGCTAGGCAAACACTTATTTGTCCTAGAAACCGTTTTAGAAATTAAATGAGGCCTGTGCCCAGAAGTAGGGCGTGTTTAGACTGTGACTTTAATTAAATTTTTATTTAAATATTCATCAAATGGATTATAAAAAATAGCAAAATCAATACTAGCTTGAATAAAAAGAAGTAATATTTAACATAATTCAGTATCGATTATTTATTGCCGAAAGTAATATTTTCAGGCCACAGCTGGATGTATCTTCCAGTTAATGAATCATTTGCCGTAATCTGTTACAGCCTATCAAATTTCCACTGCTGAACATAGGCCTCCCCCATACATTGCTCTATAGGAGGGTGTATATTTGGTTTGGAAACTGCAGGTTTTTTTGTTGCTATTATAAAGACGTTCCATCTTCTGTTTTTTTTTTTTTCTTTCTGTTGCCCCTTACGATACCTATGAGACGATATGGACTAGTGAATATTCTTATACTACCAATATGTGGTAATCGCCGCCTAGAAAACGCATTGATCACAGTAGCATTGTACCTTCAGTGTCTTAGTAAAAAACATAACAACATAGTTTTTCTGAAGTAAGAAGGTAATAGCAGATTTTTATATAATTATGTAATTAATTAACAAATATGCAACATGATGATAAGGATAGTGACTAAATTAATTACAGGTTAATCACACAGGAAATAAGCATTTGTTTCGGTCGCAACGGGCGAACCGACACGGGTTTGCCTTGTCTAAAAATAATTGTTTTCCATGTGCCATTTATGAATATAAAACGCCTCAATGATACGGGAAAATTTCAAAATTTTTTGTCCGTAATCTTTATGTAACGTTATCTAAAGGACAATGGTGAAATCCCAGACAAATTTTTGTTGATTTTTTTTGTCTACAAATGAAAAATATGTAAGAATATAAAGTTTGAAATCCTGATTAATTTTTTGTTAAGTCATACTGCTGCAGGAAGTCAGAAATTAAAGATATTTCAGTTTGAACAACATTCACATCAGATTAGGCTGTGTGGTATAAAAACTTTGCCTGCCTTAATTGGCAAATCGTTACAACAAAAACAACTAGTTAATATAATTTTAAATTATGGTTAGAGTAATTCCTAGCATAAGAGGAATCCTAAAATAATGCACAAATATTTTGAGAAGAGTTTTGTGATTTTATTCACACATCAGACTAGACTGTATGGTATAAGACCTTTGCTTGCTTGATATCTGTAATGGTGACATAAGTAGACGCTTAGAATAGAAAAGAATAGAATAATTTTTAATCAATATATATAACATGTGAAATTCTTATCGAAAATCATTTTTTACTTTACCACTGGTTTGGAAAACGCCCTCTGTCCTGAGAAAAAACCGGCAAGAGACCCGCCGTGACTTTTTTTAAAGTAAATTTTACATTAATGTTAAAAAAATCTGAGGTTATTTACATAATACATACAGCAGGTAAATTAATTCTGAGCATATTTTTTTATATCTTAAGCTCTAAGCGTATTCTTTTATTACCTCTCAACTTTGGTTTAGAGCGAAGTTCAAGGCAAAGGAATTTAAATTTATTTTTAATTAATCTGTATCTTTTGAAATTTCAATTCAGAAATATCCATTTTTAGTTCGCAGAAGTAAAACCCGTTGAGATTTAGATATATTTAATTTAAACAGCTATTAAAATAAAATGATTATTAATCGAATAAATAATTAAGGTAAGAGTATTTTCATAATATATTAATTAGTAATACTTTAATATAGTATATTTTACGTACCTATCTTAATTATCGTCTTTGCTTTCTTGTCTCGACTGCCAAACGCCACGCAAAATTATAATAATAACAGCTTGGAAGCGACAACCTCATTCCCAGGAGCTATTATCAACCATATACCCATTTATATTATAATTAACCTTTTTATAGAGTTTTAGCTTAGTAAAATATTCACAGGCGAGTTTGTCTCATTGTTTTTATGTGTGTTTTAATTAAGTATGTTTCTATATAAGTTTGTGATAATTTTTTGTACACTTTTAACTACCATGTGTAAATAAAACTCTTTATTATTATTATTATTATTAATCCGTACCGGCCGAATTGAAAGATGAACATCGTAAAGTTGTCTTAAAAAAGAATCGAAGCTATTGACCCTTTCCTCGTACGTGGTGTTTTATTTACTACGTTTCCGACAATTTTTAGATGCTTTTTCCAAGAGGGACGAGTCGCTCGCATCCGTAGGCTTCGACTACCTAATCCTAGGCCCACCCTTCACGTGTCCCCTGGGTGGTGCTAAACGAGCGACAAAGCCGATAGGATAGACTCAGCTCCTCACCGTATGGTAGCGGCGTAAAATCTACCACCCCTTAGTTCGCACCATGAGCCAAGAAGAAAAAGAAATGGCCCCTAGTTCCCGGCGCCCCTTTAATGGGGCAGGGGTGCAAAGAATCTCCGGGAGAAAAACCGGTGACGAGGTTCGCGACTCGTCACGTTCTGTCTCCCGGAGGGGCGAAAAGTGGATTGCGGAAGCCCGTCTGGCTACGCTGAATGTATGTGGAGCAATGAATGATAAGATAGATGAAGTATGCGAAATGATGAATGATATAGGAATAGATGTGTTATGAGTAAACGAGACGAAACGAAAGGGAAGAGATGTCACTGCACATGGCATGTATACCTCTTACTGGTCTGGAGTAGACGAGACCGAGCGGGCATGCCAGAGAGTCGGTGTAATCCTTTCAGAAAGAATGGGTCAGTGTGTGAAAGAGTATGAATGTGTAAGCCCAAGGCTGCTGTGGATACGAATGAAAGTGGGTTTAAAGAAGTTGTTTGTGCTAGGGGTGTACGCCCCAGATATGTCTAAGCCCACTTATATCCGAGAGCAGTTTTGGGACATGGTAAGGCTGGTGTTGATGAAATGTAAGGAAAATGAAAATATTATTATGTTAAAAGATTTTAATGGAAGAGTTGGGGTGAAGAGGTCTGCTTCTGAAAGGATATTAGGAACGTTTGGCGATGAAAGAATAAATGAGAATGTTGAAGACCTCCTCACCCTATGTGTGGAAAATAATCTTTTTGTGGCGAACACTTTCTTTCGCCATAAGAGGATTCACATGTATACATGGGAAAGAAGGGATGATAGAAGCATGATGGATTTCATAATTGTGGATGAAAGAATGAGGAGTGCAGTAGTAGATACAAGGGTTTACCGGGGGTCCAACGTAGCGACGGATCATTACTTGGTCTTATGCCAAATTAATGGTATGTATATTCAGACGTTGGCGGCATCGGACACCTGTGTCTACCACTGCGTTACAGCGTATAAGAATAGAGAGGTTACAAGATGAAGGTGTGAAAGAAAAGTATAAATACAGACTGATAGAAAGTATAAGTGGTTTGAATAAATAATTCATGTATGAATGATTTAGACTTGAAGAATGTATGGAATAATATTAAGAAAGTTTTGGTGGATGCAGCCACTGAAGTATGTGGTGTAAGTAAGAGAACGAATGAAAGGAAAAGTAATACGTTGTGGTAAGATGATGACGTAAGAATGGAAGTTGAAGCAAAGAAGAGAGCATGGCTAGATTTACTAGCAATTAAAGCTGGTAAATCTGGAATTATTAATTATGAGATTGAAAGAAAAAAGGCAGATTTTAGACGAATAAATAAGAGAGTAAAAAAAGTTGCTGAAAGGGAAAGCAAAAAAGGATAGATAAGAATGATAGAAGGATATCTGATAACTTCCAGGCAAATATTAAAATCTTCTGGAAACTCGTAAGAACTGCCAGAGGAAATTCAAAACAGCCTAGAATGAATTCCATACGAGACGAGAATGGCTGCATGCTGAAAGATGAAGGTTCGAATTTAAAGAGATGGAAGGAATACTTTAAAAGCGTGTTTAAGAGTGAAGAGTCGTCTGAAGTAAATGAAATAGAAATTTCGGAAGAAATGGAGAGAGGTAGGGAGATAAGTGTAGATGAAATAATGAAAGCAATGAAAAGCATGAAAGAAGGTAAGGAAGCCGGATATGATAGAATATCACTCGAAATGCTAAAGGGCTGGAGAGGTTCTCGTTGCAGCCTTGCTGTACACCTTGTTTAATTTATGTTGGGAACTGAAACGGGTACCGGAAGACTGGTGCAAAGCCGTTATAGTCCCAATATATAAGGGAAAGGGCTCGCAGCAGGACTGTAAAAACTACCGTGGTATCAGCTTGCTTAGCATTGTGAGTAAACTGTATGCTAAGGTGTTAATTGAAAGAGTTATGGAAGAAACTGATGTAAAAATTTGGGATGTGCAAGCTGTGCGCAAAATGTGATAGCGGAGAAGTTTTTTGGCCAAAAACCAGAAAGTTTTATGTGCGTTCATAGACTCGAAAAAGGGTTATGACAGAGTGAACAGGAATGTGTTATGGCAAACACTGAACTCATTTGGGTTGAGCGCTGCCTTGAGGCAGGCATTAAGGTTTCTTTATAGGGATTCTAGTGCCTGTGTCAGGATCAACGGGGTCTACTCGGACTGGTTTGGCATTCATAAAGGTGTCAGACAGGGATGTGTGGCTTCCCCGTGGCTGTTTAACCTATTTATGGACAGTTGTTTGCAAACTTTGAAAGTTGAAGAATGTGGGTTGAGAATGGGTGAGTTAACCGTCAAATGCCTTTTGTACGCTGATGATTAAGTCATATTTGCATCATCAGCGGGCGAGTTGCAAATGATGGTTACTTTAATCAACTGGTCATTGAAAGAAAGGGGTATGAATGTGAACGCACGTAAGACGAAAGTGATGGTTTTTGAATTATGTGAAATAAGAATAGAAGGGGAGTTAATTGAGCAAGTGGATGAGTTTGTATATTTGGGATGTTTATTTAGCAGGGATGGTAGATATGACAAGGACATAGGACGACGAGTGAACGCAGAAAATAGAGTGAATGGGGCTCTACACGCTATTATGAGGAATCAGAATGAGTCAAATAAGGCACGTATGGCAATTCATAATGCTGCGTTTGTCCCTACTTTAATGTATGGTAGTGAAAGTTGGGTCTGGCAGAAGAAGCATGAGAGTAGAATAAATGCTGTAGAAATGCGGTCCTTAAGGAGTATGCTAGGACTGAATCTGAATGACAGGGTAAGAAATAGTGTGATAAGAGAAAAGTGTGGTATGCAAGATGACGTTGTGAGAAGGATTAAGAAAGGAATGCTTCGGTGGTTTGATCATGTAGAAAGAATGAACGAGAAAAGAGTGACAAAGCAAATTTATGTTGCAGAAGTGGACGGCATGGTCGAGTAGGGACACCCTAGATGAAGGTTTATCGACCAAATCGGCGATACATTAAAAATGGGACAGATTAGGAGCACCCTTAACCGACGAGCGTGTATGCGTAGATATATGGATGTAAAGAAGGCGAGAGAGGTGTGTCAGGATCGCGCCAAATGGAAGTCCGTAGTCTCGCTGGTTTTCTTGAAGTCCCGCTGGTTTTCTTGCTGGTTCTTCCCAAGACAGAGATTTTTTTAACCAGTGGTAAAGTAAAAAATGATCTTATTGAATATAGAAATGTGCTATCTTATTATTTATATTTTAACTCTGCCAAGTTTTTGGCTACCAAGTCTCAATAGAAGCATCTATTGAGCAGTATAAACATTTGACATTTAATTTGGAATCAGTTCTAACTAATTTAAATTAGTGAAAATTTCTGTATCACCAATATTTGATAAAATTTCTGAAAAAAAATAATACAAGATCAGATGTTAAGTTTTTTTTTATATTAATAATTTGCTTCGTAAAAAATCAATTCGGTTTTACAAGGTGTCACTCGATAACTGACACTGGAGTTGAGCTTATTAAATATATTTTTTGGGCATGGCAGAATTAAGAGGATGCTTTGGATATATTTTGTGACCTCTCCAAGGCCTTCAACTTTGTTCATCTTGAGACAGTAATCAGGTTTTAACAGTGGTAGAGCCACGCGGCAGCTTTTGTTGTCGCACGGATGGGCCGGCTCGAACCGGGGTGGTACCACGACCTCACAGAAAACCAGCGTGAATTAGAGGTTTACTTCAGCGTTTCGGTTGGTGAGTGCCGGAGGCCCTTTTTACTGGAAATGAGGCATTTCATCTTAGTCCTCACGGGTGACAACGCATCTACATTTTGATTTGTAATAGGATAGATGCAGATGCTTATGGGCCGCAGCAACCACTTACCATCAGGTGGACTGTGCGCTCGTTTGTCACGTTCGTTTAAATTATTAAGTAAGCCGGTTCCGGCGAGGCGAACTATCGCCAAGGAGCGCCGCTGGTGCTACTCATGTTTGGAAGGGCACCTCCAGCGATACTGTCCGCACCGGCGGCCCTGTCTGCATTGCCAAGGCAACCACCATGCAGTTTTGTGCCTGGATGCGAACGGTGTCTCCTCTCGGGGCTCTGCCAGGCCCTCGACCCCCACGGGCGGGGGCGCTCAGCCACGCCCTCTGACGGGCGACTCTCGGCGCCCGCCGGCCAGCCACCAGGCCCCTAGGTTTGAAAGGGGTCCCTCCCCCGACCAGTCGGGGGGTAATTCGACCAGGGGCGGGGGTGTCATCACCCCCCTCAGCGTGTGGAGAGGAACTTCACGGCCACTCATAAGTCCGCTAGACCCTTCTCACTCCCGTTAGCTGAGTGGCCGCGACTGGTGTGCCACCGTTCCCCATTTGACGGAGGCGGCCCTAGCTAGCTGCCGCCTTAGCTCCCACCATGGCCGCCTCCACTGAGCCTTGAGCCGTCTACAGTCCACTTGTCAACCTGTTCTGTTGCCGACGGCCTCATTGAAGGCGTACAACCCGAGTGGTGACTGTTAGCGGTTTGCGCTCTATTGGTCTCGGGTTCACGCGGTGTGGCCTTCACTTGGTGGTGGGAAGATTAGGGCGCCCCTGGAGCGTTGAATCACGCTGTCAAGGGGTATTAGATTTGGTTTTGGTCGAGTACTGAATTAACGACGCTTTAAATTAAAAATAAAAATGCTTTTGGGTTCACCGCGAAAATTTTCATATTTGTAGCGTTTGTGATTAAAAGGTTGAATTTAATATGCTCCTTTAAATGCTGCTGCATATGTTTTGTAAATATATTTGATCACTGTGTTTGTTGTTGCACGGAAAATTGAAATTGAATGCTTGTGCGTATGTTTTGTAATTGTATTTGTTCATTGCGTCTGTTTTGCTGAAAGGGAAATTTGAATTCATTTGAGGTTGAATGACGCGCTGTTTGGAAATTGGTGTATGTTTTGTGATTGTGTTTAATCATTTTGCTTGTGAAAGGGAAGGCTGAAATTGGATAACCCTATTTGTGCCGAAAGGAGTAAGAGTCACTTCTCTTTTGGTTTACATTTTGTTGGCACTGTCTAAGATATTTAAATGAGAAGTAGGGCTGTCCCTTACGTTTATTGTTTTGTTTAATTTGCAAGTTGACCTATGTGCATCAGTGATTAATTTGTTTGAATTAATTCTATAGTTGGACATTGATGCTTTTGAAAAATTAGTTAAAATATGAGCATAGGACTACTTGCCTAACAGGCTAGCTAGTTTTGGAGATTATCAGATTGAAATCAGCTGCCGCACTATTTTAGTAAATGACAATATGGTGGGTGGCCTGTCTAGGTCTACTTGTTGAAAATTCATACTAGGGACTATCTGTGCGTTTTGTTCGGCTCTCCACAGACGACGTTCATGGGAAATTTGGGGGTGCTCTCTGCACTGAAGCTTAAGAGGCCACTCTGGGCCGCTTCGTGTCACGTCGCTGTTTGCAAACCTGATCCGGTCGAATTGCGGAACTAATCATAGGGGCACAGATACGTGTTTGAAGGAGGTCGTCGGATTTCTGTCTAGGAATAGGACTTACTTATGTGCTGCGATGTCCAGGAAGGGCATCCAGTTCAACCCTCTGGCTTGCCCGCGTTGGGGCTGTAATTTTGAGGTGTGGGTTAGGATTGTAGGATCTGATGGGGTGCCTAAGGTGGCCTAGTTTGGTTGTAGATTCGGTGTTGCAACTTGCCGTCGCGACCCTGTCCCGGTGACCCGTTTGCTCGCGGATCTAAATCCTTATGTCCGGGACAGGGGTTTGTTCACGCCAAGCGCTAATGTCAAGAATCGACGCCAGATGGCCTCGGCTCGGTGCGATACCGGTTTTGACGTCGGTCGAGCGGTGGGTGTAGAGAACGCGCAAGGGCGAAAAAAAGAGTCGTTTGCCAGCTGTGCTTGGGACAGCACGCTGTCAGTTTTTTGTGCGGAAACGCGGAATAGTTTAGGCGCGCCTAGTAAATATACTGTCTAGTATTCGTATCGCGCATTCCTTGTTTGAGAGCTTTTCCCGGGACTTCTTGTGTCTAACTCAGAATCTGTATTCGACAATATTAGCTACTACTGCGGCATTTGATATTCTAGAAATAATTGTTGCCACGCGAAACGGTAGTGAACTTTGATCCGGACATTCGTGTTCGTGCGGTGTGTTACGTCTTTGCTTATTGCTTTATTGCTTGCTTAACGGGATTTCGTATAGACCGACATTCTGTATTTGTGTTGGGTGTTACGCTTTATAACAAATTAGAGTTAGTGGCTTTTGGAAGTTAGTTAATTGTGCGATAAAGTTAAGGACTGCCCTCGTGACGAACGAAGAAAGTGACCGTGGACGACTCCGCGGAAGATTACCACAATTTGGAGCGGTGCTGAAGTCCGAGCTGCTGCCGACGGCAACGGTCTCATAAGGTCTACCACACTCAGTCACACACAGATACACATCACTGACCCTTACTCCCTATGCACCATACAACCGCATACGACCTGACCGAACCCTGAGGGACCAGTCGCCTTGGATATAGGTAGGTAAGCTCGGTTTTAATATTCTCCCTGTTGAATGGCAGTAGGATAGAACTTATTGTTACCTTATTGTTCATTGTAATTAGAGATTTTCCACTTTGGCTTTAGGAGGCCCGACCTGCATCTGCTTATGGGATCTTCCTTCATGGGCCGGGAAAATCCTACTCTTGAATAGGCAGCTGCACGCCGTAACACTATGTTTAAATATTTTATTAAACTAAAACTTTATAAAAAGGTTTATTATAATATAAATGAGTACATGGTTGATAATAGCTCCTGGGAATGAGGTTGTCGCTTCCAAGCTGTTATTATTATAATTTTTCATGGCGTTTGGCAGTCGCGACAAGAAAGCAACGACGATAATTAAGATAGGTACGTAAAATGTACTATATTAAAGTATTACTAATTAGTATTGTTCACGCCCTGAGTTGCCCCGACAAAGTTGACTGGACTAGGGACCATGAGTAATCCCATCGACGGGCAACAGAGGACGGGGCCCAACAGCCTATGAAAATGAAAATGAAATGAAAAATGAAAATGAAAAATGTTTATTTCACAGGAAACAGCTACAACTCATTGAAGTATCCGTTGGTACCCACACTAGGTAATCCTGTATCGTGGGTAGCTATTTAGCATTGACTATTTATGTTTAGTTTTTGCTTGGTTTACTTAATCACAAAATTTAAATTTTAAAAACTAGTATAAAATGAACAAAGTATAATAAGAGATAGAGTAAAATGTTGCATTTCTTAATAATAATGGTAGTTGCCTTTATGCTACGTGTAAGAATATTTTTTCGGTCGAGTCATATTTTAAAGAAGCGAGCCAGGAAATAATTTTTGTTTTAGCTTCTTTTACAGAGCAATGTTTTATATCGCAAGCGCTGACTACTTTATTGTAAATTACCGAATCTATGTAGGGACTGAAACGTCTGGCAAAATACAAATTGGTTTTGGGTAAGGAGACTTTGAATACTCTTCGTTTGAGTAATTTTTTGTAGTCTTTGCATGTAATTACAGATTGATGGACTTTGAGAGCTAATTTTAAAATGTATAATTGACGCACAGAAAGGACTTTACTTTGCTGATGCAATCTATCTGTTGGATATCTAAAGGGTTTCTTTAGCATAGTTTTAAGAACTGATCGTTGGGCTCTTTCTAGTTGTATAATATGTGTTTTCGTGGCACTACCCCAGGATGTTAAGCAATAAGTGATCAAAGACTGACATAGGGAAAAGTATACAGACCGGAGAATTTCTATAGATGCTGAGTGTCGGAGCAGTTTCATGATGTTAATAATTTTTCTCACTCGTCCTAAAAGAGATCTTATGTGATCTTTGAAGTTTAAATTTTGATCAATCAAGATACCTAAGTATTTTGCCACGTCAGTCTTAGTCAACACCACACAGCTACAATGTTTCCGGCCATGTTCACAGGCGTGCAGTTTTAATTGGAGTATTGGGCTAGGTGCAGAAATTGCTGTTTTGTGAAAACAAATGTAGTTAGTTTTAAATGAGTTCAGCGTGAGAAGATTATTCCGCAGCCACGCAGATACTCGTCTCATACCCACTTCAGCCTTCCCAAAAACCTCTGGCCAGGTGGATCCTTCATATATTAAAACTGTATCGTCTGCGTAACAAATTATTTCGTCTTCGACATTAGCGAATATGACGTTTATATACATAATAAAAAGCGTAGGCCCAAGGATGCTGCCTTGTGGTACTCAAAATTTAATTGTTTCCTGACCACTGACGAAGCAACCGACTCTAACGCATTAACTATGGATAAATGTTCAAAAAACGGCTGAAAAATAAGCAAGCACTTACCTATTTCAGGAGGTAGGGTTGACCACAGGGTACCAGTCAGGTGATAAGTGAGTGCATGTAAGTAGTGTGTTAGAAGGTGTGTATGTGTGACCTGACGGCCCGATTTAATCGGACAGAAGATCCACCAGAGCTGCGGTTCTCCCAATGTGCGCTCCCTATGCCGTGGTTCACACATTGACTTCTACCTTCATTTCACTATTTCAATTTATCAACTTTATTGTACACTATTTCAATCCATCAACTTTATTGCACATTTAATGAATTTAAAACTCAACTAAATCCCCGTTAATCTAAATCAAACACGTGACACAAGGCACAACTAATGAACGGTCGATCAAAGTTTAACCTCCAGTTTCACTTAGCAACAAAATTAGTACCCACGAACAAGAACGCGATCTCTTCTCGCGTCACAAAGTTCAGCGTTCCACCCAACAAACTAGAATTCTTTCGTACGATACTAACCGTACACACAAGCAAAAAATGCGTAAATATTGCAAATGCGCTTCAAAATGCAATCACTAAACAAATTAACGTAAATTGATTGCAGCGAAAGGTAAGTTAATTTAATCACTCAACACTTAGACCGGCCTCGTTATGGCGTAAAACGCACTAAAAATGATAAATCGAAATAGAAGCAATCTTAAAGCGACCTCACGAGTCTAGCAAAGAACCGCCATTCGCGCAAACAATCTATTTTTCTAGACTCAACAAAACTCCTCGTCGTTGCATAAATTTGCTAACAAAAACTAGCACTATTTAGAGGTTATACGGTACGCAACCATACCGTTATAGTGACTGCGCTGCATTAATAACTTCCGACGCGCCACAATTACTCAAACTCTAGACCATCAAAACCAATACTGGCCGCGCGCCACCGATCCAGCGGTCGCAAACAATTCAACTAGTCGACAGAGACGCTGCGGTCAAGCTACTACCTCGCACTCACGTCCGGCGTTCGCGCCCTCTGCCGAGCGACCTGCACGGGAGAGGGGGCGACGGTGACCTTTACAAAGTCAGCGGAAGGACACGTGTGTTGAAAGCAAATTTCAAATGTTAATTATTTGGCCTAAACAAGTATATTATGTAAATACTCTTACCTTAATTATTTAATCGATTATTAATCATTTTATTTCAATAGCTGTCTAAATTAAATATATCTAAATCTCAATGGGTTTTACTTCGGCGAACTAAAAATGGGTATTTATGAATTGAAATTTCAAAAGATACAGATTAAGTAAAAAAAAATTTAAATTCCTTTGCCTTGAACTTCGCTCTAAACCAAACTTGAGAGGTAATAAAAGAATACGCTTAGAGCTTAAGATATAAAAAAATATGCTCAGAATTAATTTACCTGCTGTATGTATTATGTAAATAACCTCAAATTTTTTCAACATTTATGTAAAATTTACTTTAAAAAAAGTCACGCCGGGTCTCTTGCCGGCTTTTACCAGGACGGAGGGCTTTTTACGAACCAGTGGTAAAGTAGAAAATTATTTTCGATAAGAATTTCACATGTGATCTTTATTGATTAAAAAATAATTCTATTCTTTTGTAATCTACGCTTCTATGTCACCATTACAGATATCAAGCAAGCAAAGGTCTTATACCATACAGTCTAGTCGAATGTGTATTTTATTCACAAAACTCTTCTCAGTATATAAGTGCGTTATTTTAGGATTCCTTTTATGCTAGGAATTACTACAACCATAATTTAAAATTATATTAACTAGTTGTTTTTATTGTAACGATTTGCCAATTAAGGCAGGCAAAGTTTTTATACCACACAGCCTAATCTGATGTGAATGTTGTTCAAACTGAAATATCTTTAATTTCTGACGTCCTGCAGTAGTATGACTTAAGAAAAAATTATTCAGGATTGCAAACTTTATATTCTTACGTATTTTTTATTTGTAGACAAAAAAAAATTAATAAAATTTTTTGGGAGTTCACTATTGTCCTTTATATAACGTTACATAAAGATTACGGACAAACTTTTTTTTAATTTTCCCGTATCATTGAGGCGTTTTATATTCATAAATGGCACATGAAAAACAATTATTTTTAGACCACGCAACCCGTGTCGGTTGGCCCGTTGCGACCAAACCAAACGCCTGTGTGATTAATCTGTAATTAATTTAGCCACTATCCTTATCATCATGTTTTTTTTATAGGATAAGGTTGACATACGAGCACACAGTCCACCTGATGGTAAGTGGTTGCTGCGGCCCATAGACATCTACATTTATCCTCTGTTACAAATCAAAATGTAGATGCGTTTTCACCCGTGAGGACTAAGATGGAATGCCTCATTTCCAGTAAAAAGGGCCTCCGGCCACCTACACTCACCAAGCGAAACGCAGAGGTAAATCTCTACTTCACGCTGGTTTTCTGTGAGGTCGTGGTACCACCCCGGTTCGAGCCAGCCCATCCATGCGACAGCGAAACCTGCCGCGTGGCTCTACCACTGTTAAACAAAATCATGTTGCATATTTATTAATTAATCACATAATTATATAAAGATCGGCTATTACCTTCTTACTTCAACAAAACCTATTCAATCCTACTTCCCTTGCTTACCTTAAAGAGCGGTTTGAGTTACTTGGTAATACATACTATTTAAGTAAGAGAACGCAATAAGTTGTCATTAACAGTATGAGTTCTTCCGGGTCGATGGTACAAATGGGCGTGCCTCAAGGCTCAATTCTCGGCCCCTTTCTGTTTCTTGTATGCATTAATGACTTATTTTACATAGTAGGAGATAACCATGATATAGTATTATTTGCAGATGACCCTTCTTCAATTTTCAAATTAAGTCGACATTTGCTAAAATACGACGAAGTGAATAGTGCTACATCTAAATTAGTAAATTGGTTCAATGTTAATAATTTGCATTTAAATGCCACTAAAACGAAAAGTATGAAATTTATGACTCCAAATGTCAAACAATTAAATACTAATGTAATTTTAAATGGGGAGAAACTGAGTCTTGTAGATACCACCATTTTTCTTGGAATCACACTAGACGCGAAGCTTCAATGGAGCCCCCATATATCAAAACTAGCAAGCAGACTTATTTCTGCAGCATATGCCGTAAAAAAGATTAGAAGTCTAACTAGTGTTGAAACAGCTAGACTAGTTTACTTTAGCTATTTCCATAGCATAATGTCGTATGGTATTTTGCTATGGGGACACGCAGCTGACACTGAAATTATATTTGTTTTACAGAAGAGGGCCATAAGACCAATTTATGATTTAAAGCGTAAAGAGTCGCTGCGACAAAAATTTAAGGAAATCAATATATTAACTTTAGCCTTTCAATACATTTATGAAAATGTAATGTACGTACACAAAAATAAAAGTAGTTTTACAAAAATAAGTGATATTCATTCCGTAAATACTAGGAACAGACATAAGCTAGTAGTACCAGTTACTCGACTCCATCGAGTCAGTAATTCATTCTTGGGGCGATGTATACGCTTTTACAACAAAATTCCAGAAAATATACAAAATTAGACCTGCTCAAAGTTCAAAAGCTTTATTAAACTAAGTTTGTATAAAAAGGGTTATTATACTATTAATGAATTTATAGATGATAATAACCCCTGGAAATGAGGTGATTGCTACCAAGCTATTTCTAACTTGTTGTGTTGTTAATTTGTGTAACATACATGATTGTAAGCTGTTATTTTTAAAAAAAAAAGGCCTGCTGGGTTTCTTGCTGGTTCTTCCCAGGACAGAGGTTTTTTTTTTCGAACCAGTGGTAATTATACAAAAGAGTGACTTTCAATAAGTATTATTTAGAATCTAAATTGAATAAAAAAGTTTCTGTTTCTGTTTCTGTTTCACTATCGCTCTCTTCGCTCTGATAAAAACCTCACGCTAAAAATTCCATCCCATAACACTTACTTATATTCTAAATATTTTTACGTTAAGGCTTTGATTTCACTTACTTGATTAATCCTTTCTGCTCTCGTATATATATCTATGTTTTTGTATTTAAAATATATTTAAATAATATAATTAAATATATAATATTATTTATCGATTATATAATTAAATATTTGTAGTGTGTGTTTTCCAAAAAGCTACGTTCACCCTAACCCTTTCTCACAGGTCACTTTATCCTCTGCATTGGTTGCATGGTAGAGATCGCTTCTAAGCAATAAGGCCGCCAATACTACTTTTAACAAATTTATGTTTTTGTTTTTTTTTCTCTCTCACATGTATTTCTGGTGTACAATAAAGTATGTATATTTCATTCATTCATTAATTCAAGTACGATAAACATTTTACTTAACAGCAGAAATATTTTCACGCACTAAATTTTACCCGAAATTCGTATCCATTAACAGAGAAAGTGTTTCGTAAAAGGGATCGTGTGGATTCTCTTAAGCTCTTTAGTTATCTAAAGCTTGAACACAGTCAATGCAGCTATATGAATGAGGTTTGAATGATTTGTGTTCTTTAAAAAATAATATGTAATATGCGAGGACCTGGATAATAATAACGACAAGGTTATATTATATTATATTGAATGATAAATTCAATTAATAAACCAATCCTTAATATTTTTTAATTTAAAAATTATGTTTGTCGCTAATTACAGAAAAATATTTAAAAAAATATAAAGACTACCGGAATTTGCTTCCGTCCTCAGATCATATACGTAACCTACGATTAGTAAATATGATTATTTGTTTGGATTTCCCTTTATGGTAGTTAGTTCAACAACAATAGTAACATGCAATATTGTCACGATTTGAAGGGTTTAGGGAGCCATTTTAATTACCCTTACGTTTAAAGGCAACATGGTTCAGGTAACAAAGTCTCCAAGAATTGCAGTGTTCTCTTAAAAAAATATCGAACTCGAGACAGTGATTGAAATAGTAAATTTATATTATAGCTTGAGGTTTTGAAAGGAATTTAGACAATGTATAAAATGCTTAGATCCATCCTATTTGAGAAGGCGATGGCTGCCTTTGTATACTTGTTTTACCTACCTTAAACTATTCCTTTTAATTTTTCATAAATAATATTGTATTGTTAATACAATATTCTTTAAAAAAATTGAAAAAAAGTTGAAGGTGCCCGATGTGTTCCAAGGGTCTTTGGCCGTTACTTCTTAAGGAATTTCATGTTGAAATAGTTTTAAATTAAAAAAAAAACATGTTATCGTTTGAGTAACGCAACGAAGTTTTAATATTTTATATGTTGAGTAATTTCCATTTCATTTCATATTGCTATTTTTTTAATCAGAGTAACATAATTCTTTTACGATTGTCAGTTTTGTGATACTTAAAATAAGATTGCACAAGTCACTACAAAATCTTATTAATAAGATTTTCAAGGTCAGCGTATAGAATGTGTTTTTTTTTTATATGATCAAGTACTTATTATTTTTTAAATATTTTTTTATTATCATTTCAATGAATTTAGTATTACTAATAATATTATATTAAATTTATGAAAAATGATGACATTACGAATTTATAGTTTGGCGAAAATTGCTGTTTAGTACAAACTCTCCAAATCACGAATTTGCTAGAACACTATCAGGATATGCGGTTAGTTCCAAACTTAAATATCAAAACTGAACAACACCAACTAACATAAATGTAACCCTATGTGAACTTAAGTAGACTTAGAGGTTTGATAAATGTTTCATCTTTATGATTTTTGTTTTTTAGTTTTCATTGAAAATCTAACAAAATAAATAAAACAGATTTTTGCTATTACTTTGTTTAAATAATACATTGTAACTTTCGAATGTCATAAAATCAATAAAAAGCATACGAATTATACATTTCTGATATGTTTTTTTTATTTTAATAAGTGTGATAAACGAGCACACAGTTTACCTGATGGTAAGTGTAAGCCGTGGCCCTTAGACATTTATATCTATTCTCGAATAATGATCAAAATTCCTAATGATCGACTGCCTCGTTTCGTGTAAAAAAGGTCTCCTATTTTGTACACTCACCATACAAAACACATCATGAGCAACATTAAGATGCTATTTCAAGCTAGAATTCTGTGAGAGCGTGACCTGACCCATTCTTGCTTTGCAGCATGACTCGGTCACGTAAATTATATCATAATTTGATCATTAACGAATATTGAGGCTAGAAACAATTATGTGAAGCCTTAATTAATTGATGGGTATGATTTAAATTAAAGTTTATTTTCTTCTTTTTAAAGCATTTTAGTAAAAGCTTCTTTTAAAAAATGTTTTTTTACCATTAATATAATTTTAATTTTTTTAGTTATTGCTGGACAGGTTTTTAATTATTTATGTATGTTAATTTAATTCAATGCGTTATTGTTGGTTTTATCTTAACTTCAACATCTTGGATTTTCTTTATCACCAGCAGTTGACTCTTGTCCATTATGGATAGTTGACAGAAACAGAAGCAGGCCTTTTGTTTAAATAACAGCTTACAATCATGTATTTTACACAAATTAACAACACAACAAATTAGAAATAGCTTGGTAGCAATCACCTCATTTCCTGGGGTTATTATCATCTATAAATTATTTAATATTATAATAATCCTTTTTATACAAACTTAGTTTAATAAAGTTTTTGGACTTTGAGCAGGTCATATTTTGTATATTTTCTGGAATTTTATTGTAATAGCGTATAAATTGCCCCACGAATGAATTACTGACTCGATGGAGTCGAGTAATTGGTACTACTAGCTTGTGTCTGTTCCTAGTATTTACAGAATGAATATCACTTAATTTAATCTACAATATTAAAAACTATGATAATAAAAATAAAAAAAAAATAAAACTAGAAACTTAATTATCATATAGTCCTACTCCCTGCGGTATCGTGCCAAGAACGCTGGCTGCGTTTCCCCGCTGAATGGCTATACTTAGCCTTTGAGCAAGGAAAGAACCAGCCCTCTTATCACCAGCAGCAACGACCAGCCGCGGATGGAATTCCTTTAGGAACTTCACCGCACGTGGACCCCACGGACCGATAGTCTCTACAGCAAATGGCACAAATATGTAGTCATCTCTCAGAGACTCATATTTGCGCCACTTACTCAGCTCAGCTGCTTCTGATGCCGCCCCGGCTTTAAACGAGGTACCCCTGAGATGAGAGGCCGCCAGAGTGTCTACGCAAGTAGCATCCCACACTAGGGCTTTACCTCTCTCCCAAGGGACCAATGTCATACATATAATATCACTTATTTTTGTAAAACTACTTTTATTTTTGTGTACGTACATTACATTTTCATAAATGTATTGGAAGGCTAAAGTTAATATATTGATTTCCTTAAATTTTTGTCGCAGCGACTCTTTACGCTTTAAATCATAAATTGGTCTTATGGCCCTCTTCTGTAAAACAAATATAATTTCAGTGTCAGCTGCGTGTCCCCATAGCAAAATACCATACGACATTATGCAATGGAAATAGCTAAATAATAATAATAATAATAATAATAATAATAATAATAATAAGACGTAAGAAACATCCATAGATTGTTAGTATGTTAGTAACAATTTTTCCTAAACTTGTAAGTTAGTATTGTTAGTTTATGTGAATTATGTACAAATTATTTTTTTCGCCCAGTAGCTACCGTCATACAGTGGTGCAGTATGGGGCAGTCGGGCCTGGCAACAATTACCCTTAGGATGCCGTTGTTGCTGGTACGTAAGCGCTGCAGGAGAGACGCTGCTTTTCTACGCATTATGGCGAAAAAGTCATTAGTGTGTACGTCTGCGAACATTTTAGAAGCACTACAGCGCCATGGCAGCCTCAACAGCATTCTAAAAGCGTTGTTATATTGAACACGCAGGGCGCTGTAAGTCCAGCGTGTATAAGTCACCCACAGACCACCGGTATAGAAAGACTGACAGAACGCTTTAAATAAACTTACTTTCACGTCTGCAGTGCACCGGGCGAATCTGCGGGCAAGCATATTGCCTCTTACCGACAACGCTTTGCGCTTTTGCTCAATATCCTCATCATCTCCTAGGTCGCTGGTAACTATATGACCGAGATATTTGAACTTCTGTACGACTTTCAGAGGTAAACCATCGAGACATACGGGTGGCACATGTCGTGGCTTCCGTTTCGGTGCCTTAAATACTAATATTTCACTCTTTTTTGAGTTGTATTTAAGGCCATGCTCCTCCGCATATGTCTCGCAGATAGAAAGCAGTTTCCTCGGTCCTGCTATAGAAGGACTGAGCAGCATCATGTCGTCAGCATAGCTTATGTTGTTGACACATATGTCATCGATGTGGCAGCCAACATGTGTACTGCTAAGTCGTTCAATCAGTTGGTTTACATACAGGTTGAACAAGAGTGGAGAGCTTAAGCCACCCTGCCTTACACCGCATTCCAGCCTGTATTCTTCCGACAGAGCTCCAACCCACCTCACCTGGTTACGCTGGTTAGCATACCAGTATCTTAGTAGAGCCGTGTACTCCGCCGGCACACCCGCGTCCCTCAACTTGCCCCACAGCATGTCGTATGAGACCAGGTCAAAAGCTTTCGATAAGTCGAGAAAACACGCGTACACCGGCGTCCGCCTTACGGTGTAGTATTTGACAGTGTGTTTCAGACAGTAAATGGCGCTCTCCGTCGATAAATTCGGCTTAAACCCAAATTGTGCATCGTTTATTACTACGTATTTGTTGAGACACTCATTTAACAGACTATCAAACACCTTGACTGTAGTGGTTGCAAGCGAGATAGGTCGGTAATTACCCATGTCGGATGTGTCCCCAGTTTTATTTTTAACAACGGGTACTACAATAGTCCTCATCAGTGGCTCGGGTAAGTAAGAGTGACCCAAACACAGGCTGTAAAACAGTGAAAAGACTCGCGGAAGATGCACCCCAGCATATCTGAAGTGTTCGATGCTGAGATCATCATAACCAGGCGATTTTCCTCTTACCATCTCTTTAATTATTTTTTCTATTTTTTTTTGCAGGTATCTTTTCATTTTATTCTGTCATGATAGTCTCAGCCTCGCTCAAATTCAAACCTGAAACGACATTTAAGGGTGACCTTACAGTAAAATTGCATCTGAATGCATCCGCAATATCCTTGTGATTATAAGCACCCCCAACACTCACTGGAAGACTTGGCTTAACATGCATTTTGTTTGTGTTCTTCCAGAAGCTTTTAAAGTCTTTAGAAGAGTGATTTGTCGCAATAATATCCATCTTTAGCTGTTCTTGTCTGTTTTGACACCATTTTAATTTGGCTTTAAAATGCTTTCTAGATTCTGACATCTCTTCAAATACGCGACCCCTGGACGGCTGCCCAGCCATCATCCACTCTTGAAATTTAAGCCGCGCCGCCCGATGTGGGCCCGCGACGTGCTTATTCCACCCCGTCACGTAACCTCCCTTTTTTCTACATGTATCCCTATATGTACGAATTGCTGCCAGTGATAGTATATTTATAATATTACCGTACATATTATAAAGTACAGCGTGATGTTCCTTGTTACTACAAAATGTATCACAAGTCTCTGAGTTCATCTGGAAGATCTATAATTCTCAAGTTAGTGTGACAAAAATCGTGATACAGTTTTATCTGTTGTGGAGTCCTGTTGCCCCAAGTAACTCGGTTCACAGGTTTTCCCATTAAACTAGTTTTACTTTAAACTAACATTAAACTAGTCTAGCTGTTTCAACACCAGTTAGACTTCTAATCTTTTTTACGGCATATGCTGCAGAACTAAGTCTGCTTGCTAGTTTTGATATATGGGAGCTCTATTGAAGCTTCGCGTCTAGTATGATTCCAAGAAAAATGGTGGTTACTACAAGACTCAGTTTCTCCCCATTTAAAATAACATTAGTATTTAATTGTTTGACATTTGGAATCATGAAATTCATACGTTTCGTTTTAGTGCCATTTAAATTCAAATTATTAACACTGAACCAATTTACTAATTTAGATATAGCATTATTTACTTCGTCATATTTTAGCAATTGTCGACTTAATTTGAAAATTAAAAAAGTGTCATCTGCAAATAATACTATATTATGGTTATCTCCTACTATGTAGGGTAATTCATTAATGTATACAAGAAACAGAAAGGGGCCGAGAATTGAGTCTAGAGGCACGCCCATTTGTACCATCGACCCGGAAGAACTCATACTGTTAATGACAAATTTTTGCGTTCTCTTACTTAAATATGAAATAATTAATTTAAGAGCATCACTTCTGACTATCAAATGATCCCTAGACTTTGCCAAGATATAACTATTTAAAATTGGTATGGAGGCTATCTTCTTTTCACTTGAATTATTTTCACCACCGCTGGAATTTACCAGGGTGTAGGACGATTATGTAAGATGATTAAAAACCCCGCTAAGTTTTATCGTTTGGTCGGGTAGTAGTACACCATCTCAGAGAAGAGCTGAACGCGGACGTCATTTTGTTTGTATTTTTCTCAACGAAACCCTTTCATTTGATATCCATACCACGGGGGTGAATAATAAACATAGTCTGCCTTCTTTGAAAATCCACCATATTCGATTTAAAATGACGTAAATTTTAAATTTGTGTTCTTCTTAGCAAGCCACTTCATTTGATATCCATATCATGTGGGTGTATAAAAAAAAACATAGTCCGCGATTTTTAGGTGTCCACCATATTGGATATAGAGTGACGTCATTTTATTTTCGTATTTTTTCTTGCAACTCTTTGCATATTTTATCGCATCTACTACGGGGAGTGCTCTGAGGAATTATTCGGAATAATTTCAGCAGCTCATTTTCACCATATCACATGGCGACAAAACTCGCAATACCATTTGGATGATTGGCGGTCTACGACTGTACGATTTGGAAGAAGTTTTCTTCCTTCTACAACTTCCTTGTAGAATCGATTATGGCTAGTGATTTTCCAGACCAATACGACTTAGGAGTAGGCTCTTTTCTTGAAGGACCTTCAAGAAAAAAGCCTACACCTTTTTAAAAGTCCAGCAACGCATCTGCAATTCCCCTGGTGTTGCAGTTGTTAATGGGCGGCGGTAATTACTTACCGTCAGGTGAGCCTATGAAAAAAACGTTTTCATTAGATACCCATATCATAGGAGTCCATAGAAAATAACTAGACCGCAATCTTGACCCGTCCGCCATATTGGATTTAGGATGACGTCACTTAGCTAACCATGCATTGCCATCAAAAGTAAACACCTATACTAAATTTTAGCTCAAACGGTTGAGGATATCTGCTTTAAAATTCAGTTACAAGATTTGACCCCAACAATGTATGTTACGTTGCAAAATAAACAAAAGCTTTTAAAAAATTGTACACATTTAAAATATATCCAGGTATATAAATATAAACTGCGATTAGGTGAATTTGGTGTTAACAAAAGTTAAAGTGGGTTTTCAGGACCATTTGCTTAAAAGGTCGTTTTATTCAGGTAATTTTGTTGAGCATTCCGCACGGGGTCATTATGGTAATTGCCTTTTTCATTTGCTTAGTTATTTAGTGTTATTTTATTTGATTGATTATTTTATTATATTTATTTGATTCGATTTTCAATACTTCTATTATATTTATTTTAGCAAATTTTTTATTCTAACAATTATTGCTTCTGGTTTGTAAACTGCTGAAAACCCGAACGCAATTTATTTTTGAAAATGACCAACAATATGGCTAAATTTACTTTTCTACTGATGACTTGATTATTGACTAATTGAATTAGGCTTCTTCTTCTGCGGATATTTTCAATAGGGGTTTAATCCCGTAGAGAAATTCTGAGCAAATTAATTTTCACCGCCCGCTGAGTGACTTTGAGTTTCCACATACGGCGAGTGAAGAGTGAAGGACTACGTGTCGGTTGTGAAAGCCATCACGTATGAATATGATGAAGTGAGAATAGGCCGGCTATTTAGCTCGAATAACAAACAATCGATGAGGGATGATTGGCAACAAAAAGGTGAAAATAAAATCATGATTTTTTTATAGAATAAGGGTGACAAACGAGCACACAGTCCACCTGATGGTAAGTGGTAGCTGTGGCCCATAGACATCTACATCTATCTTCGTTTGCGAATTATAATGCAGATGCGTTGTCACCCATGAGGACTAAGATGGAATGCCTCTTTTCCAGTAAAAAGGGTCTCCGGTTCTCTACACTCACCATACGAAACACAGCAGCATGAAGCTGCAATTTTACGCTGGTATTCTGTGAGACCGTGTTCCTTCCCCGGTCGAGCCGACCCATTCGTGCTACGACTATATTATTGGCTCTACCACGTGTATATATATAAAAAGATAGATAAAGTTCAATTAAATTAATAAAAAAAACATCGTAATTATTATTCAATTGGTTATCCGGGGCAGTTTAATCACGTCAAAAAAGTATAATTTTTATACCTGAAATAAAATTGTTATGAGTTGTCATGAGTCATGAGTTGAAACGATGAAAAATTGTATATTAAAGTCGGATCAGGCACAAAAAACCTTAACTACATCAATATTCATGAAGCTCCTTCTAAATTATAGGCAACAAAATTTCAGTATTATCTGTCAGCATGTTATGTCAGTTCAGTGTTAAATGCTTCTTTGAATACTCAATTGAATTATCTACGTTGTGCAAAATTTCGATATTATTAATTGTTGTAAATATCCGAAGAATCAGGTCATATTTCATCAAATAGTAGTGAGTGGCTCGTTCTTTTGTTAAGAAAAGATAATTAGGGATAAACAAGGAATAAACAATGCTTTTTCTATTTTACAAAACCACATAATTTCGAAAAAAAAAAAGAAATAAGAAGAGGCATACAAACCTGAGTTATATTACTATGTTGTATTAAGTTCATTAATTCATTCATTACAGCCAACCCTAATAGTCCCATGCCGAATTTAGGCATCCCCGATTTATTGCGTCAAAGGGGAGATTTTGCCATGGTTGCCACCACTGGTAGAGAGTAACCGCAGTTTTTTTTATATTTACAGTATTTTCGACAAGATCCTGCTGCCCATCTGCTGTTTCAATTTCCGCTATGTTAACTCTTAACACCATGGATTGATATGGGGTAGCGGATTCTCTTATTCTGTATTTTTTAGGCGTAAGTCAATTGATTATACTCATTTAGTTTTCGAAAGATGACTTTCACAGTTACCGTTACCCTTACAGCCTATCAAAAGTCCACTGCTTAACATAGGATTCTCCCATAGATTGCCTCATAGGGACAAAGTGTACCAACCAACATAATATTGCATAACTGAAAGTTGTTGTTTAATTTTAGTGATTACTATATAATAATAATAATAATAAAACTTTAGACAAAGTTCCATATTATATTGGTTAGTAAAATTAAATTTTTATATTCCTTGTTAGTTAAATTGCTTAAAATCTTAGAAAAAATATCATACATTTAAAAAGAATTAAGAGCAAAACTTACTAAAATTACTTTAAAAAAAATACACTTTATTCTTATTTACTACGATTTAACATTTTAATGCTTATGCATGTGCACGTGAATCCAGTGTTTTAAAAGCGGAGAGTCCCACCTATCGGCTAAAGCTCTTAGTATGCTATTAGAAGAGTCTCTAATACGAAAAAGAAGCGAGGCGCATCTCTTTTGCATTATAGCATAAAAGTCGTCTGTACGTGCCTCCGCGAACTTAGTAGATGCACTACAATGACGAACTAATCCCTTCAAAATCCTAAAGGCATTGATGTATTGAACGTGCAGTGCACTAAACGTCTGCTGCGTGTACCTAACCCACATGTCACACGTATAAAAGGTTTGACATACGCTTTGAAGAGGATTACTTTAACCTGTCTAGTGGACTTAGCGAATCTGTGAGTCAGCATCTTGCAACGGACTGCCAGTGCTTTGCGTTCTCTCTGAATATCGCGGTCATCGATCATGTTTTTTGTGAGCCAGTGCTTCAGATACTTGAACTTAGGTGCTCTTTTTATCTGTCCCACATAAATTAACAGGTAGGACTCTTAGCGTCTGCCCCAAAAATCATTAGCTAATTCTTTATGGCGTTGTATACAAGCCAAGTGTTTACAAGTGTTTCACAAATTTTGACTAATTGTCTTAATGCTCTGATCGATGGGCTCAACTACACAATATCGTCCGCATAGTTTTTTTACGTGGTAGAGCCATGCTGCAGCTATATTACTGGTATAGTTGTAGCACGAATGGGTCGGCTCGACCGGGGAAGGACCACGTTCTCACAGAATACCAGCGTAAAATTGCAGCTTCATGTTGCTGTGTTTCGTATGGTGAGTGTAGAGAACCGGAAACCCTTTTTACTGGAATAGAGGCATTCCATCTTAGTCCTCACGGGTGACAACGCATCTGCATTTTGATTCGTAATCGAGGATAGATGCAGGTGTCTATGGGCCACAGCAACTACCTACCATCAGGTGGACTGTGTGCTCGTTTGTCACCCTTATCCTATAAAAAAAAATATGTTATTTATATTGACTCCGTCTATTGGACATCCAATATATAATAATTATCCAAAAAAAAGCTCGTTTAGAAAAAAGAAAAGCCTTAATAATCTTGTATATAAGTAATGTCCTCCAGACCAAATTTTGATCATGGCAGCTAGTCTCAACAAAGACTATCCATCAGGGTAGGATACGAGTGAGAACGCAAGTTTGCACTCTTTATCCTCCCATTCTTACAAATCCATAGGACAGCAATACCAGACACCACTTAACTAATGAGGCATAATTTTTCTTAGTGGATTATCAATCAATCATTTCACATTGATAAGGTTATATGAAATCCGTTAATAACGCTATATCCTTAAAATAGCTCTAGGGTCAATTTATGCGGCACTGACTATACTATTTCATACTATTTAAAGTCCAAAAGAGACTTGATAGAGAGCCGTGGTAGCTCAGGGGCTACCATAGCGTTTGCCTTACATTTCATAGTACAAGCAGACCGGGTTAGAGCGTGGCAAACACTGACCTCTATATATGGACTGGCTATACACCGTGACATAATAAAGCAATTTTATTTCCACCATTTTGGCGCTGACAGCAGAAGTGAACATCCACGAAACTATTAGTAGAGATAATAAGCAGTGTGATAAAATATATCGATAAAAAATCTATACCCAGGCCTACACATAACGTCCATTCTACTTAATATGCATCATATTTATATATTGCCATACATTAAATAAATGTATCAATTAATATCTAGGCCTTAGAAGCAAGCTTTATACCTAATAAAAAACAATGTTGGTCTTTCTACGTTTTTATTCGTAACTACAGAACAGATTTTGGTCCACGTTTCATCATTGGTTCATTCGCGAACCTTAAATATTTAATTAATACTGGAAAATATTCAACTGGTGTAAATTAACTATACAAAATAAAAATAAAATTACGATTTTGCAAATAATTTACTGTCAACTGTTCATTCAGTTCTAGTATTATAAAAAAACAAATAAGCTGATTAAATAACGACTATTCTAATTATTTACAGGTCTTTTCACAAACATAATTAACTATAACTTCTAATATATAAAGATTTATGTTGGTTTGTTCGTAACATATGCCATATCGTTCATCAGATTACGGTAAAACTTTTTCAACTTATTGCTTGCACTTGCGCGAAGGTTATAGGCACAGTACAATTAACTTACATGAGGCGGCGTGCGTATCGTACTGACAATTTATTTGAAAGTTATAGCTCATTCAATTTCTATAATTGTATTATCATTCCTAAAAAAAAACAAGCAACATTGCGCCGGGTACCATCTAGCAAGATATAAAAATATATTAAACTTTAAATTACATAGTTATCAGTTATTTGCAACTTCATTTTCGAAATTCAATTTACTATGTTAAAAAACTATAATAAACAAAAACAAGTAAAACTGAAAGTATCATACAGTCTTACTCTCCGAGGTATAGTGCCAAGAACGCTGGCTGCATTTCGTCTCTGATGGCTATACTTAGCCTTTGAGTGAGAATATAAGCAGCCCTCAATCACCAGCAGCAACGATCAATTGCGGATAGTTTTTTTTTTTTAGAAACCTTAACGTATGTGAACCCCACGGACTGATAGTCTCTACAGCAAATGGCACAAATATGTACTCATCCCTCAGAGACTCATATTTGGGCTACTTACTTAGTTCAGTTGCCTCTGATGCTGCCCTTGCTTTAAACGAGATGAGACGCTGCCAAAGTGTATCCGCAAGTAGTTTCCGACACTAAAGCTTTATATCTCTCCTAAGCATTCAAAGTAATACCGTCGGGTCTCATCGTCTCAAAATTATCTACAAAGCTCTAAAACCAGGGGAAAACTTATAGAGACACGAGCACTTCAGATGACATCGTTCAAAGAACCGAGACGGGCAACATTACATTAAAGAATACCATATTAATATTAAATATTTTTATTATTGTTAAATAACCATATAGTATAAAAATTGTATAAACGGTGGATTCAACCAAGTACCACGTTACTGCGTTGTTTCAACTCAAACGTGGAGTAGCCAATACTGAATATTGTTACTAGGGTTTGTGAATCAATATGTTGCTATTATATGCTATGCTATAACATTTGATAACTATCTGATGTCGGCGACTTTAGTTGTTAACAAATATGGGTAGAAAAGAACCTCGATAACTTTTATAGTCGAGACACTTGACAACCCTATTGAATTTCATTGTTTATCGAAACTCAGTAATATAAAGTCAAACATCGAATTACGAATAATTACGACTAACGAGTAAGATTAGTAACAAATTTTTAAGTACCTATGTTATCAAATACTTATTTTTTTGGTATTAACTGTAAATTCACTTACTTGTGGGATAATGATTTCTTATATTGAACTAAGGTGTTTCACGACCCAATGTCATAGTTAACCACGGCTACCTCCAGATTTAAAGTTATTAATTTTTGTTTCGATCTACGCAGTATGAACTTACAGTATCTTTCAGTCTTGTAGTTGTATGCTTGGGTTATTACCTTGGGGTAATAAACCCAAGGGGTTTAATTTTATTAATTATAGGATCCCAAGCAGATGATAGCACTCAGTCATCTTAAGAAATTAGGATGTTTTTTTGATTTCAATAGTCTCGCGAATCATCCTTGGAAGGAATCGGTATTCTTTAGCGAGGATTTGTGGTCTATCAAATCTAATGTAGTGACGGGGGCGATCCTGTACGTGTTCACAGACTGCAGACTCCCGGAGCGTCGATTCACATCAGCTATGTGTTCTTTAATGCGGGTTTTTATGGATCTTTTAGTTTGTCCTATATAAGAGAGACCACATTCACAGTCAAGCGTGTACACTCCTGTATCTTGCAGAGGGACATTACACTTGACTGATGGTAAAAACTGACTAATCTTCTTCGGCGGCTTGAAGTATGTTTTAATGTAAGAACGCTTCAGATGTAGCCGATCTTGTCAGTGACACCTCAGACATATGGCAGTACATCAGGCACTCGCTCTACTATAGCCGGCTTCACTCGTTCACTGTGACGAAGGCGTGGGACCCGAAGCTTGTTGTCGTGCAAAACATGCTTGACGTGTTGGATCTCGGCGGCCAGGTTTTTACTGTCACAGATCCCTCGTGCTCCTTGTAGCAAGGATTTACCCACCAAAGCTAACTGTGAAGGATGGTGATGAGAACAAACAGTGTGGCTCAAGGTGTTATCAGGATTCCGAATGTCGAACACATCTAGAAAAGAAAAGACCAGATGGTATACCACCTATAGTTCTAAAGGCTTGTGCACCTGAGTTGTCTTCTGTGTTGTCACGCTTGTTCCGCCTCTCATTTAGGACTGGAATAGTGCCAAAATCCTGGAAACTGGCCAACTAGCAGCCTGTTCAAATAAAAGGTAGTCGTGCCGACCCTGCCAATCATCGGTTAATCTCAATTACCTCCATACTCTGCAAGATTATGAAGCGTATATTGAATACCCGCTTAGTGACCTACCTAAAAGAGAATGACCTCCTTAGTGAGGGGCAATATGGGTTTCGCCGAAATCGGTCAGCTGGGGACCTTCTAGCGTATGCCACACACGTATGGGGCAAGGTACTGTGTGTGTAGTGTGGAAGCAATTGCTGTTTCCCTTGAGATCTCGAAGGTCTTTGATAGAGTTTAGCACACTATCATTTTGAGTATGCTTCCAGCGTACGGCTTCCAATCCCCTGGTCTGATTGAATTGGTAAAGGACTTTCTGTGTGAACGGTCTTTACGGGTCGTCGTCGATGGCTGCTCATCCGATCCTATGGCGACTAACGCCAGTGTTCCTCAGATCCTATGGCGACTAACGCCAGTGTTCCTCAGGGGTCCGTTCTTTCCGCAACTCTCTTCCTGCTGAATATTAATGATCTGCTTATGCCCGGTATATATGGGTATGCAGACGATAGCACAATTGTTGAGAGATACCAACCAAGTCTTCGGGCCAGTCGGGATCAAATCCAGTCTGAAAGAGAAGCTATGGTAGAGCGTGTGTATTTCACACTACAGGTAGTCCCCGAAAGAGGCGATGCCAATCTTGTGAAGTTCAACGCCTCCAAAATACAAGCGTGTCTCTTCACTGCAAAAAGGAGCCAGCTCACCTTGGCTCCTTCTTTCCGAAATATATCACTGAAGTATACCGACTGCCTTCAGTTGTTAGGCTTTGAAATATCCTCAAATTTGAACTTCGGGCGGTTCATTGAGTCCAAGACCAAAGCAGCTGCAAGGAAGCTGGGAGTACTTGCAAAGGTGCGGCGGTACTTCACGCCGGGACAACTGCTTACTTTATATATAGCGCAAGTCCGGTCGTGCATGGAGTATAGCTGCCATATATGGGCTGGTGCTGCAAAATGCCACCTAGCAGCTTTTGACTCGATGGAAAGGCGTGCTAAGAGGCTTATTGGTGACCCGAATTTGGTTAAAACTAATTTTACCAGCCTCGAACACAGACTTAAAGTAGCCAGCCGTTTGGTTTTCTACAGGATGCATTGCGGAGAGTGTGCGCAGGATTTGCATAATTTTATTCCTTCCTCTCCCTTCCACCGTCGGATAACCAGACGTTCGGCCAGTCTCCACCCTTTCGTTGTTGACTTACCACGCATTCGAACCAAACGGTTCGCCACGTTCATCATACTTACAGCAAATGAGTGTAATAAGTTGCCAGCATCTGTCTTTCCATCCGATTACAGTGTGGGTGTTTTCGAGGCAAGAGTGAATAGGTTTTTGTTAAGTCAGTGCGCTTCACCATCTTAAGCTATATCACCACTTACCATCAGGAGGGATCGTAAATAAGCGTTGGCTTAGTAGAATATTAAAAAAAAGCTAAAGAATTGTTTGCCTCCAACTCCATTGTGAACTGAATTTTAGAATTTATGGAGTTAAGATGGTCTAAAAATGCAGTTACTTTATCTAGATGTAGACACTTTCACAATTCTATCATCTTAGGAGCAATAATATTAAATAATAATTATGACAAAGTATTAGTATAAATAAAAAATAGTATAAAAATATATAAAGTATACAGTTAGCGCTACAATCTATCGCAAGTCTACTGATGAACATAAGCCTTTGCCATAGTTGCCACGCTTGGCAGGTGGGCTGGCGACCGCAATTTTTATTTTCTAACTCTTATCAAGAAGATGCTGTTGCTCATATCTTATGCACATATGGATAGATATGGGCTAGTGAACGCCACGATAAAAGTATTCAATAACATAAGTATACAATAACACATGAAATATAACATTTTTACTATAAAGAATTATGCACTAGTAAGTGAAGACAGAAAAACTTTTTCTTAAAAGAAAGAAAAGGAACCGATAATTGCACGAAGCCGTATTTTATATCTGAAAATGTCCTTTCGCCGACCCTATTTCTTGATTATCAGCTTGGGGTTGATAATGAAACTTGTGAAAGCTTTAGACAACGAAGCTGAAGCTTTCTAACAGTTTAGTCAAATATTTCCAAAGTTATCAAAAGCAAAGTTAACCTCTGGAATTATTGTTCGTCCATTCGTCCAAAAAGAACAATTATTTTTTTTTTGAAAGAAAAGAAATCGTATATTTTATAATAAATTCAAACTTTAAATTTTAAGTTCACAAATTAAAAATGTTAAAGCTACTCTTCACAAAGCCGCAAAGCTGCTTGTGGAAAATGGACGGCCTTGTCTTTGTTTCGCAGATTCTGCCTACAGTTCACACAAATTGCGTGATTTAAGCGGAAATTAAACACAGTTCAAAGGTTTCAAATGTTCATTACGAAGCTGTTTACGGTTTCAAAGGTAACCAATTTCTTATCTGACTACGGTTTTTGTTTTGAACAAATATTATTCCTCTGTGGCACTTCTTTTCTGTCTAGGAGAACTTCTGAGTTGTAACACCTTGATGCTATCACTGCTCTGTTCCGATATGAAGTATAGCAGAGCCAGTACATTAACAGGCTTTGAGGCATTTTATCATAGTTCTCAAGGATGTCAACGGATCCCTGTGGCAATTTGAGTTTGTTTTTTAATCAACATGCAAGTTATGCTGATGTTAATGAGGCCTTAGCATTCATTACGCATACACCGGACATATTATCTTGCCATGGAAAATATCAGGGATATATTAAGACCCTTAATAGATAGTTGGTTAATAGTTATTTAATAGCTTTACCCTATTTTATCCGTACCAAAACACACTAGCGAGGAAGATGGACGCAGAAAATACGAGACATCTGGTAATACGTCTGATCCGCTTGCAATGCGTGGTGATTTCTGCAAATACTCTTAACTACAGAGCAGATCTGATGTTCTGATCTTTATCGTAGAGAAGATACTTTAATCACTACACCATGCAAGCAGATTGTAGACCCAATATCAGACGTCTGATGTGGTGAAAGAAAAAATATAATGTAGTTTTTTTTTCAATTATACCTTGTAATCAGTTAGAAGAGGAAAGGCCTAATTAGTATCTAACGTCCTCCAGCTGCAAATGCAAAACTGCAGGAAATTAAAAGGAAGTTGCATATTATTTGAATACTATTAAAACCTATAAAGTCCACTGCTGATCATAAGTCTCCCCATAGATTGCCTCATGAGGGAATATGTTTCTTAGTTACCACGCCTGGTGAGTGGGTTGGCAACCGCATTTTATTTAATACTAGATGTTCCCCGCTAATTCGCTAACGTGGATTTTTTTTGCACGGAACCTTAAAATAAAAGTAAATAAAAGTACTCACTGGTTCACGGGTTTTTGCGTGATGCATGTTTACTCCAAAATAGCTCGAAGATGATAGACTGATATATAAGCTATATTATTTTAAAGTATCATTAAAATCCATTCAGTAGTTTTTGCGTGAAAGAGTAACAAACACCCATATATCATCAAAAACTTTTACATTTATAATATTAATAGGATTTTTAGTCAGCTGTTATCAGAAAGAAGCTGCTGCTCGTCTCCTGGTCAGTTTCTCTGTATCGCCTTACGACGAGCTGAAAGGCAATGTGAATATTTTTTTAAGACAGAAACCTTAGCCGTAACATAATACATATTGATAACAAAATCATGACGAACCTATAATAAATAAGAAATATTATTAATAAGCACTTTTTAAACTTCAAATAACAGCCGTCACAGAATTTACTTATTTGAGTTAGTTCTATAACAAGGATATTTATTAATTCTACGTAAAAGTAAGTAAAGAAATATTCAGAGTCTAAATTTCTTGGAATTAAGGTCTTAAGAGTCAAATAAAGTCGTCTCAGTGCTATGTCTCATAAACTCTTAACGTTTCAAGCTTAATGAATGCAGCACTCGTCAGATTACAAAAGCCCCTTTCAAGACAGAATGTTTTATGAAAATGATAATAATAATTGACAGTTTCACAAGTTAAGGTTAGATAAATATTATTTTATGTTGTCATCAATTTTTATATACAAAATTGTGTGGTGGTTGCTTTCGAATATTTCGTTTTATTTACCACGCGCTTGGTTAAACAAAAAAAAAAACTAACGGCTTTTGTTTTTTCCATGCATCGATGCACAATCAAATAAAGATCTGTTAGTAAAAATAAGAGAGCTTTATGATGGAATAAAGCAGAAATATGAAAAGTAAAGTATGATCAAATATTTTCATTTCATATTTCTGCTTTATTCCACCATCGACTTTTAATATTCAAGTACTTTAAAGAATCAATATCCTTTGTCAATTACACTTTCGAACAAGTTGGTCTAGTATCTCTCGGTAGAGAGTAATTATGTTCTATGCTTAATATGATCGTGTGTAATCATCTTATTGGTAGATTTATAGCTGACAAAATGTTCTATAGACTTAAAAATTCTGATGTCTAGTAGCGTTAGGCATGGATAGCTTGTAATAGTTAGAAACGTTTTATATAGGTTTTATTTTGAATATTTCATTTTGGTACTGCATTATTAATTATTTTATAGTTCCTAAGCTTAAAAATCACAAAATATATTCATAGGTTTAAAAATTAACAAAAATACTGATTGATAGCCGATATGAATAGGACTTATTATTTTATCAGGCATACATATTATGCAATATAATATGTCATCACAATCACGCAAAACGTTTTCGCAAACTACTAATACATTTAAATATATAAAAAATTGTTAAAAATATCAGCAATTTTCTCAATTAGTGTTGTGTTTTATTAATACGATAAGTCACTATTTATCTGCTTTTCTTATACTTTAACTATTTATCTAGTTTAATGTTATTAAAAAAACAGATTAAAACGTATTGATTAGCGATTGTGTCACGTGTGGCTATAGTGTTAAACTACGTGTTTTTCTTTTTTAAATATTTATTGTTATATTTTTTGACCATTTTCTATGAATAAAACCTGGTGAAGTAATTCGGGATATTTGTTATAAAAAAAAACTATAAATAAGTAAAAATATTTATTTTAAAAGATACAAGTTTTCATCTTTAAATACAAATTCAACTACATCAAATTTCATTTGGAAATGAAAAATCTGAAATCAAAAGATAAGATACGAGAATTACTGTACGTGCTAAGTATCATAATTAGTTTATTCAAAATAACATCTTCATTCAAGACTTTGCTTAACTAATTATATGCTTGACGTGTTTGACTTTCTTAGAATAAATAATTAATTTTCAATCAATCTGCTTTTCATGCAAACATAGATAAAATATTAATTGCGAGTTTTGATAAAAACATAAGATTTAATAAAATAATTTATGCGTAATTGTAATAACTATTTTTTTTTTTATAGAAGAGGGGGCAAACGAGCATGCGGCTCACCTGATGGTAAGTGATTACCGCCGCCCATGAACAACTGCAACACCAGGGGAATTGCAGATGCGTTGCCGGTCAGATTCTACAAGGAAGTTGTGCGAGGAAGAAAACATCTTCTAAATCGCACAGTGGTGGACCGCCAATCATCCAGATGGTGTGGATGGTATCGGGAGTTCTGCCGCGATGTGCGTTCGTGAAATTTGGCGGCTGGGATTAATCCGAACAATTCCTCAGAGCACTTCCCATGGCAAATGCGAAAGAAAATGCAAAGGGATGCAACATCTCTTCGCAGTGCCAATGAATCGAGCCGATCGGAAAGGACTCGATCGTCGACGATTCTAGCCGCTCTGCGCTGGATACGGTCAAGTGGAAGGAGCTGGCACTGGGGAGCCCCTGCCCAGTGATAGGAACAGTATTCCATGTGAGGCCGAACCTGCGCCTTGTAAAGTTGCTGGCGGTGTGCCGGCATGAAATACTGTCCCGCGTTGCTGACCACGCCAAGCTTTTTAGAGGCCAATTTGGCCTTCTCTTCCAAGTGACCACGAAACTGCACGTCACTCCATATGTTGACGCCGAGGATTCCAATACTGGCCAAAGCAACAAGGGGAGTGCCATGAAACTAACTAAAATAGTGACTTAATTTATTATTAACATGAATATTTTATTTTTATTTTATTACGAATAAGCATCTTTTTTTAAAATTACCTGTTTACTTTGAATGCTAAGTATTACACGTATCAACGTTTGAAGAATCTTTTATAAATAGTACTAGAAGTACTGATATTTGCTTTTGAAGTATAAAAGGCATTCCAAATGATAAGGTAATTTATGTTAAAAGCAAGTAGATTCAATTTAAATAGGAATATTGGATTATCGAACGAAAGTTCTGGGTTTGATCCCCGGTCGAGAGTTAATTCCATAAAAGTTCGGTTATAGATTATTTTTTTAATTCAGAAGCGGTTCTATATAAATTTGGAGAAAAATTTTTACCATAAGAATGGGAAAATATAGATAAAGTTTTTAATGTGTACATTAAAAATTGTTGTAGATTCAAAAGAAAAGACTAAAATAATACTGTAAAATTTGAGTTATTTTTTTTTAAGATTTTTTAAAAGATTTAAAATTGTTGTAGAAACAAATGAAACGAATAAAATAATAACGTATGTAAATGCAAATTTTACTTGAAGTAAAAGTGAATATAAAATAAATCGAATTTATATCCCATATTTGATATTTGTTATTATCTTTAAAAGGTATTAAAATAATAAATTTAACGCGATAAAATCCGTAAAAAATAGTTTTATTCAAGGTATTATTTCTGATTACGAATGAAATAATTTTGAAAAGAAAGATATAAACACTAAAAAATGCAAATGTTGTTATGGATATGACCCTGATAGACTAAAGTTTTGAATAGTTTGGTAAATGATATTATTAAATTATTTAGGCAGTTAAAATAAATGAGTATGTAGGTAATGTAAGAAAAAAAATATGCCAACGTCATGAAGATTAAAACAGCAAAATTTATTTTGGTTAACAGTGATGTAATGTGTAGTGAAAATGTCTATCTATGTAGTTAAAGGTCTATCTTTTCGGGCTGTAATTAAATATTCGGCTATTTTATTTCATTATTTATCATAATTAGTTCTAAATATACATCAAAGTCTATCATAAACCAACACGCGTAAGTAAATTAACGGAAGAGACGTTAATTTAGTTATTATAGAATAAACTTTGATTAATAGAAAACTAACAACGCTTATTACATTTACGTAGTCTGGACGTGGCGTAGGTCAACGCCTGCTTGTTGGTTTGGACGAGTGTAATTACATTTCGGAAGAAATCACGTACATTATCCGTTATTAGCTCTGTCCCGCGGTTTTATCCACGTATATTACGCGTCTGAGCCGCGCGACTTAACACTTCGCTTAAAGTTAAATGTATATACGTCCTATATATGTACGTCCCGCTGATGGGCATAGGCGTCCTTTCACTTCTGAAAGGGTTTTAGGGGAACAACGTATCCGTCGCGCTGCCCCTATGCGTGTTGGCAGATTGCATATGTATTCCAAATATATATATTTTTTGTTTCTCAGACATGCAGGTTTTCACTTCACCACCGAGCACGTGGTAAATGTAATGGCACGTGGATACCTCGCTTACGCCCATATATTATGACACCTCGCACACTGGCTTTCACTGCTAGTTTCTCTTACTAATGTACCTAGTCAGGTCATAAGTATTGTCACACAGTAAAAACTTTTCTTTTAGAATGCTGGCCACAAAAAAATTTATTGAATTCGAATTTCGAATTGTTCATGAAAATAAAACTGTATACTTTTTAGAATTTTACTCATTTTAAAATATGGAGTGGACGCCTAAAGAAGACCGTGTTGCAGTTATTGCGTTGCATCGTTGCGGTTACGCGCCAATTCAAATTTTTGACATTCTGAAAAATTTGAATATAACCAAAATATTCATTTATCGTACCATCAAACGATACAATGAAGACTCTAGTGTAGACGACAGATCAAGAAGTGGTCGCCCTCGGTCTGTTAGGACTCCAGCAGTGATAATAGCTGTGAAGGCGCGAATTCAAAGAAATCCCAAACGTAAGCAGAAACTGTTGGCCCTTCAGATGGGGTGCTTAACCCCATCTGAAGGGCCAACAGTTGAAAATGTGGACCACGGTGAAAATGGTGTTAAATGAAGACTTAGGACTTCGGGCATATCGAAGAAAAACACATCGTTTGAACATCGTTTGAATGCTCGTCTAATGGACCTGAGACTGAAGAGATGCCGCGCTTTGTTGAAGCGGTACGCGGGAAAAAAATATCGGGAAATTCTTTTTTCGGATGAAAAAAATTTTACCGTAGAAGAGAGCTACAACAAAAAAATGATAAGGTGTACGCACACAGTAGTGAGGAAGCGAGCAACCGTATTCCGCATGTCCAACGAGTTCATTTTCCATCCTCGCTCATGGTATGGTTGGGAGTTTCTTATTGGGGCTTAACAGAGGTACATTTTTGTGAGAAAGGTGTATAAATGAATGCAGTTGTGTATCAAAATACAGTCCTGACGAACCTTGTGGAACCTGTTTCTCATACCATGTTCAATAACAGGCACTGGGTATTCCAACAAGATTCGGCGCTAGCTCATAGAGCGAAGAGTACACAAGACTGTCTGGCGGCGCGTGAAATCGACTTCATGCGGCACGAAGACTGGCCCTCTTCCAGTCCAGATTTGAATCCGTTAGATTACAAGATATGGCAAAACTTGGAGGAAAAGGCGTGCTCAAAGGCTCATCTCAATTTGGAGTCACTCAAGACATCCTTGATTAAGGCAGCCGCCGATGTTGACATGGACCTCGTTCGTGCTGCGATAGACGACAATCTGCGCGGCCAGATTGAAGGCCTGTATTCAAAATCACGGAGGTCATTTTGAATAAACTTTAGTGTCATAAGATTCTATGTTTTGTTAAGTTCATTTTGGTGTATAAATGGTTACATAATGAATAAACTTGTTTCAATTATTTTATATTAAACATGTGACAGAATTTCTGACCTGACTAGGTAATAAAGCGGAAGAGCTTTTTTTGTTTGTTTAATGGACACACGCTAATCTCTGGAACTACCTGTCCGATATGACAAATTCTTTTTGCATATTATATCCAAATTCACGAGCAATAGTATAGGTTAATATTAGGATACACCTCTCAGCTAGCATTAAAATTAATTTTTGTTAAGCAAGTGTACAAAAAAAGCGCTAAAGAAATGCTTTATCCGCGTGAGCTGGCGTAGTGGTTAGTAACGTTAATACAATGTCCTATAAATATATAGATCTTTACTTCATCTAAAAAAAAGTAGGGGTACTATATTAGAGCGTTATTATACATAAATGTATATGTGTATATTATGGTATGAAACCCTTACAAACGAAATTTACTTTCTCATCAAGACAATTTTATAACGATAAACATTTCTCGTTATAGCATGTTATTTAGACTTAGTTTAAAAGATAATGAAAAATTAAAATAAGTCAATACTAGGCTCGGCGCGCGAGCGACATACAGCCACATAATGAGAACCGACAGAAACCAGCAGTGAACTGTTCTATAATCTCCTCTTTTTCTTCTGACTTGCTTAACAAATATCAATATTTAAGGCTGGCTGTTAGGTGTAGCTTGATGTTAGATTATCTGTACTATTTTATGAATCTGGCTATCATATATTAAAATAATTAATCAAATTAGACTGGTAATTCTAGAGATTAGCATATTGTAACAAACAAAACAAAACTCTTCCGCTTTATAATATTAGTATAGATAATGTTTTTCACTTGGTCCTGAATAATGTTTCTTTTATGGTAAATTGTATAATTGTTAATTATGTTTCCTAAAATTAAATAGATTTTTAACAGAAATTGATCGTTTCTAATAAACATAAGTCCTAATGAAACAATCATACATCTTAAAAGCAAAGACTATGAAAATCGGAAAACAGGCAACAGAGAGTGAAACATCAATTCAAGCGATCGAACACCTGGTGCTTACTGTCTTTTTAATCTACGTGCATAACAAAAGGTTCATTTCTATAGCGACTACAGTATTTGTATGTTTTTTCTGAAAATGAAGATTGGATAGGCTTTTTTTTTCTTACTAGCTGTTCTCGCGTTTAATTTATTACGATTGGATTTCATGGTTTTTACTTATTTTTTTTTGTGCATAATCCTTATTCATTCTCTAAAATTAAAGTCTATGTAACTTCTTATAACATCAGATATCTACCAGTGAAAATCCCGTCAAAATCAGTCTAGCCCTTTCAGAGATTAGCCGAAAAAAAGACAGAGAGACCGACAAACCGACAGACAGGCAATTTTTTTAATTGTTTCTTTCTTGCTTAAGTACCGTATATACTTTCATATGCATATAATATAAGTCTGTTATTGTGATACTACAAAAATATACTGTTCCGGGTTCAAATACCGGAGCTTTCTGACAATAAATTCTCAGAAGGAGCCCAGAGTCAGGAAGTTAGCGGTAGATTAGCCCAGTGCCTCGGAATGCACGTCAAGCCGATGATTATCCTATGCCTGGTCTTTAGCAGCTCGTGTTGAGCTTTTTTTTTTATAGGATAAGGGTGACAAACGAGCACACAGTCCACCTGATGGTAAGTGGTTACTGCGGCCCATAGACATCTACATCTATCCTCTATTACGAATCAAAATGCAGATGCGTTGTCACCCTAAAGGACTAAGATGGTATGCCTCATTTCCAGTAATAAGGGTCTCCGGTTCTCTACACTCACCATACGAAACACAGCAGCGTTATGCTGCTATTTTACGCTGGTATTCTGTGACAGCGTGGTCCTTCCCCGGTCGAGCCGACCCATTCTTGCCACAACTATACCACTAATATAGCTGCAGCATGGCTACCGTACCTTTGGACTATGTGAGTGAAGGAATAGAGTATGCTCAACAAGATACCTTTATAATGCCTGGATAGTCTTTGTAAAGTTAAAGGACATTATTTATTATTGGGTTAACTCCTATTTTTCCATTTCGCTGTTTCATTTATCAAGAAATTGTTAATTACAACTACAAATAAATTTTAATTTACCACGCGTTCGGTGGTGAAAGAAAATATAATGGGGAAACCTGCTAATCTGAGGATTAAAAAATATTTCGAAGGTGTCTGAAGTCCACTAACATGAAATAGAGCGGCGGCCATCTACTCTAAAAACCTCTCAGCATTGAGAGGAACTCTTTCCCGCAGTTAGGCGTATATAACTATAATAATATACAGACATACCTCAAAACCTTAAAACGAAATTGTACAACCAGTGCGTGTTGCCAGTGATGACTTACGGAACTGAGACGTGGTCCTTCACTGCTGGCCGTATGAGGAAGCTCAAGGTCGCTCAGCGAGCTATGGAGAGGGCTATGCTCGGAGTTTCTCTGCGTGATAAACTTAGGAATGAGGATATCCGCAGTAGAACCAGAGTGACCGACATAGCCCAACGGATTAGTAAGCTGAAGTGGCAGTGGGCCGGCCATATAGCTCGAAGAACCGACAACCGATGGGGAAGAAAGGTTCTCGAGTGGCAGCCTCGTACCGGTAGGCGAAGTGTAGGGCGTCCCCCCACGAGATGGAGTGACGACCTGGTAAGACATGCAGGAAGTCGATGGATGCAGGTGGCTCAGGACCGTGTTTTGTGGCATTCTTTGGGGGAGGCCTATGTTCAGCAGTGGACTTGTGAAGGGCTGTAATGATGATGATGATGATGATGAACTATAATAAGTTGTATTTTTATTTTTTACTACCGTTTTCCGTTGCTGCCTTTGATAGTCCACTGCTGAACAGGAAATCTATGGCAAGATTATCTCGTTTGTCTTGGGGAGGGACATATTTGTCGTAGTGCCAAGCTTGGTAGACGGTTTGACAACTACAGTTTTTTTTAAATTGTTTTTAGGAAGACGGTTTGTTTCCATCATTCACCTTTTATGACACTCACAGGACGATATAGGGTAATCATGTTGAAATTTGATCATCCCACTTCGGGTATATCATCATGAATCATGATGATATAGGGTAATCTGTCATCCGTATTCATAGTTTATGAAGATCATTGTCGGACTGTATAGTTACTTTGAATTCAAGCGTTGTAAACATAATTAAATTATTGAAATATTTAAATTTAACAAGACAGTACCGATTTATGCAGAACTTGATTTAAATTATTGAACTTTGAACGGCGTGAAGACGCCTAATGAAAAGCGAATTCCAGCTGTTTACAGAACATGAAATTTTCAGTTTTATATTGGACAATATTAGTCTGCTTCAAATTTCTTTATCACAACGTCGTAAACCTAGAACGGACAATAAAGTGAATGAATTTACTTTTCCTTTTTGCAGTGCATTAATAAATCCGAAACTTAATTTATGTTAGAACCATTTTGTTATATGATATTAATTTTTATCTACCAATAAACTTTTGTTTCTGATGTTATTTCTTGAAAGTAATAAACTCATCAAATATATTGTCTGTAGCTCCGCAAAGTTTTCGACAAAGCGAAATCCCAAGTCACTGGAACAGAGACACTTCCAATACAATTGTCACTTGATATAACTGAATGTTGCCGAAATGAATTGATAAACCCCGTTTGTTAATCCAAATCAAGCAATGTTAGAATCCACTCGATTCGATCTTAAAATATTCGAAAACAAAACATGGATAATGTAAGTTTAGAAAAATGTATTCTTTTTCATCACTGCCCTATAACTTTGCACTGCATGGGCCTCACGAATTGTAGGTCAACAGGCAGACGAAACTGTAATCGCCACTCAGAAAGACAAAGAAACTAGCAGTCTCTGTTGACAAGTTGTGCAGTCCATAGAATAGTGTACAATCATTTTAACCGACAATCAATTTTAAATAAGCCTTTTACGGGTTATTTTGGACTCGCTACGACAAAAACGACATGGTATTACACCATCGCTGCACATATGCAGGACCACGATAATGTTTTTGAACACTTTCGCGACTCCATCAGCGTTAGCCGTCTCTCCTTGGGAGAGGACAGCTTCTCCTCTTATTCCTTTTCTCAGGCAAGTTGTACGCAAGTACTTTATGCGAAGGCCATGGTGCCAGCAAAAATCTGTAGCTTAAAATACCAATCTTCCCGGGCTAAGCGACTGATCTGGCCTACACAGGCGGCCACAGTTCATCAACGTGCATCTGGAGTGGTTTTGTCAAATCTTCTCGGAGCGGTAAGGGAATTTCAGAAAAAGAGTGATTAAACTAGACTTTAGTAACCATTTATGTTCCTAAATTACTATATAAAATAAAATAAAAAATATTTTATTTTATATAGTAATTTATAAAATAAAATATTTAGTTATATTTCTAAAATATTATATTAAATAAAATAAAAACGTTTGGCTATTGGACCCATCCAAAGGTTTACATTGGGGAAAGTTTCTAGATTAGAAAAACATCAACGTGAATTTATAAAAATTTTATATTTTTAAAAAGCTTTACATTTAAATAAGTATTTTATATTGAACTAGCTGTTCCCCGCGACTTCGCTCGCGTGTTAGGTTTTTTTTCTTGCGCGGAATTTTAATTCTTTTTCTAAAATAAAAGAAGCCTAAATTACTCCTTATGACATCAGCTATCTGTCGGTGAAAGTTCCATCAAATTCGGTCTAGCCGTTTCGGAGATTAGCCGGAACAAACAGACAGACAGACAAAAAATTTAAAAATTGTATTTTAGTTATAAGAACCGTATTTACTTTCATATGCATTTAGTAAAAAGCTGTAATTTTGACATTACAAACAGACACTTCAATTTTATTTATTTGTCTAGATAACCTGTTAGTTTAATATAGTACTTAAACTTTTGCATAAATTATATAACAAATACTAATACAGCTTAATCAAATCTTTCATTATGTAAATATTATAGTACTGAGCTGTGGAGAACTAAAATCTTAGAGTAATTATTACAATCAATTTTTCGTTTCAGATGCGATCATTAGATCTCTCGAACTTACTTAAGAAGTTATTACAATACTAGGCACATGCTTGTCTTCATTATAATGTAACGGATTAAGAAGAGTTCACTGTTTAGTCCTATGGCGTGTGTCTCCTGTACAACGGAATAAAATACATTATTATTAAAATACATTCGGATATTAAGCTATGTTATGTCATATCTTTTTCCCAATCAACAATTTATTTTATAAATTGAAAAATAAAGTTAAAAACCTTTTAAGGGTGGCCGTTAATTATGAATTAATAATAATCAGTAAAATCAACCATCATATTCATTACGCTTCTGCATCGGGCATACTCAGAATGAGGTAGTCAATATCTTGATGAGCAATATCGCCACAGGTCCTACTGAGATGCATAAATAGTTTTTCTTCTGTTACCACATTTTCAGGAAATCCCTCAGATCTCTTCTTTGGAGCTTATCCCAAACATTCTCAATGGGTTTGAAATCTAGGGATTACACTGGCTATTCTAGGGCCGTGACATCAGATTGCAACCAGGGTATTACCATCCTGACCATATGTGCAAGGGCATTGTTGTGCATAAGCAGGAAATTGTGACCCATTTGTGTTCGATATGGTAAGTTTCTAGCACCTCATTACGGTATTTTTCAGCCATCGTATTGCCCTGTATCTAAAACAGGTCCATTCTTCCACCAAAACGAATTCCTGCCCACCCTATAATTATACCACCTTCATATGGATAATCTTCTTGAGGGTGGTTAAGACGGCTTGTACGTCCTAGTAGAACTACGCTTCAGCTATTTTATAGCTGCAGCGCGGACAGGTAGGATAGGCTGGACTGGGTAGAACTACGCTTGCACCGAATACCAGCATAAAATAGCAGTGTGCTTCGTATGGAGAGTATAGAATTGCGGACTCTTTTTATTAATAGTTAACGGGCTATTTCATCTTAGTCCTCAAAGGTGACAACATTATCCACATTTTAATTATTTTTGCAGATATATATATATATAGAAGATTATGAGCCACAGCATCTACTTAACAATGATTGTTCCTTTGTGCCTTTATCATTTAAAACTATTTTAAAGTTTACCTTTCGTTATGTAAATTTATTAGGGAAGCGGAACTTTCTGGCTTATATAAATATATCGCCACTAAACATTTAGAAATAACTCACCTAATTATTACCATAGGTTTTTCGTTTTTTAGTGCTGAACATCGAAAGTAAAGTGGAATTTTATGAGAATTTAGACCCTTCTTGCTCTTTTGCTTCTTATTTTCATCAACCCAAAGAAGTCTGCTGCTGGACATAGACCTCTCCTGTTGTAAGGAGGATTTACTTAATCTTCATTCTTTGCAGCTCGTTTGGTGATCACAGCACTAAACGTCTCGTATCTCTGACGCTGCTACCTGTTTTTGGTGCAGGTATTTTACGTTTGGCATAAATGGGTTGGTAAACAGATAATCTTAATTGAAAAACTACGAGCGCAGTAGCTCTGGTATTATCGTTTGGTGGCTAATGCAATGTCTCGTTCAACTGCCATTCTCCATCCTTATTCACTATTAACTCTATAAATATGTGTCTAAAAAAGAGAAGTATGGCTTAACAGCGATTGCACGTCCTCTCATTGAAAGTGCACCTCACAAATATTCGAGGAGTGCACTCAAATCTCAGCGTAGTCCATCACCATCTTGAGACTAAGAAGCCGCACCTACTTTTCTGGATGAAAACCCAAATTGCATGTCTGTATCGTCATATTCTCCACATGATTACGTGTCCCAAGGAGTTCGACGAATATGGCGATATAAGTCAGCTGATTGAGATGAGATGCGACACTCTCACGATCGCATTAAACATATTGGCGCAAAACTCTCTGCCAGAACTTCTTTCGGGCTAAACTGCCTCCGCTGGTAAAACCGAATGGTGCACTAGCACATACGGCTAAAGAGAATGTGGGCTTGTTCGATTTTCTATTTGCCTAAAATTCGCATCTGGATAGTGGCAAAAACATTCCACCTAAATTACCTCACTGCGGGGGCTCTATAAAATCTTGCGGTGTCTAGTCGTGAATGAAGCTAGTGGACCAAATGGTAAACCAGTATATATATCGTTCTGAAGACTTATGCATCTGAATTGTCTCCTGTGCTAACACGCTTCTTCCACCTCTCATTTAGGACTAGAATAGTGCCAAAACCTGGAAGCTAGCCAACGTGCAGCCTGTTCCAAAAAAAGTCAGCTGTGCCGACCCTGCCAATTATCAGCCCAACTCAATTACCTCCATACTCTGCAAGATTATGGAGTGTATATTGAAGTATTATGTAATAATAATGGTTATATTCTATTATTCGATTGAAATCACACTCCAACAGCCAGACGAATTTTATTGAATTTTGGCATAGGTGTCGATTTTAGAATACAACATAGGTGACCTTGTATAAAATTATTTCTTAAGTTTTATTTACACTCAGTGGAACAGGCGGTTAACTGCTGGAAGTATTAATATATAAATAGCAAGAAATAGACCCGAGTATCTTGTAGATTTTCCTTTAGGTTGTTCTTGTAATTCTAACTTGTGTTACATTTTAACTTTCAAAAGAATTGCGATTGATGGAATATTTGATTTTTATTGATAAAATTAAGATACGTTGTCATTCCTGAGGACTAAGATGGAGTGCCTTGTGTCTAGTGAAAAGGAGTTTGGGTTTTTTTTAACTCACCATCAAACCACATCAGCATTAAGTTGCTATTTTATGCTGCCAATACGAGCATGTATGTGTAAACGAGGCGAGAAATGTGTTTCAGGATCGTGCCAAATGAAAGACCGTAGTCTCTGCTTATACATCTCGGAGTGAGAATTGTTAGTGTTTATGTTCATTTCTGCTGCTAATCTGTAAGTGCGTATTCTTCTCTGTTCGATCCGACCTATTTGTGCTACGACCATTATATAGCTGCAGTACGGCACTAAAAGGTAGAAAAAACTGTACTTAATAAATTGCAATAAAGTTAGGACCTTTTATCTATTCCATAAAATATTTTTTATAAAAAATTTAATATACATCCAATTTCATTATATTATGTGATTTATTTATGAATTATTAGTTATTAGTTATTACTATAAAACGTTTGAACGCTATTTGTGAATATACAGGGTATTTTTGGAACGCTCCCGAAAACTAAGACAGGCGACAGCACCAAGTATACCTTTGATCATGGGTCATAAATAAATTTGATCCTGATGAAAAAAAAACCATATTTTTACAACGTTTTATTAGCTTTATTCACGCGTCATCATGTTAGTACAGCTAAATGAAACGATAATTTCATAAAAAAAATCATGAAAAGACTGAAACATAAAACCAGCAGTGGAAACTGAATTGATATCACCTGACTAATGGAGGTTAATGTACGCGCGAACGGTGAAAAAAGAACGCTGGCCTTGAACTTGGGCACTGAGCGATTTATCACATATTGGCCAGTATTACTGTGCCTGCATGCTATTGGTTCCCGCGCTTTGTTCGCTCCAAAAATACAGTCGCATACACAGCTTACTTTGCGACTCGCGACGATGTTTTAAAAAGGAAGGAAAAAAAAATATTTATATCTATTGTTTTATGACTAAACTAGTGAACGAAAAAGTGAATGGGGAAAATTGTGCAGTAAAGTTAAAATTTTTGAGGAAGAATACCGAAAAAATTACCATGTGATCGACCTGATGACGGAAGCTCAAGCGAAGATGAAAGTGATGATGAAGTAGCATCCAGTAACACCAACACACCATCAACATCTGGCTTCCATGTGACCCAAGACGTCATAATGGACGGCGTGTCACCCTTAGCTTAAGTTTTTTTGTTACAAACTACTTTATATTTTACGATAGAAATAACAAAAAATGCTCAAGTAAACATTATCTATTTTTAATTCCCACCTCTTCCAAAGTTCTAAGTAGCTAGTAAAACACCTATTATGATTCTACAATAAAACAATTAATTACTATAATATTATAAAACAATAGCCCAATACCATGTAGTACTTTAGAACGCGACTGTACCCACACTCACTCCGCTGTCGACCTGTATCTAGCTCGGTATGAAACAATACTGCGGTCATAAGAAAAAAGTGCGCATCTAACAATTTTCGAATAAATGAGTTAAATATACCATTCGACTCATGATAAGAAGACGCATCTACTAAATTTTTTTAATATTCACTAATATCAATATTTTAGAAATTATCGTCAGAATTTTAGACGTAGCTGTTGATCACAGATGACATTTTATTAGTAGAAAAGACTTATACAAATTCAACATAAAAGAAAAGACTTATTTAACCAGTTGCTACGTCATCTTTAACAATATTTGCATCGATTACTTAAATTTAAATTATTCTTGTCTTATTATTTTATATCTTATTATTAAGAGCTGGTGTTTCACATGTGGTCCCATATAAATTTGATCGAGGTCAGACCAATAGTTTTTGAGTTATCCTTAATTATTTATATTAAAGTCGGTTGTACAAATGTTTTAATTTTTAATTATTATCGTAGTAAGTCTTGTATGATATCCCCTTTAAAATCATTACTCAAGAGTTGCGGGTTGTTATTTTTTGTGTCTCACTACCAATGCTTTTCTAATATTTACTAAGAAAAAAGTAGTAAATTACTATTAGCGTCCTCTCAACTTCAAATGACCTTTCCAAAATATGTAAAAATGTTAAATGAATGGTAGTTTTGTTTTATTTATTAGGTTGGGAAGACCCAAATAGTTATATGCGTCTTTCCTTCGATGTTTTTGTGTTGCCAGGTGTATTTTTTAATCTAAGATGAAAAGGAAAATTCGTTTTATTTAAATAAATAAACAAATTTTAAAAAAAAATAAGTTCGTCCTTAAAATCTTCATGTCTCTACGTATATATTTCAATATAGATACCTTTTAATATACTTTAGACACGGGGTCTGAAAGAAAAATTCATCAATTTATTTTTTATTTCCATTTTACGTTTTTGTTACCCTGTCGCCTCACGCTTGTGACGCAGTAATTTTCAGCCTTGACGGGGTTCGTTGGTTTTAGTTTTTGAGACAGTTTCGTGTTGATTTTGTACACGCGTGCGCGAGCTACAGTTCAATCGTTTTGTTTAATAAATTTACTTGTGATTACGTGTTGATATTAAAGTTTTTGTTACGTTTTTGGATTCTTTTTTGTTTTAATAATGCCTAACGCGTACGTTTATAGTGGTTATTATACTGCCGTTGGTTATTATATCAGCAACAACGTGTGCCTGGTTCCATTGAGCACATTATCTGGACGGATGAGTCGACATTTACCAGAAACGGCCTGTGGAACCGAAGAAATACACACGTGTATTCAGAGGTTAACCCGCACGCTGTTCGACAAACCGGGCACCAAACCCGATGGTCGGTTAACGTATGGACAGGTTTATTTAAGGATCGCATACTGGGACCAGTGTTTCTGCCAGAGCGACTGAACGGACAGCGATACCTAAACTTTATAAATGAACAGTTGGTTGACATTTTAAACGACCTATCGTTGGCTGAATATCGCCGCACATAGTTCCAACATGATGGTGCCCCTCCACATTTCGTGAGGTTCGTCCGTGAGCGCCTCAATGAGCTATTTGATGATCGCTGGATCGGCAGACTAGGACCACACGCTTGCCCACCTCGCTCACTAGATCTGACTCCGTTAAACTTCTTTTTGTGGGGTATGTGAAAGAAAGGGTTTTTAATCGTGAATGTGATAGTGCTGAAGAAATGCGCCAAAGGATCGTGGGTGCTTTCGAGAAACTACGTACGGACTGTGTCGAAGACCACACGATGATGCCCCGCCTGCACCCAAGACTGCCTTGAAATGAATGGAGCACAATTTGAGCCGCATCTCATAAGACCACGGAGGATTTAGAGCAGTAAGCTGTTTCATAACTATTTTTTTTTAAATAACTTAGTACTAGACTAATCTGAATAGGTACATAACTGAATACACGAGAATAATAAACATACCTACACGATGAATAAAAACGCATGACTCCAACCTTGGTTACATTTCATTTAAGTATTTCTTCATTAGCGGGGAATCGAACCAGTTATTTGGGTTATTTAACCTGTAAATTCGGATTAAAGTGGCTACGTGGAGATAAGCACAGTGGCAAAATAGTAGGTTAAGTAGATAAGTTAGGTATTTAGACACGTGTTGTAAATTATTAGGTATTGTGGGAAGGCCCGCTAGTTGCGGGCCGCGCGAATTTGTGTTCGCGCGTACATTGACCTTTATCTAGCTCAGGTCAGGTGATATCAATTCAGTCATTCCACTGCTGGTTTTATGTTTCAGTATTTTCATGATATTTTTTATGAAATTATCGTTTCATTTAGCTGTACTAACATGATGGCGCGTGAATAAAGCTAATAAAACCTTGTAAAAAGATGATTTTTTTTCATCAGGATCGAATTTATTTGTGACCCATGATCAAAGGTATACTTGGTGTTGTCGCCTGTCTTAGTTTTCGGGAGCGTTCCAAAAACAACCTGTATGTTTTTAATATATCAATTCAATGAAGAATAATCGTAATAGCGTTAGTCATCCATTAAATATTTCGTTATATGATAGTGTAGAAGATGAACTTAATAATGAGATTCTAAACTCCCAAGTCCCGCGTTTCTCTAAGACGTGACTTCTTAGTTTATCTAATTAGATGCGAATACCTCTTACCTTTCCAATTTTGCTGACCGGACGAGGTCACCACTTTGCTGTTTTTACATGTCAGCAATGTAAAAGTTATAGGTTCCACTTTATAGGTTGTGGAGTTTTAAATGGAAAACTTCTAACTAGTAGAATCGAGTATAATGAGTAGAAAGATAGAAGGAGTATAATGAGTAGAATAATTTATTATAAAAATATGATGATTCCTTAAATATACTAATAATTAACAAAATGTACGAAGTTTTTGACCAATCAAAATGTCTACATTAAAATATTTAACTTCTTAAAATTACAACATCAAATAAGAATATTATTATTAACTAACACGTGTTTGGTCGTCATCAGCAATAGGAATTTTTGTATTGTAGATTTCATGGAAACGAAACGCGCGTGGACTTATATTAAAAGCGTGCGGCAGAGGTATAAAAATGCCGCGAATTAGTGCTAGGCATCACTGCGCCCCCTTTCCCTAAAGGTGGTCGCTTCCGATTTGGCAGAATGGCCATACAGGCTAAAGCCAATCCAACAGATGGTGTTTAGTGGGTAGGCACTTCATAGTGAGTCCCACATAACCGCCAGCCTCTCAGCGGCTACTCGCCGCCTGCGAACCCTTTTCTAAAGGGGGTCATTTCCGATACGGCAGAAAGGCCCTCCAGACCAAAGCCAGTTCCAGGTGGTGTTTAGTGGGTAGGCACTCAGGTTTCATAGTGAGTCTCACATAACCACGCAACCGGCTGTGTGGTATGCTTAGAGTATTCACCATCTTCCTCCCCTGCTTCCCGGAGAGTAGTCCTTTACTTTGAATCTTGGCGCAGAAAAAAGTGCGAGGCGTTCCATTTCTTCTCGTCGCTTGAGTCAGACGGATTTCTATCCATGCTGCGCGTATTAATTAATACGTAAAACCTCTTCTTATAGAACAAAATCATGATTTATGCTGACAATGAAAAAATCTGCTGATAATAAAAGAGCTATTATGCTATTTTCAGAGCTGCTTTTTCTGTTTCACAAGACGCCGAGTGTACCTGTGTAGCTATAAATCAATGCATTTGCTTGAAATATCCCTCACGATTCTTTAAAATAAGTGTTGATTTAAAACACATTGAGCGTTACCTTAACAAAAATAACTACGAGCATATTTAAATGTTTAAAAATAGAAAAGAGAATAACAGCGGAAAAATTTCAATTTGTATTACACGATAAGCAACTTACTGTACTGACCCCGTAAAAAGGTAAAACCTTTATCAAATAAATCGTAAATATAAGAAATCGTTAGGTGAACCTTTATCAAACTAAATATTATATAGTTATGGTTTTTACTAAAAAATATGACCAATTTAATCACGTTTTCTTATTTTTTGTGAATTTTATCTAAATCATTTTTAACATCTAATATGTAAATAAGTTATTTAAGAAAATAAATAATACAGTTATATAAAACTGATAATATTTCACCTTACACAGAATTAAAGTAATTTTTTACCATTACCCGAAATATACGAGTACATAGTTCAGTACACAACTTTGTAAATTGGCTTCTTGAGGCAGAGAAATGTTTGGCGAAGCCTTTAGAGCCGTTTGCAATGCGCACTGGTTTACACTTTTGTTTTCAAGTTTTGAGGTATATACGTGACGATGATGATGATGTGACATAATCCTCCAAACATCGCCGAGTCGAGTTGGGTTCGTCGATTGATCTCTCGGTCGAAGTTGAACAGCGAATATCTGTAATTCAGAAGGTATGTAATATGCAAATTACAGTATTTGAGTAGCCCCGGTTCGTCCCCTGATAGCACCAAAAAATTTTTTAATTGCAACTTAAAGTGCTGATTTACCACGGGATCTGTTTTGGAATAGTGGGCAGACTAATTGCTCCATACTTCCCTACAACCCTCCAAGAAATAAGAGGCTCGTGTCCAATATTGGGACGTATTTAAGTTCTAACTTTACTTTAATTTACTATTAAAGTTTTTATGACAACGAATATTATCTTTCTATACATGTGGTAATATTTATATATTATAATAACCTTATCACCACTTACCATCATGTGGGATTCTTATCCAAAATCAAGAGCTGGCATAGAATAGTAAAAATGTATCAAATATTTCACCGTGACCTAATCAAAAAATAGGATAGGGTGACAAACGAGCACACAGTCCACCTGATGGTAAGTGGTTGCTGTGGCCCATAAACATCTACATTTACCCTCGTTTGCAAATCAAAAGGCAGATGCGTTGTCACCCGTGAGGACTAAGATGGAATGCCTCTTTTCCAGTGAAAAGGGTCTCCGGTTCTCTACACTCACCATACGAAACACAGCAGTGTTAAACTGCTATTTGACGCTGGTATTCTGTGAGAGTGTGGTCCTTCCCCGGTCGAGCCGACCCATTCGTGCTACAATTATACTACTAATATACCAGGCATTCCATCTTAGCCCTTACGGGTGACAACGCATCTGCATTTTGATTCGCAAACGAGGATAAATGTAGATGTCTATGGGCCACAGCAACCACTTACCATCAGGTGGACTTTGTGCTCGTTTGTCATCATCTCCTATAAAAAAAAAGTTATACAAATTTTTCTTAACTATCATTTAATCTCATAGAAAAATCTTAGTTTTCTTCATATAGTTTTGTGTTCTTAAAATATCATAGATACGTACTCTGAATTTGAAGTATTCAATAATAATAATCATTATATAGAGTGTTAATACGAGTTTTCTACGTGGTAGAGCCATGATGCAGCTATATTAGTAGTATAGTTGTAGCACGAATGGGTCGGCTCGACCGGGGAAGGACCACGCTCTCACAGAATACCAGCGTAAAATAGCAGCTTAACCCTGCTGTGTTTCGTATGGTGAGTGTAGAGAACCGGAGACCCTTTTTACTGGAAAAGAGGCATTCCATCTTAGTCCTCACGGGTGACAACGCATCTGCATTTTGATTCGTAAACGAGGATAAATGTAGGTGTCTATGGGCCACAGCAACCACTTACCATCAGGTGCACTGTGTGCTCGTTTGTCACCCTATGATATAAAAAAAAAAAAAAAAAAAAAATCAATTTAAAAGTTATCTTGTTATACTCGTAATACTAACTTCAACCTCTGTATAATTTTCACTCAGTTAACTTCAAAATAACAAGTACTCATATGGAGTTGGAAGTTAGGTTTCACTGAATCAACATCATACAACTTTGTGCGTAAGCGTTATAAGAGGAAGATACATCTTTGTAAGTATTTGTCATATTAATAGCTGTCAGAGAATTCATTCCATCGTAACTTATCAAAAGCCCACTTCTTAATATAAGCCTCCCCATAGATTGCTGCATAGGGGATATTTTCCATAGTTACACCGCTAAGCAAGCGTGTTAGCAGCCACCGCTTTTTATTATTTTGAGTTGGTTTTAAGAAGATACTGCTGCCCTCCTTCTGTGTTATTTCTCTTCGTCGCCTCCCTAGACTCCCACAGGATGATAAGGTGTTCTCTTACGCAGCCATTTAACGTAATTGTTGCTTAAATAATTGAATAAAATTCCGAAGTTTAAAAGAAGGTCTGGTGATAAGGAGATCACAACACCAAATGCTTTGCGTATTTTAATGCTGCTATCCTTTTCTGGTCTATGTATAGATAGTTTATATATAATTCCCACACCTATACCGCTATGTATGCGTATATACCTGCGAGAGTCAATATTTATGCATAAATACTAACACTTTTTTAATAACAATTTTCTTTGGGTGTCTGTTGGGCTTGCGTTGCATATCAATAAATATACAAATTAATATTTTGTTTCATAAGTGTTACTAATACAAGTACCTTATACCAATATGTTAATAAAATTTAAGCCAACTTTACCTACGACAGAAACAGTTTGTCAGCACATGAACAAGACAACAGTGGTTCAAGTACCGACAATCACACGGTGGTAGGATTACTTTTTTATAAGAAGTCCGTCTAGGTACGTACCACATATTTACTATAATTAATATTACATCATCATCAAGTTCAGCGACGTTAGAACCCCCTTCAGAAATTTAAAAGCGTCAATACCCAATCACTGTTATAAACGGAAATATTGATGGTACATACATACTTTTAACACGGAGATTTTCTGAGAGCGCTACACGGAGATGTTTAAAATTTGTAATTACTAAAACGGGCTTAACCCAATACGTATATACATAGAAGAGGGAATAAATTATTGTTAAGTTATAGCATACGTGTAATATAGCTATAGTAAAATTAAAATGTCGTATTAAAAAGTGAGATTGAAAATTCGAATTTTCAAGATATAACTCGAATCTAATTTAGGGGAAAAAAGTAATTGATTTTTTAAATCATCATAGGTATAGGACATTATTTGTATATTATACACCTGATACACATGAATATTTCTAAGTTATAACTTAGCAGAAGTAAATGTAGCAGGTGACGAACAATCCAAGCATATTAGAGAAAATCGAATAAAATTTCAGTTTCCGCCCACGATCATGGCATTCATTCGAATTTACCCTTGAAATATCTATCCTATCACGTTCAAGCCATTTTGTAATATTTATATTTGAAACGACTTTGTAATATTTCTCTAACATGACTTTATATAGTACTTACTTATTACACCTACAAATTTCATTGAAACTATTCTTTTTACCGACCTCGTAAAATACACACTTAGTCGAGGGATGCAGATGGTTAAGAGAATAATTCCATGTGATATAATCGAATAATTATCTCCCTCCTTCCTTTTATAACTGACATTATATTATAATATTCCCTTGCTATAACATCCCTTGATATTTGGTTATTGGCACGCAATGGTGTTTTAATTTCATTTAAATATTGTGTTAGTGCTTACATATTTATTCACCACCATCATTATCAGCCCATGAAAATCGGCTGCTGGGCATGAACCTCCCCATGGTATGGGGATTTAGATTCGTATGGGTATGGATTTGCAGTAATCGTCACGCTTTTAATATCGTAATATGTATGTATATTTAACTAAATAAATAGGCTGTAGTGAGTGAGTGAGTATTCTTTGTAGAATAAAATAAGCTCGTGGACGAAAATCACTGAAGAGTAGTGTGCTGGTTTATCACCCTTACTAATATAGGAATGGTAAGTATTCTGTTTAAAATTGGAAACAAATTATATTATTCGAGTGCATCAGAAAATTTGCAATAAATCTAAAATGTAAAATCAATTTGTTTTTTTGTTCGTTTTCTATGCGTTATTTTACCATTAATACGATTACGATGAAAATTGGTGAGTAATGTGTGCACGCCTGCGAAGGGTTCTGGCAAAATCGGATTTTTTTGTTTATTCGGCTTCTACGCGTTTCCCATTTATCCGATTACCATGAAACCTAGATGAAATTCTATACAATGAAAACCTGGTTAGCGATAAAAATATTTTTTATACATTATTAAACATAAATTTTTATTACAATTCTAATTGATTCCGTTTATGACGGACCGTGACCTATTAGACCTTTTCATTAATTTAGGGTCCGGAAACGTCAAACATAAATCAAATGCTGAGCCAGTAGGTACTTAATCCACTTACAAAGTCAATATAATATATAATGACTAGATGTTATAAGTTTGTTAAGTAATGTTATAAGTGATTAACTTTGTTCAAGGCGTATTGCCAATCCTTTTGCACGTGCAGTTTGTGGACTGACTATTCGCAGCGAGCCTACAGTGCTCTGCGTGTTCAGTAAAACGATGTGGTGTGGGTGATGTTGAGGAGGCCTCGATACTGTAGTGCGTCGACTATGTTTGCGGCTGCTCGTGTGGACGACATCTACGCGATCATGCGCAAGCGTGCCGCGTCCATGATGAGCAGACTAATGAGAAGCTCCAACACAGGCTGTAAAGCTGGATAGCCCGCTCTGCATGACTTAGAATGGTGCACACACCAGCACCAGGAGAATCCCACCTTCGCTATGTCAGGCATGGCGTAGGTTAAGTTACTAATATAGGATAAATATCATTGCTAAATTTAAATATTAATTTCTATTTTATTTTATACTAACATTAGATTACGTTTTGGCTTACTAATAATCTATGACTATTGTTGATTGAAATAAAGGATTTTGTTATAATTATTTTTTATTTTCTCTTTTTTTTTTCTGCGTGTAGGGTATTATGATGATACGAGCTTTAAGCCACTTGGCTTAGTAGCGGTTAGCCGCCGTAGAGTCTATATCACCTGAGGATGCCTCGTGTAGAGGCGAAACACGTGTCGTATTATCGTCAGTGGTGTGTCTTGCCTAGTGTAGTGGTGTTGGGAGTAGCGGTGCTGGGATTAGTGGTGACGGGGATAGTGCACGTAATTGAGGGAGGGCGGGAGGTGCTTTTCGTACTAGGTAAGACACATCATTTTATTTTATAACGCGGATATTTGCGAAGTAAATTTTTGTAAAAGCTTTTTTTGATGAAAACTTTATTAAGTTTCCATATTCTTTTTATTTCTTCGCTTAGTTCGTTATATTTACTAATCTTTTCGGCTATTGTTTTCTTAATATTATGCGTATTTGGTACAACAATGTCAATTAGAAAGGCTATATTGTTAACTTTGTCTTGCAAAATTATATCGGTACGATTGTAATGGATGGTTTTATCAGTAAGTGTGGCTCTGTCGTAATATATTTTATGTGAGATGTTTTCTAACACAGGGTTGGGTTTATATTTGTAGTATGGTTGTAAAGTATTATCGATGAGTTTATGTTTCTGGGCTATCTCTTGGTGTATTATGTTTGCAATTTGATTATGTCTGTGGGTGTAATATGTTGATGCTAAGTTTTGACATGCTCCTGTGATATGCTACATAGTTTCTGGTACAAAATACATTTTTTTCATTTATAAGATTTGGTTCTCTAATTATACATTTTCTATAGTTTTTAGTACTGATGACTTGATCTTGGATAGCATTTATAAAACCTTCTGTTTCGTCAAATAATGTGCCTATTGGTAAATATTTATTTGAAGCTGATAAATCTATACGTTGTTGGCATAGGTCATTAGCATGTCTACCATGTAATTCCTTTTGTTTCCATTGGTTTATTTTTTCTTTTTCTTGATCTATTTTATTAAATATTTCTTGAGTTTGGTTTGCGGCGAGTCTAAGTGGAGTATAGTTACTATCATTGTGAACTATGACTTTATGGACATTGCTGCTTGTTAACTTCTCAAGGAAGAAGTTTTTAAGATGCATGATTTGGTTCTCTCTAAGCACGGTTATATCTATATTATTATTATTATTATTATTGGGGTATCTATAAAGTTTTCTCATCTGGTTGGGCAATATAAATATATAATTGTAAATAAACATGGTAAACGTACATAAATATCAATAAAATAAAATAAATACATAAAAAATACATAAATATATAAAAACCCAACCAGATGGAAGCCCTCAGCCGAGGGTTAGGGGGAAAGGGAAAGAAACCGGCGGACGATGCGGGCGGTATCGAGGAGCACCGCCTCCTGCATTTGAGCTTGGAGCGGTCCGTCACAGAGTCCCAGTCGCCTCAGATAACCCGAGAGGCTGACTAGGATTAACCCGTTCGCAGAAACGAATACAGGTATAATTTTGGCCGGTAATCCACCCCACATGTCGGTCACCTCGTGAGCCAGGTCCAGATTTTTTGTCAGCTTATCTGTTTCGGCTTTCACGAGGTTCTCGTCATAAGGAATGGTAATGTCGACCAAAAATATCCTTGACTGTGCCCGGTCCATCAGCAAAATATCAGGCTTATTTGCAAGAATAGTCCTGTCTGTGATGATGGCCCGGTCCCAGAAGAGCCTGGCGCGGTCATTTTCGAGCACGGCTTCCAGCAAGTACTTATAATACGGCAGTTTCCGATCCACGAGACCGTATTTCAGAGCGAGCTCCTGGTGTAGAATCCTGGCTACTAAGTTGTGCCTGTGCAAAAGAGTTAGAAAGCGCCGAACAACCGGAGATGACATGCCTAAGTTACTCACCGGGATGACGACAAGCTCGACAGACGTCAACAGTGCTATCCTTTAGGATGTATCTCCGATAATTGTTGGTCTTAATAACCTGATCCTGTATCGCACAGACAAAACCCTCGGTTTTCCCAAAGAGGTCACCGAAACCAAGCCAGTGGAGGTGGGCGACTGTGGCTACGAAAGACTCATGTAGAGCCTTGTAGAACCTCCCGTGGAGCTCCTTCTCCTTCCATACGGTCTCCCGGTCGAAAATGCTCTGTACTGCCTGGTCTTGCCATTGCTCGTTGGCTAAGGATAGAGGGGTAAGTTCTTTATCATAAGAAATAACGTCGCTATAGTATGGATCATCCGCTCTCGTCAGAAAGTTATTACGGAGGCTGCAATAAGCGCGCTTAAGAAGCCAGGCCCACCATGCTTTCGCGGCAAGTACAGCCACATTACAGACGATCTCGGATGATACATCCTGTGGGACGTCATTATAGTGCGGACTTTTCTGTCCAGAGCGTTCAGTTTGGTCTGAGTCCACCTGAGTATACCAAAGGTATACATGAGAACAGGCATGATCCAACCATTATATGCATGCGTTTTATTAACGCCCGACAAAAGACTGTTAAGCATTTTCGTCAAGCGTGCATAAAATACATCGCAAACTGACTGCTTCATACCCGCCTCATTGACACCGATGTGCTGTGACATACCCAGGTATCGGTATGTTTCAGCCTCGGAAAGGGTCTTTATATTAATGGGCATAGATAAGTCTATGCCCTCAGAGTTAGCAACTCTTCCCCTTTCAACATGGAGGATCGCACACTTATCCGTCCCCAGCTTCATTCTAATAGAATTGCTAAAATCACAAGTGATGTTTAGCAATTCCATAAGATGAGAGCGACTGGAGGCGAATAACTTGAGATCATCCATATAGAAAAGGTGGGTCACTTTTGTACCTCCTTTCCGAAGCTGAAATCCCCTCTCGGAACCCTCCAGTAAGGTACTGAGAGGGTTCAGAGAGAGGCAGAACCAGATTGGACTCAAACAATCGCCCTGGAAGATACCCCTTCTTATCCTTATGTGGTTCTCCGCAGCCGTCGTCCGTTGGCCTAGATGGCAAAGGATCGTACTCCACTGCCCCATACACTGCCCGAGGAAGTCTCTAACTGTACAGTCAACCTTGTACAGTTCGAGAACCCTCTTAAGCCACGTATGAGGCACCGAATAGAATGCCTTTTTGTAGTCTATCCAGGCGGCGGAGAGGTTCCGACGGTTGCGTTTAACCACCTTGCCAATGACCGCGTCAATGAGGAGTGGTTCTTTGGTTCCACGATAACCGCCCCGACATCCATTTTGAGCGCGCGACATCGCCTGATTTGAGTTCAGGTGACGAGTGATTCTCGCGCCCAAAATGGATGTTAGTGTCTTGTATATGGTAGGTAGACAGACACGTTATGGGGCGGTATTTGCTCGGGTCTGTAGAATCCCGGTCTTTAGGAACCAAGTAAGTGATCCCAGTAGTGAAGAGACTCGGGAGCGAGTTTTGGTCTAGAGCCTCTTGAAACTGTCGGGCGAGCACAGCGTGACACACCACGAACCCGTTCAGCCAGTAGTGATGCATTCCGTCGAGTCCCCGACTAGTCTAGTTCGGGGCCCTACGGACCGCCTCAACTACGTCATCCGGCGGTATGATGACGGGGTCCATGGGCGTAATATTCGCACACTGACTCGCCACAACTTCCGTCCAAGGGCCCTTGCTGTGGTTTATGGGCTCTGACCACAGGACACGCCAGAATGCGATAGTGTCGGCCTGATTCGGTGCTGGGCCCGTTCCACGTACCATTGGTCACTCCAATGATTCATAGAGCCTCTTCTGATCACTCTGGAAGAGACGATTCTGGTTGAACCGTGTCGACCTCTCGGTATATCGCCGAATCCGCTTCCCCCAAGCAGCGATTCTCTGCTTCAGGTCGTCTATGCGCTCCGTCAGTTTTTGCGTTATATCCGACTGGGACAAACTGATATTTGTCCCAGCAAACGCCATCCTGACGGTGCGCACAATTCTCGTCCTATAATTGCCCGACCTGAAGCTCATCAGTCTGCCGATGAGGTCACTTGCCTTTGCGATACGGTCCTCAATCCTTCTTCTCTAGGCTGGGATGGTGCTACTTTGTCTAGTAGCGCGTCCAGCCGTGGGAAGTTTGGCGCCAATAATACGGCAAACTGCCAGTGCGGCGCCAAAAAGAATTGTGTCCGTCTCGCAAAGGTCCCAGCTGACTTCCAAATAGGTCACCAGCATTGGGTTGAGAGCCCTCACGACAGCCCGATTCAGCTTGCTTAGTGGTATACTGGGAAGTCGCGGTCGATTCTCTAGAGGCGTACAGCGCGTTTCCCTAATCGCCTCCTCCAATACGCTCCTCATTTGCTCTTGTTTCTGGGCGACTATTCCATCGTCGCCTGAGTCAACCACAAGGAGATTTACGGCGGCATCTACGTGTGCGCGTTGCTCTGCAACTGGTAGAGCCGCATCACGTGTTGTAGTATTTTCATTCGACGAAGGAATAGCCTCACGTCGTAGCCGTTCGAGTTCGGCGTCATCAAATATTTTTGAGCGCATGATGTACCGAACTCGGTCTGCCAGGGTTTGCTCGGTAACGGTAATAGACGGCTCCAGCTCAGCAAATAGTCGATGCATCCTAGCCCGGTACGCAAAACCTCCTATTTCTTCCCCTTTCGCCCTAAAATACGCCCGCAATACGTTTGTAGTCATTTCCTTCGTCCAACGCATGCGGCGTAATCCACCAGCGGCGGGTGCCGCTTGCCAAGTCCGAGAGGACCCTGCCGACACCAAGCCATCTGGTGGGGATGATGGATGCGAGGGGCTACTAGGTGGTCGTGTAGCACCTCGCGCTCGGCTGGCGGTCCACTTGCTGTCGCGTCCAGCGCCAGCTCCAGACGCACCCTGGCGACCCCCAGGCAGCGGCACTATACGCGGTCCATTCGTTTCCATCATCCATAATTTGGGCGTCAGTTAACGGAAGACGCCCAGACCCGGCGCCGTTTCATGATGGAGCCATATGCACAAACGAGCCTTTGCATCCTCAATTTTGCCGAGGCACGGCGCTAACACCGCTTGGCAAGGTGCTGACTGATTGCGCCGACGTAGCAGTTTTGTCATTAAACTGTTACGTCAGCGGGCGATGGGGTCGTCACTTCCCTACGCCATTGTATTATTATTATTATGGGGTATCTATAAAGTTTTCTCATCTGGTTGGGTAATATAAATATATCATTGTAAATAACATGGTAAACGTACATAAATATCTATAAATATATAATACTGTTACGAGCTTGGGGTTCGAGACAATTATATACTGCCGATTGAATTACCAAAATTGACACTTTAATTACACAACACTAATTACAATCTAAAATCACACTAATAATAAAACACAGTTCGCCGTTATTTCGCTTCGAAGTATGCTCTTGTATCGCCAATTCAATACTGCCCCGGTCGTGGTCTATACCGGCCTTATATAGGGCCTCAGATAGTTTCCAGAACCTTCTACTGTAGCGACATCTAGAATGTTCGAGTACATATCGGTCCCGAAATTTCTGGAAGGATCTCGACTCTCCTAGTTCTGCTACTCGACACTAGAGGGCGCTAGTGTGACTAGTGTTGCCATGTACAAGACATTAATAGTGGCGCGCAATACTTTCATTTACTCGACACTAGGGGGCGCTAGTGTAACTAGTGTTGCCATGTACAAGACATTAATAGTGGCGCGTAACACTGCCCCCTCCTAAGACATGCTCGTCCCGAGCATTATTGGCCCCATAATAACGCGCCAGTCGATCCACATGGACAATCTTAGGAGTACCTCTGGCACCTTTCTGTATCCGGTAGGTTACATCATTGATCCTTGTCACAATCCGGTACGGTCCGTCCCATTTAGCTTGAAGCTTAGGAGATTTCCCTTTGCTGCGAACTGGATTGTGTAACCACACTAGTGAACCTTCATCAAAGCCCTTGTTGTTCATTTTGCGGTCATACCGTGTTTTCATCTTCTCAGACGTTTGCTGGCCCGTCTGTCTGACGTGCTCATAAATGTCATTCATTTTGTTCCGCAAGTCATTTGCATAATCGGTTATACTGCGTGGGGCATCTGGTGGTATTCCGGTGATCAGGTCTGCAGGCAGCCGCAATTCTCTCCCAAAGTTTGCGAAAGCTGGTGTCACTGATGTACTTTCGTGAACAGCGCTTCGATATGACAACAAAAACGGTTGTATGTGCCTGTCCCAGTCTCGTTGCCGTTTTTCCACAACTTTTGCTAGGTACCTCTCCAATGTCTGATTAAATCTTTCTACCATTCCATCAGATTGTGGGTGGTAAGAAGTTGTTCGTGTTTTCTGAGTACCCATAACTCGGCAAGTTTCCTGGAATATTTGAGACTCAAAATTCCTTCCTTGATCGCTGTGAATCTCTAAAGGTACTCCAAAACGACAGAAGACTTCATGAACTAGTTTATCTGCAACTGTTGAAGCTTCTTGATTTGGAATGGCGAAGACTTCTGGCCACTTAGTGAAGTAATCCATCACTACCATGAAATATTTGTTACCACTTTCAGTTTCTGGAAACGGCCCCGCAACGTCAATGGTTATCCTCTCCCATGGTGCACCAACATTGTACAATTTCAATGCGCCTCTACTACGAATTTGAGGTCCCTTTACAGCCGCACAACTTGTACATTTGCGGCACCAGTCCTCGACATCGTCACGACAGTGGACCCAGTAAAACCGTTCTCGGATCTTCAGGAGAGTTCGTTTAACTCCCAGGTGGCCTCTTGAACAACCACTATGGTACAGCTGTAGAATATCCGGCACTTTAGCCTTAGGGACAACCATTTGCAAATGACACCTGTCTCCCCGACCATTTTCCCATTTACGGCACAGGACTCCCTCCTGAATCAGCAAGCTGTCCCATTGGGCCCAATAGCTTTTCGTGGTCGAACTCATTGCTGAGACGTCGCTCCACTTGGGCTTAGGAACACTGGCCTTCATCCATTCCAGAATCGGCTTAATGTCCGAATCTTCCTGCTGTGCATGTTGTAGGCTGTCCTTCCACTCATTGCTGAGCTGGTCTGTCCTGAGCATTCTCACAGATACCACTTCCTTACCCTCTTGCCTAGTACAATGCTTGCAATCTTCAGGGCAAGGTCTTCTTGACAATGCATCTGCATTGCCATGAGATTTCCCGCTGCGATGTTCGATCACAAAGTCGTATTCCTGCAGTAGTTCTATCCATCTCGCAACTTGTCCTTCCGGATTTTTGAACTGTAATAGCCATTTCAGTGCAGCATGGTCAGTTCGTAAGTGGAATTTCCGCCCTAGAAGATATTTGCTAAAATGCTGCAAGGACTTTACCACAGCAAGCAATTCCCGTCTTGTGACACAATAGTTCCTTTCCGGCTTTGACAACGACTTGCTGAAGTACGCTATCACAATCTCTTGATCACCATTCCGTTGAGACAACACAACGCCAAGTCCTATATCACTTGCGTCTGTGTCAACTATGAATTCCTTGCCCGCATCAGGGTACCCCAAAATAGGTGTTTTGCACAGACGGTTCTTGAGCTCCTGGAATGCAATATCGCAACTTTCATCCCAGCAGAATTGTCGCTTCTCCTCGGTTGGCTTGTGCAGAGGTTTGGCTATATCTGCAAAGTTCTTCACAAATCGCCGATAATAAGAGCACAAACCCAAAAATGCTCTAACCTGTGTCTTGTCTTTTGGGACCGTCCACTCCTTGACAGCAGCAATTTTCTCTGGATCCGTGCGGATACCTTCTTCCGACACTACATACCCCAAAAAACTAACTTGCCATTTGAATAGTGAGCACTTGTTTGGACTTAACTTGAGGTTGGCACTCTGGATCTTCATGAGCATGCGTTCCAGGTTTTGAAGGTGCTCCTCAAACGTACGGCCTACGATGATGATGTCATCCAAATAGACGAGACAGGCATCTCCAATTAGCCCGGTAAGTACAAGCTCCATCAACCTTTCAAACGTTGCTGGAGCATTGCACAATCCAAACGGCATGACTTTAAATTGCCACAGACCCTTTCCTGTGGAAAATGCAGTTTTCTCCTTATCCTTAGGGTCAATTTCAACCTGCCAGTAGCCACTTTTCAGGTCCAGCGTACTAAACCACTTTACGCCTGTGAGCATATCCAGCGTGTCATCAATTCTAGGCAAGGGATAGCTGTCCTTCTTCGTAACGTCGTTCAGGCGGCGGTAGTCAACACAAAACCGCATGCTGCCGTCCTTCTTCTTTACCAGCACCACAGGTGAACACCATGGACTAGATGAAGGTTCAATAACACCATCCTGCACCATTCTCTCAATCATGGTTTCCACTTCCTTTTCACGTGCTACAGGCAATCTTCTTGGCCGCTGACGAATAGGCAATTCTTGTCCTGTGTTTATTTTGTGTTGAACTAAGCCAGTCTTTCCTATGTCAGCTTCGTTTGACGAGAAAACATTGGCGTACTTGAGTAACAACTTCTTCGCCTTGACCATTTCATTCGGGGAGAGAACGCTGCGACAGTCTTCTAAAAGTGTGGTCACTCTCGTTTGTCCATCCTTGCTAGGGGTCCCGGTCGATAGATATTCGCACCGACGCAACCAATCCACTTCCTCACTAGTACCAACCAATGTGCCTTTTTCTATAATCTGTTCCTGATCACAAAGGTTCAACACACGTACTCCTGAGATGTCGGTGGTTCTGACCAAGGTTCGAGCCACTTTCCATGGAAGGTCATTGTCTACCCTTTCCACGAGTACACAACGATGAGCTTGCCCAGGACTCCGAGGAAGACTAACCGGCACAATCGTTTCCGATCTCGGCGGAAGAACAATCTTCTTAAGGCTGTACACATTCCCTGGTAACGCCCCTTCCATGAAAAGTTCTTCTTGTCCACATTTCAAAACACCTTGCTTAACGTCGATCTCACAACAATTCTTCCTCATAAAGTCTAGTCCCAGGATGCAGTCGTCCATTATATCAGCCACGATGACATTATGCAGGTAGATCATGTTGCCTAGCTTCAACTCCATCTCCTTCTCTCCACGGACGGGTATGCGCTGACCAGTGGCTGTCACCAAATTAATGTGTTCTCGGTTGTATGCGGAGTCACCAAGGAACCGACTTATAAGTTGGGAACTGACAACCGTGCGAGAGGCTCCAGTGTCTATGGTCAGTTTACATGGCGTTCCGTTGACTTCGCCCTTGATGATTAGGCTGTTCCCATCATGAGTTTGTGAGATCGAAATCCTTGGGGCTCTTTTAACATCAGCCAGCACCCGCCAGTTTCCCTGCTGCTGCTGGGCGGTGCTATTATCCGCACTACCCTCTCGAGATCGATCACCTTCCCTTTTTACAATTCGCTTAGGGCAGCTGGATCGAAGATGGCCCCTTTCTCCACAGCCGTAGCACCTAGAGCTGTAGCTTTTATTGCGGTCCTGAACTTTAGCTGCTGCAACCTCCCTGACGCGGTGGGAACGATGATCCTGCCGCACGGCTTCCACCTCCAGTGCATGGGTCAAGGCGTCCTTAAGCGTCTCGTGGTGCCCGAGCCTCACAGCAGCTCTGACTTCAAGGTCGCGGATGCCGTCGATGAATGTCTGCACCAGGTTCTCTACAATAAGCGCAGGTACAGACTGGTACGCTTTTCGAACCAGCTTCTCCACCTCAAGGGCCCACTGCTGCAGGTTTTCGTTACTGCGTTGCACGCGATCTTTGAGCTGCGCACGAAAGACGTGTTCCAGGTGAGCGTCGCCATATCTCGCCTCCAATCCCTCAAGAAGCTGCTCGTAAGTCACTTTCTTACCGAGAGCTACCAGAACAGTTAATGCCTGGTCGCGCAGGTCTAGGGTGAGAGCAGTCATGGCCTGACTTTTATTCCAGCCGTTCGCTTTCATGACAGCCTCGAACTGGATTTTATAGGCCGACCAGGAAGAAGTCCCGTCGAACGGTGGCACTTTGAATCCACGTAGCGAAGGTGTTGTAGCTACAACGGGAGCTGTAACTCCATCCCCAAGTTTGAGGTCGTCCAGCGTTTTCTTCACATCAGCCATCACGTTGTCAACCCGAATGTTCACTTGGTCGATTCGGGTTTCAGCTTCCGACAGGCGGTTGTCATGTTGAGCAACCCTATCCTTCACCTCCTTTATCTCTTTCCCGAATGTAGCGTGAAGGTCCTTCCTGAGGAGCATCTGTTCTTCCATACCGCGCTGCAGCTGCTCTTCCAGCCGACGGGTCTGTTCCTCCTGTCGGCGGGCCTGTTCCTCCTGTCGGCGGGCCTGTTCCTCCTGTCGGCGGGCCTGTTCCTCCTGTCGGCGGGCCTGTTCCTCCTGTCGGCGAGCCTGATCCTGCAGTATCATCATCAGAGCACCTAAGTCAGGTGCTGCAGATGCAGTAGCTGCTGACGGGCCAGCCTCCGTGGTTAGCAACTGGCCCTCCGACGTTTGCGGCGTTGCATTACCAAATCGTCTCTGGTCCGTCTCCTGTTGGCGTTGACTTCGGGTACGGATACCCTCCGTGTCGTCTTTTGGTAAAATCGGCATATTTGATCCCACTTCTGACACCAATTGTTACGAGCTTGGGGTTCGAGACAATTAAAAACTGCCGATTGAATTACCAAAATTGACACTTTAATTACACAACACTAATTACAATCTAAAATCACACTAATAATAAAACACAGTTCGCTGTTATTTCGCTTCGAAGTATGCTCTTGTATCTCCAATTCAATACTGCCCCGGTCGTGGTCTATACCGGCCTTATATAGGGCCTCAGATAGTTTCCAGAACCTTCTACTGTAGCGACATCTAGAATGTTCGAGTACATATCGGTCCCGAAATTTCTGGAAGGATCTCGACTCTCCTAGTTCTGCTACTCGACACTAGAGGGTGCTAGTGTGACTAGTGTTGCCATGTACAAGACATTAATAGTGGCGCGCAATACTTTCATTTACTCGACACTAGGGGGCGCTAGTGTAACTAGTGTTGTCATGTACAAGACATTAATAGTGGCGCGTAACAATACTATAAATACATATAATTATTATTTATGTGGTATCTATAAAGTTTTCTCATCTGGTTGGGCAATATAAATATATAATTGTAAATAAACATGGTAAACGTTCATAAAAACTTGGACAGATAATCGACCATATTTTTACCAATAAGCCCATTAACTGATACAACTATTGGTACAATAATAGTAGAATCAACGTCCCACATAGTGACAATCTCATGAGGCAAATCGATATATTTTATTTTTTTATCATTCTCTGCTTTCACGAGATTCTCGTCATGAGGAACACTGATATCCACTATTATTGCCTTGCGTGTAGTTCAGTCTATCACCACAATGTCAGGTTTATTTGCCACTATGAACCTGTCTGTGATAATTGACCGATCCCAGTATAGCGTGGCACTTCATTTTTCAAGGACTGGCTTTGGTTCATACTTATAATATGTAACGTCTTGTTGAGTAAAACCAAATTTAATTGCAAGCTGCTGGTGTATTATTCTAGCTACTTGGTTATTTCTGTGCAAATACTCGCCATTTGATAGTTGTGAACAACCGGAAATAATATGTCTGAGGGTCATGACATGCGCGACATACATCAACTGTACCGTCCCTCAAAATGTACTTCCGGTAGTTGTTCGTTTTAATTACTTCATCTTGTATAGCACAGAAAAAACCTTCAGTTTCTGCTAAAAGATCACCAAACTGTAACCAGTGTACTGATGCAACCATGTCTACACAAGTATTAGTCAATGTTTTAAAAAATCGACCATGCAGTTGTTTGTCATTCCAAACCTTTTTGCGTTCATCTATAGTTATAGTATGAGGCCTCTGCCAGTCCTTTGCCAACATATTAAGCGGGGTTAATGATTTGTCATTAATCACTACGTCACTATGAATGCCTGATGTGTCTTTTTTTTAATAAAATATTCTCTGAGGTTGTATACTTCACAGTTGTGTAGGTTTTTAATGTTTAATAAGCCCCGTCCACCATCTTTTCTTGAAAGATACAACCTCATGACAGATGATCGCGGGTGGTGCATTCTGTGCGTAGTCATTAATGTACGGACTCGTCTATCTAAGTCATCCAATTCCGTTTGAGACCATCTTGTAACACCAAAAGTATATAAAAGGCTAGGTATTACCCAGGAGTTATATGCTCTAATTTTGTTTCCGCCGGATAAATTACTTTTGATAACTTTTTTTAATCTTGACATAAATTTTAATTTTGAATTTTCTTTAATATTTTTGTCATTAATTCCTAGCGCTTCTGCCATGCCCAAGTATTTATAGGTTTCTGTTTCAGAAAGAGAACTGAAATATAAGTCATTTGTAATTGCAAAATTATTACAATCTTTAATTTTGCCCCTATTTAGGTTGACGACAGCACATTTATCTATTCCAAATTCCATTGTAATATCATTGTTGAAACTATGTGTTAATTTTAACAATAATAGTAGATCACTCTCTTTTGATGTGAATAGCTTGAGATCATCCATGTTAAGTAGATGTGAGATGAGTGAGTTTTATTTTCGAAATCTAAAGCCTAATCCGGATTCCTCAATAGTAGTGTTTAAAAGATTCAGGGCTAAACAAAACCAAGTTGATTTTATCCGGAAAATGGGGATCTAATTGGCTAATATCATTTTCAATAGCGATTTGATTTACTAAAGTAATTATTTTTTTACGCCTGTTACCTGTTTGGTAGCTTATTAATTTTCTTATAATTTTGCGAGTATTGTCAATTCGTTTTTGAATTCTTTATTTCCATTTAGGTTATGTATTATTTTTCTGAAAATTTTGTACTAAGTGACAGGAATTTTTATTATCATACATACAGCATGGGCACAACAGTATAGAAGAGACATAGTTTCCAAAATATAATTATTTTGTTCAAAATAATCTTTACATAGAATATTCATTGATGCTACTCTTAATATAGTTTTTTTGTTGTTAGGAAGTTTAGGTAGTTTCAGTCTATTTTCTATAGGTGTATTTTTATATTCCAGAAGGGAACATTCGAAAGTCCTTCTCATATATTCGCTGTCCTGGGAACTCACATCTATATCAAAACAATTTTGCTCTACTTTTTCGTTGTTTAAGTTAGTAATATTTATATTATGGTTACTGTTATTAATATTTAGGTCATCAGTCTCACCTGGAAGTGTTCGTTGGGAATCAGGAATTGAATTGATAGTAGATGTTGAGTACTCACTGCAAAGTTGTTCAAGTAATCTGTCGTGCAAAATCTTACGACTTAGAATGACACGTACTTGATCTGAAAGCCTTTGGGCAGTTAAGTTTGTTAGGTTGGGCTGTAGCTGTTGGAATTCAGACAGCATTTTAGGGTGATAAGGTGTAAGATTGGTTATTCCTTTGGTAGCCTTATAGTACGCGCGCAAAACACTTATATTTAATTCTTTAGTCCAGCGCATGCGTCGTCGCACTACACCATCAGTAGCGGGTCCTCTTGTAGGATGGTAATTCCTGCAGGTCCCAAGCCAGCCGGTGGCGCTCTTCGTCCCCTCAAAGATAGTACGGGGGTTCTTCTTGTGCCTCTAGGATTACATTCCATGGATGTATAGTCCTCCATAGGCGATGTTACGTGTGCGATTGTGGTATTGGCGGTGTTTATTCGTATTTGTCGTCGCGTTCGATGCATAATGTAACGTTAAATTAAATATTCTATAAATCTGTTTGTAAATTTTTTTAGTTGACAGTTGTCAATTTGAAAGAAATACATTTTTCTTGAAATTAGTTTCTTATCCACAGATTTTTAAAGTTTTATTTATGTTGATATTGTAAAATCTATTTGCGTTGAAAATTTGTTATTTTGGAACATACAAACAAAAGTCATATTTAAGATTTTGTACTGACTGCATCATTTACTTTTGAAAACGTCCGCCATTTTTTTTTGTTTATTATTATTATTATTATAAAGATGCTTAATTAAAGTACTTTGGATATAACATTATTATTTGAATAATTAATGTTCGTTATATTATATTCAAATGGTTACAAAAGAATTCACCCAATTGAATGCTTCAACTGCCGATAATAACTACGTACGTAGCTTTGAACTGAAATGTCATGTGTGGCAATGCACCCTATTTATCATTTTAATATATTAAATATTCAAAGTAACGGCGTTTATTGCATTTTATTATTCCACCTTTGTACGCATGGTTCACTTCTTCATATGAGTCGACTAACTCAATTCACTATACTTCTACACTATTAAATTAAACACTGCACTTTTGTCTTCATTTTGATTCATTTATTCGAAATCATCCAACACCTATAAAGCTTAGTGAATAGAACAATTATAGCGTAATACAATTATATTGTTGTGCAATCTATTGATGCTGTGAGCATATTAAATATTGACAACTTATATGAAACCTTAATGCTTATCTCTACATTTTTTCTAAAGACATGACAATGATATGTCACAAATTGACGTAATTTTTAACATACCGCCAACCAAAAGACTCGTTCTTTTTCAAATATAACAAAATTTCAAATTATTTCAACAATACAATACTCAAAATAAAACCGCCCACCGTGAGGTACAATATTAACAAAAATAGTCTATAGAATTAGTAAAGCCATTTATATAAAAAAAAAAATTAACTCTGTGAGACTAACCATCATTCTATTTCTTAGGTAAATAACACAATTTATTACAAGGGCGCTTACAATACCATTCTTAGTTTTTATAGACACAACTCTTGTGATGTTATCTGCTCCAGGATGTTTTTCAATGACTTTTCCAAGCAACCATTTGGCTAGAGGAAGATTATGGTCCTTTATTATTACCACGTCATCGATCTCAGGCTCAATCTTCTTTGTATTTCATTTATACCTTTGGTTTAGCGTGACTAAATACTCTTCTGACCATCTTTTCCAAAAGTCGTTTACCATTTTTTGACCGAATTTCCATGTCTGTTCAGCGGTATATTTGAGTAATTTTCTTCTGGTACTACTATCAAGGGCTCACCCACCAAAAAGTGACATGGGGTTAGTCGTAATGGATCCTATATAGGATAGTGGACGTGAATTTAAGCATGCCTTGATTTGTGCTAGAACTGTAGAAAGTTCTACGAAGGTTAGCTTTGAATCACCTATCACTCGTTTTAGACGTGACTTCATGCATCGAACTCCTGCTTTCCACAGGCCTCCAAAATTGGGAGAGTGTGGAGGTATGAAGTGCCACGTTGTTCCTTCAATAGCAAGCAGTTTGTTGATTTCATCGGGTAGCTTAGACTTCACACTATTCAGCATTTCACGCAACTCTTTATCGGCGCCGACTAAATTGGTACCATTATCACTGTATAAGTCTGTACAGTGACCGCGATGAGACACGAAGCGGCGAAAGGCTGCGATAAAGCCCTTAGCTGTTAAGTCCGAGACGGCTTTTAAGTGCACAGCTTTAGATATCATACATATGAAGACACACATATATTCTATATATGCTATAGCTCCTCGACCGGGAGACATCCGTATATTTATGTATCCCGTAAAGTCAACACCTGCTGATTGAAACGGTCGAGATGGCCTTAATCTGACTTCAGGAAGCTGACCCATAAACTGGTTATTGTCTTGCCTAGAGTATCTTAAACATTTCATACATTTTATGTAGCACTTCTTAACCAGTACTCTTCCACGGATTATCCAGTATTTAGATCGTATAAAATTTAACATGATTTGTGGCCCACCATGCAATGTCTTCATATGAGCATCCAATATTATTTAGTAATATGACTTTCACTATGCATAATTATCTGGTGCCAATTATCATAGTCGATTTGAGCACGGTGAATGCGACCACCAACTCTTAACACCCCATTTTCATCAAGAATTGGACTAAGAGAGTGAAGGTGGTTGTTTTTGGCAACGTGTCCTTGGTTTTTTATCATTTGAAGGTCTTTTTTAAAAAAAATGTTCTGACTATGTTTGATACAACACTGAAGAGTTTCGTCCATTTCTTTTGCAGTATCAAATTTAGGAAACTTTCTCTGATCTTTAGGTAGCTTCCACCTTAAAACTCTTTTATATACAGCTAGTACTTTTATAGTTTTAGTTAAGCTCGAAAACTTCATAAATAATGGATCTTAATCACGGCTTGCCTTCACTGTGAGAAAATGTTTGATTGGTCTTTCTTCTTATTTAGTTATAAATGTTCCTTTAGTCTGCCTATATTGAGTCGTCTTTTCTTGCAGTCACAACGGGCCATGCCACCACAAGTTTTTACCAAGAATGCGGCTTAAGGACATACCTCTTGACTCACCGTCTGCTGGATTATCGTTTGTATTGACATGACCCCACTGATCTTTGTCTATCATAGTCAAAATCTCTGAGACTCGGTTGCTTACAAATGTTGTCCATCTGCTAGGTTCACTGTTCATCCATGCCAACACCACAGTAGAATCAGAAACTGTGCAAATGGATCACCAGTTTCCTTGCTGATCGGAGCATCAAGGTCGTAGTAGACGGTGCATGCTCTGATTTCAAGCCTATCAACGCTGGTGTTCCACAAGGCTGCGTGCTATCACCAACGCTGTTTCTCCTGCATATCAGCCTTATATACCGGCCGTGCCAATATTTCTCGGGAAAAAGTCGCTGAGTACCGGGACAAACTTGTGTCTGAAGTCGAGTCTTTGCTTAACAAAGTCTCGGATTGGGGCCGACTAAATCTAGTCCAGTTCAATCCCCAGAAGACACAAGTTTGCGCGTTTACCGCTAAAAAGAACCCCTTTGTAGTATCTCCTCAGTTTCAAGGCACCCTTGGTGCCTCAGCTAGTATCGGAATCCTTGGCGTCGACATATCGTATAGTGTGCAGTTTCGTGGTCACTTGGAAGGAAAGGTCAAATTGGCCTTTAAAAAGTTTGGCGTGCTCAGCACAGCGAGACAGTATTTCATGCCGGCACATCGTTTGCAACTTTACAAAGCGCAAGTTCGGCCCCACATGGAATACTGTTCTCATCTCTGGGCCGGGGCACCCCAGTGCCAGCTCCTTCCACTTGCATATAGCGCAGGGCGGTCCGAATCGTCGACGACCGAGTTCTTTCTGATCGGATCTGGCACTGTGTAGAGATGTTGCATCTCTTTGCGTATTTTATCGCATCTATCACGGGGAGTGCTCTGAGGAATTGTTCGGACTCATTCCAGCCTCTCAATTTCACCATCGCACATCGCGACAAAACTTGTCCATCCATACCATCTGGATGATTGGTGGTCCACCACTGTGCGATTTAGAAGAAATTACCACCAGCAAATTTTCCGGACCGATACGACTTAGGAACCTTCAAGAAAAGAGCTTACACCTTTCTAAAAGGCCGGCAACGCATCTGCAATTCCTCTATAAATTTTCTTTAGGAATTTTCATTATATGTGATATTTCATATATCAATTTAGTACCTAGCAATGCAGCACACATAGCTAGTCGCGGAATTGATACTTCCTTGCCAATTGGAGAAACTTTAGTTTTGGCTGAAACTAAATTAACGCACACTTGACCATTATTGTCAACTGATTTCAAATAAACTGTCGCTGCATAGGATGCTTGTGATGCGTTAGCAAATACATGCAACTTTATTTTATCTTCCTTGGCGGTATCCATCCTAGGGGATCATATAATCTTGCTATTTTTGATAGAACATGTCTCTTAGTCATTGATTCAGGTAAATTTGATAATTTTAAGACGTATTCACAACAGTCCGTTGTCCGATTCCATCTTATGCCGAGCATCTTTATCATATCGTTATTAGTTTTTAAAACTAGTACTTCTGATCCTTTAGTTTCTTCTTCAATATATTCTAATAAAGCTTGAGAGTTCGTGTTCCATTTCTGCAGTATAAAACCGCTAACGCTCTTTAATTTAACCATTTGATCATAAATTTCTTTAGCTTCATCGATAGATTCGCAACCGGTAAGTAAATCATCCACATAATAATCATATAATGATATTTTGGCCGCTAATGGATACTTCGATTGTTCGTGTATAGCCAGCTGTTGAATAGATTTCATTGCCAAATATGGGGCACAAGCAGTTCCAAAGGTAAGTCGTAATAGCTTGTAATGTTGTATAGGTTGATCAGTATTTGGTCTCCACAAAATTCTCTGAAAGTCAGTGTCTTCGTCATTTACACGTATTTGGCGGTACATTTGCTTTATGTCAGCTACTATACATATTGGATGTAGACGCCACCTCATCTGAATGTGACGGAGATCCTGCTGATGTTTAGGACCGACAAGTATGTTATTATTTAAAGATATGTTGTTAACACCTTTGCAGGATGCATCAAACAAAATTCGAAGTTTTGTAGTTTCTTTGTCTTCGTGAATTATTGAATGATGAGGTAAGTAAATTGATTTTTCTTCATGTATTTCATACTTATTTTTAATTATGATCATTTGGTTTTGTATTAAATAATCGTTTATTTCTTTTTTATATTCTTCATACAGTTTCGGATTCTTTAGTAATTTCTTTTCTAATGACATGAATCTCCGTGTTGGTATTTCTTGTGACTTTCCTTTTAAACACTCTGGGTTAATATTGTTGAATGGCAAGCGAATAACATAACATCCATCAGCATCCCTGACTGTCGTTTTTTCATAAAATTCTTCGCACTTTATTTCGTCCTTTGTTTGTTTCTTCTTAATTTCATCCAGCTTTCGTTCTTTCCCCCAAAACTGCTTCAGGATTTCATCATCCTTTATTTGGATATGTAGACTTATAAATTGAAAATTTGATTGAGGCCTTTGATGAGTTCGACCTGCCAAACCCATCCTAAGTGAGTATTCTGAGCGATGGGTCCGTGCTTAGATGGGTGTTTGATTAAACCTTCTCGTATTATTTCACCGTGTATATCGACACCCAGAATCATATCTATTTTTGCAGGTGAACCGTATTTAGAATCAGCTAAGGGGAAAGTTTTCAATAGCAGGCCAGTTTAGGATTTTGATTTCAGTAGACGGTAGAAACAATGTCAAGGTACTCAAAACATAGGCATTCACTTGGACAGAAAACTCAGGATTTCGCAATGATTCTAAACTTAGTTGAACCATATGCTTGACTCTCATTTGTCCATCCCCAACACCTGATACTAAACCATTAACTGAGAGGCGTTGAAGGCCTAGTGATTGTACTGTAGCTTTGGATACAAAAGATGCTTCAGAGCCTTGATCAATTAACAACCTTATTATTTGTGAGTAACTTTTTGTTGATTTGACTTTGGCAATTGCCGTAGCCAGTAAAACGTTAATTTCCGTTTCTTGCTTTGCAAAATGGGCTACCACCTTCTTCTCAATATCCGATTGATTTGTTAATTCTTATTTTTCACACGTTTCAGGGCTCTTGTTCATGTTGATATTGGAGTCGTAGTATCTGTCAATATGGAGCAGTGTGTGATGCCGTCTGCCACATCGTCGACAGCATGTGGCTTGATGGCACTGTCTTACATTGTGAGTAGGTGATAAACAATTGAAGCAGAGTTTTTGTAACTGGATAAATTCAATTCTTTCGGTCGAGGATTGCTTTTCGAACTGTTTACATTGATATAGTAAATGCTGTCCTGAGCACATCGTACAGTTGTTACTCAATACCTTTTTTTCTTCTGAGATTGTTGCATGATACGATTTTTGTTTATGACTTTGTTTGAGGTTGCTAATATTGGACATTCTTATGACATTTTTTCCTGTATCAATCATTTCAAGTGCTCGGAATCTGGACTCAAGAAAAATTGCTATATGATTCCAGGGCGGTAGTTTTTCAGATTTTAGTTGGCAAATTTGTACCTCCCACAGCCTTCTCGATTCCTGATCTAATTTTGCTAAAACCAAGTGATTTATGATGACGTCCCAGTCTGACACTTTAACTTCGATATTGCTTAAGGCTTTCAAACATGAGTTTGTTGTATCCAGTAATAGCTTAACGCCGTTCGCCGATTCATGTGTTAATGATCTTTCTGAAAATAGTCGCTTCATCATTTCATTGCAAATATATCTTTTGTTTTGATAACGGCGTGTCAATTGTATCCAGGCTTCTTCATAATTAGAATCAGTCGTGGCTAAAGTCTTAAGTAAACTCTCCGGTTCAACAGATAAGCTACTTCTGAGATAATGGAGCTTTTGAACGGGCGTTAAGTTGGCGTTATTGAGTGAACGAAATAAATCATAAAATGTTTACCATTCTTCATAGCCACCAGAAAACATAGGTAATTTTATTTGATGTAATTTTAATTCACATGGTAATGGTTGTTGAGGTATTTCTGTGATAGAACACTTTTCTTGTAGAGCACTTGCTCGTAAATTGTCTTTTAATTTTGTTTTATACTCTATATACATCTCCTCAAACTCAATAAATGTCGTTTTTGAAATAGTCAATGTTGTCCTTTTCCTCCCTTTTAACTGTCTGTAATATTTGCGCAAGTAAAGTTAAAAAGTTGGTATTTAACCTCTCTAGATTTTTTAATCTTGCTTCAATATAATCCAGCGTTATTCTTTCTTTAGGTGATTTTTATAATTTGCAAAAGCTCTTATAAGATGATCCAAGTTGTCTTCATGATTTAAAATAAGTGATTCCATTTTATTATAATGCTATTTCTTCAAGTTTATCCGTTCAACAAATTGAAAAACTTTATGTCGCACTAAGCTTAGATCTTAAATATCACCACCGTCGATAATGAAGTCCAGAGTTCACTGCTATATAACACTTGTCACTGTTTACGCACTCTACTCATGGTTATGTCCAGTTCCCGGGTTTCGGCACCAAATGTCGACTAACTCAATTCACTATACTTCTACACTATTAAATTAAATACTGCACTTTTATCTTCATTTTGGCTCATTTATTCGAAACCATCCAACACGTATAAAGCTTAGGAATAGAACAATTATAGCGTAATACAATTATATGAAACCTTTATGCTTATCTCTACATTTTTTCTAAAGACATGATAATGAGATGTCACAAATTGACGTAATTTTTAACAGTACGGTTGGAACGTAACTTTGCATTTTCTGCCGACTTCCAAAATGGAGACGGTACTCAATTCGACTGTATGTTTTTTATGTGTGTTACCTCATAACTTTTTACTGGGTGAACCGATTTCGATGATCCTTTTTTATATGAAAGCTGATATTAGACAGAATTCTTATAAATAACACGTGTTCCGCACACCTGAACCATTGCACATGCGGTGGCGCCCGTTTTGCTTGTATAAAACGGACGGAGCGGCCGCCGTTAAGCTCTGCGCCCTCTTTTCCCAAAAGAGGGTCGCTTTAGATACGGCATGTGAAGCTTTCAACAGCTGGTTGCCAGTCCCCAAAGGCAGTTTTTAGAGGGTATCACTTAGGTTCCCCTTGTAGGTAGTGAGTCCCTCATAACCACGATGGACCGGCCATCGTGGTATGCGTAATGCATTTTCTGCCTCCCTTCGGGGTAGCCCATTTCCAATTGCTTCGGGCGCAAAAAAAAAAAAAGCCGTTAAGGCAGTCTTGGCTCTGACGTGGAACGGTGCGCTTGTCGTATTGCGTTACTAGTTTATCCTCGACTCGTTGGATAATTAACTCGTGTAAACGAATTAATTATTATTCCTAACTACAAAATCAGTCTCTGTACTATCCCCACTATACTTCCTACATCAGAAGTGGGATAAAGTCTCCATTTTTGCCCACATACAATCTTCGAATAGTATGAGAATTATTACATTTGTAATGGCTATAATGCATTTCGCATTGATGGATCTATTTTTATGTTAAATACCGTAATAAAATTTGCTGTCCTACTTACGATATTGTCGTATCATTAAAGTGTAGAGAAAAGATAAAGTGAAATTATTTAAGCCCACAGATAAATCCTTTTGTTAGATTTGTATTAAAAGTACCCAAGTATTTTCATTATTTCTGACCTACGTAAATATGTTAACAAATGAAAGAAATGTCTGAGGCTTTCTAGACGAGTCATAGTTTGCATTGAATGAAAAATTAACTTGTTCAAGTTTTGTTGTAATTTGATAGTTCATGCGAAACGTGATTATCATCAGTTGTATTTTGAAATTCAAAACGTTTAAGCGATGTACCAAAATAAAGGATTAACTTTAACATGCTAGGAATTGAAAATAATAAGTGACATTTTTGTGTTCTAATGTGTTGATCAGTGTTGCAGTTTGCTCCGAATACTGTGTGGTCGACAAGATTGGGGTTTGATGTCGAGAGATTCGTAGAAGTCTCTACAACAATGATCAATGAGGAAGATGTTGTGACGGCTAATCGAACATGGTCAGGTACGGCCGAGCGCTAGTAAGATTGAACCTACACCGCTACAGTCTGTAACTTATCGGCAGATCTTACGGCAAGGCAATTCAAGCGGCCGCCGAACATATGGTCCTTTGGTGCTGTAAATAAACGTCTGAGGCTTGGTCGGCTTTCGTAGATTTTGCGCAGTTGCCTCCTTCCCTTTGAAATATGTGATGGTATCCGTCTCTACAGATAGTTACCGTTTTTTGCAATGTTTTCAAATGTCATACAGTTGCCGTTTCTTAAGAGAATATGTGATGAATTTTGGAAGCTCGCAATTCCATGATTTGCAATACAATTATCTCGATTTCTTTTAGTTTTGCAAAGCAGTACGACAATTTGCTAGCGCTAGTATGGCGCGACGGCTCGCTGGCGCGAAAGTGGCTTGGACGCAGAAGAACGGAAAGCTGAAGTGAGTTTGCCTGGAGGTAGCCATATCGGCGCGTTCATGACTTAAATGAAGTCTGGGATGGTTGACCGTTGTGATATTTAACAAGAGTTAATATCTGTTAGCAGGTGGTGATAACTGATAGACCGTATGCTGTTCACTATCAACCGCACGAGGACGTGCGACAGTCAGAGGTAGCCGTGTCTGTGCATCTAGAAAATACTAGAGACGTTGCAACACTCTAGCGAAGTAATTATTCTAGTGCAGGAAAGGAACATGAAGTTGCAGGGAGGCTGGTCTGTGCTGAACTGGGATATGTGTCTAGTTGCTGTTGGTTTACATACTTAGGTGTTATCGTGTCACTACGTCCCTCACGATACATTTTTGTGTGATTGTGACGGGGACATGTTTGCGGTATGGTTGGTCTGTAACTGTTCTATACTGAATAGAAAAAAAAGAGAGTAAGAAAAAAATGTGGTTCTTACTATCATTGCAGGGCGTTTGCCGCTCCAATGATATAGCTACAGGGAATAGTGATTCCGGACCAGCATAAATAGTACTGAAAAAAAAGAGATTAAGAAAAAAGAACAGTTCTTAAAATCATTGCAGGGCGTTTGCCGGTCCAATGATATAGCTAAAGGGAATAGTGATTCCGGACTAGCATAAATAGTACTTGAAAAAAAAGCGTAAGAAAAAAATAGTTCTTAATATCATTGCAGGGCTTTGTGCCGGTCCAATGATATGGCTATAGGGAATAGTTATTCCGGACTAGCGAAAACAGTACTTGATAAAAAAAGATAAAATAGAAAAAGCTACAGACTAATCATTCCGATCTAGCATAAAGTTGATTAAAATTTTGTAGGGCTTACTGCCGGAACAAAACTGATTGTCACCCAAGTCTGAAGGGTCAATATAGACCGGACCAGACGCTGTTATGTCAGGATAGTCGAACGATGTTTTTTTGTCTACAGATAACTAAAATTGTGATGGAGCGCGTGCGAGGACGCACGCATGTCAGTATGGCCGTGACGGCACCAGCACCATTGCACGTGCGGCGCCGTTGGTGTAGCTAGACAGAATTCTTATAAATAACACGTGTTCCGCACACCTGCACCATTGCACCTGCGGTGGCGCCCGTTTTGCTTGTATAAAACGGACGGAGCGGCCGCAGTTAAGGCAGTCTTGGCTCTGACGTGGAACGGTGCGCTTGTCGTATTGCGTTACTAGTTTATCCTCGACTCGTTGGATAATTAACTCGTGTAAACGAATTAATTATTATTCCTAACTACAAAATCAGTCTCTGTACTATCCCCACTATACTTCCTACATACATATAATTTTTAAACGTTACCTCCACACTAGGACTGTCTCCTATAACGTTGGGGCAGTTTACATCATACGAGCATTTTACAAGGAGAAACATCCAGACCCAGAACAATTATTTGTAGGCCATACAAGTACTTGTTCCGCGGGATTCTAACCCGCGTCCCTCAGCGCGCCAGCTCATTGCTAAACCTGCGCCACGGAGCCGTATATAAAAAAACAGATACAGGTAAATTGTAAACCTGCAACTTATTTAGAATTCTGCTAAAAATTTAAAAAAAATTAGAGCCTATATGATACCCACAAATTTGCATTATATCAGCGGTGTCTAACTCACGTGATATATGATCCGCTCGGAATTTAAGCAGGTTCTTACTTATCTAATATTGTCCCACGTTACAGTCATTTTATCTTAGACATTCGATTAGTTTCATATAATATAATCGAACAAAAACTGAGAATAACCGTGTTTTGTAGCATTCCTTCGCAATTATGTTCATCAGAAGAATCGTGACAGGCTGTAGTGATAATAATGATGATTATGAACATATTAGAACGGCATCCGGTTTTCTAACTAATGAAATATTTTTGTTACAGTTATCAATGCTAGTGCTATTTTCGGTGATTATTCGCGTTGTGACGCCTCATAATTATTGTTAATAAATAATAATTAAATTCATTATACAGACAATTAAAAATGTCATAGAAATTTTCTTTTAAACAATTAAATGCAAATAATAAGCATAAAGTTCAAAAATATCCATTTGGAATATTGAATATTATAATATTAGTAAACGCATAAAATGTCTCTAAAAATTTCTAATATTTATTAAAAACCTGCTCTAAATGTTCAAAATGTATCAAATCATATATATACAAGTCCATTATATTGCAATAACAAAGATAAATAACATTTGTAATATAATAGAAAAAATGGATCAAAATTTTCTAAGTTGATGAAGGTGTTCTTGTAATAATTGGAAAATTTCTAAGTTGATGAACGTGTTCTTGTAATGTTCCCTTATATTGGGGCATTGCCGGAGACACATACCCAAGGTTGTACACATATATGGTGGTCGGCTGACCGACTGCTAGTACTAAGGTTGCACAATGACTAGTCCTATATTAGGGACTTATCATAGTAAGGTCTAACGAACCAAAGCATTAATATAGAAGGTCTCTATGATGCATAGAAGAAGAAGAAGTTAAAGTTACAGCGTATATACATTACACTGCTGGGCACAGACCTCCTCTCATTTCTAAGAGGATTTAGGGCAATAAAGTATCCGCCGTGCCGCCCCAATGCATGATGGTGAAATTTATACGTCAAACCTTTAAATATTTCAATATAATTCATCTCACAGTTTTGTACTTTAATATCATGAAACTTTAGTCTCTTAAACTATGTTTTAACGACTAAGTGTAACTATAAAAACAAATTCATTACTAGACAGTTAAGTATTATTAGTGTCATAGCGAGACTTTTTTCTCAAAAGTCGCAATTATGTAATTTCTTTATAATATTCTCATAAATGGTTCTCTTATTCCACAAGCAGATGATTAAATAATTTAAACAAACAATAAGAGTTTAAAATACTACAAAAACTCACACAATATACCCGTGTAAAAGCTTGTACAATATGAATAAAAATATTTTTACAGATCATAAAGCCAAATTATTGACAAAAGTCATATAACTCTGAATGGCGGGACGACGCCTAATAAAAGACTTATTCCAGCTTTTTACGGGGCATGCAATTTTAAGTTTTATATTTGAAATTATAAGTCTGCTTGAAATTTATTTATCGCCGTCGTAAATACAGAATAAACAATAAAGTAACTTAATTATTTTTCCTTTTTTCATTACATTAATATATCCGAACCTTAATTTATGTTAAACGAATTTTGTTCTATGATATTAACTTTAATCTACAATTAAACTTCTGTTTCTGATGTTATTTCTTGAAAATAATAAACTCATCAGATATTATCTGTAGTTTCGCAAAGTTTTCGACAAAGGAAAATCCCAAACCACCAGTACAAAGAGGATTCCAATACAATTGTCGCTTGATATAACGCAATGTCGTCGAAATGAATTAACAAACTGCGTTTTTTAATCTAAACAAAGCAATAGGATTTTAAATATCTCTAATCAGACCTCTCGCTGTGCTTTCAAAAACGATGCTCAGGTTGTTAATTACTGTGATTAAGGCGACTAGACTTGTCGATGAATTTAAGTGCCTGGGGTAAAAGGGAACAGTAACGAAATATACTTGATGGTAGGACTTTTATTTATCTTAAATTTGCCTGGGTTAATACCACCCCATTTGCCGCAAATTAGCAGTGATAAGTTCCGATCTGAAGGAGGGAAATATAATGGGCCAGTACATACATTTTATTCCTCTAAGTTGATAGGGCATCTGTAGCCTTCTTGATGTCCAATAGCTACTTACTATAACATTAAAATATTTATAGTTTCAGGTTAATACAAAAAATCTCAATGCAAAACTAGCACAAGAGAGAACGGTGAGCTGAAAGTTGAGAAATTTGGAATAGGGCAACGGTACCCAAGGGGCTAGCAACTGGCCGATTTCATGGAGAAAAAGGGACTCTTTATGATGAACTCTTTCTCCCAGAAGCGGCCCTACAGGAAATGGACCTGGTAGAGTCAAACCGTCGGGATACGACAAAAAATGAGATTGACTTCATTATGATGAACAGCATACAACTGTTCAGTGATGTTTCTGTGATCGCGAGGGTGAAAACTGGTAGCGACACCGAATGGTTAGAGGCACACTTAACCTAAACGTTAAGTTGGAGAGGTCTCGTCTAATGAAGTCAACGCTTCGTCCCCCTCGTGCTCTGTTCCAAAGTCCCGAAACCTTTCAGCTCGAGTTACAAAACCGTTTTCAGTGATCATTTCAGTGATCTCCAAATTCATGCGGCGGGACTTACACAACTTTAATACTGCTCGTATTGAAGAAGCGATCGAGCAGAACCAGGGCTCCAAAGTCATTGCCAGGGATATGTCTGCCAGAAACAGCCAATTGTCAAAGCTGAAGATCGAGTGCGGTAGCATCGTTTCCGGGACACATGAAATTTTGAGTGAGATTAAGAGGTTCTATGGGCAGCTGTACACACCATCGTTGGAGCCACACGCAAGTGTGAGTAACGTTCCAAGTGCGAGTCTTATCCGACACTATTCTGAAGATAATCCGGACGTCAGGGTGAGCAAGATTACAATGGCTCTCCAGCACCTTAAAAACGGCAGGGCCCCAGGTGAGGATGGGATTACAACGGAGCTTTTGAAATCGGGTGGAAAACCGGTACTTCCAGTCATTCAGAAGCTCTTTAATTCCGTCCTCCATGGTGGCACTACTCCGGAGGCGTGGAGTAGTAGTGCGGTGGTCTTGTTCTTCAAGAAAGGCGACAACGCTGTCTTGAAGAACTACAGACCTTTTTTCCTTCTGAGCCGCGTCTACGTGCTGTTTACGAGAGTCATTAATTATCGTCTCGCACGCAGACTTGACGATTTCCAGCCTCCCGAACAAGCCCGTTTCCAAAAAGGCTTTAGAACCTTAGACCACATACATACCCCTCCGCAAATTTTACAGAACACAGACGAGTACAATCTGCCACTTTGCCATGCGTATGTGATTTCGACGGAATCAAAGGCTATGAGAAATCCTTTGATTCCGTCGAAGTTTGGGCGGTGCTACAGTCCCTCAGCGGTGCCAAGTTGACAGTCAGTATATCGAAGTGCTAAAGTGTTTCTACAGTAGAGCTACGATGGCTATCCAAGTACATAATCAGAGTAGGAAACCTATCTAACTGCAGAGAGGTGTAAGACAGGGTGAAGTTATATCCCCGAAACTCTTCACCGCTGCATTGGAAGACGTTTTCAAGCTATTGGACTGGAAATGATGCGGTATTAACATCAATGGCGAGTACATCACTCACCTTCGATTTGGCGACGATTCATTTTTTATGGCAGAATCGCTGGAGGACTTAAGCACTATGCTCATTTACTTAAATATAGTGCCTTCCAACGTATAGGTCTTAATGGATGAACATGGACAAAACAAAGATTACGTCCATGTGAAACCTATGCCGGTAGTTGTTGTGAGAACTAAGCTCGAAGTTGTTGACGAGTATGTTTACTTGGGACAAATAGTCCGACTAGGTAAGTCAAACTTCGACCGAGAGTTCAATCGACGGATTCAACCCGGCTGGGCAGCGTTCGAGAAACTACGACACATCTTCTCGTTAGACATACCTCAAAACCTGAAAACGAAATTGTACAAACAGTGCGTATTGCCACTGATGACTTACGGAACTGAGACGTGGGCCGTAGAAGGAAGCTCAAGGTCACTCAGTGAGCTATGGAGAGGGCTATGCTCGGGGTTTCTCTGCGTAAAGAAGTTAGAAATGGGGATATCTGCAGTAGAACCAGAGTAACTGACATAGTCCAACGGATTAGTATGCTGAAGTAGCAGTGAGCCGGCCATATATCTCGAAGAACCGACAACCTATGGGGAAGAAAGGTTCTCATGTGACAGCCTCGTACTGGCAGGCGAAATGTAGGGCGACCCCCCCCCCCCCTAGATGAAGTGACGACCTGGTAAAACATGCAGGAAGTCGATGGTTGCAGGTGGCTCGGGACCGTGCTTTGTGACATTCCTTGTGGGAGGCCTATGTTAAGCAGTGGACTTATGAAAGGCTGTAATGATGATGATGATAACAAAAAATCTCCCCACATGTTATGAACCCCCTTACGAAACCAAAAAATCGGGCAAAGACCTTGTGTGCATCTGTAGACTTAGTTTAGTTACTTAGTATTGAGTAGGTATAATAGGTAAAATCTGAATCTGCGTGGTCTTTCTATTGTGTTTTGTTGTATTTTTGTTTATATGTTTGTAACTATAATTGACGTGATAAAAGTGATAAAAACTTAAAAATGCAAGAGTGTAATGAATGCAATATTTACTCAGATACGAGGCTGTGAATATATTTTTGAATAACATAATATTACACTTACATTTATATTACAATATATTGTTGGGAATGATAGAAAAAAATAAAAGGAAATACGAACAAATGAAAGTAGAACTATAATTGAAGCTTCAGTAGCCTTATGGCAGGGTGCGGACCGTGAACTCGAAAGGTCGTGGGTTTGAATACGCGATTCTACTATTGCCGTGAATCTCTTCTTACACAAGCATTTTAAGCTTACCTGAAGTGGCTAAAGGGAATATTAGTATTGTTTATTAATAATAACATTACTAGTAATTTCATTTAAAAAAATCTCCGACCCTTTCTGGTAGTATATAAACTTTTTTTTTATTTTAACCTTTTTTATTCAATATAGATTATAAATAATACTTATTGAAAGTCACTCTTTTGTTTGTACCACTGGTTCGGAAAAAACCTCTGTCCTGGGAAGAACCAGCAAGAAACCCAGCGGGACTTTTTTTTTAAAATAACAGCTTACAATCATGATGTTACACAAATTAACAACACAACAAATTAGAAATAGCTTGGTAGCGATCACCTCATTTCCAGGGGTTATTATCATCCATAAATTCCTTAATATTATAATAATCCTTTTTATACAAACTTAGTTTAATAAAGTTTTTGAACTTTGAGCAGGTTAAACTTTGTATATTTTCTGGAATTTTGTTGTAAAAGCGTATACATCGCCCCAAGAATGAATTACTGACTCGATGGAGTCGAGTAACTGGTACTACTAGCTTGTGTCTGTTCCTAGTATTTACAGAATGAATATCACTTATTTTTGTAAAACTACTTTTATTTTTGTGTACGTACATTACATTTTCATAAATGTATTGAGAGGCCAAAGTTAATATATTAATTTCCTTAAATTTTTGTCGCAGCGATTCTTTAGTCTTTAAATCATAAATTGCTCTTATGGCCCTCTTCTGTAACACAAATATAATTTCAGTGTCAGCTGCGTGTCCCCATAGCAAAATACCATACGACATTATGCTATGGAAATAGCTACTAGTCGAGCTGTTTCAACACTGGTTAGACTTCTAATTTTTTTTAAAAAACAAAAGCAATAATTATAGGCAGTCAAAAATTGGTTAATCTTATAGATTTTTCTTCCCTACCTGGTATTATTTTTGATGGGACACCTGTGCCATATAGTGACACCGTTAAAAATCTAGGTGTTACTTTTGACAAATTTTTATCTTGGGCTCCACAGGTAAGCGAGGTAAGTAGGAGGATGTTTGCGTCGGTCGGATCTCTCCGTCGATTAAGTAATTTTTTACCCATACCTACCAAAATTGCGCTTGCACAATCACTTCTTTTACATATTCTCGATTATGCTGACACGTGTTATCTCAATTTAAATGAGGAGATGCTTTAAGAAAAAAAGAAACTTGAGCGCATTCAGAATCTATGCATACGGTTCATATTTGGACTTCGAAAATATGACCATGTCTCCGAATATCGCGAAAAACTCAAGTGGCTTCCGATCCGTCTTCGCAGGAATACTCACATTCTTTCTCTTTTATACTGTATACTATTCAATCCCACTTCCCCTACTTACCTTAAAGAGCGGTTTGAGTTTCTTGGTGACACTCACTGTCGCTCTCTTCGCTCTGATAAAAACCTCACCCTAAAAATTCCATCTCATAACACTTCCTTCTATTCTAAATCTTTTTCTGTTGAAGCTGTTAGGCTCTGGAACTCCCTACCGCTGCAAATTAGAAGTGCGCAGTCTATTGATAAGTTTAAAAACTTGTCAAAGCGCACTTCTTTCCTCCTTAAATAGTCATTCCTCTAAAAATTACTACCTAATCATTTTTCCTTACGTTTAGGCTTTGACTTAACTTGTTTAATCTTTTCTACTCTCGTATATGTATGTATATATTTTTGTATTTAAAATGTATTTATTTATATTATAGATGTATGTATTTATGGATTATATTATATATGTCGTGTGTATTTTCTATCAACCTACGTACACCCTTATCCTTTCTCACAGGACATTTTATCCTCTGCAATGTGGTTGCCTGGTAGAGATCGCTCCCAAGCGATAAGGCCGCCAATTTTACCTTTAAATAAATTATGTTCTTTTTTCTTCTCATATGTATTTTTTGGTGTACAATAAAGTGTATTTCATTCATTCATTCATTATGCTGCATAACTAAGTCTGCTTGCTAGTTTTGATATATGGGGGCTCCATTGAAGCTTCGCGTCTAGTGTGATAAGATATAAAGTATCGCACAGGCGACTAAGAGTCTCTGCGCCTCTTTTTCCCTAAACAGGGTCGCTTTCGATTCGGCAGGAAGGCTACAAAAGCCAATGCCAGTTTCACAGTTGGTGTTTAGTGTGTAGGCACTTAGGTTAGGTTACTCGCAGTGAGTCCCACATAACCACGACAGCCAGCTATCGTATGCTTCGAGCATTCACCACCTCCCTTCCTCGCTTTTCGGAGGGTAGCCCTTTCCATTGCATCTGGGCGCAAAAAAAAACGAAGCGTCATCACTCTGTAATTATAGGAGTTTCACTGTCGTTACTATGCCCGTTGGGGTATTCTTCTAGTGTAGGAAAGGAAGATCGTGTTGCTGAGAAGATGCCCTGTGTTAGATTAAGATGAGTGTTGCGGTTGTTTTTTTTATAGTGTAAGGGTAACAAACGAGCACACAGTCCAACCTAATGGTAAGTGTTTGCTATGGCCCAGAGACATCTACATCTATTCACCTTTGTGAATCAAAATGCAGATGCGTTGTCACCCGTGAGGACTAATGGCAACTCTTCACGTTAGAGCTCCTTTTAGCGGTAAAAAGACACGCTTATGTTTTGGAGGCGTTAAATTTCACGAGATTGGCATCGCCCCATTCGGAGACTGTCTGTAGTGTAAGACTCACACGCTCAACCATAGCCTCTCTTTCTGACTGGATTTGATCCTGACTGGCCCGGGCATCATTTTTTCCATTTCTTTTTGATCACCCTTTTCTTATACACATTCACGTTGTAGTGGTATGCTGTGAATAAATAAACCGCAGCAGCTGTTAGCGCCTCAATAATCATTTTAATAATATCGTCCGTACATTGACCTGAATCAAAGCAAACTGAACGACCTTCCAACGTGTGGACGCGGCGACCAATACTCTGCAACAACCCTTTGATCTTTTGTAAAAAACCAACACCACAAGATCTCGCGCCAACTTGTGAGCCATCATTTCAATATATACCAACGTAAGCATAAACACCCACTCTACACGATGGCCATCGTTATTGGTCAACACATTCGCCAGTAGGTTGGCCAACTTGAAGAGCCGCCTTAAGATAGAATGCCTCGTTTCCAGTAAAAATCGTCTCTAGTTCTCTACACTCACCACACGAAACACAGCAGCTTTCTTTTTTTTTTTGGTTTTTCATACTTAGGTGGTATCATGCAACTAGCGCCTTTACGTTACAAGGGTGTGTGATTGTGGCGGGAACTTGTTAGGGTTGTTCGAACTCTATTGCTCTATACTGAATGTATGGTGCAGAACAGCGTTCTTGCTGATAATGATTGGTTGCGTGAGCAGTTGAGTAAGTTGAGCATCCGCTTCAGGCCTTCAGAATGGTTTCTAATAGTAAAGAAGGCTTGTTACCGAGTAGCGTTCTTTTATTTAAATACGTTTGTAAATAATTTCTTACAATATTATTTTTGTAGCAAATTCATTTTTTTATCATCTTTTCCTTAAAACTATGACGATTTATTCGGTGGAGTATCGATTTATCATACAAATAAATAAAATAAGCTTTTGGTCACGCTATTTATATTATGGAAGAATGATCTTTCTAGAAACGTAAGGTCTAGGACAAGGAAACCAGAGACCAGAAACAATATCAGAAATACAAATACTTTAAATATATACAGTTAATCTTCTTGGATATTGGAAAAAGTCCATGTCCAGCAATGATCAAGAACTTCTGCCATATTGGGTTTAGTATTAGTTAGAGCCATATCGCAGCTGCATTTTCAGTGCAGCACTAATAGAGCTACTTGACCGAGGATGAACCACATTCACAGAATAGTAGCATAATGCAGTGTTTCGTATACTTTTTAGGTTTTATTACTACTGTTTCTGCAAATGACTACACTTCAATTTTACATTGATTAAATTATATATATAAATTAATAAATGAACTAAATTTTTAACTCACGTATTTTAACGGCCGATGAGAAGATATTGGAGTTAAAAGAAGAGAAAGACAAGTTACGCTATGATGTTGCAGGAGTATTTAAGGTCTGAAGAGACGGGGACAAATTAATCCTATGTATTATATTCTATTTGCAGGAGTGCGAAGACCATCTTTGTTGATTTTTTTTTATAATATAAATTTACGGTCGCCAACCCACTTGCCAAGACTTAGTTGGACGTCTATTATATACAATAGTCTTCATACCAGTACAGCGTGTTCAACGTCGGAAATAAGTAGGAGCGTGTATTCGTCTCAGATGAGAGAGATTTTTCAGTTAATAATGTTGACGCGAATTGTGATTTAACTATAAATATATTATTTTCACATCCATCTTATCACAGTGATGAAAATAAAAAATATCCACATTTTTATTTCATCCCTCTCTGAAGGAAGCATATATGTATATATATATATCTTGTTATTTCGTTCAATTTGTTCTTTAGCTTGTTAGACAGGGAAAGATACAAGGTTTATTTATATGGTCGAAATCAGTCAACCCATCAACTTTCCGCAAACACAACTTATGTATTTAGAATGATTTGTACATAAATGTACGAGGATTCCTTTGAGAAAATTTCACTACAGTTCATTTGACCAAAATATAATTTTATAAAAGTCAATATTAAGCCGTTTTCCTTTTATATATAATAAGTTCTTTTTTGTGTAGTTAACGATTCTTGTATTGTGTTGTATGGTGACGACTTAAGAGAATTTATCACATGAGTGTATAAGGTATCTTTGGAGTAAGTCAGAAAGACAAGTGATTGCGGTAGATAGCTGTATAACCAACCGATTTATGCCAGACGTAATATACCTAGACCAGTGACAGGTAGCAGCGTCAGAGATACGAGACGTTTAGTTCTGTAATCACCAATTGAACTGCATAGCATGAAGATAAAGGTAAATCTTCTTAATAATTTAATTTTTTTATTTTTTCCTATGTTCAATTTTGGAAAACTGTTTTATGTTGCGCATGTACATAATTTCAGTATATGTACGAGTATTTACATATTTTCAAAATAGTTAAAAGTCACCTCAAAATTTATACGAAATTTTTACATTTATAGTCTTTTAAAAGTCAACTTCGGTACACTAGCCTTCTCCATAGATTGACTCATCTATTTTTAAAAAGTTAGAAGTAACACTACAGCAGCCATGGTCGTGGGGGACTAAGTTTAAAAAGTTATATTAATCGCGATAAAATTCTTAAAATTAGTTTTATTTAATGAATGCAAAGCATTTAAATATACATGCATGTCCGTTTCTATGTACGTCAGTTACTCCTAAACCAGTCTTTATTTTAACAATTGATAATATCAAAATCAATTTTACATAATATGGTACCTGATGGTTATTCATGTCAATTAAAACGGAACCAGTAAAAAGGGTCACCGAAAATAAAAATAAAGCAGAATTAAGATGTTTTGTCTAAGGCAAAATAAGTATATGTCAAAAAATTCTTATGGCTTCTGATTTATTATTCTTTAAATTGTGGTATACCATCTCGTTCATGACACGCGTACATTACGGTATATGGGATATTTGGTATTGCGATAGTCAATCCGCGCCAAGTGAACACATTTTTCTATAGGATCGTTATGTTGCAAACGAGGTACAAAAGTTTGAAATGTTTTTTTTTCCATAAATTAACGTTTTACGTTATACATATTGGCCATCAATTTTGTTTCTGATTCTCACTTACTGACGATAAACTTCAAAATTAATTTGCGTTGTATGATTTACGTCTATAATTGGTCCTTCAGGCTATCTCTTATCTATCTATATCTCTCTTTATCTTATCAAATTACGATTAATAATTTAAGAGAAAATCACCCGAGGCAAACGGATAATTGTCTCTTGCAATCGGGCCAGCAAATTTATGTGATTTCTTTGCCATGGACTTGTAGAATTTGCCCTTTGATGTACTGGAACCTTTTGATCCGGGCCATTGCCACTTCAGCTTACTAATCCGTTGGGCTATGTCGGTCACTATGGTTCTATTGCGGATATCCCCGTTTTTAAGTCTATCCCGTAAAGAATCTACGATCATAGCCCTCTCCATAGCTCACTGAGCGTTCTTGAGCTTCTTCATATGGCCTGCAGCGAAGAATTAAGTCTCAGATCCATATGTCATCACTGGCAACACGCACTAGTTGAACAATCTTGTTTTGAGGTTTTGAGGTATGCTGACAAGAAGACTAATATAACCTCTCAACAGTTGAATAGGTTTCTGGTTCTGTATTCGGATACATAGCCTTACTATACAAATACTTCAGCACTTCTATATACCGACAGTCAACTTGGCACCGCTAAAGGGACTGTAGTACCGCCGAAGTTTAGACGGAATCAAAGGCTTTCTCAAAGTCCAGTTATAGAAGACATATTGGCAGATTGTACTCCTCGGTCTTTTGTACAATTTGCCGAAGGGTATGTATGTTGTCAATAGTGCTAAATCCATTTCGGAAACTGGCTTGCTTGGGAGGCTGGAAGTCATCGAGTCTGCGTGCCAGACGATTCGTAATGACTCTCGAAAACAGCACGTAGACGCGGCTTAGAAGGGATATCGGTCTGTAGTTCTTCAGAAGGAAGTATTTCTTGAAGAACAAGATCACCGCAATTATGCTCCAAACCTCCGGAGTAGTGCCAACAAAAATAACAACAAAAATAACTAAAAAATTATATATATGATTCTGGTGAGAATTAATTGAGGGCTCCGTGGGGCATTGGCTTAGTAATGAGTTTTTTTTTATAGGGTAAGGGTAACAAACGAGCACACAGTCCACCTGATGGTAAGTGGTTGCTGTGGCCAATAGACATCTACATTTATCCTTGATTACGAATCAGAATGCAGATGCGTTGTCACCCGTGAGGACTAAGATGTAATGCCTCGTTTCCAGTAAAAAGGGTCTCCGGTTCTCACCATACGAAACACAGCAGCATTAAGCTGCTATTTTACGTTGGTAAACTGTGAGAGCGTGGTACTTCCCCGGTCGAGTTGACCCATTCGTGTTACAACTATACCAGAAATATAGCTGCAGCATGGCTCTACCACGTATAACAGTGTTAACAGTTACAGTGCTAAGGGCCGTGGGTTTGAATCCCGCATATTATGGCGACAATTATGCTCTACAAATAAATGTTCTGGGTCTGGATGTTTCTCCTTGTGAAATTTATATATGAAAACTGCCCCCGCGATATATATCCTAGTGTGTAGGTAACGCTTTTTTAAAAAAATTGTAATTTGTTTTTACTAAGATTTTTGTACCTGATATTTACTATTAATATTGTTTCAAAAATAAGCATACATTAAAACATCTTTTGATAGATAAATTTTACCTCTTTTATCTTTATAAACATATAATTATATTAACGATTTTACAGCATTATGCTGAGAATCCAAAACTGTGATACATATATGATATACAAATATTAATCTATACATTTAAGTTCCTCGCTATCCACATTTAATATACTGCAAACCAATATTTTTTATGTGCATGGAAAGAATATCACTTTATGCTAATATTTGACCGACTGCCCGATACGTCGGTGCTTCACATCAGCTATATGTTCTTTTACGCGGGTTTTTATAGATCTTTTTGTTTGTCCTATATAAGAGAGACCACATTCAAAATCCAGCTTGTACACTCCTGCATCTTGTAGAGGGATATGACACTTGACGGATGGTAAAAATTCACCAATCATCTTCGGCGGCTTGAAGTATGTTTTAATGGAAGCTCGATTCAAGATATAGCCAACCTTTTCTGTGACTCGTCTGACATAGGGTAGTACAGCAGGCACACGCTCGACTGTGGCTGGCTTCACTCGGTCACTATGACGTAGGCGTGGGACCCGAAGCTTGTTGTCTTGCAGTACTTGCTCGACGTGCTGAAGCTCGGCGGCCAGATGTTTTCTGTCACAGATCCCTCGTGCTCTCTGAAACAAAGATTTTCCCACGGTAGCTAACTGTGAAGGATGATGGTGCCATTCGCCATTTAAATATCGGTTGGCATAGGTTTTTTTCCTGTACACAGTATGACCAATAGTGTTTTCAGGATTTTGGATGACTAAAACATCTAGGAAAACTAAAGAATTGTTTGCCTCTAACTACATTGTGAATTGTATTTTAGGGTTTATGGAATTAAGGTGGTCTAAAAATGCAGTTACTTTGTCAGATGGTAAAATTGTGAAAGTATCGTCTACGTACCGCTTGTAGAATCTTGGATGTACAGGAGCAGTAAGAAGGGCCTTCTCCTCGAAGTTCTCCATTAATATGTCGGCGACTACGGGAAATACAGGCGAGCCCATCGCCATACCATCTACTTGCTTGTAGAATTCTTCCTTCCACAATAAATAGCCAGATGTGAGGCAGTGTTTGAGTAATACTACATTTTCTATGGGCATGTTGTTATCTTCTAGCTTTCAAGTTTCAATTAAGATGCAGTCTTCAATAGGTAGGCATGTGAATAGTGACTTAACATCAAAACTGACCATAGTTTCATTGTCAGCGAGATGTAGGTCTTTAATCTCACTAACAAAATAGTATGAATCCTTTGTGTATGCTCTGGTGTGTCCTCATAGTGGTTACAATATTTTAATCAAGTGTTGAGCAATTTATAAGTTGGTGAATCGATCTGCCTTAATATAGGACGTAGTGGAACATTTGGTTTGTGTATTTTCGGTAACCCATACAACCTCTGTGGTTTGGAACATGATGGTATTGTCTAATTCACGTCGAGATCTAATTTTTCGGAGTATTTATTTTATAGTTGTTTTAAGTGTCTTAGTTGTAGGGTCTATTTCGACCTTTTTGTATGTACTAACGTCCGATAAAAGTTGTTGTATTTTAAAACTATACTCTGACGTGTCTATTATTACCATAACATTTCCTTTATCCACGCAGAGTATCGTGCGCTCTAGTCTGTTGCGTAAGTTGAAGAACGCTTTTAACTCGTCTTTGGGGATATTTAGTTTCGGCGATGAACTTTGACGTAACAATGACGAAATGTCTTGACGCATGGCCTCTAAATCCTCCTCATCGATATTATTCTTAAACAGACAATCTTCAACACTTCAGATAATTTCTTCGTACGGAATTTTTGCGGTGTTATAGCAAAATTCAAGCCCTTCGACAATACTTTTATTGTAGGTTCGTCCAGTGTTTGTTTGGCAAATTATAGACTGTGCGTTGTTTATTATTTGCGTCTGTGGTCAACGGTTGTTGCGTTTCGTTTCTACGTTGACATGGATGTTTGGCATTTGATTTGATAGTTAATTTTTGGTATTTTTTATATTTGTTTGTCTTTGCATTCATTATATTTAGATATTGCTCGTTTGTTTAAAGTTTAAATGCAATTATTAAAATCAAGTGTCGTTAAAACTGTCTTTAACTCACTGGACAAATTGTCTATGGTATAATTTATGAATTGTAAATCGAACCGTTTTTGTTGAATCACCGTTCGTAACAACTTTTGACTTGCCTGATCTAAGATCTTAGCGCTTCCTTGAATGTCCTTTTTTGTTGATATTTTGACACACGTAGGAATAAGAATATGATCTCTGAATCTCTTGAAGAAATTTAATGATGTTATATATCTTGCACGCTTGGTCTTGAGATCGTCTAATCGGCGAATTTTATTGGTTCGTACTGGTTCACATAATGTTTTTTTTATATTTTCGCGAAGACTACACATTAAATTAGACTAATTTTTACGGATTATATCGCGTTTAATTTTTTTTTAATTTCTGACATTTCGGGTGCTTTACAGCACTCGTGGTCACGCGGGGGACTCAGGTCTTTGAAGTCCCGATGTTATAGTTAACCCGGCTACCTTCAGTTTTTAATATAAATTTTTGGTTTGATAAACGCAGAATAAGCTTACAGTACCTTGAAGTCTAGCAGTGGTATACTTGGGTTTGGATTTAATATTATTAATTATAGGATCCCAAGCAGATGGCAGTACCCATACATCTGCTTGGGATCCTATAATTAATAATCTCTATTGAAATTTGGATGTTTTTTAATTTCAATAGCCTCGCGAATCATACTTGATAGGAAGGAATTGGTGTTCTTTTGCGAGGATTTGTAGTCTATCAAATCTAATGTAATGGTGGGGACGATCTTGAACATGTTCACAAACTGCAGACTTAAAAAAAAAACATTATATTTCACTATCTTTCAAAGAGGAATGTCGATAGATAGGCTTTAATAGGGACATACTATCGTTATTGTTTGATTAGACAAGTGTAAAAAATAGGTAATCTGAACTGTTACGGATCGCCGTAACGCCGTTCGAAAAATGAGTGAAATACGTTGGTCTTACTTAGACTGGAGGCAAGCGGCGGTGAGGAGGAACTTTTTATTTTCTTGCTGTTGTTTTCTTTTCTATAGCTGGAGAGCGACTGCCGACCGTTCCGGCCGGCCCGTCTTATATACTATTTGGCCGTTGCTGGCCAGCGGACCCTTGCCTCACCCCCGCGCCGTTCTTTATTAGGTAGAGTTCTTAAAAACTAATGTACAGACTTAAATATATTACATTCTTACAATTACTTATTAAACTAATACTTATATAACAATTTTTCTACATAGTAAAGGTTAAAACGTTGTTATTCCAGCAATTTTGAGCTGAGGACCCTGCCCCCCGCCTCAGTACTATAAATATAAAACGTCGTGGCGCGGCGCGCGTAGCCTCATTCGCTCCGCGGCCGCGTCAAGGTAACATGCTCATAAAACGCCTGAGCGCTGACACGGCTGAGTCGGCGCTTAAAGAGTGGGCTACCTCTATATATATTGCTCGTGATGTCATGCAGGTGAATAACGCGCCATAGCGCTTTTCACGATGTCGTCCCACTGTGACCTCTATTGGCCCGAAGTAGTCCAGTCCGGTGTATGTGAACGGACGTGCGTGATGAGCGAGGCGTGCGGACGGCAGGTTTCCTTGTAGATGGTGATGCAGGCTTGGCTTTTCTTAGACGGCACGGTAGGCAGCTTTTGACGACAGTTTTCACCACTGGACATATTTTTCTTATGTACAGTCTGTGTCTTAATTCGTTCACGACTGTTTCCATGCCTCCGTGATGCAACCTCTCGTGTACGTGTGTTATGTACAGACGAGTGTATGCGTGCTTCCCGTCTAGTATGGGAGGGTCGTACGTGTCCTCTTCCACTTCTGATGCTGCTTTTATTCGACCTCTGAGGCATAGGGTCCCCTCTTCATCGACGTATGTGCTCAGGTGGCCTAATTTGTCGTCACCTCCCGGAACACTTCCGTTGGCGATCCTCTTGAGCTCCTTCGTGAAGCTTTCCCGCTGACTGGCTTGCACCCACATTTGTTCGGCTCCTACGTGACAAGCGGCCGGTATTCCTACAAAGGATGAGACAGTAGGAGTTGCCTTTTTCTCCTTGGCGGGGATGTTGCGTTTGTTTGTTCTTCGCCAGCCAGGGTCGCTATCTTGTCTTGCTCGGTTGCGTTTACGCCCAGCATTCACCACGTGTTTGTTTGGTCTGCACATGTCGATGAATAGGAGGACTCTCGCTGTCGCCCTTATGAGGCGAATCCATTTCGAAAATCTTTCTATTTGTGGCAGATGTGTTGTTGGCGAGTCTACCCTTTTAATTGCGATGTTACACAATTCTCATTCTTCCCCGGTGTCGTATTGTGTCGTTTTCTCTTCCTGCGGCCATTCTGCTGGTGGACGTTGCAAAAACGGGGGCCCTCGGAACCACCGGTGCGACTCATTGAATCTTTCTGGCGTGGATCGGGTCGCGTCGTCTGCCACATTTTCTTTAGACGGTAGCCAACGCTATTTGTTCTTCTTGGTCGTATCTTCTATCTCCGCCAGGCGATGAGCGACGAAAGCTTTGTACGCGCGAGGCTCCGACCTTATCCATACTAGTGCAGTACGAGAGTCGCACCAGTATGTCTTGCCCGCTATATCACCATCGTGCTCATCGACCACGGTCTGCGCGAGACGAGCTCCCAGCAGTGCTGCTTGTAATTCGAGCCGTGGTATGGAGACTGGTTTCAGTGGTGTTACGCGGCTCTTGGCGGCAGCCAATGATACGTTAACGCTGCCGTCTGCTCGCTCCGTTCTCCAATACACGGCTGCTGCGTAGGCCTCCTCGCTTGCGTCGACGAATGTGTGTAGTTGGCGCGTCGACACCGGGTTGTAATCGTAGCATCGCGGTATTCTCAGTTGTTCTATGGCGGTAAGTGAAGTAATCCAGTCTTCCCATTTTTCTTTTAATTCTGTGGGCAGAGGGTCATCCCAGTCCGCCTTATAACGCCATGTGTCTTGGAATATTCTCTTCGCTGGGGTAGTCACTGGTGATATTAATCCCAGCGGATCAAATAATGCCATTATGATGCTCAACGCTTCACGTTTAGTTGGCAAGCGTTGTTTTTCTTTTACGTCGGCAGGCATCTTCATATTGTGAGTATTAAATCCAATATGATCGCTTTGTACATGCCAGAGCAGGCCGAGCGTCTTCTCAGTTTCTTTTCCGCCCAGGCTCACGGTCGCGTCGTGTTGTTTATGTGCTGTCGTTATTTCTTCTATTGTTTTCTCTTCGTTCGATATCCACCCGCTGAGTACGAATCCCGCTTGTTTGTGGACGTGGTCGACTGCTTTTACCGTTTGCTGAGCTTCCGTGACAGAGTGGAAGCTCTGCAAGTAGTCGTCCATATAGTGATTTCTTTTTATGGCGACCGCAGCTTCTGGGTATGCTTCTGCATGTTCTTCAGCATTTTTATTTTTGATGTGCTGTGCACGGTGATGATGTCGCTCCAAAGATGATTGATGTCATCCTATATTCTTCCGGTTGGTCCTCCCGCCGCTTGCCTCTCCATAAAAAACGTAAAACGTCCCTATCTTCTTTGCGCACTTTGATCTGCGTGAACATTTCTTTTATGTCGGTGCTCACTGCATACGGATACTGTCGGAACCTCATGATTACTCCGGGCAATGATTGTTATAAGACGGGCCCTGAGTGAAGCATATCGTTGAGACATATTCCGGCTGTCTTCGCTGCGGCGTCGTGCACCAATCTCGGCGGCATGTCTGGTTTCGCAGGGTTGATGACTGCGAAGTGTGGCAGATACCATGTCCTTCCTTGCGGCGGTGGCATAGGCGCGCGCTCTGCGTAACCCGAGTTGAAAAGGTTCTGTATGCGTTCTTCGTACTGTAGCTTGAGATTGCTGTCTCGGTCAAGCCTCTTCTCTAAGGTGTGCAGGCGCCTTTCCACGTCCTTGTAATTATTCGGTATTTGGAAATCCTTTTGTTTCCACAACAACCCTGTCTCGAATCTGCCGTCCGCCGACCTCTGGCTGGTTTCCCTCAACATTTGCATAGCTCGCTGCTCGGGATCTTCTTGGCTCGATGCACAGCGATTCTAATTTGAAATAATTTTTTATTTCCTCTTCTATCGGCTGTGTATCTTCCCTCTGATGTAGTTTGCCGCAGAAGGTGACCGTCGACGTCAATGAGCTATGACAGCCATGCAGAACCCAGCCCAGGTTGGTGTGTGAGGCGACTGGTTGGTTTCGACGACCGGCGCGCAGTTTTCTAGACACTATGAGGTGCCAGTTATCTTGTCCGATTAGTATTTTCGGTGAGGCGCGTTCGTAGGTGATATCTTCTTTGATATCCAACAGATGTTGGCAATTCTCTAAGTGATTTTCATTCACGGATTCTGGCGCGAAGTCCAACCGTTCTACCGTACGCGCTGCTTCTATGTTGTGTTCCTCTAGCGCGTACTTTCCTCTTATTTTAAGGCTGACGATCTTGCTCTTCTCATGTTTCACCTCCGAGCCGACCCCTTGTATCCACATTGCGTGGGCTGGGCCGTCGGCACCGATGACGTCGGCGATTGAGGCATCGACTAAGGTGACCGTGCTTCCTTCATCCAATAATGCGTATGTTTCGACGCAGCTTAGCGGCCCCCTTATTGTTACGGGCGCAATCTTAAGATAAGCGCGGCGGTGTTTGTACGGTTGAGTCGCTGTGATGACCTCCCTTGCCGATGTTGCGGTTTCCATAGCGGGTTCCTTTTCAATTTCTGCTGTTCTGTCGTGATGCAGCAATTTATGGTGTTTCATCATGCATCCGCCTTTTCCGCACGGTGGAGCTTTACACAGCAACCGGCGATGATTGCCTCGCAGACAGCGGTAGCAGATATTATTCTTCTTTGCTACTTCCCATCTGTCATTAGTGGACAGAGCGGCGTATGACTTGCAATCGGGCAGTTTGTGTTCTTGTTTGCATTGAGGGCAGCATTCTTCATATTGTTTCTTGCTTGTGGCGAAGGCACGTTCTATTTTTCTCGGTCTTCGCTCTCTCGTCTCGCTGTCCTCTGCTATGAACTCCGGCAAGGCATACGCGCTGCATTTGTCCGCTTAATCGTTTAAGAACATTGATATCTTGTTAAGCTCTGGGATATCTTCTTTCTTTCTGGCTGCATAGTCGTACCATTTGCTTCTCAATATAGGCGTGAGTTTGTCTGTGATAACTCGCGTCATTTCCGGACTATGCAGATAGTGTGCTTTCTTGAGTGCTTCCACGGTGCCCACTACGTTTGCTATGCGATTTGAGAATATGCATAGTTCCCTGGGATTGTCCGTGACTTTGTTCAGCAGCTTCAGCTTCTCTATTTCTAAGTGAATTAACGCTTCTGGTCGTCCGAATCTCCATTCCAAAGCTTCCATTATCATTCTGGGATCTGGTTGGCTTATAAGTAGGCAACCTGCGGCTTCTTTTGCTGTCCCTTTTAAGCTTCGGCGTATTCTCGCTATGTTTTCGTTCATCGTGAAGTACTTTGAAGATTCTTCATACGTTGTTTTGAAGCTGAGCCATTCTTTGCTGCTACCATTGAATGTAGGTAGCTCTTGCACATATTTCGGCGGCTCCCTTGTGCTTCGTACTGCTTGTGATAGAGCAGCGGCTAAGGTAGCGACGTCGATTTGTTGCTGCGCCTGCCCATTGTCTTCTTTCTGCGGCGCGGGTTGTGATGCAAACTGCGGAGCGGGTTGCGATGCGAAGTGCGGCGTGGGTTGCGACGTGGGTTGCGATGTAGACTGCGGAGCGGGTTGCGATGCGAAGTGCGACGTGGGTTGCGGCGCAGGCTGCGGCGCTGGTTGCGATGTAGGTTTTTCTTGCAACCATGAACTAATGCGTACTGATGCTAAATCGTCTTCTATTTCTTCATCTTCGTCATCGGTTGATCCGACTTCTGCTTGTAATCTCTGCACGTGTATTTCTTGCAATTCCGTTCTTGCTTGCAACTGAGCCTGCTCGAGCTTGAGTTCGGTTCGGCTAACCGCTCTTTCGCCTCTAACTTCGCGAGGAGTCTCTTGCGTGAGGCTACGGAGCGGCGCGACCTAGTCTCGTCGGGCCTTAGTCTGCGCTGCGATCTTCGATCCCTCTCTTGCTGGGTTTCTTCCGTTGCGGCCGTGTTATCGGTCGCAGAGGTAGCCGTTGTATCGCTGACCGTTGTGGTTTCGCTCGTGGTGTTGGATGTACCAGTAGCAGTTGAATCGCCCCCAGAGGCCTCTTCTGTGGCCCCCTGAGTTATTTGTTCATCCTTGCGACACTTCGATGATTCTCCGTTGTTACTACGTGTAATCACCATTTTTCTTCACAATAATATTTTTTCGTTCTTGAGGTTTGCTTCTTTCTTCCGGCAATACCAAGACCGATATTGTCTTTTTCTTCCAGTAATCCGGCTTCTCGGAGGACCATTAATGTTACGGATCGCCGTAACGCCGTTCGAAAAATGAGTGAAACACGTTGGTCTTGCTTAGACTGGAGGCAAGCGGCGGTGAGGAGGAACTTTTTATTTTCTTGCTGTTGTTTTCTTTTCTGTAGCTGGAGAGCGACTGCCGACCGTTCCGGCCGGCCCGTCTTATATACTATTTGGCCGTTGCTGGCCAGCGAACCCTTGCCTCACCCCCGCGCCGTTCTTTATTAGGTAGATTTCTTAAAAACTAATGTACAGACTTAAATATATTACATTCTTACAATTACTTATTAAACTAATACTTATATAACAATTTTTCTACATAGTAAAGGTTAAAACGTTGTTATTCCAGCAATTTTGAGCTGAGGACCCTGCCCCCCGCCTCAGTACTATAAATATAAAACGTCGTGGCGCGGCGCGCGTAGCCTCATTCGCTCCGCGGCCGCGTCACGGTAACATGCCCTGTTTATTATTTATCGTGCCTAAGGGCTTAATATATATGAAATTAAATTGCACTATACAAGGGAATATACTTTACATACAATACTTATTCTACAATTTGGCATTAATTAATTTCTATATTCTAAATCTATGTTAACTCTCGCCAGTTGTTCGGTGCCTTTATTGCGAGAGTTATTAGATAGTTACAATATTATTTATTTAACAATAAAAGCTATATTTCTCAATATTATTGCTACGGCTTTTCCCGCGTTGCTGTGGGCAACCACCGCTAGTTGTGGAACCGTGAGCGCGCCCCGACGATCATAACATTCTCATGGCTCCGCCCACCGCCCCTAGGTTGTTCAACTAGCGATGGTTACCACAAGCAATCCGTAAGTCATTTCGTTCGAGGTATTACTATGTTTGCGTCGTGCACATGAACGATATAAAAAGGCTTTTATTTTTCCTTACCGTTAACATAAAGGAACAGAACCACTTTGCAACTTTTTTCTTTTTTGACCAGAAAACAGTTTAGATGAAAGTGATTGCCACACATCATAGAAAATTTATGTGGCGTTAAATTTTATCTTTTATCTATTTAACACCCGCAACCACTTCTCTCCAATCTCTGTATTTATAGGGAATCTGCAATTAATATGTTGTTCGGTTTTAATAAATTGACAATTCAAATAATATTAGCTTATGTTAGTGGTCAGTAGCTGTCCACTCCATGACGACGAGAGTCAATAGCAATAATTTTATATATCTAAGTACCACAAAAACTGAGCGTGAGTTTTTTTTATATTATATACACTTATTAATATCAAGAAAGTTGACTATTTCTTGTACAAATATAACTTATTAATTATCATTCACTTTGAATAAAATCGACATCAAAAACAAGCGGAGCGTAACTAATAAGTGAAGTTATAAATGCCCTCATATTTCTCTATTTGTTATGCTGATCTTTCTCTATACTATATAAAAATAATTTTTCATTTAATTTTCTCCAAAGCTGAAAAATTTATGAACTACTATTAAGGAATAATATATAGAAGAATAATTCAACTTCTGTACAACAGGGCCCGTTAGGAACCGGTAGCTGACATAATATGTTTATTCTCGCCATTGATAAATAATAATTAATCACGTAAACAAATGAAAATAATACATACCGACAGTTAACCTCAAATCTATAAACCCACTTAAACAAATTATAATATAAATAAAACACGTGTTGTACATTCATATATATTTGAAAATCTACCTTGAAAATGGTTATTAGTTGTCACAAAAACTTGAGACACAGTATTAGTAATACCTTCATCGTGTCGTTTTTAGGTGTCGGTGTGCGCGCGCATCGTATAAATTCACTGTTATAATTTTTCCTAAACGCGTTAAAAGAAATGTAACTTCAAAAAGTGACTATATATTTATAAGTTTCCGTTTTTTAATAAAATTTTAATAACCACAGAAATAAAAGTCAGATGATGGTAAGTGGCTACTGTAGCCCATGAACACTAGCAGCTAACTTCACAGTCCCATGTCGTTGTCACCTCACACTCACCTTATACATGTGAAGTTCACCAACACTCAATGGGTGCAGCGTATTGGGCATTCCCTTGCCCTAAAACCCGTTCAGAAATTAGAGGAGGTCTGTGCTCAGCAGTGGGACGTATATAGGCTATAACTTTAAGCTTAAAACTACTTAAGGTAGTTAATATATAGATTTATAAATGCATATATCTTGTCTTACATAGTTCAGCAATTCAGGCGGAAGTCCGTTAGCCTTCAACGGAAGTTAACTATAGCTCAATGTTTTCAAAGGTTTCCAATGTTCTTTGATGCTAGCTGTTGTACAAATTTTAAACAAAAGAGAAACAGAAAATTGAGTTGAGACAGTTGAGTCAATTCAACTCACTCCATTAACTTACTGGTGACTTGCATCTGCGGTGATCAGTTCACCTAAGCAGGTAGTTTGGTGATAAGTGAGAATGTTCCCATTAAGGTACAATTTACGGCAACCTTGTTGTCGGACTTGTTTTGCATTCGGACATTACATCAACAGTTAATGTATAAACTAAATTAAGATTTAAATTATTTCAATTTGACGTACTTGCTAAATCATTATAAGCCCAAGCACAGTATGTGGTTAAGCAACTTGTAAATACAATAACATTGGTGAAATTAATGATTGACACAATTTGCTTGTTACTACACGTGTCAATCCTATCCTACTTCTTACTAATATTATAAGCGTGAAAGTTTGTGAGGATGTATGGATGTTTGTTACTCTTTCACGCGAAATCTATTAACTGAATTGTAATGAAACTTTATAATTATATAGTTCATACATCAGAATAACATACATGCTTTATTCAGAAATATATTGTGTAAATTGAACAAAATATAACGATAAATGTTAAGTAACTCAGAAAAAAAAAAAACACGACGTCTGTCTGAACATGCATCACGCAAAAAGCCTTGAACCGATTTGTATGGGACTTTCACTTGCAGATAATTGATGTTACAAGGACTACTTTTATTTTAGGGTTCCGCGCAAAATATACCACGCGGGCGTAGTTTAGGGTAACATCTAGTAATATATAAATATGTTTTACAGTTAAGAAATTAAAGCGGTCATGTCTCGGTGGTCATTGCATACGACAGTCAGAGTACTTGACTAATATAAGTTATTTACCTATGAAATTGCCGTCTTTTTTGAAATAAGTAAACTTATTATATATTTTTATAAATCGAAGTAAGCACCCATACAATCAATGCAACTTTGGCAAATCAGTAGCAGTTTTTCTATGCTCTTATTGAAGAAATCGGCTGGACGAGAGGCAATAAATTCTTCAAAGGCATTTTGTACTGCCTCTCGGATATTTCTTCCGCCAAAAAGTTATCCAAATTCCAGAAAAAATAGAAGTCTGTAGGCGCAAGGTCTGGTGAGTACGGCGGATAACGGAGAGCTTCCAATTCGAGCTCTTGTAACTTGGAGACCGTCTGTTCTGCAGTATGACATCGCGCGTTGTCGTGCAGGAGCAGCTTGGACGAGCGATTGACCAAAGCTGGTTGAAGCCGTGCGATCTTTATTGTATTCAGTTCTTTACATTACACATCTGTAGTAATACTCATACAGTGTTTTATTACATGGTATAGTTGTAGCACAAATGGGTCGGCTCGATCAGGGAAGGACCACGCTCTCACAGAATACGAGCGTAAAATAGCAGCTTAATGCTGCTGTGTTTCGTATGGTGAGTGTAGAGAACCGGAGATCCTTTTTACTGGAAAAGAGGCATTCCATATTAGTACTCAAAGCTGACAACGCATCTGCATTTTGATTAGCAAACATGGATAGGTGTAAATGTATGCCTCATCAACTATTTACCATCAGGTGGGCTGTGTGCTGTTTTGTCATCCTATTTCTATTAAAAAAAATCACTTTTCTTGGGGTAAGTTTTTATTTAGGGTATTGTTAACGTGCTGAACCAGGATCCAACTAACTTGCTGAGTGCTTGCAATTGTCAAACAAAATTCGTTTTATGTTGCAGGTAACAATAAGGTTCTAAATTCCTTCGTTTGTGTGCCTATTGAGCAGCGCAAGGCACGTCTCGACGCGTACTTTGCGCAGGTGAGCATTGGATTCGTGGGGCACAATGTCAATAGCACCTGGTGCTAATTCAGCCGTGGATTGAGTATCGTCAGCTTCCATAATCGCCTTTAATTCGTCGTTGGCGACCAAATTTTTAGACGACTAAGGGTTTCATTTTTTAGGTCTAAATTTCCACAACAGAAGGGGGCAAACCCATAACAGGTTGTTTGTTCGTTTGTAGTATCCGCTCCGTAAACGTCGTTGATGTAGTGTGCCGTTTGAGATGCGTTGCTCACACGACGGTCCACATTTATATTTGTGTAGACTCTTCTTGCCACTTTCTTCTTATTTTCATCAACCCGAAAAGTCTGCTGGTATAATCTGCGAGATGTATACCAAATCAAAAAAGTTAACTACATAAAAATACTTAAATATAAAAGGAAAACTATATATTGCTGACGTTTATATAAAGTTATATCTCGTACAAATCAACTTTATGGAAATTTACTCAAAGGAATACATTTATCTTCAAATCATTCTGAATACACAAGTTGTGTTTGCGGAAAGTTGATGCGTTGCCTAATGTGGGCCAGAGAAATAAACCTTGTAACTTTCCCTGTCAAACAAACAAAAGAACAAATTGAACGAAATAAAAAGTTTGCCAAGGCTTCCTTCAAAGAGGATAAAAATAAAAACGTGGATATTTTTATTTTCATTACTGTGCATAAAATGTACGTGAAAATAACATTTTGGATAGTGAAATTATAATGCACGTTAACATGACTAGCTGGAAGAGATCTGTCATCTAAGCCAAATTTACAGTTCTACCTATTTCTGACGTTGAACATGATGTTCAAGTTTGAAAAATATAGACATTTTGTATATTAGACGTCCATTTTAAACTTCTGGGTTCACTACGAATTTATTGCTTTTTTGTTCAATTTTGTGGTTGTGCATGGTTTAAATAAAAGGAAAAATTTAAATCAGGGAATACAAGGTGCTTGCAATTGTGGGGACCACTGTGGCAAAAGCTAGAAAAAAGTCTTCAGAGGGTTGCCTCTGAAGCATACAGCCATGGACTCTTAAGGACTCGCAAATAACAAGAATATGTATTCTTGCTGACCAAAAGTATCAAAAGGGCCAGTCGGGATCAAATCCAGTCCGAAAGAGAAGCTATGGTAGAGCGTGTGCATCTCACATTACAGGCAGTCTCTGATTGGGGCGATGCCAATCTTGTGAAGTTCAACGCCTCCAAAACACAAGCATATCTCTTCAGTGCAAAAAGGAACCAGCTCACCTTGGCTCCTTCTTTCCGAAATGTATCACTGAAATATACCGACCGCCTTCAATTGTTAGGGTTTGAAATATCCTCAAATTTGAACTTCGGGCGGTTCATTGAGTCCAAGGCCAAAGCAGCTGCAAGGAAGCTGGGAGTCCTTGCAAAGGTGCGGCGATACTTCACGCCAGGACAGCTGCTTACTTTATATAAAGCGCAAGTCCAGTCGTGCATGGAGTATTGCTGCCATATATGGGCTGGTGCTGCAAAATGCCACCTAGCAGCTTTGGACTCAATGGAAAGGCGTGCTAAGAGGCTTATTGGTGACCCGAATTTGGTTAAAACCAATCTTACCAGCCTCGAACACCGACGTAAAGTAGCCAGCTTTTCGGTTTTCTACAGGATGCATTTCCGAAAGTGTGCACAGGAACTACATAATTTAATGCCACCCTCTCCACCATCGGACAACCAGACGTTCGGTCAGTCTCCACCCTTTCGTTGTTGACTTACCACGCATTCGAACCAAACGGTTCGCCACGTCGTTCATCATGAATAAGTTGCCAGCATCTGTCTTTCCATTCGATTACAGTGTGAGTGTTTTCAAGGCAAGAGTGAATAGGCTTTTGTTAAGTCAGTGCGCTTCACCATCTTAGGCTACGTCACCACTTATCATCAGGTAGGATCGTAGATAAGCGCTGGCTTAGTAGAATATAAAAAAAAATAGCGTTATACCTGACGGAATTTGTCGAGTTTAGTATGCTCTTGTATGGAAAATAAAGAAAACAACAATTTGTAACTACCGCGACTAACACCTTTTATTTATAACCATAATTTAGGAACCCAGTAGACATAGATCAACACATGAAACTAATTTCATTTTGTTTAAGTTGTAGCTCGATTCGGGCTAAACCAATATATTATTAACATTAAGTCAGGTAAATCACCGGTTACATAATGAAACCGAGATATAATAATCCTTCCCTACTAGAAATATAAGGCAAGATAAAGTCACTAAGTATTCTATAAACGGGGAGTTGAATTTTCTCTGCAAGATAAAATCCCAAAAAGGAGCTATCCGCAGGAGAATTTGCCTTTATGACATATTTTACTTAGTAGAACAACGTGCCAGTTGTGTTATGACTTTAATATAAATGGGTTGACTCGAGTGTACCGGGAAATATTACTCTTTTTTAACTTGTAGCCAGGCATTCGATATTAATCTTCAAACGAGAAAACTGCATAATGAATTTTGTTTCTTAATTGAAGATAGAACTCTGTAGCCATAAACGGCAGCAGCATCCATTTACCATCAGGTGGACTGTGTTCTAGATTGACCTTCCAACTTGACTTCGCAAGTCCAGTGCTAAACATAAGTCTTCCCCAAAGAACCACGAAACGGCCCCGGTCCTGAACCACTTGCATACATCTACATCCTGCATGTCTATCTAGGGAGAGGCCGCACTACACTTCGCTACAAGGCTGCCACTCGAAATTTCTCTCTTCTTTCTGATCGGTTGGCGGTTCTTCGAGCTATGTGACCGGCCAATTGCTACTTCATTGTGCTAATCCTTATTTTACAATTGTCCTTAATTGAATAATTGGCAAAGTATGAACAATCAATAAACCGATAACTGATTAAGAAAATTCTAGAGTTGCATTCTTGTACCGGCAAGCTTCATGAAAATCATCTTCCTAATAGAAAACCAGCCAGAGACATGGAACAAAACATAACATACATGATGAATTGAAGAGGACAAGAGCATGCTTTGTGACAATTGCACATGTAAACATATACGAGTATGGAAATTACTCTCTGGGGCGTCTCAAAATCATGAATAATTAATTTTTGAGAAATAAAAAAAGTATTTATTAAATATTGTAGGAAATAAGAAAAGTGGCTAAGTTTGTTGCTAATCTTTAAATAACAGAAAAGTAGCTAAATCTTTTAATAAAATTTGAAAATCCATTAGTCTATCACTAGAAATCTTTAAACTTGCCTTTATTGAAATCGGTTCTTTCAGTCTTAAATAAAAATTTACCGCTTTCCGTAGTAAGTACGTTACAAGTACGTTCGTTATATTTTTGTTTTCTACTAAAATAATTTTCAGTCTTTTTCACACAAATTTGATTAATGAAAGCAACAGAAATATTAGGAATGTTTGCATTATAAAACAAAACATCAAAATATTATACAACATTAAAAGATTTATAAAAATTTTGATTAAAAAAATTTTGATTAACTTTTTTATTAACTCCCAGTGGTATCGGTCGAAGAACACTAGAACAGAATAGAATAGAATAGAATGATTTTTATTCATTATGGATTATTACATAGTACTTATTGAAAGTCATTATTTTATTTACCACTGGTTCGGAAAATACCTCTGTCCTGGAAAGAACCAGCAAGAAACCCAGCGGGACTTTTTTTTAAACATAATTTCACTTAACAATAATTTTGTTTATACAATTTTAAATGAATTTTCATAGAACCAGCATGGTGGCGATTACCTTATTCCCAGGGGTTATTTTCATTCATGTATTCCTTGATATTATAATTACCCCTTTTTGTGCAGTTTTTCTTTGATAAAACTTTTAAACTTGTTTATTGACAAACTTTGAACATGTTCTGGGATTTTGTTGTAAAAGCGTATACATTGCCCCATAAATGAATTACTAATTCTGTGGAGTCTAGTAACTGACATTACAAGCTTATGTTTGTTCCTAGTGTTTAAGGTATGAACATCCTTATTCTTATTAAAGCTATTTATGTTTTTATGTACATACATTACATTTTCATAAATATATTGCGATGCCAAAGTTAATATGTTTATTTCTTCAAAATTTTCTCTGAGGGACTCTTTACAATTTAGATTATAAATCGCCCGTACGTCGCTCTTTTGCAAAACAAAAATAGCTTCAATATCAGTCGCATTACACCATAGCAAAATTCCATAAGACATTACGCTATGAAAGTAACTAAAATACACTAACCTATCTGTCTCAACATCTGTGAGACTTCTAATCTTTCTTACAGCATATGCTGCAGAACTAAGTATGCTTGCTAATTTAGATATATGGGGACCCATTGAAGTTTTGCGTCAATAGTAATACCAAGAAAAACAGTGGTATCCACAAGAGTCAACTCCTCCCCATTTAAGAGCACATTGGTTTTCGAATGTTTTACATTAGGTATTGTAAATTTAATACATTGTGTCTTATTGCCGTTTAATAGCAAATTGTTGGCGTTAAACCAATGTACTAGTTTCGATAGAGCATTATTTCTATCATATTTAATTGACTTGCCGTTTCAGTTTGAAAATAAAAGAGGTATCGTCAGCAAATAATACTATATCGTGATTGTCTCCTAAAAGATAAGGTAAGTCATTAATATAGATTAAGAACAAGAATGGGCCAAGAATCGAGCTCTGAGGAACGCATATTGATACTACCGATCCGGAGGAACATTTAGCATTGATGACGACTTTTTGAGATCGGTTACTTAAATATGAAGTAATAAGTCTAAGCGCCAAATTTTTTAAACCGTAATTTTGTAGTTTCCTGATTAATGTCTCATAATGAACACAATTGAAAGCCTTGGAAAGGTCACAAAAAATACCTAAGGCATCTTATGAATTTTCCCAGGTATTAAAAATATATTTCATAAGCTCAATACCGGTGTCAGACGTCGAGCGACCCCTTGTAAAACCAAATAGATTTTTATGAAGTAATTTATTGGTATTAAAAAAATTAACAATTGATACAAAATTATTTTTTCAAAAATTTTACTGAGAGTTGGTAGTACGGAAATAGGTCTATAATTAGCGGGGCCCAATGTAAAACTACCAGATTTAAATAAAGGTATTACTTTACTATACTTCATTAAATCAGGAAACACACCAGAATCGATAAAAATATTAAAAATAATAGCAAGATGAGGTGCAATTAAATCTATTATGGACGCAATCACTGTAACGGAAATCCCCCACAAATCTGCGGTTTTCTTTACATCAATGGTTTTGAAGTATTTTACAATATTATGCGGTAATACGTTTTCAAATCTAAATTCTTTTAAACAGGTATTAACATTATGTTTAAGTAATGACTCGGCGATAGTTGGAGAAGTATTCAATGACTCTGTTGTCAAGATAGAAACATCAGTGAAATATTTCTCAAACACCGCTGCAACTTCTTGATTTGATTTAGTCAATTCATTATTAATTTTTAATTGATAGTTTGAGTTACGAGGTTTCTCTTTACCGGTTTCGTTAATTATACTCCACGTCATTTTAATTTTATTCTTAGCCGTCTTAATTTTGTTACTAATATATAATGATTTGGCTGTGGAGCAAACTCTTTTAAACATTTTAGAATCATTTTTTACATATTTTTTAAAAACATCGGAGAGATTATACGATCTTTCATGGTAAAGGTCATATAACCTTCGTCTGCTTTTATGAATTTCTACTGTCGCCCACTCATTAAATGCCTTGCGACTGTTTCTGGAGAATGTTTTAGAAGTGAATGTTTTATTACACTGACTGTGTTTTCTCGCTAAATAGCTATATTTAGTCTTTCAGCGAGAAAAAAACCAGCCTTCTTTTTACCAGCAGCAATGGCAAGTCACGGGTAGAGTTCCTTTAGGAACTTCACCGCACGTGCAACCCACGGACTATCGTCTCTACAGCAAATCGCACAAATATGTAGTCATCTCTCAGATACTCATATTTACGCCACTTACTCAGTTTAGCTCCCTCTGATGCTGCCCAGACTCTAAACGAGGATACCTATGAGACGAGAGGCCGCCAAAATGTTTACGTTAGTAGGATCTTACAACTAAGGCTTTACCTCTCTCCCAAGGAACCAATGTCATATCGTCGGGTCTCCTGCAATCGTCTCTAAATATTCCAGAAGGCTCTTAAGCCAAAGGAACATTCAAAGAGACAAGATCCCTTCGGACAACATCGTCCAAAAAACCGTGCCGTGAAAATATACCAGCACTTTTCCTACATGAAAGTCCGTGGAGCCCAAATTCGTCGAAGCTGCTACCACAAGGGCACTGATGGGCTTGACAAATCGTCGCTCCTAGTCGTATTTCTACGGCGATGGGTAAGCTTTCACCATCAAGTAATGTGCCGACATTGAAACAGCAGTTACTATGGAAATTATGAAACAAATATTTCTGCACACTCAAACGGGATATCCCTCTGTTTTTGTTGGTTAACTTCCAGTGGAACACTCTCGCCAGGACTGAGCGTTCGCAATGTCTACTCTGCTTTAGGAGCAAAGCACAATCTAATTTTTTATTTAAAATTATATAACATAAGTCACTAACACTATGCACGGAAGCAAGGAAAGCAGGCAATACAACGCTACATAATTTTTCTCACACCAATATCACCAAATTTTATAGGTAAAATAGCTTGAGTCCAGGCTGTTGTATTTAAAGTTAAATTTAAAATTTTTTTTTGCTTTTTTAAGAATTTTGTCAATGCCTTTTAAAATTTCCGAACATATCCAGACTGGACTCGAGCGGAATAATTATGTAAATCTAGGTACAAGGAGAAAATATTTTAAAAATTTAGATCAATTTATCAAGGTGGTTTAAAAACTGATCAAATTTTGTTTCTAAAACAGATTTAATACTGTCGAAAAACAATGAGGCACCCAGCAGGTATAGCGATTTCAATAAATACGAATATGATACGAAATATGATTAAAATTTTTAACTAAAGTATCTCTGTTAGAACTAGATAAATAATTCGAAAAACATATTTCACATTTATTGCTATTTGGTTAAAGACCAATATTTTTTAAATTTCGAAAAATATAAGTTAGACCACTGAAGACGTCATCCGCTTTACCTCTCAATGTACCATCGTCCTGGTACCAGACATTCAGCTTGGATTTGAAATAATGGGTTAAATTTCCAAACTGAAAAGTGCTGGTCCTAGTGAGTCACCCTGCTGAGACCAACAGGAGAATCGATAATATGGTTTTCATAAAACAAGTTAGTATTTTGACTGTAACATTGTCAAACGTAATGATAAATTTCGGGGTTATTGTTAGCCACTTCTTTCAGCAGGAGTACCCTATCGAGAGAGTTAAAAGCATTCCATAGGCATCTAACCTTCACAAGAACATCTGCATGAGAGTTTGTTGAAATTGTACGCACTGAATGTACCGCCACCTCACAGCCACCTTTAGTGCAAAAGCCTAGTTGAGTAGGCTGAAATTTTGTCTTAAAAGATTATGTGCCTGCAAGCTAACTTTGAAGATAAACGTCTAAATGTAGCACCAACGGCAATAGGACGGATACCATTATCCTTTTTATTGAAGGCTCATAATCATGCCCCGTATAAGAATGAAATGAAATTTGGATTAACATTACCAGAAATTCTTTAGATATGAGGCGTAGTTCCGTGAATGCCGCCAGAAGAGCTATTCGAAAATTACATAATTGCTTCTAAAGTTTCTTTTTCAGAAATTTGTAAAGTAACTTTGAAAAGGATTGAACTAAGGATGCTTCCAAAGAAGGCCTTCATGTTATGCTCGTCATATCAGAATAAAATACGGGATGCATTTTGTAAGTTGCCATCCTTTACTTTCGACTTAACTACTTTTTTTTAATCAAATTAAGGACGAAGTCAAGATTTTTTACCATAAGTTTTATTAGCGCTAAAAAGAACCCCTTTGTCGTATCTCCTCAGTTTCCAGGCACTCCCTTTGTTGCTTCAGCCAGTATTGGAATTCTTGGTGTGGACATATCGAGTGACGTGCACTTTCGTGGGCATTTGGAAGAGAAGCCCAAATTGACCTCTAAAAAGCTTAGCGTGATCAGCAGAGCTGGACAGTATTTCATACTGGCACACTGCTTGCAACTTTATAAGGCGCAGGTTTGGACTCACTTAGAATACTGTTCCCATCCCTGAGCAGGGGCTCCCCAGTGCCAGCTCCTTCCACTTGACCGCATCCAGTGCAGAGCGGTTCGAATCGTCGAAGATCGAGTTCTTTCCGATCGGCTGGACTCACAGGCACTGCGTAGAGATTTGCATCTATTTGCGTATTTTATCGCATCTATTAAGGAAAGTGCTTTGCGAAATGGTTCGGACTAATTCCAGCCGCTCAATTTCACCATCGCACATTGCGACCAAACTCGCGATATCATCCGTCCCACTTGCATGATTGTCGGTCCACCACTGTGCGATTTAGAAGATGTTTTTTTCCTCGCACAACTTCCTTGTGGAATCCATTACCACCAGCGATTTTTCCGGACCGATGCCACTTAGGGACCTTCAAAGAAAAGAGCCTACTCCTTTTTAAAAGGCTGGCAGCGCATCTGCAATTCCCCTGGTGATGCAGTTGATTATGGGCGGCGGTAGTTATTTATCATCAGGTGAGCCGCATGCTCGTTTGCCCCCTCTTCTATAAAAAATTAAATAAATGAGTAAATACCCACTTGGGTAGTTAAGAAGTAATTGATTTATTAATTGTTTTATCAAAATGAAAATGGGAATACGCGAATGTAAATAATTTTTGCCAACTCTTCTCACTATTTGTGAAAAAATTTCGAATAGTACATGATAATGCTCTAGCAAGCTGCATCCTCGCACTTCTAGGAATTATTTTAACGACGTTGTAAATTTCCTCCATAAAAAGGGCAAAATTTGTGTCATTAGAGAAATTACTAATAGAGTTATAAATTTCTACGGTAGGCTGTGAAGCCGAAATACTTTTACTATGGCATCGTTTAATTCCTTTTTACCTTTAAACAGCCTACCGTCGTTACAATTTTGACACTGTAGGAAATCCGGCTGTGAATGTAGCGGAGCGGAGATATTCATTAAAATATTTAAAAAGTCTTCATATTACAAAGCTTCATTTTGGCTTGAAATGTGCTGTACCCCGTATCTTTTCCAGGATTTATTCCATATTGATAAAAATTCTATGTAGTCGTTATGCTTTGATAGCTGACAGCCACTTAGCAGAATTATTTTCTTTTATAAATGAGTATTATATGTCATCATCATCATCATCATTACAGCCTTTCACGAGTCCAATACTGAACATAGGCTTTCCCCAAGGAATTCCACATAGCACGGTCCTGAGCCACCTGCATCCATCGACTTCCTGCATGTCTTACCAGGTCGTCACTCCATCTAGTGGAGGGTCACCCTACACTTCACCTACCGGTACGAGGCTGCCACTCGAGAACTTTTCTTCCCCATTGGCTGTCGATTCTTCGAGCTATATGACCGGCCCACTGCCACTTCAGCTTACTAATCCGTTGGGCTATGTCGGTTACTCTGGTTCTACTGCGGATATCCTCATTTCTAATTTTATCACGTAGAGAATCCTCGAGCATAGCCATCTCCATAGCTCGCTGAGCGACCTTGAGCTTCCTTATACGGCCAGCAGTGAAGGACCACGTCTCAGATCCGTAGGTCATCACTGACAACACGCACTGGTTGTACAATTTCGTTTTAAGGTTTTGAGGTATGTCTAATGAGAAGATGTGTCGTAGTTTCCCGAACGCCGCCCAGCCGAGTTGAATTCTTCGATTGACCTCTCGGTCGAAGTTGGACTTACCTATTCGGACTATTTGTATCAGATAAACATACTTGTCAACAACTTCGAGCTTATTGCTCCCAACAACTACCAGAACAGGTGTTATATATATATAGGCCATAAGGACTATATCGCATATACAAATCAAAGGTGAGTGATGTACTCGCCATTGATGTTGACACCGCATCCTTTCCAGTCCAGCAGCTTGAAAACGTCTTCTAATGCAGCGGTGAAGAGTTTCGGGGATATTACGTCACCCTGTCTTACACCTCTCTGCAGTTGGATAGGTTTCGTACTCTGATTCTGTACTCGGATAGCCATCGTAGCTCACTGTACAAACACTTCAGCATTTCGATATACCGACAGTCAACTTGGCACCGCTGAAGGGACTGCAGCACCGCCCAAATTTCGACGGAATCAAAGGCTTTCCCATAGTCCACATACGCAAGGCAAAGTGGCTGATTATACTCTGTCTTCTGTATAATTTGCCGAAGGTTGTGTATATGGTCTATGGTACTAAATCCTTTTCGGAAACCGGCTTGTTCAGGAGACTGGAAGTCGTCGAGTCTGCGCGCCAGACGATTGGTAATGACTCTATAAAACAGCACGTAGTCGCGGTTCAGAATGGAAGGCGGTCTGTAGTAGCGATGTTGCCTTTCTTGAGGAACAAGACCACCGCCATTCTGGTTCACGCCTCCAGAGTAGTCCCACCATGGAGGACGGTATTAAAGAGCTCTGAAGGACTTCAAGTACCGGTTTCCCACCCGCTTTCCAAAGCTCCGCTGTAATTCCATCCTCGCCCGGGGACTTTCCGTTTTTAAGGAGGTTGGTAGGAGTTCGGCATAACTCTTTCGCTGCCCCCGCAAGAGAAGGTATCCAGGAGGACTTCCCCACGATAAAAGAGGCCCTTCTGAGTTAATCTATGGTAGAGGCCTATATTCAGCAGTGGTATTTTGAAGGCTTCCTATGCCTGCGGTAACCCCAGGTTTCTAAGATTTCCGAGAACTCATACTCATGTCATGTAATAATAAGACAGTGTTTAACTTATGGTAAGTGGTGACTTTACAAAAGCCTATTTACGATTGAGGATCGAAAGTGGATGCAGACAAATTATTCCACTGTACACATTAGAGATGACGAAGCAAAGCGTTTGGTATTATGTCGACAACAAATATGGAAAAACTATATATGTACTGATCTTTTATTCTAATTTTTTAGCCAAAATTGGCCTCTAAATATCAAACAAAATAAGTTAAAAATACGTAGCTATCGACACTTGAAATTATATAATAATATTAGTTTTAGTTATTTTTTAATATTATATGTATATATATTATTACATTCTTAGTATAACTAAAGCGTGCATTTTTAGTCATTGAAAGTCTACATAAAACAATAAAAAATACACAAAACTACATACTAAATAAATTAGCCCTAAATTCAGACAAAGTGTTCAATTAATTTAGTTAAATCCGAAACGTAATGAACACCTGATTTATTTAACGAGCTGTTTGTAGTTTGTATAGTTTGTCAATTACTCTAAGCTGTAATGCCAATAACAATGATTATTAATTTTACTGGACCTACAAATAAAGCAGAGTTAATAAAAATAAAAAATAAAACCTAGCGCGGAAAATGACACAACCTACCTAATTTTCGCAATTATCACAAGCAGTGTAAAATTGCTAAGTCCTCTAATGACTTTATAACATAAAAATGGATAAAAATATATGCGTAATGTATTTATAATCCTTATTCCCACGTGTATATAACCCCACTATTAGCAAGAGCTTTATTACTTTTAAAAACTCTTTTTTTTTGTTATTTTACTGGCAACATTATAAAGTTAGGGATTCTTGCATGGCACGCACGGACTTTACTTACCTAACATGCCACATGAAATCTGATGAAATCTGCCGCCCAGTTCAAGGCTCCCTCTATCTCTTTAATCGACATTATCATCATCCATCATAACTACCTATCCAAAAGTCAACTACTAAACATTGGTCTCCGCCATAGATTGCCAGATAGGGCAGAAATGTGCCAAAGTTGCTTGCTAGGTTGAATGCCACAAAGCACACGCCTGAGCCACCTGCATCCATCTACTTCATGCATGTCTTACCAGGTCATCACTCCATCTAGTGGGGAGCCTAACCCACACTTCGCCTACAGGTACGAGGCTGCCACTGGAAAACATTTCTTCCCCATCAGTTGTCGGTTCGTCGAACTCTAAGGCCGGCCCATTGCAACTTCAGCTTATTAGTCCGTTGTACTATGTCGGTTACTCTGGTTCTACTGCGGTTATCCTCATTTATCAGTTTATCATGCACAAAAACCCCGAGCATTGCCCACTTCATAACTCGATGAGTGACCTTGAACTTCCTTATACGGCCAGCAGTGAAGGACAACGTCTCAGACCCATAATTCATCACTAGCAACACGAACTGGTTTTACAATCTTGTATTAAAGTTTTGAGGTATGCCTGACGAGAAAATGTGTCGTAATCTCCCGAGCGCTGTCCAGCCGAGTTCAATACATCAATTGAACTCTCGGTCAAAGTTGAACTTACCCAGTCGGACTATTTCTCTCAGGTAGACATACTCTTCAACAACTTCGAGTTTAATACTCCCAACAACTAGGGCATAAGTGTGTCACGGACGTTACTCATGACCTTTATTTTTTTCCATGTTCGTCCTAAGATTTATCCATCGGAAAGCACTATTGAGGTTATTGAGCACAGTCCTTACTTAGGTTCTCCAGCAATTCTGCCGTAAGAACTATATTGTCATCAAATTGAAGGTGAGTGATATTTTATAGGATAAGGGTGACAAACGAGCACACAGTCCACCTGATGGTAAGTGGTTGCTGTGGCCCATAGATATCTACATCTACCTTCGATTACGAATCAAAATGCAGATGCGTTGTCATCCGTGAGGACTTAGTTGGAATACCTCCTTTCCAGTAAAAAGGGTCTCAGGTTCTCTACACTCACCATTCGAAACACAGCAGCAATAAGCTGCTATATACTAAGGTTTTATTAAGCTGTATTAAACAAATAAACTTGACCCTAAAGTTTAAGTACTCTATTAAACTAACAGATTATTCAATAAGAAATACTCATCATTATTTAAGTTTTAATTTTTTTTTAAATATTTATTATTTATAAACTTACATTGATGTTTTTCTAAACTAGAAACTTTTCCTAATGTAAACCTTTGAATGGGTCCAATAGCCAGACGTTTTTATTTAATTTTCTATAATATTTTAGGAACATAAATGATTACTTATTTTATTTTATATAATACTTTGGGAACATAAATGATTACCAAAGTCTAGTTTTATTATTATTTTTCTCAAAATTTCATTACCACTTCGAGTGGATTTGGCAAAACCACTCCAGATACGCGTAGATGAACTGTGGCGGGATGTTTCTCATTTTACCCTGTGGCATCTTTGATGGAGTTGCGTATAAGGCATTATGCTGATATGGCAAGGCTCCAAAAGCAGATTCCCGCTCTGTCTTTCACGATTGTGGCGGTGACGAATCGCTAATTTTGCGGTGGAGCCAAGGTTCATGACTGCAACGTTGTCGGTAGTAGAGCCATTGTCCAAATCTGCCGCTTGGATGGGGAAGGTTGGTGTTTTTAGCTACATATTTTATCTGGCCCCATGAATTCCTCATAATGTACTTGGGTTTAACTTGCCTGAGAAAACAAATATGAGGAGAAGCTGTCCTCTCCAGAGGAGATTAACCTGTAAAACAAAGTCATTTGCTAAAAACAGTAGTAATAAAACCTCGTTCACAAGGTGACCAAACTCGGCGCTTAGTTTTGATTTATTTGGAACAGTAACCGTACGTAGCGCAGTTTGAGTTATACGACGAATTATGCAAAACTTAGTCCTCTAAAGAACCATTTATACCTATGGGCACGTAGTTCATAAAAACGGAATATTTATAGGAAAATTGAGAGTAAATTAAATATATTATATATAAAACGTTTTCATTTAATGAGACAGTATCTTTTTCACACCAATCAAACGTGGATGCTGTAGAAATGAAATGTAATGGCATTAGCTCCCCTTTCACCTTGAAGCGATTTTTTTTGTATAAAACTGAAATAGCTCATATCCACACGCTGCTGTAGCCACTAATTTCCATAAGAAGGCATGCCTCTTAATTGATAATATATGCCGTTATACCTTAATACAGGTAAGAACATTGTACCTACCCAGATGGATTACTAGATAGAAAAGGAGTTCTTCGATTATTAATCGACAACACTTTATAAATATTTGAAAGCAAAGCGAGAGGTCTGATTAGAGGTATTTAAGATCCTAAGATTGCTTTGTTCAGATTAACTAACACGGTTTGTCAATTCATTTCGGCAAAATTCAATTATCATAATCATTATCATCATCATTACAGCCCATCACAAGAACACTGCTGAACATAGGCCTCCCACAAGGAATGCCACAAAGCACAGTACCATTCATCGACTTCTTACATGTCTTACCAAGTCGTCACTTTATCTAGTGGAGTTTTAGTTATACCCGTATCAAGTGTATCATTGTGTAGTATATCATTCAGTTATATCAAGTGCCAATTGTATTGGAAGCTTCTCTATACCGGTGGTTTGGGATTTCGCTTTGTCGAAAAATTTGCGAAACTACAGACAAGATATGTGATGAGTTATTATTTTTAAGACATAACATTAAAAACAGAAGTTTATTGGTAGATAAAAATTAATATCATTTAACAAAATCGTATTAACATAAAATAAGGTTCGGATTTATTAATGCACTGCAAAAATGAAAAGTAAATTCATGCACTTTATTGTCCGTTCTGGGTTTACGAATTTGCGATAAAGAAATTTGAAGCAGAATAATATTTCACAACATAAAACTTAAACTTACATGTCCTGTGAAAAGGTGGAATTCGCCTTTCATTGGGCGTCTTCACGCCATTAAAAGTTCAATAATTGAAATCAAGATCTGCATAAATCGGTACTGTCTTGTTAAATTAAAATATTTCCTTAATTTAATTTTGTATTTTATAAAACTACAAAACTAAATTAAATAAAAAAAATATTAAAATATTAAATTTAAAGTAACTACACAGTCCGACAAGGATCATCATAAATTATGAATATGGATGGCAGCTAAATTATGGAGCTCAGGTTAGGTTTTAGGGTCACGCTCCTAATGATAAGAAACCTTTATAATTTCGCTCTGTTCTTATAATTTAGAATGACAATTTCGAGAAATTTAATCCAGTTAGTTAAAGTTACTACTTAAATAAGTGCATATCATTGTTCTGCACCGTTCTCCTTTTATGTGACAGTGGGAGCAGTAAGTTTGCCGCTAACCTCCAGAAAGTCTTCGAAATACTTATAATCTGTCATTATACAGATTTCCTTATTTTCCTTACAGCTGAGTACGTGTTAATTACCATTTTTCATTAATTATTTTAGAAAAAAGGAATAAAACTCAGATTGCCCACTGCTATGGAAAAACATAAGCGAGCACCTCTAGGAACTCAGCAAAAATTATATTATAAGTAAATTTCACAGAAGAAATAATGTGGATTTTAGCAATCCGTATTAGCCCCCGCCGACGCCAATGAAATAATGGTTATTAAAAATAAAATGAATAAAAGGATGCTGATTTAACGCGTGCTCGGCGGTGAAGAAAAACATCGTGAGGTAAATTGCATGTCTGAAAAAACTGTACTTTTTATTTCTCAAACATGCATTTTTTCTTCTTATTAGAAGAAAAAATGTTTCGAAGACATGTGAAGTTCGCCAACACGCATTGGGGGCGCGTGACATTTCCTTACAATAAAAACCCTCTTAAAAATTAGAGGAGGTCTGTGCCCAGCAGTGAGACGTATATAAGCTGTAACTTTAACTTAAACTTTTAAAAGTTTTGTTAGCTATATCTGCTTTATAGATTAAAAAGACAGCAGGTATTTTGTTGCTGGTCAATTATGGAATCAACAAGATCTGAAGAGCCAGCAACAAATTAAAATCGATCGATAAGCTGAACCAAGTAATATACACTGCCAACTTTATAGGATATAATTAAAAAAAAAAGACGTCCGATATTTTGTTTTATATAATATATTTTGATAATTTTCTAAATTGCAATATTCTACTATAAATATAACATAATTATACACATTTAATTAGCAACTTATTACTTGGTGCAGCTTATCGATCGTTGTTATTCTATTGTAGGCTTTCTAATAGTCTTTGTTAATAGATCATATATACTGACCAGCATCAAAATATTTGTTAATTTTGCACTTCAAAATCAGTTATGTTCATGTATTATGTAATAATATTAGTAGAAATCAAGTTATGTTCTAATAACTTGATTTCTACTAATATTATAGGTTTTATAATTTTTCGTATTTAAATTTTTTCATTTTCTTTATGCACTAAATTCTAGCAACAAATTAGCAATAAATTCTCCCGTTTTATCACAGCCGGGTTGTTTTGAAGTTTCTGTTCCTATCTTAACGTTAACAGTCGATTTCCTCTAAACTGTTGGAACAAAATCGCGATTTTGTCAACAAATTAGCAATTAATTATCTACACATTCGTGCAATTTTAAAGTTTTTTGCTCATTTTTCACTGCTAGTTTTATATGCATCCAATGTGTTAAAGTAGATTAGTAAGATTATACGCATTAAATAAATCCTATCTTTGTTCATCATCATTCATCATCAGCTCGTAAAATTTTACTGGTAGGGTTGCAGGGAGGACAGGAAGCCTTTAACGGGAGGTCTATATATAGCTTAGGACTTTTGATAAGCTGTAATGGCTAGGATTAAAATTTGTTACATGCGTTTGTCTTCTTCTATATGTATAATTTTTTAAGGGAAAGTGACAATTGGAAATATTCATTTTCTTTATTAATGATTTACGGGCCTTATTGTTACACAAACTGAAACTTTTTTAGTCAATGTAGATTATTAATAATACTTATTGAAAGTCACTATTTTGTTTAAATTACTACTGCTTCGGTATAAAGCTCTGTACTTTGAACAAGCAGCAAGTAAGCTTGCGGAACTGTAAAAATAAAATAACAGCTTACAATCATATATGTTAGACAAAAAACACAAGCACGACACAAAAAACTTAGAAATAGCTTGGTAGCGATCACCTCATTTCCAGGGGTTATCATCATCCATATTTAATATATAAAAAATGTAACAAAAATCCCTGTGGTTCCCGTTAAGTGCGTTATCAGAGTCAGTATAGTATAGAAATAACTTTACTTCAAAAAACTTGACATATAAGTAAATAATCAAATTAAATTTAATTTAATAATATTTGTAAATTTTATGTGGATTGATTACCTCTGCCTGGAAATATCACCAGCTGATCGACCCCGACGAAAATCGTATTGGCGGTCACTATTATATATATCAGCTTTTGATCCTCAAGGTACCTCATGAGCTGGCAGTTTATAATGGATTCCATTATTTTGGAGAAAAAGGAGGTGATGGCAATAGGCCTGTAGTTGGACGGGTCTGAGCGGTCGCCTTTTTTAGGGATAGGGTGGACCAAATCTGTCTTCTATGAATTCGGGACTACGCCTATGGAGTAGGAGTACCGGAAAAAACTCGTTAAAACCGATGCCAACTCCGGAGCACACGTCTTCAGCACAAAGGGAGGGACTCCATCGGGCCCAATCGACTTGCTGACGTCCAGGGAGAAGGGTGCTTTGCGAACCGATCGCTGTATAAACCGCACATCTGGCATAGAGCACTCACATCTCGTGATGGTCGGCGGTGTATTCCCCCCGTCATCTAGAATCGAGTTGGACGCAAAGAGAGAGCTCAACAGATCGGATTTCTCCTGTGCGACATGGGCCAGTGAGTCGTCCTCTTTGTGCAGAGATGGTAGAGATGGCTGACAGAAGTTCCCTTGGAAAGCCTTGGTGAGAGACCAGAATATACGGATTCCCGAAGAAAGGCGAAATAGCTTCACGCCAATTCTGCCGATGTGCTCAGAACTTGCCTTGGCAATGACGCTTTTGAAGGACCTGGAGGCGGAATTATACTTCTTTTTAAGAGCGCTGGTGTTTACATCCCCAGACGTTGATGTATCAGCCCAGGCTCGGTAGCACTTCTGCTTAAAGCGTGATGCTATTTTACAGGAGCGACCAAACCATGGCTGGGATCTGCCTCCTCAAGGCACCACAGAGGATGGAATAAAAAGTTCCATACCCTGAAGTACCACATAAGCAACAGAATCGACAACAACGCTGGGATTTTCCGACGAGAAGCAAACCCAGCCCCAAGGTTAGGATGCAAAAAGGCCGCATCCCGTCCCAATCGGCTGAGCTATAGTAGCAAACATGGCGGCAAGCTGCATATAGCAACTGCGATTTGAGCCTGGGTGGCACCGTACTCCGGATCAGACAATGGTCCGAAGAACCCAGAGGGGCATCGACGGAGACCTGATATCCGTCCGGATAGGAGGTCAGCAGAAGGTCCAACAGGGAAGGTAAATGGTTCTCTACATCTGGGATCCGCGTAGGCGAAGTAACCAGTTGTGTTAGACCATATGCCAATGCAAAGTCATAGACAGATCTACCCACATAATCGGTTAAATGAGAACCAAGCCATTCAGCGTGGTGGGCGTTAAAATCACCGAGTATCACGATCTCTGCGGATGGGACCTGTTGTAGCACGGAGTCTGCAGCCATTTGGACGTGGTCGATGAGTCGGTCTGTGTCGGCATTACCGCTATGGGACTTATAGAGGCACCCGTAGACGCGGAGATGGTCGTCGCTGTCTACGCGCAGTCATAGGATGGACAGGTCCGAACCTTCAAGACTGCCGAGGCGTCGAAAACAGATGTCCTCTCTGACGTATACGCAAACTCCAGCCTGGAGCACAAAGGAGTGTTCTAATTTGTACCCCGGGTAGAAGAGATATGAAGTATCAGCCGGAGATGACACCTGAGTCTCGGTTAAAAAGAGCAAGGCCAGCTTCGCCGTCTCTAGATGGTAATGAATAAGGTTAAGGTTGGAATGAAATCACCTGATATTGCAAAAATTCACAGATAGCGTGACAGGGGTCGCCTTGGGTTTATTGCTCTACTTTAGTCGCGAGCGGAATTCCTTCCCCCCCCCCCCCCCCTTCAGAATACGCCGGACAGCCTGAGCACCCACGCTCAGGAGTAGAGGGGTTCTGCAGGGGTGCTGGTACCCTCCTGGGGTAGTCTTTTATTTAATTCCGCTACCATGTTGATCGGGGGGGGGGGGGGGGGGGGGGGGGGTATTGGGCCTCCAGCCACCTGCACACATCAAGCACAACGCAGAGGTAAACCTCTACTTCACGCTGGTATTCTGTGAGTTTGTGGTACCACCCCGGTTCGAGCCGGCTCATCCGTATTTTATGTAATCTTTTAATAAGAATTTATTTGAAAAATACATATTATTTATCGAATAAATTTTCATATGAAAAATACATACTAAATTTTTCCTACAAATAGTTGCAAATTTGGAATTAATTAGGATATTTTATGCTTGAAATAACTTTTTTCAAATATTTTTTCCAGATCTATTTAGAAATAAAGTGGAAGTTTATGACATATGTAATTCAAATAACAATGTGTATTGGCATTGAAAGAATATCCACTAGCCCAATTCGTCCCTCTGGTGTGGCTCCATCTTCACAGCATCTTCTTAACAACAACTAGATCTAAAGTAAAAAAACTGCTGTTGCCAACCCGCCTGCCAAAAGTGGAAAGTATGGCAAATACCCTCCTTACGAGATTATCTGTGTGGAGGCCTATGTTCAGTAGTTTGATAGATTGTAATGAACGTAATTAATATGATAGCCGTAGATAATAATATGTTGGCACGTGTTGGTAAATTCAAAAGCAAATAACATTTTAGAAATGTTAAATTTGTAAGTTATCTGATTAGAAACTCTTAAAAACTTTTCGATATCATAATTGCCATGCCTATGTGTACACCTAAACGTCCCTGAAACGACCAACGGGGTTTTTGTTATATACTGTATATTACAATAACCCTTTTTAGACAAACTTTGTTTCATAAAGTTTTTGAGCTTTGAAGAAGTCAAATTTTGTATACTTTCTGGGATTTTGTAGTGAAAGCGTAAATATGTAAATCACCCCAAGAATGAATTACTGACCCGGTAGAGTCGGGTAACTAGCAGCTACTACTAGTTTGTGTCTGTTCTTAGTCTTTACAGAACGAATATCACTTATTTTTGTGAAACTAATTTTATTTTTGTGTACATTGAAATTTGTCACAATGGTTATCGTTTAACATTAGGTGTCATTCTTCTCACACGTTAGCCTTTTCAAGATTCATTAAAAGATATATGCATTTCTGAAATATTTTCGAGACTAAATAAGCCATACGGTCTATTAACTTATATAAAAATGGTATTTTATGTATGTAGATTGAAAAAATTAAAGGATTTATAAAATAACTAAAATATTTTTAAAGGCTTTCACAAACACGTGTGAAAGCCATAAGCAAATTGCACAGCGGAATATCAAATAAGTTGAAATTATTTTCCAGTGCGAAATAGACAAAATTATGTAAATCGTTACATACTGACTCTATTATTTACATAATAAAGCCGGTGGATAAGCCTGTCTGCAAAAAATAAGCGGTTTTTTCTCGTTTTTGTTTGAATGTATTATGTGTATATACAAAGGGATCATTTTTTCGAATTCGTTCGAATATAAAGGGAACATTTCCTCATGTTGAAACCAAATTACCTAATTTATATAATATATATCCCATGATTTAGAATCCGTCAACAATTTTGTCCCTTGAGTGTCGTAAGATACGTCTTTACAGTTACGACTGTGGGTAATGACGGAAAGGTCTTATGGTATGGTCTCAAAGTCACAGAAGACATTCAAGAGGGCATGGAGAATAGAAAGGTCACAGTACTTGTATTGATTGATTGCTATTGTTCTAAATCTCAAGTTCTCTTCTACTCCTGTAGACTGGTTTTCTTCCTACCTTTGTGGCCGTCAGCAAGCTTTCATTAATGGTCATGACGTATCTGACTGGTGTCAACTCTCCAATGGCGTGCCACAGGGTGGAATCTTATCTCCACTTCTGTTCTCCATTTTTATAATCTTTCTCTCTTCTCAACTTAGCTGCTCTTACCATCTATCTATACGCTGACGACCTGCAAATATATATTCAAGCAAACGTCAACTCTTTATGTTACGCTATTGCCAGACGCAATATGGATTTAGCAAATCTCCACAGTTGTTGGTCTCGTAAGTTTTGTATTAGTGTGAACCCCAATAAATGCCAAGCTAAAATGATTGGTACTGCCCAACAATTGTGCAAGCTTTACGTCCATTGCGTTCCACCTGTTACGTTTGATAATTATATCATACCATATTCTGACAGGGATAAAAATCTGGATGTCTACTTTGACACAAACCCAAGTTAGTCCACCCAAATTCAAAATATCAGTGATTCAGTTTTTGCTAAGCTCAGTGCTTTGAACCGTCTCAAGAACTTTCTTCCGGTCAAGGTAAAGATAACTATGGTGCAATCTCTTATATTGCCTATTATTGACTATGCTAATGTATGTTTTCCTGATCTCAATGAGATTTTCCTTGATAAGCTGGATCGTCTCATCAGTAACTGTATCCGTTTTATTTTTTATCTTCACAAGTTTGATCATATATCCTCATCCCGCACTCACCTTAAATGGCTTCCAATTTGTCAGCAAAGGCACATTAGGATACTTAACACAGTTTTATCAATTTTATTCGATAACCACTATCCAAATTATCTGAAACATAAGTTACAGTTTATATGGGATACTCATGACAGACAGCTTCTGTCATCGGAGACTCCTGCTCTCTTTATACCCATTCATCGTTCAGGTTTCATATCTTCATCGTTTGTTGTACAAGCCGTGCGCCTATGGAATGACCTGCCTGAAAAATTAAGACAACCTATCTGCAAACAAATATTTAAGAAGAATGTTCCAGATAATTTTCTAAAATTGCTTTAAAACTGCTAAGTTCCGTCATCATTATAGTTGTAATCTCTGTATATTAGTTTCATCAGAATATTTTATATCTTTATGTATTTTTATTATATTATATTTTCTTATAATATATAAAGGAGAAGGAGATTTGTTCATACTTTATTGGGCCCAGGTGTTAACAAAATGAAACTATGACTATTTTAAAGGCGATATAATAACAATTCAAAACGGCAAATCTGGCTAGATTTGTCAATCTAGGAGCTGAGTTATTGTAGAATAGGTAAAAGTGAGATTATGTATTACCTACACTGTAACAAGTGATTTTTTACCGTTATTAACAGGCTTTAACTATTATTATTTTCACTAAACTTACATAAAAATATAAAAACAGTATCAATATTAAATCACTAAAGAAAGGCTGTGGTTAGTAAGGAAGCGATATGATGAAACGATTTACGAAAGTTAAAACAACAACAACTAAGTAAAGTGAATATTAGTGACATCGACCTCAGATCGATACAGTAATAACAACAATTCAAGTAGAATTGTTGTTATTACTGTTACTTGTATTTTGTTATGTTGATATTTTGTATTTTTATAATTATTTTGTTTAATCAAAAATCGATTATATTGCGTTCGTTTCAAATCGAATTAAAAATCTGTCTTTTTCTTTTAAGTTCGTTTAAGTGAATATTTTGAAGCTTGAACTATCAAGTCAAGTTTCAAAATGAGAAGTCTTTTATTGGATGATCTATTTCATTAGTGCATTATTTATGGTAATTGATTTATTGCTATAAAATACTTATTTTTTTCCCATAAGCAAATAATAAATTTTATTTCTAAATTATTATATTATTCAAAGCAAATAATAGAATTTCATGAAACCTTGCAAGGTATTCAATTTTTTTTGGATCTGAACATATATAATATCGATTATATTACTATAATTGGTTTTCAACCTTCTTTCTTATTTTATTGTTTTTTTCCAATTCTAGATTGTAAAAAAGAGCTACATATTTGTATTTTACTTTAGAAAAATATATATGTATGTATGTGTGTATGTATATTTCTTTGTAACCACCCTAGTTCAATGGTTGACTGGGAGAGGTTGAATGACAGAGAATGCTTTTTTTGTTCTTTGTACTTAGTATGTAAGGTTCAATAAAGTTCAATAAATAAATGGTTTGATGATAGCACCGTCAAAGGTACTATACTAGAATTATTTTGTCCGTGCAGTTTGGGTCAAAAATCATCAGAGTATTTCGCTCACTCTCCCACTCACGACCTAAGGGGCGAGCATAGTGATGCGCATTATTGTTGTCAATAAGCGTTATCGATAGTGTATTTAAGAAGCTGTCTGTCATGAGTATCCCATATAAACTGTAACTTATGTTTCAGATAATTTGGATAGTGGTTATCGAATAAAATTGATAAAACTGTGTTAAGTATCCTAATGTGCCTTTGCTGACAAATTGGAAGCCATTTAAGGTGAGTGCGGGATGAGGATACATGATCAAACTTGTGAAGATAAAAAATAAAACGGATACAGTTACTGATGAGACGATCCAGCTTATCAAGGAAAATCTCATTGAGATCAGGAAAACATACATTAGCATAGTCAATAATAGGCAATATAAGAGATTGCACCATAGTTATCTTTACCTTGACCGGAAGAAAGTTCTTGAGACGGTTCAAAGCACTGAGCTTAGCAAAAACTGAATCACTGATATTTTGAATTTGGGTGGACTAACTTGGGTTTGTGTCAAAGTAGACATCCAGATTTTTATCCCTGTCAGAATATGGTATGATATAATTATCAAACGTAACAGGTGGAACGCAATGGACGTAAAGCTTGCACAATTGTTGGGCAGTACCAATCATTTTAGCTTGGCATTTATTGGGGTTCACACTAATACAAAACTTACGAGACCAACAACTGTGGAGATTTGCTAAATCCATATTGCGTCTGGCAATAGCGTAACATAAAGAGTTGACGTTTGCTTGAATATATATTTGCAGGTCGTCAGCGTATAGATAGATGGTAAGAGCAGCTAAGTTGAGAAGAGAGAAAGATTATAAAAATGGAGAACAGAAGTGGAGATAAGATTCCACCCTGTGGCACGCCATTGGAGAGTTGACACCAGTCAGATACGTCATGACCATTAATGAAAGCTTGCTGACGGCCACAAAGGTAGGAAGAAAACCAGTCTACAGGAGTAGAAGAGAACTTGAGATTTAGAACAATAGCAATCAATCAATACAAGTACTGTGACCTTTCTATTCTCCATGCCCTCTTGAATGTCTTCTGTGACTTTGAGACCATACCATAAGACCTTTCCGTCATTACCCACAGTCGTAACTGTAAAGACGTATCTTACGACACTCAAGGGACAAAATTGTTGACGGATTCTAAATCATGGGATATATATTATATAAATTAGGTAATTTGGTTTCAACATGAGGAAATGTTCCCTTTATATTCGAACGAATTCGAAAAAATGATCCCTTTGTATATACACATAATACATTCAAACAAAAACGAGAAAAAACCGCTTATTTTTTGCAGACAGGCTTATCCACCGGCTTTATTATGTAAATAATAGAGTCAGTATGTAACGATTTACATAATTTTGTCTATTTCGCACTGGAAAATAATTTCAACTTATTTGATATTCCGCTGTGCAATTTGCTTATGGCTTTCACACGTGTTTGTGAAAGCCTTTAAAAATATTTTAGTTATTTTATAAATCCTTTAATTTTTTCAATCTACATACATAAAATACCATTTTTATATAAGTTAATAGACCGTATGGCTTATTTAGTCTCGAAAATATTTCAGAAATGCATATATCTTTTAATGAATCTTGAAAAGGCTAACGTGTGAGAAGAATGACACCTAATGTTAAACGATAACCATTGTGACAAATTTCAATGTACACAAAAATAAAATTAGTTTCACAAAAATAAGTGATATTCGTTCTGTAAAGACTAAGAACAGACACAAACTAGTAGTAGCTGCTAGTTACCCGACTCTACCGGGTCAGTAATTCATTCTTGGGGTGATTTACATATTTACGCTTTCACTACAAAATCCCAGAAAGTATACAAAATTTGACTTCTTCAAAGCTCAAAAACTTTATGAAACAAAGTTTGTCTAAAAAGGGTTATTGTAATATACAGTATATAACAAAAACCCCGTTGGTCGTTTCAGGGACGTTTAGGTGTACACATAGGCATGGCAATTATGATATCGAAAAGTTTTTAAGAGTTTCTAATCAGATAACTTACAAATTTAACATTTCTAAAATGTTATTTGCTTTTGAATTTACCAACACGTGCCAACATATTATTATCTACGGCTATCATATTAATTACGTTCATTACAATCTATCAAACTACTGAACATAGGCCTCCACACAGATAATCTCGTAAGGAGGGTATTTGCCATACTTTCCACTTTTGGCAGGCGGGTTGGCAACAGCAGTTTTTTTACTTTAGATCTAGTTGTTGTTAAGAAGATGCTGTGAAGATGGAGCCACACCAGAGGGACGAATTGGGCTAGTGGATATTCTTTCAATGCCAATACACATTGTTACCACTCACAGAATACCAGCGTGAAGTAGAGGTTTACCTCTGCGTTGTGCTTGATGTGTGCAGGTGGCTGGAGGCCCAATACCCCCCCCCCCCCCCCCGATCAACATGGTAGCGGAATTAAATAAAAGACTACCCCAGGAGGGTACCAGCACCCCTGCAGAACCCCTCTACTCCTGAGCGTGGGTGCTCAGGCTGTCCGGCGTATTCTGAAGGGGGGGGGGGGGGGGAAGGAATTCCGCTCGCGACTAAAGTAGAGCAATAAACCCAAGGCGACCCCTGTCACGCTATCTGTGAATTTTTGCAATATCAGGTGATTTCATTCCAACCTTAACCTTATTCATTACCATCTAGAGACGGCGAAGCTGGCCTTGCTCTTTTTAACCGAGACTCAGGTGTCATCTCCGGCTGATACTTCATATCTCTTCTACCCGGGGTACAAATTAGAACACTCCTTTGTGCTCCAGGCTGGAGTTTGCGTATACGTCAGAGAGGACATCTGTTTTCGACGCCTCGGCAGTCTTGAAGGTTCGGACCTGTCCATCCTATGACTGCGCGTAGACAGCGACGACCATCTCCGCGTCTACGGGTGCCTCTATAAGTCCCATAGCGGTAATGCCGACACAGACCGACTCATCGACCACGTCCAAATGGCTGCAGACTCCGTGCTACAACAGGTCCCATCCGCAGAGATCGTGATACTCGGTGATTTTAACGCCCACCACGCTGAATGGCTTGGTTCTCATTTAACCGATTATGTGGGTAGATCTGTCTATGACTTTGCATTGGCATATGGTCTAACACAACTGGTTACTTCGCCTACGCGGATCCCAGATGTAGAGAACCATTTACCTTCCCTGTTGGACCTTCTGCTGACCTCCTATCCGGACGGATATCAGGTCTCCGTCGATGCCCCTCTGGGTTCTTCGGACCATTGTCTGATCCGGAGTACGGTGCCACCCAGGCTCAAATCGCAGTTGCTATATGCAGCTTGCCGCCATGTTTGCTACTATAGCTCAGCCGATTGGGACGGGATGCGGCCTTTTTGCATCCTAACCTTGGGGCTGGGTTTGCTTCTCGTCGGAAAATCCCAGCGTTGTTGTCGATTCTGTTGCTTATGTGGTACTTCAGGGTATGGAACTTTTTATTCCATCCTCTGTGGTGCCTTGAGGAGGCAGATCCCAGCCATGGTTTGGTCGCTCCTGTAAAATAGCATCACGCTTTAAGCAGAAGTGCTACCGAGCCTGGGCTGATACATCAACGTCTGGGGATGTAAACACCAGCGCTCTTAAAAAGAAGTATAATTCCGCCTCCAGGTCCTTCAAAAGCGTCATTGCCAAGGCAAGTTCTGAGCACATCGGCAGAATTGGCGTGAAGCTATTTCGCCTTTCTTCGGGAATCCGTATATTCTGGTCTCTCACCAAGGCTTTCCAAGGGAACTTCTGTCAGCCATCTCTACCATCTCTGCACAAAGAGGACGACTCACTGGCCCATGTCGCACAGGAGAAATCCGATCTGTTGAGCTCTCTCTTTGCGTCCAACTCGATTCTAGATGACGGGGGGAATACACCGCCGACCATCACGAGATGTGAGTGCTCTATGCCAGATGTGCGGTTTATACAGCGATCGGTTCGCAAAGCACCCTTCTCCCTGGACGTCAGCAAGTCGATTGGGCCCGATGGAGTCCCTCCCTTTGTGCTGAAGACGTGTGCTCCGGAGTTGGCATCGGTTTTAACGAGTTTTTTCCGGTACTCCTACTCCATAGGCGTAGTCCCGAATTCATAGAAGACAGATTTGGTCCACCCTATCCCTAAAAAAGGCGACCGCTCAGACCCGTCCAACTACAGGCCTATTGCCATCACCTCCTTTTTCTCCAAAATAATGGAATCCATTATAAACTGCCAGCTCATGAGGTACCTTGAGGATCAAAAGCTGATATATATAATAGTGACCGCCAATACGATTTTCGTCGGGGTCGATCAGCTGGTGATATTTCCAGGCAGAGGTAATCAGTCCACATAAAATTTACAAATATTATTAAATTAAAATTTAATTTGATTATTTACTTATATGTCAAGTTTTTTGAAGTAAAGTTATTTCTATACTATACTGACTCTGATAACGCACTTAACGGGAACCACAGGGATTTTTGTTACATTTTTTATATATTAAATATGGATGATGATAACCCCTGGAAATGAGGTGATCGCTACCAAGCTATTTCTAAGTTTTTTGTGTCGTGCTTGTGTTTTTTGTCTAACATATATGATTGTAAGCTGTTATTTTATTTTTACAGTTCCGCAAGCTTACTTGCTGCTTGTTCAAAGTACAGAGCTTTATACCGAAGCAGTAGTAATTTAAACAAAATAGTGACTTTCAATAAGTATTATTAATAATCTACATTGACTAAAAAAGTTTCAGTTTGTGTAACAATAAGGCCCGTAAATCATTAATAAAGAAAATGAATATTTCCAATTGTCACTTTCCCTTAAAAAATTATACATATAGAAGAAGACAAACGCATGTAACAAATTTTAATCCTAGCCATTACAGCTTATCAAAAGTCCTAAGCTATATATAGACCTCCCGTTAAAGGCTTCCTGTCCTCCCTGCAACCCTACCAGTAAAATTTTACGAGCTGATGATGAATGATGATGAACAAAGATAGGATTTATTTAATGCGTATAATCTTACTAATCTACTTTAACACATTGGATGCATATAAAACTAGCAGTGAAAAATGAGCAAAAAACTTTAAAATTGCACGAATGTGTAGATAATTAATTGCTAATTTGTTGACAAAATCGCGATTTTGTTCCAACAGTTTAGAGGAAATCGACTGTTAACGTTAAGATAGGAACAGAAACTTCAAAACAACCCGGCTGTGATAAAACGGGAGAATTTATTGCTAATTTGTTGCTAGAATTTAGTGCATAAAGAAAATGAAAAAATTTAAATACGAAAAATTATAAAACCTATAATATTAGTAGAAATCAAGTTATGTTCTAAAACTGATTTTGAAGTGCAAAATTAACAAATATTTTGATGCTGGTCAGTATATATGATCTATTAACAAAGACTATTAGAAAGCCTACAATAGAATAACAACGATCGATAAGCTGCACCAAGTAATAAGTTGCTAATTAAATGTGTATAATTATGTTATATTTATAGTAGAATATTGCAATTTAGAAAATTATCAAAATATATTATATAAAACAAAATATCGGACGTCTTTTTTTTTTAATTATATCCTATAAAGTTGGCAGTGTATATTACTTGGTTCAGCTTATCGATCGATTTTAATTTGTTGCTGGCTCTTCAGATCTTGTTGATTCCATAATTGACCAGCAACAAAATACCTGCTGTCTTTTTAATCTATAAAGCAGATATAGCTAACAAAACTTTTAAAAGTTTAAGTTAAAGTTACAGCTTATATACGTCTCACTGCTGGGCACAGACCTCCTCTAATTTTTAAGAGGGTTTTTATTGTAAGGAAATGTCACGCGCCCCCAATGCGTGTTGGCGAACTTCACATGTCTTCGAAACATTTTTTCTTCTAATAAGAAGAAAAAATGCATGTTTGAGAAATAAAAAGTACAGTTTTTTCAGACATGCAATTTACCTCACGATGTTTTTCTTCACCGCCGAGCACGCGTTAAATCAGCATCCTTTTATTCATTTTATTTTTAATAACCATTATTTCATTGGCGTCGGCGGGGGCTAATACGGATTGCTAAAATCCACATTATTTCTTCTGTGAAATTTACTTATAATATAATTTTTGCTGAGTTCCTAGAGGTGCTCGCTTATGTTTTTCCATAGCAGTGGGCAATCTGAGTTTTATTCCTTTTTTCTAAAATAATTAATGAAAAATGGTAATTAACACGTACTCAGCTGTAAGGAAAATAAGGAAATCTGTATAATGACAGATTATAAGTATTTCGAAGACTTTCTGGAGGTTAGCGGCAAACTTACTGCTCCCACTGTCACATAAAAGGAGAACGGTGCAGAACAATGATATGCACTTATTTAAGTAGTAACTTTAACTAACTGGATTAAATTTCTCGAAATTGTCATTCTAAATTATAAGAACAGAGCGAAATTATAAAGGTTTCTTATCATTAGGAGCGTGACCCTAAAACCTAACCTGAGCTCCATAATTTAGCTGCCATCCATATTCATAATTTATGATGATCCTTGTCGGACTGTGTAGTTACTTTAAATTTAATATTTTAATATTTTTTTTATTTAATTTAGTTTTGTAGTTTTATAAAATACAAAATTAAATTAAGGAAATATTTTAATTTAACAAGACAGTACCGATTTATGCAGATCTTGATTTCAATTATTGAACTTTTAATGGCGTGAAGACGCCCAATGAAAGGCGAATTCCACCTTTTCACAGGACATGTAAGTTTAAGTTTTATGTTGTGAAATATTATTCTGCTTCAAATTTCTTTATCGCAAATTCGTAAACCCAGAACGGACAATAAAGTGCATGAATTTACTTTTCATTTTTGCAGTGCATTAATAAATCCGAACCTTATTTTATGTTAATACGATTTTGTTAAATGATATTAATTTTTATCTACCAATAAACTTCTGTTTTTAATGTTATGTCTTAAAAATAATAACTCATCACATATCTTGTCTGTAGTTTCGCAAATTTTTCGACAAAGCGAAATCCCAAACCACCGGTATAGAGAAGCTTCCAATACAATTGGCACTTGATATAACTGAATGATATACTACACAATGATACACTTGATACGGGTATAACTAAAACTCCACTAGATAAAGTGACGACTTGGTAAGACATGTAAGAAGTCGATGAATGGTACTGTGCTTTGTGGCATTCCTTGTGGGAGGCCTATGTTCAGCAGTGTTCTTGTGATGGGCTGTAATGATGATGATAATGATTATGATAATTGAATTTTGCCGAAATGAATTGACAAACCGTGTTAGTTAATCTGAACAAAGCAATCTTAGGATCTTAAATACCTCTAATCAGACCTCTCGCTTTGCTTTCAAATATTTATAAAGTGTTGTCGATTAATAATCGAAGAACTCCTTTTCTATCTAGTAATCCATCTGGGTAGGTACAATGTTCTTACCTGTATTAAGGTATAACGGCATATATTATCAATTAAGAGGCATGCCTTCTTATGGAAATTAGTGGCTACAGCAGCGTGTGGATATGAGCTATTTCAGTTTTATACAAAAAAAATCGCTTCAAGGTGAAAGGGGAGCTAATGCCATTACATTTCATTTCTACAGCATCCACGTTTGATTGGTGTGAAAAAGATACTGTCTCATTAAATGAAAACGTTTTATATATAATATATTTAATTTACTCTCAATTTTCCTATAAATATTCCGTTTTTATGAACTACGTGCCCATAGGTATAAATGGTTCTTTAGAGGACTAAGTTTTGCATAATTCGTCGTATAACTCAAACTGCGCTACGTACGGTTACTGTTCCAAATAAATCAAAACTAAGCGCCGAGTTTGGTCACCTTGTGAACGAGGTTTTATTACTACTGTTTTTAGCAAATGACTTTGTTTTACAGGTTAATCTCCTCTGGAGAGGACAGCTTCTCCTCATATTTGTTTTCTCAGGCAAGTTAAACCCAAGTACATTATGAGGAATTCATGGGGCCAGATAAAATATGTAGCTAAAAACACCAACCTTCCCCATCCAAGCGGCAGATTTGGACAATGGCTCTACTACCGACAACGTTGCAGTCATGAACCTTGGCTCCACCGCAAAATTAGCGATTCGTCACCGCCACAATCGTGAAAGACAGAGCGGGAATCTGCTTTTGGAGCCTTTTGGAAAAGAAAGTTGCAATACGAATTTAATTAAAAATTTTGCTTGGTTCGCATTCCCGATTCTCGTTATACACACATTGAATTCTTTCCAATTTTCTTTCCAATGTAAGTTTGACGATTGAAAATAAATTTTGTCTGTATGTAAGTTTTCATGACATTAAAGAGTTGTAATATAAAGTAATGAATGAATTCAAATATTTGTCTTTTAAGTTTAGAAACTACCAAAAGCCCACTGCTGACGTAAGGCCTCCTTGTCTTATTTCATGACATAGATATGATTCTTATACACCGCCACTACAGAGCAGATATGTCAGATGTAAGTACTTACTTTATACAAAACAGTTTCCAAATTCTAACTCTAACTATGAATATAAGCAGTTAACAAAACAAAACCATTTTGTATTAGAGTAGCTCCACATAACTTGTCTGTAATCAAAGGCTTTCCAAACAAAACAAACGTAATTAAACATAGTTGACTTATAGGAAATTCTACTACCTTGGCTTTGTTTGAGCTAAGATTACAAAAACATTGCAATATTTAATACACAATTTCTGCTTCGTTGGTTTAGTAGTCATAAGATCAGTCGCGCTTCTAATCCCGGGTCGAACTAAAATCATTTATTACGGTATTCCTTTCAATAAATTCTAAGTAATGGCCCGGAATAAGAAAATAGACAGTGTCTTAAACCCCGTGTCCCATGTTTTCACTACACAGACTGGTTAACAGTGGTATAACAGGACATAGTTTCTTAAGTCAACATTTCTTGACTTTAAGTGTTACAGACAACCCTTTGTTCAGAGCCTATGTTGGACACAGGAAACGGCAGCCCAGGTTCTTGATTGAATAGGGTTTGCTAGCTACAGGGATAGGTAACTCGGATCCTGATCCTCGGATTAATTTCTGTCATCGGACAAAATACGCACTTAAACGTGCATTTGAATTTTTTTTTATAGCAGAGGGGGCAAACGAGCATGCGGCTCATCTGATGGTAAGTGACTACCGCCGCCCATGAACATAGCAATAAATGTTACCAGTTAGCAACATATCATTGATATGCAGAAGAAACAGCGTTGGTGATAGCACACAGCCTTGTGGAACACCAGCGTTAATAGGCTTGTAGTCGGAGCATGCACCGTTTACAAAGACCTTGATGCACCGATCTGCAAGGAAGCTGGTGATCCAATTGCACAATTTCTCGGGAAGTCCATAGGAAGGGAGCTTTGAAAGAAGCGCTTTGTGCCAAACCCGATTAATGGCCTTCGCAATGTCCAAACTAACGGCTAACGCCTCCCCCTTGGACTCTACTGCCTCCGCCCATCTATGGGTCAGGTCGACCAGAAGATCACCAGCTTTCGACACCGACGAAAACCGCATTGGCGGTCACTAATCATCTGGTGATCCTCAAGGTACCGCATGTATTAATATATATATATATATTAATACACTATTCCGGCTCAATTAATCACTCAATCAACCACTCCTTTGCATCGGAAAGCACGTAAAGCCTTTGGTCATGCGTCTGATCTCTCTCAGATTGTGTCGGACTATGTGAGCAAGGGTATAAAGATTGCACTTTTGTGTGCACTCACACTCGTGCATGTCGGCGATACGCCAGGGTTTTCACGCTCGGAGTTCATCACAATGAAATAGCACGCCAAATATTAAGTAGTTTATTTTCGCACAGAACAGAACAATCTTTACAAAAATGAACCGCCTTTATAGCTTCCTTACAAACATGGATATAGCAAATACAACTTTTTTTAAATCATACAAATAAAATTAAGTACTACAAAATAATTCTTAAAATAGAGCTCATTATTCATAACAAATATTTTAATAATTTATATAACTACAAATGATTTATATTATATAAATCTTTGTTCATTTAATTTAAATAGAAATTAGTTTTTCATAGTCAGTCAAAATCCGGGCTCTAATACTGTTAAGAGGTGGCGCTGCAAGCAAGATTCAAGTGAAATTAAACAGGACTTATTACATAAAATAATAAAATTTGATACAAAATAATGATATTAATTCTAATAGATATTAATTTGAACATTTACACAGTAAAATGAGTATTTTAACAATAAATGAAGCATCAAACGTCTTCAAAATGTTCAAACAGTCAAAACAGTGTCTACTAAATATCAGAGCTTGATAAATAACGATTTTATGTTTATAAATAACTATATAAATTTAAATCTTACATATTTCAGATATTTCTATACTAATATATTCACTTAAACGTAAACTAAAACATTATAATAAATATTTGACAATTATTGCCGATAGATGGCGGTTTGCGCCCTTATATCAATTATTTGCTAATTATTGCCGATAGATGGCGATTTGCGCCCATACGGCCATACTGACTCCAACGCGTCGCTTGCGCTGTTTTTATGACATTATTTCAAACAAGGCATCAACAGGGACTAGCCAACACACAAGGCATCACCCATACTGGGATCTAGCCAACACACAAGGCATCACCTATCCTGGGATCTAGCCAACACACAAGGCATCACCCATCCTGGGATCTAGCCAACACACAAGGCATCACCCATCCTGGGATCTAGCCAACAAGACCAGGTTTAAAGGGATACGCGTGGTGGCCAGCCAGCGTTTTAGGAAGGATATTGGATAGGAAAACTAAATTTCACGCACACACATTAATAATTACAATAATAAATCATAAATTATATCAATTATCAACACAAATACAATCACATAGATCCAAGATTGTCCTCAAAGGAAGTGGAAACACCCTCGGTCTCCACCGATTTCTCCGCCCATACGGTCAATTCGTCTGAGTTGTCAGAATCATTAAAAGGGTCTAAAAGAGAATGAACTATGGAAGCAGGACGCAAGGCATCCTGACTTGCAATCTTTTCTGAACAGCCACGAAGGTTAACACGTTTAAGTCTATCGATCATCTATACAAATAAATAAAATTAAAGTGTATGTTTGAAATGTCAAAATAACATCTTTTTCTAAATGCATATGAAAGTGTTTACGGTATTTATAGCAAAAAAAAACAATGTTTCAAATTTTTGTCTGTCTATTCCGTCTAATCTCCGAAACGGCTGGACCGATTTTAACGGGATTTTCACTGGTAGATAACTGATGTTTTAAGGAGTAACTTAGGCTTCTTTTATTCAAGTAAAAGAATTAGCGTTCCGCGCAAACAAAAATTAAAACCCATGAAATCCAATAGTAACGCGGGCAAAGTCGCGGGGAACAGCTAGTTTGGCAATATTTCTAAAATTTCCATTGAACCTTCAAATTTATAGCCAAACTTAGTTGTGTCGTTCATGACGCCGCATTAAGACGAAGTCGCCGACTTTAAATAGGCGGATTTTGGTTTTATCTTTATCAAAACAAGTTTCATCACCAAGGGATCGCTCGTCCATCCATCCCCCAGTAATCAATCTAACCTCCTCTAAATCCTCTGTTAGTATGTCATTGCCAACCCGCAACAGTAATGGCAGGCGGCGAACATCTTTTCCCTAATAATAATTCCATTGGACTCCTATCTGTACTTTTGGATATTTGCAGTTTATAGCCAATTGTGACTTGGCAAAGCCGCATGCCATGGCCCACCCAGTTCCACAACAGACATGTTTCCCTCTACAACCTTCATCAATCGCTCGACCCGACCGCAGGCCCTACCAGCTCCCCCGCCACTACGTGGTGCTGAATCCCACAACGTTAGCAAAAGTTTGAAAAACTCTTGCTCCCATCTTGATCAGTAATTAATCGTGATGAGTCAAATATTGCAATCAAATTTCGAAAACATCAGATAGCAGCCTTACGAACACGGTCACTTGTACAAATTCTATGGACAGTTAGCAAAGCCGTCAATAAATACAAAAGCATATTCTGGCCCACTGCGCTCTCCATTCCTTCCCCCAGTCATATCCTTACGAACGGTATGAAAAGGAACAGTCACTTTGTTAATGGAATGTAAAGCAACCTGTCCAGCGCCAGATACTCCCTTTATCACTCTACACACGACACAATTTTCCACAAACCCTCCACCTAATGTAGTCCTATTAGAGAACCAATACCGCTCTCGTTTTTCAAGAATCTTATCCCAGCGAAAATGTTGAAGGTTATCATGATAATGGGATATAAGGTTCCATTTATAATAACGTGGGACTATAATTAGCATTAATTAGTTATTAATTAACTAATGTATCCCTTTATAAATGAGGATCAGTAAAGTTATAGAAAATTCAATAAAACTAGTATCCATGTTATTCTTTATGAGATAAGAATTATATATCTTTTTGAATTAGCCAAATCGGACCATTATTTACGAAGATATTAAGTAATGAACATAGGCCGTTCCTGTCGCTAAAAGTCAATGTATGCAGGTCCGCGTGACGTCACTGTGACGGAAACGAACGCGTCATAGTAGTTCATACATGTATTCTATGGTAGTTCACGATTCGTTGGAATGCGGAGACGCGGTTGGGCACTATATTTGGAAATTTATTTGAATAAAGTGTTGTTACAGTACAATTTTGTGATTGTTTAAGTATTAAACGTACATAATATGAGTGCTAATAAAGTAGAAGCTAGTTTTGTGCAAGCTCAATCAGATAACTTTCCAAAAGTGGATTCTTTCATGGTATTTAATTATTTAAGTTATCATTCTAAGTTTACCAGCGCCGAAATCCGTGGTTGGAAACTACAAAGGTAAGGGTGCTGCTTATTTATCTTCGTTCGTAGGTACTTATTAGTAATCTTTAGGAATAAGCTGTATAGGTAAATGAAAGAAAGAATGAATGTTGTATAGTTACAGGGACGTATTCATAACTTATGAATAAAGTGCTTATCGTATCTTGATAAAAGGAATGTTGTTTTAGTTCATTCATATATACATCAATTTTCAGATGGTTTTTTCACTTACTTGCACTTTATTTAGTGCATGGTTCCCTAAACTTGCTGATCTATGACAGAGATCTTAATATTGGTTGCCAATGGCAGTTTTTTTTTTTGCCAGCTTGCTCATTGTTACAAATCATTCGTTCAGTATGTATTTAAGTAGGATGACTTGTATTGTATAAATGAAAAGTGTATATAATACTAGCGAACGCCCGTGGCTTCGTCCGCATTGACTACTATTTATTTATCGTAGAGGAACCGTGTATTTTTCCGAGATAAAATACTTTTTATACCAGAAAAATGCACGGTTCCTGTAAAATTTCATACATATCTGTTCAGCAGTTTTTGCTTGAAAGAGGAACAAAGATCCGTTCATCCTAACAAACTTTCACATTTATAATATCAGTCGGAAGTAAGATAGTAGGATGGGATAGAATGTTGTTATTTGTATATTTTTATTTCGTTTTATTTATTTATTACAGATCAGCACGTGAAACCTATGGAGATGCACAACCTATGCTGTAGGATTTGTTCAAGTCCAGAGGTCGGGACATGTATGTACGGTAAAAGCAAAAATAACGCCTGAACATAGAATAAAAAGTAAAGCGTATAGCTGTACATTTACATGTGATGAAAAAGAGGAAACGGTTTTGAACGTGAACTGTCATGACTGTGCTGCTCAAAAGGGAGGCTGCAAACATAGCGTAGCATTATTGATGTGGCTTCATAGACGCAGCGAAGAGCCGATGGCTCTTCGCTGCGTCTATGAAGGCTAGGAGATGTCCTACTTAAAAAAAAAATGTTACTGGGCCAAACCAAATCTGGCTACTATAGGTACTAAATTTATAAAAGCTAAAGATATGGGTCCCAGCTCAGTTACTACTGAAGATAAAAGTACTGATAACACCAATTCAGATCAGTTTTTCCTAGCAGTTGTGCAAAGCCTAAAGGAAAATTCTATCAAAAATCAGTTATCAGTATACGTTACAAAGAATGGGTATAAAATTTATTTTTTATTTTTTTGATTATTGTGCTATTAAAATCACCATAGAGAAATGTCACAAAGCAGAGGAAGCAACAGCTTGTCAAGCTAGTTCACCGTTATGGCATGAGTTAAGGTATTGTAGAATAACCGGGTCTAAAGTTCACGAAGCCGCACATTGCAAGACTCTTGATAGTGCTTTGATTGAACAAATATTTGGTGTCTCTGTACCAGAGACTCTGTCTATGAAAAGAGGCAAACGAGCCATCGGCTCTTCGCTGCGTCTATGAAGGCTAGGAGATGTCCTACTTAAAAAAAAATGTTACTGGGCCAAACCAAAGCTGGCTACTATAGGTACTAAATTTATAAAAGCTAAAGATATGGGTCCCAGCTCAGTTACTACTGAAGATAAAAGTACTGATAACACCAATTCAGATCAGTTTTTCCTAGCAGTTGTGCAAAGCCTAAAGGAAAATTCTATCAAAAATCAGTTATCAGTATACGTTACAAAGAATGGGTATAAAATTTATTTTTTATTTTTTTGATTATTGTGCTATTAAAATCACCATAGAGAAATGTCACAAAGCAGAGGAAGCAACAGCTTGTCAAGCTAGTTCACCGTTATGGCATGAGTTAAGGTATTGTAGAATAACCGGGTCTAAAGTTCACGAAGCCGCACATTGCAAGACTCTTGATAGTGCTTTGATTGAACAAATAATTGGTGTCTCTGTACCAGAGACTCTGTCTATGAAAAGAGGCAAACGAGCCATCGGCTCTTCGCTGCGTCTATGAAGGCTAGGAGATGTCCTACTGAAAAAAAAAATGTTACTGGGCCAAACCAAAGCTGGCTACTATAGGTACTAAATTTATAAAAGCTAAAGATATGGGTCCCAGCTCAGTTACCACTGAAGATAAAAGTACTGATAACACCAATTCAGATCAGTTTTTCCTAGCAGTTGTGCAAAGCCTAAAGGAAAATTCTATCAAAAATCAGTTATCAGTATACGTTACAAAGAATAGGTATAAAATTTATTTTTTATTTTTTTGATTATTGTGCTACTAAAATCACCATAGAGAAATGTCACAAAGCAGAGGAAGCAACAGCTTGTCAAGCTAGTTCACCGTTATGGCATGAGTTAAGGTATTGTAGAATAACCGGGTCTAAAGTTCACGAAGCCGCACATTGCAAGACTCTTGATAGTGCTTTGATTGAATAAATATTTGGTGTCTCTGTACCAGAGACTCTGTCTATGAAAAGAGGCAAACGATTGGAATCCAATGTCAGAGCAGAAGTAGCCAAAACAAGGAAAATAGTTTTTGAAAATTGTGGTTTCTTTTTAATACCTGATTGGCCTCATTTGGGTGCTTCTCCAGATGGATTGACAAGTGAATACGTAGTAGAAATAAAATTTCCCTCGACAAAGAAAGGAAAGGATAGTTTTGTAAAGAAGTGTTATCGGCAGCAAATGGAAAGCTCAAATTCAGCTACAAATGTTTTTTTTTGCAATAAAGTCAAGGGATTGTTTTGTATAGCTAATGAAAATTTTCTATGTATGAAATATCGACACATGCGTGAGGTCCGATTATTTTAAAGTCTCTCAACTTCCATATGCTTCTTTCAACGTGATCTCTTATAGCAGCAATTCTCTTTGTTTGCAAGACTTCCTCTGCTGTAAGTTTTGAGTTGGAACTCACACTAGGCGGCCTCAGGAGTGTACAACCACGTTGTTCCAGTAAATGGGAAATATTTTTGAAACCCTTATCAGCTAAAACAATATATTCATTGTGCCAATTTGTCAAGAAATCCGCTGTCTTCAAATATTGTTGACTCTGGAGTCCTCCCTCCATATCCCTCTGAGATAATGTTTATCAAACCGTCAGGTGTAATTGAAATCAAGTACTTAATGGTATTGCAGCTTTTATATTGAGACCATGTAGCCGCTTGGTGCGAAGCGTTACTAGGTTTCTCGATTTGAATTTCAAAACAATCGATTATTGAAATCGCTTTAGAATAGCGCTTCCTAAAAGCTATCGGCAAATTTTCTCTGACATCATCTGCTGATGGCCAGATAATAAGTCGATTTAGGCACAGTGCAATTTTTGGGAGAATTTTATTAAAATATTTAGTCACAGAACTCTCAGAGAGGCCAAAATGTATTGCAAGCATTGAGTTTGGGTCATGCCGTCGGATTTTTCTTAAAGTCACTAGGATTTCAATAGATGATATTTCCGTGAAGTTTTGTAAATGTTTAATAAAAAGTATGAATGGGCAGGAATGCCTATCAGTAATTTTGGATCTCGAGATATAGCCATTTGAGCGATTTTTTGCATATGCTCATTGAAGAAATTTTTGTTCATCGTTTTTGTTATTTCTAAATCATACGACTCGTAATCACTAGCATTAACACCAAAAGAACGAGTATTTTCACTTGAGTTTGAGTTGCTGATCGTTAAGCTAACATTCACTTAAACTTTCATTTTTGGTTTCATATTAACCTGCACTGCTAGTGTTTTTTGACTCCTTACATTGTTTTTTGATAATACGTCTATTTCTTCAGGTATGTTAAGGGGATCACTGTTTTGGATGTTATTTGAGTCTTGATTATCACACTCTACTACTTCAATGGAATGCAACAACAGGTCTTCGTGTTCAATATCTCTACTTAAAACTCTTTCAAAATATTCTATGTCTTGTCGTTTTTTAAAACCGGGTCTGTCAATTTTCTTTAATTGGGGCTTTTGGCATTCAAACTTATGAGGCAAAACTCCCTTCTTCAGTTTAAGCTTTCCTCCAACTAACTTAAACTTTACGTAATTTTCCATATCTTCTAACTGAAATATAAAAATAAATATAAGTATTAATTTATTTGCTTGTAACAATAAGGCATAGCTGAGGCAGATACATAAATTCACCGCTGTTATGTAAATGATTAAAGAATATTATCATTCACTCTTTGCTTTTTACCCGAGTACGTCTCTATGTCATTGTTTTGACCTTGGAATACGAAATACGATGTTTTTACATATATACATCTGAACCGATGTTAATGACTTTTGGTATAGAAATAACTTATTATTATGGTAATTATTATGGTAATAATTAATTAAATATTAATGATCCTTAAATGGCTACTTTTCATTGCAAAAATAAAACTTTAAGGGGATGAAATAGAGGTGAGATAAAAACTTTCTGTGACAAACTGAATTCAACGCGGGCGAAACCGCAGGCAAAAGCTAGTAATACATAGAAATGGGAACGGGCGAATATATAGGTTTATGTTAGTACGTAGGTTTATCAACAAAACTTAGAAAAAGTAAATAGGTATGATTTTATTAATACAGCAGACTTAAAATAAAAGAATACACAGGTACACTACACGTAACATAAGGTACCAACTTATTTCCATATCAACTAAATAATAGGTATAATAGATATGTAGGTACGTACATCGAAGTGATCTTCACAGCAATGTCTTGTAGCCTGGGCAGAGGGTGTAGTTTTATCATCTCTTTTTGCAATGGAATACCATTTTTTACGAAGTTTTGGGTCTTTCGGTACGTTAAAAATAGTTTTTCTGGTGTTTAAAATAGAAGTGTCTGTACATTTCGGCACTATACAATATTTATACATAGTTAAAAAGGTGAATTAGACAAATCGGACACTTAACTTGTTTCAAAGTCACAATTAACCAAACAAAACAGTGCGCGCCTTATTGCTGCCAACGGCTAAGTGGCGAAGACCGTCATAGTGACGTCATAGCTACCGCGCCGGGCTGTCAGTAAACTTCGCTAGTAATTTGGTAACAATTTCGTCAATTTTTGTCGCAGAACAAAAATTTTTGCACTGTATTTTAAGGATTTCTTAGATCTATAAATCTGCATTCTCAACTAAAAACGTTACGGATCCTCATTCGCAGCCTCTGTCTCAGCAGTTTATCCTGAACTATAACTCAAGCATCTGCGATATTTTTTGGAATCGATACATCCCTCAAGTATTCCACAATACTAAGCAGAGTTGAATTGCGCCTCCGCTCTACAAAGAGCCAGCCATGGTCATGGGTAGCAGTATTAACCATCCAAACCAAAGATCCGGATTCATTGAATTCCAAACACTGGCTTAGTTGACGTCCAACAGTATGTTCAATTGGGTTGCGATTAAAGAAGTCAGCATGAGCAAGTCCATTGCCCCTGCAGTACTCAACTTAAAATTGAAAGTTTTGCAAGAAGGTCCACCACATGCATTCCGGGAGCCAGGTCTCGTTGGAGACTCGAAGCTTTTAAGGAACTGCACTCAGCGACTACCACAAATGACCGGCCATGAAGGAAATGGCGAAAATATTCCACAAGCTTAACCACAGCAAGAGTCTCCAGCTCACACCAGCGACACCCACTCTATGAATCTGAAGTCCCCATACTAAAACAAGCTACCACCAAAGTATGTCCGTCTTGTCTCCGAATCAGTACGGCGCCACAACCAATCGAGTCGGCATCTGCACGCAGCTCAGTTAGCAGACTCTGGTCAAATATAGTTAAAACTAAAGAAGATGTGAGTATGTAAGTAATCATTTCTCGTCGAGCAAGCTCACGTCGTTCAGTCTAATTAAAAGAAACACTAGCTTTAGTAAGGCTGCATAAAGGAGCCAATATTCTAGTGAAACTAGGCAAAATTTTTTAAAATATCCTGTCAAGCCGTTAAATCGCCTTACTTCCTTTATGTTTTTAGGCGCTGAAAGAGCCAGTAAGAGGCCGAATTCTTCCCGGCCCTGGCCCAACAGTGTCACCACCAATAATGTTACCAAGATATTCAACCCCAGTTTCGAGAAAAGAACATTTGGAAATATTTAGAGAAAGTCTAACCAGAGTCAATCTAGCCAAAACAAAACTCAAATTCACCAAACCCCACTGCACAGATTCAGATACAACCAGCTCTAAGTGAACATTATCAATCCTAACCACAGTTGTAATGCTTTGTTTTGAAAACTGTTTGACTTCCAATACCGATAAGCTTCACATCAACTCGTTTACGTTTTCCGGCAACGGAGCCAGCTATTTTCTTTCGAATTGATGAACAGTCAGCTCCATTATCAAAAAGGCAGTTATAATTTTTACATTAAAAGTGCTACGTTTAATAGATTAATAAAAGTTAATACATAGTTTTATTTGAGACATTACGTTCGTCACTTTGACAGCGGTAACAACTTTACTCTACGTAGCCCTTACGAAGACAGTATTCGCACTCAATAACCTTAACGTTACTAGAACTGCCACATGAATTGAAATTATTATTTATTGTGACAAAGCATAGTTGGGACTTTTGCAGTCTCGCGAGAAATGACCCGGCTTATTGCAACTAAAACATACGACTTGTTCCTTTGAAGGTCCCGTAACACGTGGTTTTCTAACATCATTATATTGACACTCTATTTTCAATTTTATGTTTTCAGAATGTTTTTAGAACCGATACTAATTTAGGAAGTGAATTGGGGGTACTTCTCAACAACTCCGAATGAATAAATTCAGGATAAATACCTGTGATCAGTGCTTCCACTACCTCGGCAGCTTCTGGCCGGACCCTCCTGAAGAGCGTACAAGCCGTTGTAGCATATTCAGTGTAGTTGCGCCATTTCTGCACGTCGTCCGCGTACCGGAACTGGTTGCCAAATGTATGTCGGCTCTTCCTTTACTTGTTCCCACGTGGTTGAATGCAGTGACCGGTGTCTGCGCATGTCTTTGCTAGTCCTCTCAATTGCAGGATGGCCTTCATTCGAGCTTCATGGGGCGAAATATTCAACTTCGTAATAGTTTCGTCCACGTAAGCACACCAGTCTCTGATGTCATGTGATCTCTCATCAGGGTTGAACGGCGGTAGATAAAAGTAATGGTGCCGCCGTAAACGTGCAGTCTCCGTAGATAACGTCGCTCTCGCAGTGCTTGTCGCGGCAGTTTTCGTAACGGAGGTTAGGAGACCCATCACTTTTTCTATAACGAAGGTCGTCCCATCTGGAGGCCTTGTAGAGTCTTGGGGCTGTGATCCCACTTCTGATGTCGGCGATACGCCAGGGTTTTCACGCTCGGAGTCCATCACAATGAAATAGCACGCCAAACATTAAGTAGTTTACTATCGCACAATTGCGGGTACAGAACAGAACAGTCTTTACAAAAATCAACCGCCTTTATAGTTTCCTTACAAGCATTGATATAGCAAATACAACTTCTTTTAAATCAAACAAATAAAATTAAGTACTACAAAATAATTCTTAAAATTAGCTCATGAGCTCATTATTCATAACAAATATTTTAATAACTTAAATAACTACAAATGATTTATATTATATAAATCATTGTTCATTTAATTTAAATAGACATTAGTTTTTCATAGTCAGTCAAAATCCGGGCTCTAATACTGTTAAGAGGTGGCGCTGCAAGCAAGATTCAAGTGAAATTAAACAGGACTTATTACATAAAATAATAAAATTTGATACAAAATAATGATATTAATTCTAATAGATATTAATTTGAACATTTACACAGTAAAATGAGTATTTTAACAATAAATGAAGCGTCTTCAAAATGTTCAAACAGTCAAAACAGTATCTACTAAATATCAGAGCTTGATAAATAACGATTTTATGTTTATTAATAACTATATAAATTTAAATGTTACATATTTCAGATATTTCTATACTAATATATTCACTTAAACGATAAACTAAAACATAAATATCAATATTTGCCAATTATTGCCGATAGATGGCGGTTTGCGCCCTTATATCAATTATTTGCTAATTATTGCAGATAGATGGCGATTTGCGCCTATATGCACTATAGTTCTGTCCTCTTACACTTTAAACCTATCCTGCGTAAAAGGTTATTATACGTGATATCTTTGCCCGACAAATTAGGAACGGCTACTCAAACTTTAAGAATAATTTAGAAGACGGTTAACAGCTGGATTTTTAATAGCGAAGAGATTGTATTATCGGATATAAAGAACTATTACTGTTATACTTTAAAGAACTATTATAATAATTAATCATAATCACCATAACGAGCCTGTGTATTGACTACCAGTGGACATGGGCCTCCCAATAGTGACGATGACACGTCGTAATTATTCTCCTGACTGAAGACTACGATGACTTGGATTGGCGATAATAATACCGGTCGTTTCGCTTCGTTCGCGCTACTTTCCCATTCTTCGGTATTATAAATCTGGCATATACGAGAATTTACATAAGGGAAATCTTTTTTGAATTTTGCCATATATACTACGCAGTTCTTGCTATCTCAGTCAATTTATAAGGTAGGAGGATCTATGTTCAGTATTGAACTTTTTCAGGCTTTAATCTATGAACGAGATATATGTATTTTTTTCATTATTGCTTTAACAGGCCTGCTATAAATATCTTATTTATTTATTTTTTATGCCATTCCTTATTACAAATGAATACAATGGGCGAACTTAATGCCATGAGATATTTTCTTCCTGTCAATCCATATATCTTATGCATTTATGAAAGTTTGTCAGTATTTTTTTAGTAAGAATACTGTGATTAAAAATCCAATAACATTAAACTCATAGAAAACTTTTAAACTTGTAATTAATCTTGTCCCAGACTATTGTAAATTGCTTCATGAACAAGTGCCTCTCCAAAGTTTCCTTGTTAAGTTTCAACCAACAACAACTTCAATACCGATGGCATAGCCTTCTCTTATCAGGTTCATAAAGATTGTTAATCTTGCAAGATTTAATTTCAAAGGAGAATACTAGCTTCGAAATGCTTGAAGTTTTCAACAGCTGTATTGGTTGTAATATTGTTTCACTTGATTACATTTCATAAACAAATAGCACAGAAATTTATAAAATGTAATAGACTGGAGAACTAAAATGCTATCAATACTTAAAAAAAAGTACCTACCATCAGACAGGAACATCAAGATAAGAATATAGAATAAGATAAGAAGACATAATACTGTTTTTTTTTTCGTTTTTATATATGATTTCTTATTGTATAATATTGGCTTAGTAAGACCAATCATCGCCTCTAGATGTTTTATTGGCAAAATACAACCTGGTGTTAAGTGCGACGATTGTGTCACTATAATATGTCGGCACAGTTAATAAATTTATCGAGATTTGGGCATACAGATATGGTGGCCATTAGCTGGACTCACAAAGTAACAAAAGTGGAGAAACTCAGCGACGAGTCAACCAACAGCGCTAACTTATTGCAGACCGTCAAAATGAGAAAAGTCGTATATTTGGGGCACGTGCTTAGGCACGAGAGGTACACTCTCCTTAAACTCAAGGGACAAGTTGTCGGAAGAAGAGGCGTCGGTCCCAGAAAAAAGTCATGATTATGTAACATCCGGGAGTGGACGGGAATCGCGATGCTGCCGAACTGTTTCGACTGCCAACCTTCGCTAGTCGGAGAGGCACTAGAAGAAGAAAAAGCCTTTTTTTCTTTCTAATTTTTTTAAAAATATAGTGTTTTTATTTTATAACCTGACATTTACTGCTTCTTCATTCTAGCTGTCGCAAGATTGATAAACTAATTCAGTTAAATCGCATAAAATAATTAAATTAGATCTAAGTCTTACAAAAAAAAAAAAAAAGATAAAATTAAAAGAAAAATTAATATTGCGGTGCCTGATTCTGTATTTATTTAAGTCATCCACCGTACAGATAAGCTTCTTTTTTATTTATTTCGGAGAATATCTGTTGCACTTAAAATAAATATTTGCGACAGTGGCAGCTTTATATGAAAATCGACGCACATCGTTCATGTAATATAATTTTTAACAAAAATTATAAAATATAGTGCCATCATAACAATATTGTAAAAAAGTTCAAAATGATAATCATGAAAACTTCTTCTTGTAACTATTTCGAAACCTTTTATATGTGGTAGAGGCATGTTGTGGCACGGTTGAGCCGACCGGGGAAGGACCACGCTCCCACAGAATACCAGCATAAAATAGCAACTTCATGTTGCTGTGTTTCGTATGGTGAGTCTAGAGAACCGGAGACCTTTTTTACTGGAAAAGAGTCATTCCATAGAATTATTACCCACTAATAATACTATGAGGCATACGTACGTAATAATTCTATGAGGCATTCCATCTTAGTCCTCACGGTTGACAACGCATCTGCATTTTGATTCGCAAAGGAGGATATATGTCGATGTCTATGGGCCACAGCAACCACTTACCATCAGGTAGACTGTGTGTTCGCTTATTACTCTTTTCCTATAAAAAAAAAAAACCTTATGAAGATGTCATTATTAACTTTCCGCTTAAAAATATAGTTTCTTAATGAAATATAAATATTATCTAGCAGGACCCTGCCTAAATTTGAAATTACAGTACTTGCGTTATTTTCAATGGTTTTTGGCAGTATCTTCCATATTGGTAACACTCTCAGATCATAGAAACTCAGATCATAGAAACAACAGGAGATATGCCCGGTACATTAAAATATATCGGCACCTGTTGTCGCCAGTTTATCCCCGCCACTCGCCAACTACTACACATGTAGTTCAGTAAAATCAATAAATACACAGTCGTGCACACATCCGCATTTAATAAATCAGAACGTACAACACAACCAATTATAAACCTTATCCTATCAAACACAGCGTGCATTTACCATGAACCGTACAACTTACTCATCCAAAAACATCTGTCCCTATCGTTGTGCTGTGCAAAAGGCATGGATTTTACTTAGACGCTAATGATTGACTGAATCGGAAATTTGTCGATTCTTCTATTTATGATTGTACTAAAGATTTTTTGGGGTCATGATAATAAAATAAATAAAGAACGATATATCCAGAAAATATTATAATAAAAATGTACAATATCTAGTTAAGACAAAATATTAATAAATAAATTATAATTAATATTGTGGTTCAACAATATTAATCAATACAATGGCTTTTTCAACTAGTTGTATATACAATGCCTTGAGGCTTTCTGTGTACACTAAAAAGCTAATAAAACCGGTTTTTCTTGGTGTACTGATAGCCTTTTTACCGTTTGGAATCTTTATAGAAGTTAAATACCGTTTTGCTTTTTCTAAAGTTTCTTAGTAAGTATATATTATAATAGTAAAGAATATTGATTTTTCTTATCTCCATTAAACGGCAACTATCATTAACGTCATAAAATGCGCGGTTACTTACACTGTAGTAACAAATTATGTTTTACAATAATTAATAGTATCATGCATAATCATTCTTACTTAGCAGAATCGTATAAAATATCGACAACCAAAAACATCACATTGCATCTCTAACTCACAAAAGCCGGCAGCGGCCGCTTCACGAAACTATTGTTTGAGTGAAAGTATCAGTAAAACACTTATCCATTGCGCTATTAGACCAGCCGATTCACTAGTCGATGTGTACTAAGCAAGCAATGGTTTTTGTTCCTAATGAAAACATTTGATTTGGCTTTTCATCGTGTTTCTAGTACCACGAAGTTATGTTTTAATGAATTGAATAAGAAAAACATTAATATTTTAGTATTTACGTGTGAGATGAGATGCCATCTTTCATGTAATTCACAATATAGCTGTTAGTTTTGCAAACGATCACTGAACAGCGCGGCATTTTGTCAAAAATCACGAGCAGTAAACACGTCGCAAGTTGACATTCGACTAATTAGTGAAACTGGCATCAGGCCGCTTTGCGGCCAGATGCGTTCGCAAGCGCCACGCCTCCTTGCCATATTTCCCGTTGTTTCTATGATCTGAGGTAATACTATATGTCATATCTACCACTACATATGTAATTTTTGAAAGATAAAAGCCACGTTTTGCAGGCTGTAAGAAATGTTTTCTTAATCTTTGTACTTTAAGAATATTTCTTTATTTTTCATTTTACATTCTATTATTATGATTAATAAAATTAATTCCATCATACTGGTTATAATACGCACATAAAAACAATAAAAAAAATATAAAATTACAACGATTAAGTTATTTGTTACAATTATTTTTGTTTCTCATTTTTACATTAATTCATTACACAATCAAAAGTCCACTGCTGAATTTAGTTATTGCTATTATTGCAATATTGCTTCATAGGGGGCAGGCGGTTAGCAACCGCATTTTTTATTATTTTGAAGTGTTATCAGGAACAGCATCGTTTTATTTGTTTCAGTCAGCCTTCTGTCGTCTGTTTTGGTACCTACGAGATTATTTAGTAGTTCACATAATTCCGTGGCAACTCACGGCTTTATTTCTAAAGGATGTTAATAGATTTTTATAGTAGTGCATTTAGCCAAATATTTTTTTCAAGTTCAAAAGTTGCTGTGGCGAAAATATTGCGGTTGGTTGAATATAGATGGGCGGAGGCAGTAGATTCCAAGGGGTGGCATTGGCCGTTAGTTTGAACATAGCGAAGGCCTTCGATCGGATCTGGCACAAAACGCTTCTTTCGAAGCTTCCTTCCTATGGGCTTCCCGAGAAGTAGTGCTAATGTATCTCCAGTTTCCTTGCTGTTTAGATATCAAGGTCGTAGTAGACAGTGAATGCTCTGATTTCAAACCTCTCAACGCTGGTGTTCCTATCACCAACTATCTCTCTAGCTAGCTATCATAATAGCTATCACCAACGCTGTTTCTCCTGCATATCAATGATATGTTGCAAACTGGTAACAATCATTGCTATGCAGACGACAGCACTGGTGTTGCCTTATATACCGGCCGTGCCAATATTTCTCGGGAAAACGTCGCCGAGTACCGGAACAAACTTGTGTCTGAAGTCGAGTCTTTGCTGAAAAAAGTCTCGGATTGGGGGCGACTAAATCTTGTCCAATTCAATCCCCAGAAAACACATGTTTGCGCGTTCACCGCTAAAAAGAAACCCCTTGTTGTATCTCCTCAGTTTTAAAGCACTCCCCTTGCTGCCGCAGCTAGCATCAGAATCCTCGGCGTCGACATATCGAATAGTGTACAGTTTCGTGGTCACTTGGAGGGGAAGGCCAAATTGGCCTCTAAAAAGCTTGGCGTGCTCAGCAGAGCGAGACAGTATTTCATGCCGGCACATCGCTTGCAGCTTTACAAAGTGCAAGTTCGGCTTCACATGGAATACTGTTTTCATTTCTGGGCCAGGGCACCTCAGTGCCAGCTCCTTCCAGTTGACCGCATCGAGCGCAGAGCGGTTCGAATCGTCGACGACTGAGTTCTTTCTGATCGAAACACTGGCACTGCGTAGGGATGTTGCATACCTTTGCATTTTCTATCAAATTTAACACGGGGAGTGCTCTGAGGAATTGTTCGGATTAATTCCAGCCGCCAAATTTCACGAACGCACGTCGCGTCGAAATTCACGATACCATCCTCACCATCTGGATGCTTGGCGGTCCACGACTCTATGTTTTACTAGGAGTTTTCTTCCTCGTACAACTTATCTGTCAAATTGTTTACCACCGGCGATTTTTCCAGACCGATACGACTTAGGGGCCTTCAAGAAAAGAGCTTACACCTTTCTTAAATGCGGCCAAGGCATCTATAGCTCCCTTGGTGTTGCGGTTGTTAATGGGCGGTGGTAGTTACTTATCATCAGTTGAGCCGCATTTTCTTTTGCCCCCTCTTCTATAAAAATATACTTATAGCTAGAGCTAGCAAGTTCTTAAAGATAATTAAAATGACTATGACTTCTACCAACCTTGTCAAAATACGAAAGCATCAAATAATTAATATCAGAGACAGTAGCTTGATATCAATGCCTTTTGTTAAAATTATCAAATAGTCGAAGGCTTTTATCATGTAATATCGGTGAGAGTTAGTTAAGATGCACCCAAGTTGGCACCTTGGGCCCGCCCATTCGTCCTAGTGTAATATACCTTTACAAGATTGAGGCTTGTACAAGCTTGATCGTCATTGTGTTTTGTTTTATATATGACAAACAAAAAGTTTCATAAAAACACGCGTAAATTAACATATTGTTTAATGTGAAGTACCGACACTCTGGGGAGACTACAGCTAGATAAAGTATTCAGGCTCGTTCGACATCAGAATTGATAAACTACAAACCCTTGCAAAAGAACACCTATTTTGAATAAGGATAGTTCGCAAAGCAATTGAAATAAAAAAACACCTTAACTACAGCACAAAGGAAAATTATTTTCAAACGCAAATTTCAGTGAATAAAATGGAAACTCAAATGAGTGGTAGTTGTGGGTCAGGAGCTAAGCAATCGCTCTTAATTTAGTACTCGGGAAAGCCGGGTTCGATCCCCGCCGGCAAAAAGAAATAGTAAGTTGCAGTTTTAAGCTCTGATTTATGCGCTTGAATGAAAAGGAAAAAAATTGTGAGGACACCTGTAGGGATAACAATATTTTGAAGACATTTGAAGTCTGCCAATGAGCACTGAAATGCGCTGTGGACTTATTGTTTTTTAACGCTTTCAGATAAGAGTTGAGGTCTGTACCTAAAAGGAAGACGGGATGATTTCCTGAACTATCGACCAATCACCTTATTATCTTCAATTAACAAAATTGTAGAAAAGTATGTGTGTGAACAAATTTATAAATTCTACAATACGCACGATGTAATATATGAAAATCAGTTTGGTTTTCAAGCTGGGAAGAGTTCAAATGATCTTTTGATGAAGTTAACAGATGAAATTAACGAGTATCTAAATAACAAAAACCATGTACTCGTCCTATTTATTGACTTTTCACGGGCATTCGACACTCTTGATCATAAAAAAATCATCACTAAGTTGGACGATTGTGGAATACGGGGACCTCTTCTGAAATGGTGTACAAATTATCTCAAAAATAGGAAATTCTCTGTGAGAATAAATGACACACACAGCGACCCAGTGACTGTAACTGAAGGCACAGCACAGGGATCTGTGCTTGGCCCCCTCCACTTTCTATCATATGTAAACGACATGCATTTTTACATAAATCACTGTTCATGCTACCAGTTTGCTGATGACACATGTTTGCTAGTCGCCGATAAAGACCCTGATATAGCATGTGACCTGTTACAGTCTGACTTTAATATGCTTGCAAAATGGTGTCATGACGCCGGATTGGTTCTGAACTCCTCTAAAACCAAGCTGTTACACATAAAGTCTCCTTATATCAAGTGTACTTTATCCAAGAACATTGTTGCTCACGATCATAATTGCCTTCACTCGTCTTGTAAAAGCACTTGCAGTTGCCCCTCTATAGATCTCGTCAATACCCATACATATCTAGGAATGCAGATCGATAGTAAGTTTGCTTGGCATAACCACATCGAGTGTGTTTGTAACAAGTTAAGACAATTCTTAGCTAATATTATAATACTGAAGAACAGAATTCCGTTCCCAGTTAAGATGATGTTATATAACTCTCTGGCAGAATCTTATATACAGTATGGTCTAGGTAGCTATGGTCGTACATTTAATACTTATTTAAACAAAATATATAACCTCCAGATAAGAATCCTTAAAAACATTGTAACAGACAAGATTCGACGTCAATTTCATGATGACGATAGTATGCTCTTTAAGCACTGCAATATACTACCAGTTCATACACAAGTCAAATATTTACTTTTAAAAAAACACTTTTTTAATGAAAAGTTAAAATTAGAAATGAAGCACCCCGTGTGTACGCGCGCCGTAAGCAGCCGCAAGCTGCAGACGAGCCAGGCAAACAATATGTACGGGGAACGAACAGCAAGTTACATTGTTCCACGACTTATAAACAAGCTACCCCCAGATTTCCGCGATAACTTAAATATCAAAAACATTAAAAAAAAACTTAAAATGTACTTTTTATGTAATTTATAAAAAAAATTACTACTTGAAACAGCGTATATGCGTTTGCTCAGGTCCTAATTAGGCTGTAATGTTTCCTTTTTACAAACTATATTAATTATACTTAATGTAACGTCTACTCTGGTCGCGTCATCACAAACCTTAGTGGTTTTCTGTATGCGACTTTTTAGTATAGTTTTTTGTAATGCTTTGTAATATGGTAAATAAATTAAAAAAAAAAAAAAAAAAAAAAAACTGCAGGACGTATAATGGTTGTAATTATCCTTTTTTTTACTATTTAAACAAAATATAATTTAAGCGCATGTTTTGACTCATAATCCACAAGTTTTAGAATTTATTAAAGGCGCTCTTCTTTTGACACTTGTATACTGAACCATTAAATATGACAGTACGTCTACGGACATACTCCAGATATAGAACTATAAACGTTTTGTTATGTAATCAAAGAATTGTTAATCTTCCGAATATTTGACATCACTGTGCTTACATATATATTATAATTTTATAGATAAAACGAGTTAATTTGCTAGAACTCTAATTTCAGATGTGCGTAAACAGCGCAAAAGTTGCCCATTTCTTTGACATGATAATATGATTTAATTTTTGAACAATTGGATAATAATAAAGGGTCTTTGTAATAGTAAGCTTCGTAGCTTAGGTCATTTGACATGGCTCTTTAATAACCTAAAAACCTCAATATATTTTCCTTATATATTGAAGTTGGCCTAGTGAAATAACCTCTCACGCCTTTGTCCGGTGTGGGGCCTCTTCATGTTCACAGCTATTCAATAATATAGTTAACATTATTTGTTTAACCCCTATATTATTAAACTTTTCCAAGGCATTGCAATCGCTGTCAATGTTTACTGAAAGGATATTCAGGTATATAAACATGTATTAATACTCATTAGTGGCATCGATGTTGTGTCAATGTTAGTGTCCTGAAAACATTGAGAATAATTAAAAAAAAAAAATTTTACAATTTTCAATCTGTAATAAGGGACGTGAGGGGCGGGGGTAAGTCCACTCCTAAATCTCACATTTTTACACTATCAGTAGGACTAGATAAACACCTATTTAGCTCTGCTGTCCGGCAAGCAGATTATCGAATGGCGCTATAGGAGAGCGCAGTTCGTTTTGATCCCCAGGGCAAGTCTGAGGAATTCTTCTTTCACGTATTTGCCGCCTGTTATTTGGTCTTGTTCAATAGGAAACAAACTGAACAGAAACACGCAGATGATCCTCTTTTTCTTTTCTTTTTTCCTATCTTAACCAAATCCAAGATGTTAAGCGGATACGTGGTGGGGCCCAAAGCTGATAACAGTTAAGATAGGAGCCGAAGAGACCCTCTTTCTCTTTGTCAGAAGGACTGGGATGAAATTCCTCTGCCCAAACCTCCCCTAGTTCCGAAGGCGGAAAAACACGGTCGGTCTGAGGAGGAGTCCCCCAAAGAACAGCTCAGGAAATCTGTCAAGCTGGAAATGTGGCGAAAAAATTCTCAGTTTCAGTGCCGTAGCTGCCTCCTCGCGTGTAGGAATTCGCAATTGGAATCCTATGAGCGTGGTGCAGATGCAGCTAGTCCACCGGGCACTAAGCAGACTATCGCTAAAACGGCCTGTGGAGCGCAGCCGGGAATGGGTCCGAAATTTTTAGGTTTCACCCACAATGTTGAATTCTGGTAACGTGCCTGAATAAGACAAGCCAGGACTAGATTGTGGGTGAGGTCGGAAAACTGAAACCCTGACCGGAGACTGAGTTCTCGATAATACCCGATAGCGAACGAAGCCTCAGCAAGGCATCACCTTTCTGCCCGGTAGCAAAGCTGACTCTCCCCAGAAGGTGGCTGTGCTGTTGATAGCACAAAATGAAGGGCTCCATACTGAGCTCTGGAAAATTCTCCACTGTAGGGACGAGGAAAATGGATTCCTAGTAAACCTTTTCTCTGAACTAGCCATCGGCGGAGGCTCTCCGGGCGGCAGGTAGTAAAGTCAAGGTAAAATTAGCTTTAAGATGATAACTTTTAAGGTAAGGATCTGACGCGGCAATGGAGCCTGAATTGCCCCAACTCCAATCCCCCCAGCCCACTTCCACTCCACCTTGCGGGGTGAGATTGGAAAGACATCAGCGAGAGTAACTGAGGTCCAAAGCGCTGAACTCGCCTCCATCTGAGGGTATCTGCTGGTATCCAGGTGTAAGGGGAAGGAAGGAGGGAGCAGTAGACTGAAAGATACGGCGGGGGTCAAGAGAGCCAGTCAAGGACGTTTTTGTCCTAAGCAGGCCAAAAAACCCCTGCCCCTCCCCCCACGCCTATAAATGGCTAACCCCAAGGGTGAAATGAGGGACCTCTAGGCAAATCATCACCATGCATCAGCTGCTTTTGCCGTGGTGGATGCTTGCCTCGCAGAAGACGACATCGACCTCGCCTTCATACAAGAGCCTTGGGTGGCCAACGGTCAAGTTCTGGGGTTGTCGGCTGCCGGTAAAATCTTAGTCAATACTAAAGGCAGTAAACCCAGAGCTTGTATAATCTACAATAAAAATATTGAACGTTAAGCTTTTCCAGAGTATTGCAATGACGACCTGGTTACAGCCTTTATAAATCTCAAGGGATACACAGGTGCCAGAGTAATCATTTGTTTAGCTTATCTTCCTGGAAAGAACCAAGATCCCGCCATCGAGTTAGAGTGAGTGGTGGAGTTCTTCCGTAAGCATACCGCCGAACTTGTGGTGGGGTGTGATGCTAATGGTCACCAAACAGCATGGGGAAACACTAACATCAACGAAAGAGGTGAGCTACTTTATGACTTTCTCATATCCAATCGCCAGGTAAACCTAAGCTTAGGGTGTACATCAACCTTTGTAAGGCGTGCTAGGCAGGTAATTTTAGATATAAAATTTGCTTATATCCAGTTTGATTACTAACTGGCATGTCAGTAGTGAAAACTTGATGTCTGATCACAGACATATTAAGTGTGTGATTAGAGCATCACCAAATTATGAAACTGTTGCTTTTAGGGATCCAAAAGCAACCTCCTGGGATGTTTACTCAGATAGCCTAAAGAAGAGTTTGGAAACGTTTCCTAAAAGCATAAAAACGATTGACTGTCTGGAGTAAGCGGCGGAGATGGTAACCTAAGAGTATCTGTGAAGCCTTCGAGGATAGTTGTACCGTCAAAACTAGGACCTCAACACGAAAAGTTCCTTGGTGGAACACTAAGCAAAAGAAGCTTAGAGAAAAGAACAGGAAACTTTTCAATAGGGCTAAAGAACAAAGAATGGGATATTTATAGTGCAGCCCTACCCAAATATAATAAAGAAATTAGGAAATCTAAGAAAGAATCGTCGAGAAAGCTATGCATAGAAGTAAAGTTTTAGGTTTTTCAAGGCCTTCTAACTCATTACACTTTAAAAAGCCTAAAACAATATTTGTATCCCTACACCAGTCTGAGGACTGGTTTAGGTCAAAGATAATAAGGCCAAACCTGGCGCAGTGGGCTGTTGGCTCCTTTAAACCATATAAAAAAAGTAAAGAGGATGGAATAATGTCCTTCCAACTACAGAGAGTAATCGACATCCTTCTTCCTTATCTAGTGAAAATCTTCAGAGCAAGTTTTGCATGGGGATATATTCCAGAAGGATGGAGAATTGTCAAAGTTATCTTTATACCTAAAACTGGTAGAAAGGACTACGCTTTACCAAAGTCATTTGGTCCTTTTAAAAAGGAGTAGGCTCTTTTCTTGAAGGTCCCTAAGTCGTATCGTTCCGGAAAAATCGCTCGATTCCACAAAGAAGTCGTGCGAGGAAGAAAACATCTTCTAAATCACACAGTGGTGGACCGCCAATCATCCAGATGGTGTGGACCATCCACAGTTCCATCGAGAGTTCTGCCGCGATGTGAGTTCGTGTAATTTGGCGGCTGGGATTAATCCGAACAATTCCTCAGAGCACTCTCCGTGGTAGATGCGAAAGAAAAAGCAAATTGATGCAACATCTCTTCGCAAAGCCAATGAATCGAGCAGATCAGAAAGGACTCGGTCGTCGACGATTCGAGCCGCTTTGCGCTGGATGCGGTCAAGTGGAAGGAGCTGGCACTGGGGAGCCCCCGCCCAGAAATGGGAAGAGTATTTCATGTGAGGCCGAAACTGCGCCTTGTAAAGTTGCAGGCGGTGTGCCGGTAGGAAATACTGTCCCGCTCTGCTGCACACGCCAAGTTTTTTAGAGGCCAATTTGGCCTTGTCTTCTAAGTGACCACGAAACTGCACGTCACTCGATATGTCGACTCCGAGGATACCAATACTGGCTGAGGCAAGAAGGGGAGTGCCTTGAAACTGAGGAGATACGACAAAGGGGTTCTTTTTAGCGGTAAACACGCAAACTTGTGTCTTCTGAGGATTAAACTAGACTAAATTTAGTCGCCCCCAATCCGAGACTTTGTTCAGCAAGCCTCGACTTCAGACACAAGTTTGTTCCGGTACTCAGCGACGTTTTCCCGAGAAATATTAGCACGGCCGTTGAATAAAGCATCACCAGTGCTGTCATTCGCATAGCAATGAATGTTACCAGTTAGCAACATATCATTGATATGCAGAAGAAACAGCGTTGTTGATAGCACATAGCCTTGTGGAAAACCAGCGATAATAGGCTTGTAGTCGGAGCATGCACCGTCTACAACGACCTTGATACTCCGATCTGCAAGGAACCTGGTGATCCAATTGCACAATTTCTCGGGAAGCCCATAGGAAGGGAGCTTCGAAAGAAGCGCTTTGTGCCAAACCCGATCGAAGGCCTTTGCAATGTCCAAACTAACGGCCAACGCCTCCACCTTGGATTCTAATGCCTCCGCCCATCTATGGGTCAGGTAGACCAGAAGATCACCAGCTGATCGACCCCGACGAAAACCGTATTGGTGGTCACTAATCAGCTGGTGATCCTCAAGGTACTGCATAGATGGCAGTTAATAATGGATTCCATTATTTTGGAGAACAAGGAGGTGATGGCGATAGGCCTATATTTGGACGGGTCTGAGCGGTCGCCTTTTTTAGGGATTGGGTGGACAAAAGCTGTCTTCCATGAATTCGGGACTACGCCTTGGGAGTAGGAGTATCGGAAAAGACGCGCTAGGACCGGTGCCAACTCCGGAGAATACGTCCTCAGCACAATTGGGGGGATTCCGTCAGGCCCAATCGACTTCTGGATGTCCAGGGAGAGGAGTGTTTTGCGAACCGAGCGTTGTGAGAACAGCACATCTGGCATGGAGCACTCACACCGCGGGATGCTCGAAGGTGTTTTCCCCCCGTCATCAAGAGTCGAGTTGGACGCAAAAAGGGAGCCTAAAAGAAAAAGAGAAAAAGAGCCTGACTTTGCCTTGGTAATAACTCGTTTGAAGGACTTGGAGGCGAAGTTATACTTCTTTTTAAGTATGCTGGTGTTTACATCCCGAGTCGCCGAAGCCGCAGCCCAAGCTAGATAACACTCCTGCTTACTGCGTAATGCAGTCTTACAGGAGCGGCCAAACCAAGGCTGAAATCTGCCTTCGATGGGTATCACAGATGATGGAATAAATAGTTCCATTCCCTGTAGCACCACATCAGTGACAGAGTCAGCAACAGCGCTGGGATCATCCGGCGAGAAGCAAACCCGCCCCCATGGGTAGGATGCAAAGAAAGACCGCATTCCGTCCCAATCCGCCGACCTGTAATGCCAAACACGGCGGCAACCAGCAGAACGCAACCGCGAGGGGAGTGTGAGTGGCACCACACTCCGGATCATACAATGGTCCGAAGAGCCGAGAGGGGCATCGACGGAAACCTGATATCCGTCCGGATGACAGATCAGCAGAAGGTCCAACAGGGAAGGTGTATGATCTTCCACATCTGGAATCCGCGTAGGCGAAGTAACCAGTTGTGTCATGACCATATGCAGTAACAGAAACAGAAACAGAAACTTTTTATTCAACATAGATTATAAATAATACTTATTGAAAGTCACTCTTTTGTATAATTATCACCTGTTCGAAAAAAAACCTCTGTCCTGGGAAAAACCAGCAAGAAACCCAGCGGGACTTTTTTTTTAAAATAACAGCTTACAATCATGTATGTTACACAATTTAACAACACAACAAATTAGAAATAGCTTGGTAGCGATCATCTCATTTTCAGGGGTTATTATCATCTATAAATTCTTTAATATTATAATAACCCTTTTTATACAAACTTAATAAAATTTTTGAACTTTGAGCAGGTGAAATTTTGTATATTTTCTGAGATTTTCTTACAAAAGAAGAATGAATTACTGACTCGATGGAGTCGAGTAACTGGTACTAGTAGCTTGTGTCTATTCCTAGTATTTACAGAATGAATATCACTTATTTTTGTAAAACTACTTTTATTTTTGTGTACGTACATTACATTTTCATAAATGTATTGAGAGGCTAAATTTAATATATTAATTTCCTTAAATTTTTGTCGCAGCGACTCTTTAGGCTTTAAATCATAAATTGCACTTATGGCTCTCTTCTGTAAAACAAATATAATTTCAGTGTCAGCTGCGTGTCCTCATAGCAAAATACCATACGACATTATGCTATGGAAATAGCTAAAGTAAACTAGTCTCGCTGTTTCAACACTTGTTAGACTTCTAATTTTTATTACGGCATATGCTGCAGAACTAAGTCTGCTTGCTAGTTTTGATATATGGGGGCTCCATTGAAGCTTCGCGTCTAGTGTGATTCCAAGAAAAACGGTGGTATCTACAAGACTCAGTTTCTCCGCATTTAAAATTACATTAGTATTTAATTGTTTGACATTTGGAGTCATAAATTTCATACATTTTGTTTTAGTGCCATTTAAATGCAAATTATTAACATTGAACCAATTTAATAATGTAGATATAGCATTATTTACTTCGTCATATTTTAGCAAATGTCGACTTAATTTGAAAATTAAAGAAGTGTCATATGCAAATAATACTATATCATGGTGATCTCCTACTATGTAAGGTGGGTCATTAATGTATACAAGAAACAGAAAGGGGCCGAAAATTGAGCCTTGAGGCACGCCCATTTGTACCATCGACCCGGAAGAACTCATACTGTTAATGACACCTTTGGCGTTCTCTTACTTAAATATGAAATATTTAATTTAAGAGCATTACTTCTAACACCGTAGTGTTGAAGTTACCTAATTAATGTTTCATGGTGAACACAATCGAAGGCTTTGGATAGGTCACAAAATATACCCAAAGCATCCTGTGTATTCTCCAATGCATTAAATATATATTTAATCAGCTCAACACCGGCATCAGTTGCCGAGCGACCCCTTGTGAAACCAAATTGATTTTTATGAAATAAATTATTTATATTAAAGAAATTTAACATTTGATCAAGATTAATTTTTTCAAAAATCTTACTAAGTGTTGGTAGTACAGAAATAGGTCTAAAATTGGCGGGGTCTAATGTACTACCAGATTTAAATAAAGGTATTACTTTACTATACTTCATTAAATCATGAAACACAACAGATTCGATACTAGTATTAAAAATAATACCTAAATGAGGCGCGATTGTATCTATTATAGACGCAATAACTTTAACGGAAATCCCCCACAGATCCGCAGTTTTCTTAATATCAATAGTTTTAAAATATTTTACAATATCTTTTGATGATACTTTATGAAATGTAAAATTCTTTGTACACGCATTTACATTTTGTTTAAGTAATGATTCGGCGACGGCAGGAGAAGAATTCAGTGACTTAGCGGTTAATATCGGAATATTAGTAAAATATTTCTCAGAAACCATTGCAACGTCCTGATCTGATTCGGTTAATTTGTTATTAACACTTAACTGGTAGTTTGAATTGCGAGAGTTGATCTTACCAGTTTCGCTATTAATTATACTCCATGTCATTTTAATTTTATTAGAAGCCGTCTTAATTTTGTTGCTCAAATGCAAAGACTTGGCTGTGCCAAGGCAAAGTCATAAACAGATCTCCCCGCATGATCGGTTAAGCGTGAACCGAGCGATTCGGCGTGGTGGGCGTTAAAATCGCCAAGGATCACGATCTCAGAGGATGGGACCTGTTGCAGCAAGGAATCTGTAGCCATTTGGACGTGGTCGGTGAGTCGGTCTGTTTCATCATTACCGCTATGGGACCTATAGAGGCACCCGTTGACGCGCGGATGGTCGTCGCTGTCTACGCATAGCCAAAGGATAGACAGGTCCGAACTTTCAAGACTGCCGAGGCGTCGAGAACAGATGTCCTTTCTGACATACACGCAAACTCCAGCCCGAGGCACAAAGGAGTGCTCCAATTTGAACCCCGGGTAAGAGAGATACGAAGTATCAGCCGGAGAGGACACCTGCGTCTCGGTCAGAAAGAGCAAGGCCGGCTTCGCCGTCTCGAGATAGTAGTGGACGGCGTTTACGTTCGAGTGAAGTCCCCTGATGTTGCAGAAATTCACGGATAGCATGGCAGGGGTCGCCTTGGTCTTGTTGCTCAGTTTACCCCGAGCAGTTATTGTGTTGAGAAGAATTTTGCCCCCCCCCCCCCCCCCCCCCCCGCCTCCAGAATACGCGGGGTAGCCTGAGCACCCACGCTCAGGAGTGGAATAACATGGTCGTGGATGCTCAGCGAGGGATTTTCCAGAGGTACTGGTACCCTCCTGGGGTAGTCTTTCATGTAATTCCACTATCATGTTGATGGGGGGAGGGGGGGGGGGAGAAATGGGCCTCCGGCCACCTGCACTCACCAGACGAAACGCAGAAGAAGAGCTTCTGCTTCACGCCGGTATTCTGTGAGGTCGTGGTACCAGCCCGGCTCGAGCAGGCCCAAACGTGCAACAGCAAAAACTGCCGCGTGGCTCTACCACCGTTAAAAGGTCCTAAAAGCCTTTCTTGTTTTCTTCTTAAGACATTAGAAAAGGTTATAGATAGATATATTAGGGATGTAGCAATTAACTTATTTTTATTATTCCGAAGTTTCATGTATTTTATAGCACCCATGGTCACGGGAGGTATTGTCCTTATGGCAGAATCGCTGGAGGACCTAAGCACTATGCTCAATGACCTCAATAGTGGTTCCCAACGAATAGGTCTTAAGATGAACATGGACAAAACAAAGATCATGCTTAATGTCCATATCACACCTATGCCGGTAGTTGTTGGGAACACTAAGCTCGAAGCTGTTGAAGAGTGTGTTTACCTGGGACAAATAGTCCGACTAGGTAAGTCCAGCTTCGACCAAGAGGTCAATCGACGGATTCAACTCGGTTGGGCAGCGTTCGGGAAATTTCGACACATCTTCTCGACAGGTATACCTCAAAACTTGAAAACGGGACTGTACACCCAGTGCGTGTTGCCAGTGATGACATACGGAACTGAGACGTGGTCCTTCACTGCTGGCCGGATGAGGAAGCTCAAGGTTGCTCAGCGAGCTATGGAGAGGGCTATGCTTGGAGTTTTTCTGCGTGATAAACTCAGAAATGAGGATATCCGCAGTAGAACCAGAGTGACCGACATAGCCCAACGGATTAGTAGGCTGAAGTGGCAATGGGCCGGCCATATAGCTCGTAGAACCGACAACCGATGGGGAAGAAATGTTCTCGAGTGGCAGCCTCGTACCGGCAGGCGAAGTGTAGGGCGTCCCCCCACTAGATGGAGTGACGACCTGGTAAGATATGCAGGAAGTCGATGGATGCAGGTGGCTCAGGACCGTGCTTTGTGGCATTCTTTGGGGGAGGCCTATGTTCAGCAGTGGACTTGTGAAGGGCTGTAATGATGATGATGATGATGATGGTCACGGGAGACTGGAGTGATTGACGTCCCGATGTCAGAGTGAACCCGGAATACCTTCAACTTCTTTAATTATTAATTTTGGTCAGATCTACGCAGAATAAACTTACTATATCTTAAAGTCGTGCAGTGGTATGCTTTAGGGTATAGTTTTAATTCTATTAATTACAGGGTCCCAAGCAGGTGGTAGTACCCAGCTTCCCTAACTATTAAAATTAGGATATTTTTAATTTCAATAGCCTCATGTATCATCCTTGACAGGAATCAATGTTCTTTCGCGAGAATTTGTGGTTTATCAAATCCAATATAATGGTGGGGGCCGTCTAGGATATGATCACAAACTGCAGACTTCTCGGAACGTTGATGCTTCACGTCAGCTATGTGCTATTTTACGCGGGTTTTATTGGTCGTTTTGTTTGGGCTATATATGAGAGACCATATTCACAATCAAGCTTGTACACTCCTGCATCTTGTAAGCGAATATTGCACTTGACGTATAGTAAGAACTGACTAATCTTCTTCGGCGGCTAGAAGAATGTTCAAATAGAAGCTCGCTTCAAGATGTAGCCAATCTTGTCTGTGACACCACTGATATATAGTATGGTACAGCAGGAAGACGCTCGACTGTGTCCGGCTTCACTCGGTCACTGCGACGTAAGCGCGGGACTCGAAGCCTGTTGTCGTGCAGAACCTGCTTGACCTGTCGAAGCTCGGCGGCCAGGTCTTGCTTTCACAGATTCCACGTGCTTTCTGTTACAAAGATTTGCCCAACACCATCCTTCACATTTGGCTACCGTTACATTACGTTTACTTAATTACTTAACTACAACATAATTCTTTATTCCTATAAGAGGTAAAACAATTTTTACTCACGCTTGCTAAAATTTAAAAAAGGCCGTATTATCGCAGATGTTTAGCTTAAAGTTGAAGCTCTCATCGAGCAACTTGTCTATACCGCTTTTAAATATTGATTATTTCTTAAGTTTTCAGCTAAGTTGTGGGTCGTTTTAGTCTACAGTAAATTTATTGTAACCACAAATCAAAACGATATAATTTTATTTTAAGATAATCAGGCGCTCAATTTCAAATTTGAACCTTAAACTTAATGTATGTCTAAATATTTTTCATTAAATTACATTACAATTAAAAATATATCTTAAAGTTTATTGGCACTCTACAACACGTATCCGATAAGAATGTTTTCAGATTTGAAGCTGACTCACAATTAGACAAAATAAAAATAATTCCAAACTTTATAAATAACTGAGTGAGAAATAGGTTTTGGTTACAATAAAACAGTGCGATTTACCATTTCGGGCTGCATCACTACTTACCACCAGGTGAGGCTGTGGTAAGGCCCTGGCTTGTAATAAGTAAAACAATTTATAGTAATGACCTATTTTAGAAGCTTATGAATGAAAAATGGTATCGGTATTAAAAAACTATATAAAAGAAAGGCTACGTATATTCTCTTATTCCTCTAGTCGTCTAAATAAATAAAACTCGAATAATTTTTCACCAACATTGGTTAAACAATAGGATAGTTAAAAAGTAGGAGTGAATTATCAAATACAATGTGGTTGTCAGTTTGCTACAGAGAAAATTCTGCAGACTGTATTGGCTGCGACAGGTGACTTTGTTACTAATCATTCATAAAAAATACTAATAAATAAAAATATATAATAATAAATAAAAAAAATAAGAATAAATAAAACAGCATAAATTAACGTATCATAAACTTTAATTATTCTAGAACTTACAGTTTTATTATTTGAAAGATCACACATTAATACACATATTTAATTCTAAACAGTTGGAACACATAAATATTCATGTTGTTCACCACACATATGGCTCTTTTAGATTTTAACGGTGGTAGAGCCACGCAGCAGTTTTTGCTGTTGCACGTATGGGCCGGCTCGAGCCGGGTTGGTACCACGACCTCACAGAATACCGGCGTGAAGTAGAAGCTCTGCTTTTGCGTTTCGTCTGGTGAGTGCAGGTGGCCGGAGGCTCAATTCCACCCCCCCCCCACATCAACATGGTAGCGGAATTACACAATAGACTACCCTAGGAGGGTACCAGTACCCCTGGAGAATCCCTCAGTGAGCATCCACGACCATGTTGTTATTCCGATCCTGAGCGTGGGTGCTCAGGCTGCCCCGCGTATTCTGAGGGGGGCAAAATTCCGCTCAAAAACATAACTGCTCGGGGCAAACTGAGCAACAATACCAAGGCGACCCCTGCCACGCTATCCGTGAATTTCTGCAACATCAGGGGACTTCACTCTATCTAACCTAAACGCCGTCCACTACCATCTCGAGACGGCGAAGCCGGCCTTGCTCTTTCTGACCGAGACTCAGGTTTCCTCTCCGGCTGATATTTCGTATCTCTCCTACCCGGGGTACAAATTGGAGCACTCCTTTGTGCCTCGGGCTGGAGTTTGCGTGTATGTCAGAGAGGACATCTGTTCTCGACGCCTCGGCAGTCTTGAAGGTTCGGACCTGTCCATCCTTTGGTTACGCGTAGACAGCGACGACCATCCGCGCGTCTACGGGTGCCTCTATAGGTCCCATAGCGGTAATGCCTAAACAGACCGACTCATCAACCACGTCCAAATGGCTACAGATTCCATGCTACAACAGGTCCCATCCGCAGAGATCGTGATCCTTGGCGATTTTAACGCCCACCACGCCAAATGGCTCGGTTCACGTTTAACCGATCATGCAGGGAGATCTGTTTATGACTTTGCCTTGGCATATGGTCTGACACAACTGGTTACTTCGGCTACGCGGATTCCAGATGTGGAGGATCACACACCTTCCCTGTTGGACCTTCTGCTGACCTCTAATCCAGACGGATATCAGGTTTCCGCCGATGCGCCTCTTGGCTCTTCGGACCATTGTCTGATCCGGAGTGTGGTGCCACTCACGCTCCCCTCGCGGTTGCGTTTTGCAGGTTGCCGCCGTGTTTGGCATTACAGGTCGGCGGATTGGGACGGAATGCGGTCTTCCTTTGCTTCCTACCCATGGGGGCGGGTTTGCTTCTTGCCGGATGATCCCAGCGCTGTTGCTGACTCTATCACTGATGTGGTGCTACAGGGAATGGAACTATTTATTCCATCATCTGTGGTACCCATCGGAGGCAGATTTCAGCCTTGGTTTGGTCGCTCCTGTAAGACTGCATTACGCAGTAAGCAGGAGTGTTATCAAGCCTGGGCTGCGGCTTCGGTGACTCGGGATGTAAACACCAGCACACTTAAAAAGAAGTATAACTTCGCCTCCAGGTCCTTCAAAAGAGTTATTGCCAAGGCAAAGTCAGAGCACATAGGCAGAATTGGCGAGAAACTAGTTCGCCTTCCTTCGGGAACCCGTGCATTCTGGTCTCTCGCCAAGGCTGTCCAAGGGAATTTCTGTAAGCCATCACTACTATCTCTGCACAGGCAGGATGACTCACTGGCCCAAGACGCAAAACAAAAAGCCGACCTTTTAGGCTCCCTCTTTGCATCCAACCCGACTCTTGATGACGGGGGGAAAACACCGCTGACCATCCCGCGGTGTGAGTGCTCCATGCCGGATGTGCTGTTCTCACAGTTCTCGGTTCGCAAAGCGCTTCTCTCCCTGGACATCCAGAAGTCGAGTGGGCCTGACGGAATCCCCCCAATTGTGCTGAGGACGTGTGCTCTGGAGTTGGCACCGGTCCTAACGCGTTTTTTCCGGTACTCCTGCTCCCAAGGCGTAGTCCCGAACTCATGGAAGACAGATTTTGTCCACCCGATCCCTAAAAAAGGCGACCGATCAGACCCGTCCAACTATAGGCCTACCGCGATCACCTCCTTGTTCTCCAAAATAATGGAATCTATTATTAACTGCCAGCTCATCCGGTACCTTGAGGATCACCAGCTGATTAGTGACCGCCAATACGGTTTTCGTCGGGGTCGATCAGCTGGTGATCTTCTGGTCTAACTGACCCATAGATGGGCGGAGGCAGTAGAGCCTAAGGGGGAGGCGTTGGCCGTTAGTCTGGACATTGCGAAGGCCTTCGATCGGGTTTGGCACAAAGCGCTTCTTTCGGAGCTCCCTTCCTATAGGCTTCCCGAGAAATTGTGCAATTGGATCACCAGCTTCCTTGCAGATCGGAGCATCAAGGTCGTTGTAGACGGTGCATGTTCTGACTACAAGCCTATTAACGCTGGTGTTCCACAAGGCTGTGTGCTATCACCAACGCTGTTTCTTCTGCATATCAATGATATGTTGCTAACTGGTAACATGCATTGCTATGCGGATGACAGCACTGGTGATGCTCTATACACTGGCCGTACCAATATTTCTCGGGAAAACGTCACCGAGTACCGGAACAAACTTGTGTCTGAAGTCGAGTCTTTGCTGAACAAAGTCTCGGATTAGAGGCGACTAAATCTAGTCCAGTTTAATCCTCAGAAGACACAAGTTTGCGCGATAACCGCTAAAAAGAACCCCTTTGTCGTATCTCCTCAGTTTCAAGGCACTCCCCTTCTTGTCTCAGCCAGTATTGGTATCCTCGGAGTCGGCATATCGAGTGACGTGCAGTTTCGTGGTCACTTGGAAGACAAGGCCAAATTGGCCTCTAAAAAACTTGGCGTGCGCAGCAGAGCGGGACAGTATTTCATGCCGGCACACCGCCGCCAACTTTACAAAGCGCAGGTTCGGCCTCACATGAAATACTCTTCCCATCTCTGGGCGGGGGCTCCCCAGTGCCAGCTCCTTCCACTTGACCGCATCCAGCGCAGAGCGGCTCGAATCGTCGATGACCGAGCCCTTTCCGATCGGCTCGATTCATTGGAACTGCGAAGAGATGTTGTATCCCTTTGTATTTTCTATCGCATCTACTATGGGGAGTGCTCTGAGGAATTGTTCGGATTAATCCCAGCCGCCAAATTTCACGAACGCCCATCGCGGCAGAACTCCAGATACCATCCACACCATCTGGATGATTGGCGGTCCACCACTGTGCGGTTTAGAAGATGTTTTCTTCCTCGCACGACTTCCTTGTGGAATCGATTACCATCAGCGATTTTTCCGGACCGATACGACTTAGGGACCTTCAAGAAAAGAGCGTACTCCTTTTTAAAAGGCCGGCGACGCATCTGCAATTCCCTCCCTGATGTTGCAGTTGTTCATGGGCGGCGGTAGTCACTTACCATCAGGTGAGCCGCATGCTCGTTTGCCCCCTCTCCTATAAAAAAATCATACAATGTTATTTATCATTTTTCTAGCATAAGACAGACACAAAGCACATGTTTTACTAAAATTTGATTCTTGTATGATTGCCTCTTAAAGAATAGTTTCAATACCTAAGATAACTTTCACGAGCTCTTTGATATGTCACCGCAATATTGAACTTGTTGATTTTCTTGAATTTATTTCTATGTTGGTATATTTGAATACATTTTCTAGCATTTTATCGCTGAGAAATAAAGATAACATTTCACATGTTTTCACGATATTACGTGCTTCAGGCCACTTTTTAGGCCCCTCAACAAAGCGTATAATATTTGTCTAAATAGATCTCGTTCTTAACAGTCTAGGCTTCGTGATCCATTTATGTCCATTTTTGCCTCGAATAATTCATTTTCCTATTAACCCTGTGATCATATTGCATTCTATTTTGAATACTTTGATCAGTGTCAGTAGAATCTTCAGATTGTGAAGAATCAGGTTCTATATGCTGACGTCGCTTTCGTAATTAGAAATAGGAACATAAGAATCAGAACTTTCCACGATACCTGGCGTAATTGTATATTCTGTATTAACACCATCGTTCAACTGATGCTGTTTCTAACTTGTCTTCTGACTCACTCAGTATTTATTGCTGCTGTGCGTTTTCATAGTCATCTTCATTATGAAAAGCCGCCTCCAACAACTGACTAATTTCATCATCTGTAACAACTAGAGACATCTAAAACAATATATTATACCATGCATGAACATACAGAAACAAAATAAGCCATAATCAATACAAAACTTACGACAAACTTGCTATAACTCAATACACAAATCACAACCGACGATAATGACAGCGCATGGTACACTAGCGGACGTAATTAGGAAGGTATACTAAAGCAGAGGGCATGGGAATAACGCGAGCTTCGTTTTTTCTGGGAGTCATGAAGTTGCGGTTGTAAATTTTACGATAACTTAGTAATATAGGGTTTATGTCGTGGACAGATTGTTTAATTTGTCTTCATCAAGCAGCGCGACGTTGGCTGTTTGTAAAAGCGTTGGCTTATGAAATGCGGAAATAAATTATTTTAAAGTGTGTTGTAGTCTCATAGTTGAATTGGGCATATCACGATCTGCGTAAGTATTTCTATCATTTCTATCACGCCGCTATTTCATGATTTCTCCGATAATTATGTATGTAAACTTTTTTTTTTTGTTTCGCTTTTATAGTTTTGCTTTGTACATGTACACACCCAAGTGACGTGTTTGCTAAACATTCGTAAAAAAAAACGAAGTGGAAATAAAACAATAAATTTACGATTCATAAATTTTAATTATTCTAGAAATTACTGTTTTATAGGTTATTGTAAACACCATTTGACGTCATACGTCATACAGTGGTCTGCCAAATTAGAGACATTTGTCAAGAGTAAAAGTAATAAAAACCTCTACAAACATTAACATTAATCATATTTACATTAACCAAATACGAACATGATTTTCGAGTATTTTGTTATAATTTGATGCTAAATTCGATCAAATGCGTATAGCGTATGAGAAGTTAAACGGTTGATCTGAAATAATTAATAATAATTGTAAAAGGAAATATTGGTATCGTATCATAAAAATAAGGTATATTAATTGACGTAGTAACTTCGCATAAAGTGAATAGTTAAAATAAATTCAAGCTAGACAGACAGTCCCTCGTAGTATAGCAATGGCAACTGTAATGGCTATTGTGAATCATATTAAAAATTAAGCACAGTAAAAAATATAACCGTAAATCGAAAAATCGTTATATTATAAACAAAATGGAGTAATCGACTTTTGATTGCTTCTCTATTCATTATAGGTTTTATGATGTGATTTGAAGTGGAAATGTAATTCAATTAATTTCTCGCATTTTTTGATAAAAAACCAATGGTAGCTAAGGGCCTAAGCGCTCGTTTTAAATTTTACAGTATCCGAGCAACCCAGGTTCGACTACCGCAAAGAAAAAATATTTCAAAGACATGTGAAGTTCCCCAACACGCACTGGGGGTAGCGCGGCGTACAATTATTTGCTCTAAAATCCTAATCCTAAAAGAAATAAAAAGAGGCCTGGGCCCAGCAGTGAGACTAGTAACTTTAACATTTTAACCATTATTTTTGATAAAATAAATGTCATTCCTTATTTTTAGGCCTGTAAATATCAGAAGACGGTTTATAATTAGCCTTGAAACTGTTTCAAAATCCGTAGTTTTCCGCAAAAAATATTATTGCCTAATTTAGGGCTTCTGCTTATCAAGAAATTCATCGTATTCACCTTGATAGGCAGGTATATTTATAGTTTCAAAGCCGAAAGCCCAAATTCCAAAGAATAATTACATGGGTATATTATTTATAGCCAGAGTTGGTGAAGCATTTTTACGTGTGTTTTGTACGCTCCATTTACCTCACGACTCCCTTATGTATTTTGATGCCAGGAAGCTATGCACGTTTACATAAACCTAATTTGTAGAAATTTTGGTTTCTTGAATCTGATAAAGATAGATTTATTTTTCAATGCACAAGACGAGCTTTATGCGCACTACTTAATAAACTATGAAGACGCTTTGCGAGAAGTTTATTATCAAAGTTAGTAATCTATCTTTCTTCTTGGGATAAACTTAAAGACTACGTCAGTTCGTTGTTTGTTAAGGGTTTCTTTAAGCGAAATCATTACTAATATTATATAAACTAGTTAAGAAGCAACGTTTTATTTTAACTAAAAGAAAAGGGTAATTAAGTGAATGGTTATAAAGATTCTCTATATAGGTATATTTGGTAGAGCCATGCTGCAGCTATTTAATATTATAGTTGTAGCGCGAATAGGTCAGCTCAACCGGGGAAGGACCACGCTCTCACAGAATACCAGCGTAATATATTAGCTTAATGCTGCTGTGTTTCGTATAATGAGTGTAGAGAACCGGAGACCCTTTTTACTGGAAAGGAGGCATTCTATCTTAGTCCTCACGGCTGACAACGTGTCTGCATTTTAATGTCGTAGATAGATGTAGATGTCTATGGGCCACAGCAACCACTTACCATCAGGTGGACTGTGTACTCGTTTGTCACCCTCATTCTATAAAAAAGTCTAAGATGGACTGCTGGAAAATTAATTTTGAACTTTAAAAATAGTGGAAATAAGACTTTTTATTTATACAGTTTTCCCCAGCACATCATGTTGAAATTGTTCAAATATTCAAAACTTATAAGAACATGAAGAGTTAAAATGGGGGAAGATTTTATTCATTTTCTTTTGAAAATAATATTTTTTACGGCATAGTGTATTATGACCTTTTTAGTTGTTCGTTGTATTCGTGTTGTTGTTACAATGTTCGTCAACTTATGAGCATATGAATTTTTAATTTGCTAAGGCAGACATTTTACGCTTGTGTTGTTATATAGTACGGACATAGATTGAATAGAAATTAAAAAAAAAATTACCACACTGTCTAATATATAGTCTAGGTCATATCAAGGGGATATATAAAAGAATCTAAAAAATTTAATTTAAAAACTCGTTAGGCTTCTCTGAATACATGTATGATTGAATATATTCTAAATTAGCTTACCCCTTTAGGACTTTTTAGTCAGCTACCCAATATTTTATATATTACCCATTGTTTCTGGCAGAGAATGCTTTTAACAATAAGTCCCCCTTTTGTTCCTGTACTTAATATGTGAGGTTCAATAGGTTTAAATAAAAATAAATAAATATGGGTAACAAATCAGCACAAAAACCACCTGATGGTAAGTAGATGTGTTGGCCCATAGACATCTACATTTATAATTAATAGAATCAGGCATTACTTTGCGGAAATGCATTACAATAAAGTTGGAAAAATGTTACTTTGCCAACATCTCTTACCTAGTTCATCAACATGTCTTACCTAGTTTGAAGAGCACCTCCCGCCCTCCCTCAATTGCATGCACGCGTAGTCGTCGCATTTTCCGGATAATAACTCAAAGTAAGTATAAAAAAACTGCGGTGGTCAACCAGCCAACTAAAGTAGATTGCATTCTTTGGGCTATGTTTAGCAGCGAGCTTTTGATTGTAAAGTAAAAGTAAAATTAAAACCTATATACATTCCGCTCCTGGGCACAGGCCGCCTCTTATTTCTGAGAAGGTCTTACGGCAAAGAAGTTTCGAACGCGCTGCCCGCATAAGTGTCATTGATTTAACATATGTATCTTAAAAATATTTTTCTTAGACATGCAAGTTTCCTTACGATGTATTCCTCCTTCCTTCTTTGCCGAGCACATAGTACGTGCAGAGAAGGAGCAGCGCAGTGAATTGCAATTAAGAACTTAATTGGTGCCTACGAGGATCAAACACGAGTGGCTAGTTTACCTTGACACGGCTCTTCTAAGCAACCATGGACTTTTCATAGGCTGTAATAAAATAAAGGTAAACAATCGCTAATGAGTAGTAGCAACTAAGTCTTATTAACTACAGAGTTAACCAACGGGTCATGCCCAAAAAAAGGCTTCGAAACAACTTTAATGAACTAAGTTTAGTAATAAAATTGCTTATATTTCTTTTGTATTGTTTAAGCCTTACGCTATTTTCACTTTTTACTGCATGTTGTACTATTTTATATTCCCGACTTTTCGGGCACTTTACAGCACCCACGGTCACGGGGGGATCTAAGGTGTTCCCTTCGTGACCATGGGTGCCCCTTCCCCCGTAGGTACGGTAAAGTGCTCGAAACATCGTAAAGCGCTCGTAAGTCTATTTTGATACATACAAGTATTGAATCTCATCGCTTTATTTAGTTCGGTTATAAGGCGCTCAAGTAAGCGCCACTTTGGTGCGCCATCCTGAGCAAGAATAAAACTACGAAGTAGACATTTTTTTCATCGTAGGTTGCATACATTCGCTAATGAAAGCAGAAACCTGTATTTTTAATAACTTATCATAAATATCACCATTGCAGTTATTACATCCTCTCGCAAGTTTACGGCTTAAAATAGATATCTTTTAAGGAACGCCAGAAAACAAGGGTAGAATATAGTCAAACTTTATTTTTATATGTAATGTAATAATTTTTATTAATACCACGATTGATTGATTGATTTAGCCGAGCTTGTATCCACAACTTCACTTCTAAGAGCGTTTTTACGTATGGATTTACATAATAATATAATATAGGTTGTAATAGCTGTGCCCGTATAGTGGCGCTGAAAGAACATCTACAACACTATATAGTCCCGCAGGTGTCGTAAAAGGTGACATGTGGAAACAAATTAAGAGATTTATAATATCACGATTGATTGATTGCTTTAACCGAGCTTGTTTCCACAACTTCACGTCTAAGGGCGTTTTTACTTATGGATTTATTTAATATGATATAGGTTGTAATAGCTGTGCCCGTATAGTGAAGGTGAAAGAATATCTACAACACTATATCGTCCCGCAGGTGTCGTAAAAGGCGACATGTGGAAACAAATCAGGAGATGGGCCGCAGCATTTTCCTAATAATAAATGAAAAATAAAACACAGATTGAAACTGTTGCCAAACGTGGCAACTATGGAAAATATCACTTGTATGAAATAATGTTCTGTAGTGGATTTTAATAGATTATGATGAATGAAAATGTTATCTATGCTAAAACGTATGACCCACAAAATAAATTATTCTCATTCTGAATATTTATCAGAGGCGGAAGAGTATCTATTACACTACTTCTTCCGAGGTTCTCGTAATATGTTAGTCAAGGCATTTGCCAGAAAGATCTGCTAGCCTCTGATAGTTAACGACATAAAAACCCTGTATCATCATCATCGTCATTATAGCCGTTCACAAGTCCACTGCTATACTTAGACCGCCCCTAAGGAATGTCAATAACCAGCCCGTTTCTAAAAATTAAGGTTACCATATGCTTACGTCCGACTGCTGGGCACAGACCATATTTCTGAGAGTAAATTTGCGTGTTGGCGGACTTCTCATGTCTACTAATTATTAATTATTATTTGTTTCTTTACGATTTTTACCTTCACCTTTGGAGGTGAAGATTAGACGATTGCAATTTCATGTGTTGATTACCACGTGCTTGGGTACTTGAAATTGCAATCTAAGATTTCGTTGGTGGTGGTGGGAATCGAACCAGAGATGCTTGCGTACTGTGAAATTTGTGATAATCTCTTTACTCTCCTGAGCTACTAAGGCCCGTAAATTAATATAAATAATAGAATCAGGCGTTACGTTGAGGAAATCCATTATATAAAAGCTTTTGAAAAATTACTTTGCAAACATCCGCTATATAAGTATGAAGAGCACCTCCCGCTCTCCCTCAATTTAGTGCACTATCCCTGTCACCACTAATCCCAGCACCACTACTCCCAACACCACTACACTAGGAAAGACACAACACTGACGACAATACGACACGTGTTTTGCTTCTACACGAGGCATCCTAAAAGTGATGAAGACTCTACGGTGGCTGACCGTTAAGTGAGCGGTGAGCCAATACAACTGCCGTTTATACAGATAGCTGACGCAACCGCTCCCTGCTTAAGGAGCGAGCGACCGCGTCATGCGATAAAACATGTGACCAATCACCGCCGGACTTACGCAGCCGTTTGTAAAATTAAAAACAAACCGCCGCGCAACGCCCACCTACCTTCCAACCACGCAACCAATTGCCGATCACCGTGAGGGTGACAAACGATCATATTGCGAAACTGTCTGCTATTAGAGAGCAGGCTAAAAGATATTTAAGAGAGGTGAGTTAGAAACATTTGATTGTTCATTCAGTAGTGCAACGTTACTATTATCACTTTTTAATATCTCTAACTGCTCCAGCACATACAGTCGCAGCCCTCTATTACATGTATGTAAGACTTTAAAGGAGTGGTCGTTGGCTAGATGGTGTCCAGTGTCCAAAAGATAGATAAATAGAGTAGAAAATAAACATAAATAGAGTCCACGAAAAAATTAAATTTACAAGAACAAGCATACAGATATTTTTAAATTTCTTTTAAATACAGGCCATTTTTAAAAATGGTGTTTTTCTTATAATTGCTATATACACTTTCATTATGCATTTATTAAAAAGGTGTTACTTTGACATTACAAATAGATACTTCAATTTTATTTAGTTATATCGATAATGTCGCGTAACTGTGCATAAGTTACTATTTTAAAATTATATCACATAGATTATGAAAACACCAGCTTGACGGATAACTACATTTGTACAAAGATTTCTCCAATATTAGAGTTTGCTACGCTTAACTGGCGTAGTGGTGGTACAAGATGCCTCAGCTTTGAATCTGTTCCGGTAAATAGGCTATTCTAACTCAAACAAAATTATTAATAAGTTAAACTATTTAAATGATATATATATATATATATATATATATATATATATATATATATATATATATATATAATAAGTGGAAAATATTCACAACATTGCTAGTAGTCGAAAAAGGTTTTTTGAACTTAAAATTACAAATTTATTTTTATATTAAAATTATTGATTTGCTAAATATTTGGTGTTAGAAATCTTTCCTGCGTAGGAGTTTGTCTAGGTAAGGCAACCTTTAAACGAAATGGGATCCGCTACTCGTTTGATCATTAAACGAAGTGGAAGCTTTATGAAGGGAAGGGAATTTAGGATAATGAAGTTAAATGAAACTATTGTTTATATAAAAACAAGAGCGGCTTGTGAAGTGTAGCTTGTTGAGGCAGTGTAGAGATGTCTGTTGGGCTGGATGCAGAGCGAACGATGAGCGAGTGACGAGTAATGAGCTGGTAATGATCTGGGTCACTCACAGCATGCCTTTTATTTCGTTTGGTCAGTTGCACAACTCGTGCAAGCGCCCGTGAGGCGCATATGCTTCATTTGTCCAATGAACGGACAGGAGGGAAGTGTGCGGGGGTGTGTTTAGTATGACTCATAATTTATTTCACAATTATACATTTACATACAACAAATCTTTGCAAACAATTACTAATAAGTATATGACAAAATATAAGACATACAGCACATATTTATAACAATTACTAATAAGTATGTGACACAATACTATAAAACACAACACTTTGCATAGGCATACAAACATTAATTATGTATTTGACAAACACTATAAAGACATATAACAGATCTTTATTTGGCAATAACTACTACAAATACATAGGTGACAATCACTATAAAGATATACAATCAACTCTTTATAGGCATACAAAAAACATTAACAAGCTTACGTACAATTGTAAGCTTACGTGACTAAAACTTAAATAACTACATAGATCGTCTTAAAGGATATTCAACATTAATAACGTCTTAAATCTAGGCTGTTATTTACAATCTCCCTCTCGTGCGCAAGCACTAAAAAACTGTTTTAGTCCGTTGTCGTAATTGCGATGAGGCGAGAGGCCGGACGGCGCAACAAACCCGTTGCTGTTCTTATTTCAGTTATTCGGACGCGCCCATCTGGGCCTGGGTGGACTTCCGTCACTTCGCCTCTAGGCCATACTCCTCTAGGCATTGTGCCATCACAAATTATCACGATGTCCCCAACTTTTAGATTTTTGTGTTGAGAGTTGGAGCTGGACCGGGGCATTAAAAGAGGTCTGTATTCCGCTGACCAGCGTGCCAAAAACTTGTTGGCTAGTGCTTGAGTGGCTTTCCAGGAGCGTGGGTTCAACTGTGTGTCTTTAAATGAACCAAACGGTGACATCCCGCTAGAGCGCCCAATAAGAAAGTGATTGGGTGTCAGCGCTTCTTCATCCAAGTTGGGGTTCACCGGAGTCAGTGGCCTCGAATTAATCACATGCTCGGCTTCCAGCAGTAACGTGTGCAGCATTTTGTCAGGGGGCGACCTCTCGTTTAGTGTGACTTTTAATGCTGTTTTTACTGATCTGATCAATCGTTCCCAGGCACCGCCCATGTTTGGGGCTCCAGGTGGTATCTTTTTCCAGGTGATCAGCTTTTCAGATGCGAAGGTGGTAAGGCTATGGTCGTTGTTTTGCATAGCTTCAGCGATTTCTCTTTCAGCACCCACGAAGTTGGTTCCGTTGTCACTGTATATCACGGTCGGTGTGCTCCGGCGAGCCATCATTCTTCGTAGGCTCATGATCATGGAAGAGGCCGTGAGGGTTGTGGCCACTTCTAAGTGCACAGCGCGTGTAGTGAGGCATTTGTATAAGGCACCCCACCTTTTTTCTATCCTTCGCCCGACTGTTACCTGCATGGGCCCGAAGTAGTCTACCGCGGTTGCAGTGAAGGGCGGTTGATTCTGGGCCAGCCTTTCTACTGGTAAGTCGCCTAAAGGGATTTATGATGGGATCCCCCTATAGGTCCGACACCATTGGCATTGATTGCATATATTGCGTGTAACGCTGCGTAGTCCTATTATGTGGTATCGCTGTCTCAGTTCGTTCATGACGGTCTGGTGATTGCCATGATTGAAGGTTGCGTGCGTGTGATGCACCAACAGCCGAGTGAAGCTTTCTTTGGCGTGTAAGACTGGCAGATTGTGTTCGTTTTTTATTCTGCTATCTAAACACATAATGCCGTTGCGGTCGATCTTCACGGATAGTTTGTAGAATGGTGACTTCTTGGGTGGTCGCCTGGGTCTATGGCGAATGAGTTATATTGACTCCTTCTTATGAGCAATAACTCCGCTAGTTTTATATGGCTCGGTGCGAGTTCAACATTTGTGCCTCTTTTGAGTAGCTTGGCTTTAAATATCTCAGCGGCGAGCAAAACGGTGGCAGCGACGCGAACTAATCGGCTGTATTTTGAAAATCGCTCTAACTCGGGTAAGTAATCGCTAACATTACGCTTAATGATTACGTGAACTTGTTTCAATATTCTTTCTTCCCCTGAAGGGGGTAACGATGTTTCATTTCGTTTGTCCTGCGGCCACGTCGCGGGGTCGTTCCTTATAAACGCGGTTCCGGTAAACTACCTATGTTTCGAATTAAAATTGGCAGGTACGCCCTTGGTTGCATCGTCCGCGACGTTATCTGAGCTGGGTACCCATCGCCAATTGGTTGGCGAGGTTAGGCTTTCGATTTCAGCCAATCGGTGTGCGACAAACGACTTGAACGTGCGCGGGTCCGATTTTATCCAAGCTAATACAGTTTTAGAGTCTGACCAATAATGACATTTTAATATTTTGTAATCCGATTCGCGTCTGACCGATTCCGCTAATCGACTGCCTAACACTGCGGCTTGAAGTTCTAACCGGGGAATCGATATTGGTTTTAACGGAGCTACTTTGGCCTTGGCTATTATCGATCGCGACGTCTTAGTGCCGTCCGTTTTTGCACTTAGGAAATATACACCAGTGGAATACACCTTTTCACTCGCGTCACAGAAAATATGTAACTCCCCTTCTCCAGATGGCGTGGCAGGTATGTACCTATCTATTTCTAACTTTTTTAATAGCTGTAAGTTTTTTATAAGTGATAACCATGTCACGTGATGCTCGGTTGTGATGGGGTCGTCTCAATCTATCCCACTACGCCATATTTCCTGTATAAGACATTTGCCTATCATCGTGATAGGCGAAACTAAACCTAGCGGGTCAAATACCGACATTACTGCGCTGGTTACCTGACGCTTGGTAGGTAGTGTGTCACCTCTAATTACACTCGTGGGTGTGTTTCTAAGATTGATATTTAAGCCTAACGTATCGCGTTTGTGATTCCAAATAAGACCTAATGTCCTCTCCGAATCACTTTTACCTAGCGAGGTTGTGTCGCTTCTACGCGTATCAGTGACGTCGCTAAATACCTCGGGCTCGTTCGACGCCCACCCGCGTAACTCGAAGGATGCGTTTCTATGTACTTTGCACATATCATTTACAATTGATTTCACCTCGCTTTCGGAGTTGAACGCGCCTAAGTAGTCGTCCATATAAAAGTTACGTACTGTAGCCTTCGCGACCTCGGGATGTTGATGACTGTGATTTTCTGCGTTTTTATTTTTTACATAGATGGTCGTGCATGGTGATGATGCCGCCCCGAATATTTACGACGTCATCCGATACTCTTGCGGCAGCCCCTCCATAAAAAACCGTAAGCTATCACGGTCCTCTTGTATAATTTTTACTTGTAAAAACATTTCTTTTATGTCGGCTACGACAGCAATACGACCCTCTCTAAACCTAACTATTACGCCGAATAACGACTGTAGTAAGTCAGGGCCTGTTAATAACGTGTCGTTTAGGCTTTTCCCCCCGCATTTGGGTGCTGCGTTGAACAATAACCTTATTTTGCCCTTGTGAGGGTGTACGACTGCGAAATTCGGCAAGTACCAGCTGCGTGGCGACATGGCCGAAGCGACTAATTTTTCAGCATAGCCTGTTTCTATAAGGTTGCTTACCTGCTTACTATATTCGGTTTTTAGGTTTTTTTTTTATTATAGGATAAGGGTGACAAACGAGCACACAGTCCACCTGATGGTAAGTAGTTGCTGTGGCCCATAGACATCTACATCAAATCTCTATTACAAATCAAAATGTGGATGCGTTGTCACCCGTGAGGACTAAGATGGAATGCCTCATTTCCAGTAAAAAGTGCCTCCGGCTACCTGCACTCACCAAGCGAAACGCAGAGGTAAACCTCTACTTCACGCTGGTTTTCTGTGAGGTCGTGGTACCACCCCGGTTCGAGCCGGCCCATCCGTGCAACAGCAAAAGCTGCCGCGTGGCTCTACCATTTTTCATTTTTATCTAATTTATTTTCTAAGCTATATAGACGACTGAGGGCTTGTTTTTTATTGTTTGGCATATGGCGAACAGACATCCTCAGTGTCTGTTCACCAGAGTAAGCCCGCTTCGTAACTATTGCTATTTTCCGTTTTTTTACAAGTCTTATCTAGAATAACTAAGGCTCGCTGATCCGGGTCAGATGTCAGTCGGCGTGCCTCTATTCCTAGAGATTCTATGCTGAAAAACTTTCTTATGAGCTCTAATGCGGGGTCGTCGGTTTGTGTGGGCCGTACGTGATTAATTATCGCGACAGTATTACCGGGCCGTCCGTTGCGACCATGCAACATCCACCCTAATTTAGTTAAAGATGCTACAGACTGGTTTTTATTACCGACGTGCAATTTCCTGGACGTAATTAAGTGCCAGTTGTCTTGGCCTATCAATATGGTCGGTTGCCCCTGTTCGTAACATAGTTCGTCCTCTATCTCCTTTAGGTGGTTGCACTGTTGCCCTAACTCTCTGCTCACCTTTTGTGGCGATAAATTTAAGTTCTCTATTGTGCTCGCATTTATAGTTTCTTAGTTTCTGTTATATAAACCGCGAATGGATAGTTTCACGTGACATGATTCTGTGTCGTTTATTAGATTACCCCCTACCCCTTCTAACGTCAAGAGCCGTCCGCGCCCCCTAGGAACAATCAAATCTGCCATGCCCCTTTCGATCAACGTCATAGTCGATCCTTCATCTAACAAGGCGTACCTATGTGCTTGTTATTCCTATTGGACCGTTTATCTCGACCGGCACTATCTTTAAGTAGGTGTTAGACGCACGTACGTGATTTATTGAGCTTACGTTGCCGTGGTTGGTTGTCGTTTTGTTATCGCTACCGTGTAACATTTTATGGTGTGATGCTTCACACCCGTTTACCCCGCATGGTACGTATTTGCATTTGATTGGTCGCCTGTGTGACTTGCCAAGGCATCGAAAACACAGCCTGTTGCACTTGGCCGCGTCCCATCTTTCGCTCTCGGCTAATTTAGCAAAGTCTGCACATTTTATGACATTGTGGTTACCGGAACACATCGCGCATGTGTCATTTGATTCAACCGATAACTCGACTATCGGTCGTGATGGATGTGGTTTCAATTTCTGCCTTTTTTATACGGTTTATTTATGTCTGCTATCGTTTTCGCGGCGAGTTTTCAATGTTTTCCGATCGGTCGCACGAGCTGTCACTGCTTTCGTCGCGGTGCCGTATGTGGCGCCGATTTCGATCGTGGACCGTGTTCACCCCGCGTGTCTTCATTTTATTAACCTTGCGGTCGTCTCGTGTTGTTTCGTATGCAAACATCGCGCCGCACTGGTCTGCCATATCGTTTAAAAATCTAGATAGCAGTTCTAACTCAGGCGCTTCGGTGCGCTTCGATTTAAATTCGTACCATTTATATTTTAAAATAATACTTAGCTTTTCTACAAACCTACTTACTATCTCAGGCGAGTAGAGATATTGCGGCTGATTGAGTGATTTAAATACTGCTACTGTGTTAGATATTTTGCTCGCGAAACTACCTATATTGTGCCCGCCTTCAGTCATGCGAGGCATGCGTTTTATATTTTCTAATTCGGAAAGTATTAATAATTCCGGCTTTCCGTAACGCCTTTCTAATGTATCCATGACTTCGTAGAGGTCTGACACTGTAAATAGTAATGCTCTAACCGTTTCGCGAGCCGCGCCTCTTAACGCTTTGCGTAACCTGGCTACGTTTTGTACGTCAGTAAGTACGTTTGGCCCCGAGGGTCGTGCTTTACCTAATATTGCTGGTCTATCGTTTACATACTGCTCCGAAATCCAATCTTCAACAAGCGACTCTTCTACTCTGGACGGCGGTTCAGCGTCGTTGGAGTTTTCTCGCTCTATTCTGGCTATTTCCAAACGACTTAAGGCAGCTGCGGCTGCCACCCTAGCCTGTGCTAATGTGGAATTATGTAACTCTAATTCGGCTTTTAAAATAGATAATCCACTATTCACCCTGCCCTCGGGAACATTTACTACTGTGCCCGGCGTACTCCTATCCTGCGTATTTAAATCATCGACTTGAACGGACCTATTTTCGATTACTGCTCCCGTCACGTTATTGTTACTATGCGTGCCAATGTCACCGTTTGTCTGCTCTGTGCCCGTGCCCTTACTCCATGTACTTGTTTCTGTTGAACTCGTCTGCCCCGACGCCGGCGTGGCGTCTGTGGTAGGCGTGGATTTGCCTGAACGTAATTCACGTGTGTTTTCCATTTCGCGCGAGGGTCCCTAATCCTATTAATTACTTAAATTTAACACTTTCACTTTATCACTTTCACTTAGAGTTTCTACCCTACCTACCTAACGGGTCTGGCCGGACTCCTACCGCTGTCATGCCGGACCAGGGATGGAAACTAATGAGGAAAGGAAGGTGGATACCTCCCGGTAGAGGGCGCGGGCGTTCACGGGTGCATCAAAGTGCCGTGGGAATATTCCACACTTATCGTTGCGTGCCAACCTGTGGCCCCAGAAGTAACCGCACCTTACCGGCGGGGTCTATAATACCTGAAAGTACGTTCTTGATGGCAGTTAACACCGCAAGGCTGCCACGTACTTGTGTTGCTTGCTTCCAAGTAATTAGCAGTGGTTATGTATGACCAACAACTAACACTCGCGCGTTCTTGTTTCTTTCTTGCTTTCCAACGTGGAGAAATGGAAACTTCTTGCTTTCTTGACGCGGAGAGATGTTAACTTCTTGCTTCAGGCTTGTTGCAGGGGTCCGGAACTCGAAGGACCATTAAAAGAAATGGGATCCGCTACTCGTTTGACCATTTAACGAAGTGGGAGCTTTATGCAGGGCTCCGTATCGTTCAAACGCAGACTTCTTCTTGACCCTAGGATAATGAAGTTAAATGAAACTATTGTTTATATAAAAACAAGAGCGGCTTGTGAAGTGTAGCTTGTTGAGGCAGTGTAGAGATGTCTGTTGGGCTGGATGCAGAGCGAACGATGAGCGAGTGACGAGTAATGAGCTGGTAATGATCTGGGTCACTCACAGCATGCCTTTTATTTCGTTTGGTCAGTTGCACAACTCGTGCAAGCGCCCGTGAGGCGCATATGCTTCATTTGTCCAATGAACGGACAGGAGGGAAGTGTGCGGGGGTGTGTTTAGTATGACTCATAATTTATTTCACAATTATACATTATGTATGTGTAGTATGGTTTTTTTTTTATAGAATAGGGGGCAAACGAGCTTGCGGCTCACCTGATGGTAAATGACTACCGCCGCCCATGAACAACCGCAACACCAGGGGAATTGCAGATGCGATGCCGGCCTTTTAGACAGGTGTAAGCTCTTTTCTTGAAGGTTCCTAAGTCGTATCGGTTCGGAAAATTCGCTGGTGGTAATTGATTCCACAAAGAAGTTGTGCGAGGGAGAAAACTTCTTCTAAATCGCACAGTGGTGGACCGCCAATCATCCAGATGGTACGGATGGTAACGCGAGTTTTGTCGCGACGTGCGATGGTGAATTGAGCGGCTGGAATTAGTCCGAACAATTCCTCAGAGCACTCCCCGTGATAGATGCGATAAAATACGCAAAGAGATGCAACATCTCTACGCAGTGCCAGTGTATCGAGCTGATTGGAAAGAACTCGGTCGTCGACGATTCGAATCGCTCTGCGCTGGATGCGGTCAAGTGGAAGGAGCTGGCACTGGGGTGCCCCGGCCCAGAGATGAGAACAGTATTCCATGTGGGGCCGAACTTGCGCTTTGTAAAGTTGCAAGCGATGTGCCGCCATGAAATACTGTCTCGCTCTACTGAGCACGCCAAGCTTTTTAGAGGCCAAATTGGCCTTCCCTTCCAAGTGACCACGAAACTGCACGCTATTCGATATGTCGACGCCAAGGATTCCGATACTGGCTGAGGCAGCAAGGGGAGTGCCTTGAAATTGAGGAGATACGACAAAGGGGGTCCTTTTAGCGGTAAACGCGCAAACTTGTGTCTTCTAGGGATTGAACTGGACTAGATTTAGTCGGCCCCAATCCGAGACTTTGTTAAGCAAAGACTCGACTTCAGACACAAGTTTGTCCCGGTACTCGGCGACGTTTTCCCGAGAAATATTGGCACGGCCGGTATATAAGGTATCCCCAGTGCTGTCGTCTGCATAGCAATGAATGCTACCAGTTAGCAACATATCATTGATATGCAGGAGAAACAGCGTTGGTGATAGCACGCAGCCTTGTGGAACACCAGCGTTGATAGGCTTGTAATCTGAGCATGCACCGTCTACTACGACCTTGATGCTCCGATCAGCAAGGAAACTGGTGATCCATTTGCACAATTTCTCGGGAAGCCCATAGGAAGGAAGCTTCGAAAGAAGCGCCTTGTGCCAGACCCGATCGAAGGCCTTCGCTATGTCCAAACTAACGGCCAATGCCTCCCCCTTGGACTCTACTGCCTCCGCCCATCTATGAGTTAAGTAAACTAGAAGATCACCCGCTGATCGACCCCGACGAAAACCGTACTGACGGTCACACGTAGGCGCGGGCCTGTGGACGGCGAGCAATGGGTAGCTCGCCGTCCGTCCGTCTAACGACGACAGGCCGTGTCGACGGCGCGTTTTGTTCCACGCGCGCCTCAAAGAGCTGTCAGCAGCGTGAAGGGGCCCGCAAGGGCCGACGCCTGCCGGGGCTGCGGGCTGTTCAAAAGAGATACCGCGGCTCCGGAACGTAAGGGCACTGAAGGAACACGGATGGTTTTTAGTCAGTAAAAGTCTGACACTCCCTTCCGCTCCACCCAGAGCGAAAGGCGTCATTTGATGATTTTCCATCCGCAAAAAAAAAAAAAAAAAAACAAAGGGTCTTTAAAAACAGGGAACTCAGGATTGAAATGGGAAGACGCGGGCACATCCCGAATTTCGTTAGCTACCAAACTTTAAACGAAGAATTTTAAAGTTTGGTAGCTAATAAGGCGGCAAATTAACAATTGCAGTACTATTAGTTTCTCACCTACAATATAATCCTATCGTTGGCTGAGGCATCATCAGGCAAAATAGTTTCTGCGGTAGTTGACCGCTAAGAAGTATTGTTTTTAGTCAATTTAATTCAAGTCTAGGTATTTCGAATATATGATGTATGTTACGTGATATTTTTGTTAACTGAGATCCGATTTTGATTAAATACGTGATATTTCAGTTGTGATCTAATATGAATTTGGAGAATAAATTCCTCTATTAAAAATAGGGCATGATAGAGAATGAAGTTTTCAATGGAGCTATTTAAACGACATTGAGATTGAGATATTCAAGTAATACAGGCAAAAGATCTCTCCCAAAGAATAAAAAAATAATTTCACATTCATCGGGGCGTTAATTCTACTATACAATGTGTTATGGCACCGATTTCAGAATGCAAAATTGTTACATTCTTGTTAGGTTTTTTTTTTAAATTAAAAGTTTTTTTATTAATGTTAAACAGGCCACATTAGGAATTCTATCTGTATCGTGAACGCGTGTCATATAGCAATTCATTAAGTAAAAAAGAAAATGTATTTACTAAAACAAACACGAAAATGTATGTTTAAAAATATAAAAGACTAATCAATATAAAACTACAATACTAAATTCGAAATTTATATTTCAACAAACACAATCGTTAGTTTATGTGAGCTGTTTTGGTAAAAAAGAACTACACTCAGTTAATTTCGTGGTATTTTCCACGATTCCGGTATTAAGTGCGCCCTTTAGTGAGAATAACGTACAGACGAATGTGTAACGACAAACCCAACTATTACTACAACTATAATTATTTCTCCTGCTATAAACTTAAAAAATGGAAGATACGTAAACATATTACAGATTTTATAATAATTATATAATAAACTAATTACAAATGGAGCAACATCCAGGCCGGGCACAATTTGTTGTGGTCCACGCAAATAACTGCAGAAAAATATTAGCTTATATTTGACAAAAAATTACTTTGTGTACATCCACTAGATAAAATAAAATGATTTGTCTTACCTAGTTTGAAGAGAACCTCCCGCGCTCCCTCAATTGCGTGCACTATCCCCGTCACCACTAATCCCAGCATCACTACTCCCAAAACCACTTCACTAGGAAAGACACACCACTGACGACAATACGATACGTGTTTCGCCTCTACACGAGGCATCCTCAGGTGATATATACTCTACGATGGCTAACCGCTAAGTGAGTGGCGAGCCAAAACAACTGCTATTTATACAGACCGCTGACTCAACCGCTCTCTACTTAAGGAGCGAGCGACTGCGTTATGCGATAAAACATGCGACCAATCACCACCGGACTTACGCAGCCGTTTTTAAAATTAAAAACAAACCGCCCCGCAACGCCTGCCTACCCTCCAACCAGTGAGTTAGTAACATTTGCTTGTTCATTCAGCAGTGCAACGTTACTGTTAATACTTTTTAATATCTCTAAATGTTCCAGCATACACAGCCGCAGCCCTTTATTACACGTATGTAAGACTTTAAAGGAGTGGGCGCTGGCTAGGTTGTGTCCAGTGTCCAAAAGATGTTTGTCAAAATGGGATTTATCGGAATTGCAATTCCTGTATGCGGCTATATGCTCTTTATAACGTGTCTCGAAATTACGACCAGTCTGACCCACGTAAACGGCGTGGCATTCGTCACAAACAAGTTTGTAAACACCTGACTTTTGACGAATATCCAACTTATCTTTATTATTACAGATATTTCTAAGAGAATTGTTTATTTTGAACGCCACATAAACGCCGTTTTGTCGAAGAGTATTAGCTACTTTTTCAGATATGGGGTCAAACTGCTCACATATCGATGAACACTTTAAGGTTGAACCGCGTACAGAGAGTTGCGAACAACATGCTTTTGTTTCTTATTAATTAAATTGTTAATGAGATTTTTTTGAAAAACGGTTAGAGAACACTACTTGATAAATTATGTTAAGTTCTTTTAAATAATTTTCTTTACTTAATGGGACAGTGAACAAACGGTCAATGTGACAATAAAAAGCGGCTACTTTATGTTGCCACGGATGACACAATGACGCGGGGATGACCGTGTCGGTATGAGTTGACTTTCGATAAATTTGGAAAACATGTGACTATTCTTTTCTTGTTATTATTTTATGTTATTCAAGTTTAAATTTAATTTTGTCATGGACTCTATTTATTTTATTGAGGAAAACATCCAGTTGTCTCCTTGTGCCAGTCCAGCAAATTATTATGTCGTCTACATATCGATAGTAATACCGGGTGTACCGTGGCAGATTTACGATTAGTAAACGAAATAAATAGATAGTAGATGTGAACAAAAATTTTGTATTGCCTACCAAATCAATCTTCACGCATGCGGGTTTTACTTTTTAAAGATTATGCCCTCTTAATGTCTTTTGTCGCGGCGTACACATTTACGGAACCTCTCGACATAATTCCGAGCGACGCGTTGCAATATTGATTGCGGAATACCATTCACTTCTCGCTCGATATTTTCTTTTAATTGTAATATGTTTGCTGGGTTGTTATTATAGACTTTTGCCTTAAGATACTCCCACAGGAAAAAGTTCAAAGGGATGAGATCCGGCGATCTGGGTGGCCACACAATGTCACCATATCGACTAATCAGTTTTCTAGGGAACTGTTTGCGTAGTAAGCTCATGGTGGCTCTCGCCGTGTGAGCTGTGGCGCCATCTTGTTGAAACCACATATGTGAACTGTACGATTTGTGCTCTCGAAGTTGCGGCAAAAAATATTCGTTTATCATGCGGCGGTAAGCAGCACCATCAACGGTTACTGTTGCTCCACGGGAATTTTCAAAAAAAAAAAGGCCCAATTATTCCATTCGTTGATAAAGCTGCCCAAACGGTGACTTTCGGGCTGTGCAGGGCTAGTTGGTGCTTTAATCGCGGGTTTTGTCCTCTTGGTGCCCAATACCTGCAGTTTTGTTTGTTGACAAACCCATTTAAATGGAAATGTGCTTCGTCAATGAACCAAATTGTATTTTCAGTTTGAAATCGGCTTAGCATGTTTTCATTACTCTTTACGCGCTATGAAGTTATCTAGTTTAAGAGCCTGCACCAATTGGACCTTATATGGATGAAGTTTCTTGTGCTTACTTAAAATTCGCTGCACGGTCGTTTTTAGTAACGCCAAAGACGATGCTCTCTTGCGCACGGACTGGCGTGGATTTTGCAGTACGCTGCTTTCAACACGTTGAATGTTTTCTTTGGTCCTTGACGTCCGGCTAGGGCCTGGCCGACGGTTGTTTATGGTTGAACCAGTTGCTTGGAACTTCTGCACCCACGTTCTAATTAAATTAGCACTTGGTCCGTCACTTAAACGTTGAATATCAAAACGTGTACAAAATTGACGACGGGCAATGGTACAGGAATCGTTACTTTTAAAGTACGATTCTACTGCGAACGCGCGTTGCTCACCAGTCCACTGCGACATCGTGACTAAACAATCCGCACGATTGCATCGTTGAATGCCACCCCTCCCCCGCTCGCTAACGCAATGGTTTAAAAAAATTTAAATTTCAAGTTGTAAATCTGCCACGGTCCATCCTGTATAAAATATTTTTATTGACAACTATATGTTCTTTTTCGAAATTATCCATGAAAATGTCTGCCATAAGGGGACTTAGAGGGGACCCCATAGCTAACCCTTCTTTTTGTAGATAGAAACGGTTATTAAACCGGAAATAGTTTTGTTTCATACAGAGAGAGGTTAAGTTAAGAAGATCATATATTTCCCCGGGATGTAGACTCCGTTTATCAAAGAGATCTCCGAGTATACGCAAACAGTCAGGGGATGGGACATTTGTGAAAAAACTATCAATGTTTAAAGATAACAATATGGATTTAGGAGGAATACGAATATCTTTTATTTTGAAATGAGATCTAAGCCATTTTTTAGGCTGTAAGTGGGGTTGAATCCAGATTTCTCTCGAAGGAGGAAGTTTATTTTTTTAGCATGGAAATAAGCTGGTACACCTATATATGAGACAACTGGACGAATAGGAACATGTTCTTTATATATTTTTGGTAACCCATATAAAATGGGTGCTTGAGGATTCATTGAAACAATACCGCTCCGAGACAAATTGTGATCGGGAAGAACATATGATAACTGTTGTATACATAACTTAATATCCGAACTAATCTTTTTGGTTGGGTCAGACTCCAATAGCTCAAAGTCATCACAATTTGTCACTTAAAACATCGTTAACTTTCTGGCTGTACCCACTACTCTCCATAATAACAATAGTATTGCTTTTATCGTCTTTAGTAACAATAAGGTCGTTTTCCCTTATTCTCTGCTTTAGGGTAGTAGCACGGTTCGGGGAGTTCGTCGTTGTGGGGGTGTACTTCTCCCCGAACCGATCTCTCGCCGAGCTCCACAACTCTCTTGCAGAGCTGAGAGCAGTCGTCGTCGGAAGCTATCCCCTCCCCGTGCTTGTCCTCGGGGACTTCAATGCCAAGAACTTGGCTTGGGGTTCTCGTCGTACAGATGTGCGGGGTAGGATGGTGGAAGACTGGGCTCTGGAGACAGGCCTGGTCGTCCTAAATCGGGGTTCTGTCCCCACGTGTGTGCGGATGCGGGGCGAGTCGGTGGTGGACATTTCGTTCGCTAGCCCCGCTCTGTCGCCGCGTGCCACTGACTGGCGAGTCATGGAGGGGGTGGAGACCTACTCCGACCACCGGTACATCCGGTTTGACGTCTCCACCCAGCCCTCGAGCGCGCCAGTCCAACAGGCTCCGAGTGGTCCGCGTTGGGCGCTGAAGCAGCTGGACCGGGAGCTCCTCCTGGAAGCCTCGATCGTGCAGGCCTGGGTGTCATCACCGGATAGGCCTGCCGACATCAATGATGAGGCAGGGTGGTTCCAGGAGGCCATGTCCGAGATATGTGACGTGGCAATGCCCCGCGTCCGGCCAGGAAGCGCCCGGCGCCAGGTGTATTGGTGGTCGCGTGAGCTGACGTCTCTGCGCGAGGCGTGTGTCGCCGCGCGGCACCTGTACGCCAGGCATCGCAGGCTCCGCATTCGTCCACCGAATGCGGCAGCCATTGAGGCGGCAGAGATCCGTGGGGGCGCCCTTACAAGATGGTGCGGGATAAACTCCGCACCTGGGCCCCCCCGCTGACGCAGAGTCTCCGGCCTCAGCTCGTGGAGGACGTGGTGAGCGCTCTGTTTCCTGCGCGAGGGGAACATCCACCCCCGCCTATGGCTCCGCCACCTGCGGTGCCGGAAGCGGACCACCAGGACGACGACGACGACATCCCGGAAGGGACCGGGGTAGACCTGAGAGTGGCGGTACGTAGGCTCAAGGCCAGGAATACCGCCCCAGGACCCGATGGCTTGCCTGGCAAAGCCTGGGTCCTGGCCTCGGAGGCTCTCGGGCCCCGACTGGAGGGGCTCCTAAGCGCATGCTTGGAGAGAGGCCAATTCCCGCTTCGTTGGAAGACGGGGAAGCTGGTCCTCATTCGGAAGCCGGGGCGCTCTGCGGACTCTCCGTCCGCATACCGGCCCGTGGTGCTGCTCGACGAGGTGGGCATGCTCTTTGAAAGAGTCATTGCAAACCGCCTCGCCGAGCACCTTGCGGGGACGGGGCCGGATCTTGCGGAACACCAGTTTGGTTTCCGCAAGAGGCGCTCTACGGTGGACGCCATCATGCGCGTAAGAGCCCTCACGACGGGGGATGCAGTGGCCAGGGGGGGGGGTTGTTTTGGCGGTGTCTCTCGACATCGCCAACGCCTTCAACTCCATGCCCTGGAGCTGCATTAGGGAGGCACTCCGGTATCATCGGGTGCCGACCTATCTCCGTCGTATAGTCGGGGACTATCTGACGGATAGGGCCGTCATCTACCCCGGTCGCAACGGTGAGTGGAACCGGCGAGAGATGTCGTGCGGTGTCCCACAGGGTTCGGTTCTGGGGCCGCCCCTGTGGAACATCGGTTACGACTGGGTGCTGCGCGCCGACCTCCCTACCGGCGTCAGCGAAGTTTGCTACGCTGACGACACGCTGGTACTGGCACAGGGGGGTTCGTACGAGGCGGCGGCGGAAAATATGACACGCGGGGGTTGCGATAGTCGTTGAGAGGATCCGGCAGCTGGGTCTTGAGGTGGCTCTGCACAAGTCCGAGGCCATGCACTTCCATGGTCCTCGGAACAGGCCACCACCGGGATCCTCAGCGATGGTAGGAGGGGTATCCATCGGCGTCGAGTCGACGTTGAAGTACCTAGGACTCGTCCTCGACGGCCGATGGAACTTCGTTGAGCACTTCCGACGTTTGGCTCCCAAACTGGAACGGACCGGGGCTGCCTTCAGGCGGCTCCTGCCGAACCTGGGGGGGCCAAACGCCTCCTGCCGGAGGCTCTACGCGGGGATTGTGCGGTCCATGGCCCTTTACGGGGCCCCGGTGTGGGCGCATGGTTTGGCGCAGCTTGCCGTCCACCACCTGAACGCGCCCCAAAAGGTGGTTGCCGTAAGAATGGTTCGCGGCTACCGCACGATCTCCCGCGAGGCAGCGTGCCTCCTTGCCGGATTGCCACCATGGGATCTGGAGGCGATAGTCCTCGCGCGCCTACACGAATGGCGCGCGGAGGCACTATGCCGGGGGGGAAACCCCGCTGCCACGGCAAGTTGTCGTGCAGCGGACAGACTTCCGGCATGATCTCATGGCGACATGGAGAGAGCGACTGTCGCAACCCCGTGCTGGGCATGCCACTATAGCGGCGATAAGACCTCTCTTTGAGGAGTGGCTTGAGAGACGCCACGGCGTGTCCTTCAGTGCCCTTACGTTCCGGAGCCGCGGTATCTCTTTTGAACAGCCCGCAGCCCCGGCAGGCGTCGGCCCTTGCGGGCCCCTTCACGCTGCTGACAGCTCTTTGAGGCGCGCGTGGAACAAAACGCGCCGTCGACACGGCCTGTCGTCGTTAGACGGACGGACGGCGAGCTACCCATTGCTCGCCGTCCACAGGCCCGCGCCTACGGTGGCCGGGGGCCACGACGTAGCCCCCGACGCCCGGGGCGTCTCCCGCGGCGGCCGGGAAAGAAAGCTGCTGCTCTCTCCTTCTCCCGCTCCGCCACCTCCTTCACTAGCATCACTGCTTCGCAGAAGGTGGTGACGGCATCCCATTCCGTCTCGCTCCGGACCATGGCTTCGACCAGGGCCGGACGCGAGAGGTCGCCGCCGCCTATCGCCGCTCATCCGTATATCCGTCAATCTTGTGGGTGATTAAGTGTGTGCATCCCAGGATACCTTTTTCTTCAAAAGAAATTGTCTTGAAGCGTTGGATGATGTCATTAGCGATGTTCTTTTGATTAGGAGTTAAATGCTCATAAGGTAAAACTTTAGTATCTTTAGTTTCGATAGCAGAACATTTAGATTCTGTAAAGTTAAGAGAAGATAAAACACTAGGTAAAAGATTAAATTTTCTCCAAAAGTCAATACCTAATATTAGCGAAGGAAAAATTTCAGGGAAAACGTAAGCTTTAATTAAATGAGTTTGATTATTGAAATGAATAGGTAAGTCAAAATAACCCAAGGAATTAACTTTTTGATTATTAGCAGTAGAGACAGTAATAAGATCTGACTTGAAAAGTTTGCAGCCCAGTTTAAGAATTTCCAAATGATAATTATTACCCAGAATAGTTACTGAACTGCCAGAATCTAGTAAACCAGATAAAGTTAAGTTATAAATTTTGACATTAACGAATGGACGATTAAGATCTTGTTCCTTGGAGTAGAGTGTAGAAGAGATTCTGTAACAAGAAAAGAAGTTTTGAATTGTTTTAATCCAATTAGTCCAATCGTCGTTATCAAAGTTTAAGTTACTTTTCAAGTCAGTAGTTAGTTTTTTGAACTAGTATTAGGTTTGGGAGAACAAGTAGGGCAATCTGCAGTTTTAAAACCCTTAAGACCACATTTGAAACAAATCACGAATCGTGGTTGAGTAGAAGTGTTCAAAGAATGTCCTTGTTTACGACAGCGAACACAAAAGGAGGTTTGTTGAGGAGCTTTAGTTTGAGAGAGACTATTAACTTGTCTAGAAGGGTATTTGTAGGATGGAGTGAATTTATTCATGAGGGGAGGAGAGGGTCGTGAGTTATTAGAAGAATTTGGAGAGTCAACTGAACTTGAAGTGGAATGCTTGTAGTTGAATTCAGAAATAAGAGGACTTTGTTGTACATTTGGTTCTTTAAATTGTTTGTCTCTGTCTAGGAATTTTTCATAGTTTTGGCAAGTAGCCAGTAGAGAGTCGATAGAGTCAATGTCTTTTAGAGCTACGAAGACTGAATAACATGGGCGAATATTCCTTAAAATAATCTCCAATTGTTCTGTTTCAGAAAGTTTCTTCGAAAGACGAGAAAACATTCCAGACATGATGGAAATATAGATGACAATAGGTTCATCTCGACCTTGAGTTCGATTCCTAATCGCTTCTAAAAGTTTGTGATCATAATCAAAACCACCAAAGTCTTTGATTAATAACGAAGAAAGTTCGTTCCACGTTAAGTTTGGATTCTGATTATATTTAAATCTGAACCAATGAAGAGCATTGTCAGTGAAAATTTCAAACGCTTGTGAAATCAACAAGTCTTTGGACAAGCCACGAGCTATACAGTATTCTTCCAGTTTTTGAAGAAAGGATCTTGGACAGCTTTTACCATTGAAGGTGTGTCTTTTCAGATCTTTGAAGACGTTGGTTGGAGAAAAAGATTGAGGTGGTGGTGGAGGATACGGGGTATGGACCTGAATAGAATTTTGAGAAACAAGAGGGAGTTCCGTGACAGTCGGGTCAACCGTGACAGTCGGGTCAACAGGAGGGTCATTTTCAGTAGGAGCTGGAGTCAAGGATTCAAATTGTTTAGTAATATCGTCATATTTCATCTTCAAAGTATCGAAAATAGCTTTAAAGTCTGGATATAAGTCAGTATCTATTCGTTCCAATCTGTAAAAGATATGATTAATAAAAGTTTCTATTAGTCGCAAGTATTTGGTTTCGCCTTGTAAAAATTTTTTAATTTTACAGTCCAAGTAGGTCAAGGTTGGAAATTGGAGAAGTCAGAATATCTTCAGGGTGAGAATTCGCAACTAAACGCAAAACCTGTTTTTTTAGAAGTAAAACAGTATTAGCTGGTTCCTCACATCTAATCTTCACTTCGTATTCGAGTTCGGCCTTGTTAAGAAATTCGTACTTAATAACCCTTTTCATTGTAAAGTTAAGTTAAAGAAATAAAAATTTAATTAAAAATTATACCTCTTTAAGTTATCTAGAATAAAAATATTAAAGTGATGGATGTAAGTAAGGTGTTAAATGTAGGTCTAAATATAATCAAGATAAGTTGAAAAACTAGATGAAGTTTTGTTCTAGAATAAAAATATTAAAGTGATGAATGTAAGTGTTGTGTGAAATGTAGGTCTAAATATAATCCAGATAAGTTGAAACACTAGATGAAGTGTTGTTTTAGAATTTGGAAGGTTATCTACAATAAAAATATTAAAGTGATGAATGTAAGTGTTGTGAGAAATGTAGGTCTAAATATAATCCAGATAAGTTGAAACACTAGATGAAGTGTTGTTTTAGAATTTGGAAGATATGAAAAGGATGAATAAATGAATGATGAATAATGAGTTAAGAACGAAAGGGAGAGCAATTAAATCAAAAGGGAATGGACAAGGCGCAGTAAAGGTGAAGAATTAAGAGAGAAAGAGGACTTTTACGTTGGGCGCCAAATGTCGTGAAGCGACAATTAAAAAAAAAATAAAAAATAAAATAGAACCTAACCTAAGTACAACAAAACAACAAAGGTAGAGCCAGAAAACAATATATTTAAATTTATAAAAGGTATTTACAATTTTATAAAAAAAATGATGTGAGGATGATGATGGATGAAGTGAGAATACAATTAGATTATAAAAAAAAATAAAGGTGATAGAATAGGGAATATAGCGTTGAAGTGGGGCCTAAAAGTCGAAGCGACACACGTTGCGTTTGTAGAAGTAGGTTTCTTAGCAGCGACGGCACGCAGCGCCTGAAGCCAGCACACGCCGTTTGCGCTTGTAGAAGTAGGTTTCTTAGCAGCGACGGCGCGCAGCGCCTGGAGCCAGTACACGCAGCGTCCGGAGCCGGCGCACGTAGCGCCTGGAGAAGGGGCGCGCAACGCTTAGAGCCAGCAGTTGCAGCGCCCAAAGGTAGCGCCGGCGGTAGGTGCACTCGGCGCCTGGAGTAAGTAGTAGTAGTGCCCGGAGTAGTGTGGCCCCCGCGCTTGTAGTAGACTCGAAGCGACTTCCGAGGTAGATGGAGGCTTGTAGGATTCCGGAGTGGCGCGGCCCGAATTTGAAGAAGGCTTCGCCGAAGACTTCACGTGTAAATGGAGGCTTGCAGGATCCCGGGGCAGTGCGGCCCCGGGATAAGGCCTTTAGGAGATACTTCTAATTCGCGAACTGAAGCGAGACTGCCTTTCTTCACCGATTGTTCGGCTTTTATACCTTTCTAGAGAGAACGGAAAAATTATTTAAATTATACGCAAATTTTTTGTAAATGGTCAAGAGAAAAGAGGATTTATGTGGAATTTATCGAAATAGGAATAACAGATCGGTAGCAAATTTGAATATAATTACCATGGAAACGATATAAATAAGAAAGACAAAATATGTCAAATTTTTGTTTTTGGTTTATAATAAGAAAACGGTAAGATTTAAGTGGAAAATGAGATATTATTGATATAGGAAAAAAGGTAGCGCAACTGCCCACACAAAGCTCGAGATTGTAGAATTACGGAAAACTAGCTAAAAGATCGAAAAAAAGGTAGACTCCATTGACACCAATTTAAAAGTGCTGATAATGTGAAAATACGAAGTAGAAATGATTTGTTATTGTGTTCTTATGGTTTAAAATCGTTACAGGATCCTATGGAAATAAAGGTGATGTAAAATATCCAGTTTTGAGGTGAATGCAGAAAATCGAAACAGAATGGAAAAATGAATTTAAAATAATGTAAAATGATACGTGAGTAGCATAACACTACATTTTCCCCCCGACCCTGGAAATTTTTTGACTCAGCAAAAATTTTGATATATACATTCTAAAATAAACCATAAAAACACAGCTTTGCAGAAACAGACATCACCAGGCAAAATCAGATATACCATCTCTTACATACATCATCTGCCATTCAGGTAAGGGTGGAGTTCACATTCAATGACTACCACTCTAAAAGTGTGTTTTCGAAACGACATTAAGGCTTATTTAAGGAGTAGTCATCCGCTCCTGCGTGGAAGAAAAAAATAAATTAGTCGAAGAAACACCACTCTTAAAAGTGTGTTTTCGAAAGGACATTCAGGCTTATTTAAGGAGTTGTCATCCGCTCCTGCGTGAAGATAAAAAAAATTATTAAGGGAGTAATCAGCCGCTCCCAAGTGAAGATAAAGATAAAGAAATACCTCAAGTAAGCTTTAGTCGCTACGACTTAAGTAAAGATTAAGAACGGCCAGAGCGGTAAGGCTCAATGCCAGAGAACAGCAACATCACCAACGAGATGTGTCTGAAATAAAAATAAAAAGTGACGATTAACCAACGAAAGTTCGAGGTCCTAAAGCAAGATGTGTTGAAGAACACTGGATCATCAAACAAACAAACAAATTAAAAGAAATAAAAATAATAAGGTGAGAATGATGGTGATATTTATACATATATACAAATTAATAGTTAATAAAAGTTAAGAAAATTTATGATTTTACATCTTTGATGTGCCACTTGCCTCTAACTCCATTAGGGTCTTCAAGTACATAGACTAGTGGTGACAGTTTAGCTATCACTTTGCACTTGATGAACTTAGGGGCAAGTTTAGCATTAAAGTATGCGCCGGCATTGCTTAAAACATGATTTTTACGCCAAACAGTATCTCCCACATTAAATTCTTTAAAAGACCGGTGAAGATCATAGCGAGCGCTATTTTTAGCGTGCGCTATGTGAAGTTTAGTTTGAACTTTGTGAAAGATAGATGAGAGGAGACCAGCATTAGACGCGTAAATATCACGAGGCATAAATATTAATTCCTCGAGGTTCTGAGTTGGAGTATAGAAGGAACCACAAGGTATTGTTTCCCTACCAAAGACTAAAAAGTTTGGAGTAAAGCCAGTAGCTACATTTGTAGCGCTATTCATTGCGTACTGAATTTTAGTAAGATGGTTGTCCCATGATCTATGATCGTCTCCTACTAGAGATGCTAGAGCTGTAATAATTGTACTATTAAACTTCTCCGTAGGATTAACCTGAGGACAATATAAAGCTGTGTGAAAAATAAAAGGAACGTTATAAGAATTTAAGAATGAGTGGAATTCTCGCGACTGAAATTGAACAGCATTGTCCATTATAATAGTTTGGGGAATGCCATGAACTAGAAAAACTGAATTTTCCAAAACATTAATAATATTAGCTGAAGTAGCACGTTTAAGGGGAAAAATCATAGTAAATTTAGTAAAATTGCAGTTAATTACTAGAATATACTGATTTCGTCTTCGAGTCATAGGCAATGGACCCATAAGATCTAAGGATATAGTTTGAAAAGGTCTGGAGCAAAGTTTAGGTTTACCCATAAGACCATAGGGAGAATGATTAGGATGTTTGTAGGTTAAGCAGGTTTCACAAGTTGAGATTAAATTGGCAATATCCTTAAACATACCAGGCCAATAGTATTTTAAAGATATTTTCTTGAATGTCTTGAAGATACCAAGATGGAGTTCTGAAGGGAAACCATGGTTAACTTCAATAATTGCATGTCTATCTTGAGGTAGTGGAACTTCTTTCCAAATAAAGTCATCGTTTAGACGATCGGGAGAATGGATGCAGCGGTAAAGTTTGTTATCCCTGATAGTATAGTTGGGATATGAGTCTGGGTTGTTGGAGCATCCGAGAAAAATCTTGTTATAGTGCTCAAGTTTACGATCAGGTGGTTCTTCAATCGTAATAGGGTGTACGCCTTGAGGTGAAATTTCTCGTGTATCAGGACGTTCTTGATTCTTATGTCTTGATAATAAATCTGGAACAACGTTATCCTTTCCTTTTTTATGTTTCAGGACAAAGTTAAAGCAAGATAAGCGTAAAGTCCAGCGAGCAAGTCTTCCTGATGGATTCGATAAGTTCTGAAACCATTTAAGTGCAGCATGGTCATTATATATTGTAAATTCTTTACCATTGTCTAGGTAACATCGCCAATGTTCTAAGGCAGTTATTACAGCCAATGTTTCTCTTTCAGTAGTTGAGTAGTTATGTTGATTTTTGTTTAGTGCTTTACTCATGTAAGCAATCACGACTTCTTTGTCATCTTGATGTTGAGTAAGCATTGCTCCTATGCCATAGTTTGATGCATCACAATGTACAGAGAAGGGTAGTTCGAAGTTAGGACAAGCAAGGACAGGAGCAGTTACCAAAGCTTCTTTAAGTTTCTGGAAAGCAGCTGCAGCTTGAGAATTCCAAAGAAATTTAGGAGCGTTCTTCCCGGAACAGGTTAGTTGATTGAGTGGAGAGGCAATAGTGCTAAAGTTTGGAATGAATCTTCTGAACCAGCTGCAGGTGCCTATGAATCTTCGCACTTCTTTTCTACAAGTAGGTACAGGATATTCTAATATAGCTTTTATTTTATCTGGATCAGCACGTAGACCGTACTCGTCCACTAGAAAACCAAGGTATTTCAGTTCTTTCCTGAAGAATTGACTCTTCTCAAAGTTAATAGTCAGATTAGCATATGAAAGTTTTTCATGGACTTTCATGAGGAGTGATATGTGTTCATCAAAAGTCTCGCTAATGATAACGATGTCGTCCAGATAGCAAAATACCTTGTTCTCAAATTCAGGGGTAAAAAGCATATCCATTAATCTTTGTAGAGTTGCAGGTGAGTTAGAAAGACCAAAAGGCATTACCTTGAATCTAAACATACCTCTTCCAGGTACATAAAATGCAGTTTTATCCTTATCAGCAGGATTCAAGGGAATCTCCCAAAATGCTTTCGCAATGTCGATGCTTGATAAGTATTTGGCATTCCTCAAGTTGTCCAAAATTTCGCTTATTAGTGGCAGACTATAAGCATCACGACGTGTAACTGAGTTAAGCTTCCTGCTGTCTACGCAGAAACGCCATTCACCATTCTTCTTCGGAGTGATGAGAACTGGAGATAACCAAGGACTTTCGCATTGTTCAATGACGTTCCATCGCAGCATCTTGTCAACTTCATTAATTGACGCCTTTTGTTTTTCAGGAGACAGTCTGTAACATCTTTGTTTGATTGTGAGAGAATCACCAGTGTCAATCTTGTGGGTGATTAAGTGTGTGCATCCCAGGATACCTTTTTCTTCAAAAGAAATTGTCTTGAAGCGTTGGATGATGTCATTAGCGATGTTCTTTTGATTAGGAGTTAAATGCTCATAAGGTAAAACTTTAGTATCTTTAGTTTCGATAGCAGAACATTTAGATTCTGTAAAGTTAAGAGAAGATAAAACACTAGGTAAAAGATTAAATTTTCTCCAAAAGTCAATACCTAATATTAGCGAAGGAAAAATTTCAGGGAAAACGTAAGCTTTAATTAAATGAGTTTGATTATTGAAATGAATAGGTAAGTCAAAATAACCCAAGGAATTAACTTTTTGATTATTAGCAGTAGAGACAGTAATAAGATCTGACTTGAAAAGTTTGCAGCCCAGTTTAAGAATTTCCAAATGATAATTATTACCCAGAATAGTTACTGAACTGCCAGAATCTAGTAAACCAGATAAAGTTAAGTTATAAATTTTGACATTAACGAATGGACGATTAAGATCTTGTTCCTTGGAGTAGAGTGTAGAAGAGGTTCTGTAACAAGAAAAGAAGTTTTGAATTGTTTTAATCCAATTAGTCCAATCGTCGTTATCAAAGTTTAAGTTACTTTTCAAGTCAGTAGTTAGTTTTTTGAACTAGTATTAGGTTTGGGAGAACAAGTAGGGCAATCTGCAGTTTTAAAACCCTTAAGACCACATTTGAAACAAATCACGAATCGTGGTTGAGTACAAGTGTTCAAAGAATGTCCTTGTTTACGACAGCGAACACAAAAGGAGGTTTGTTGAGGAGCTTTAGTTTGAGAGAGACTATTAACTTGTCTAGAAGGGTATTTGTAGGATGGAGTGAATTTATTCATGAGGGGAGGAGAGGGTCGTGAGTTATTAGAAGAATTTGGAGAGTCAACTGAACTTGAAGTGGAATGCTTGTAGTTGAATTCAGAAATAAGAGGACTTTGTTGTACATTTGGTTCTTTAAATTGTTTGTCTCTGTCTAGAAATTTTTCATAGTTTTGGCAAGTAGCCAGTAGAGAGTCGATAGAGTCAATGTCTTTTAGAGCTACGAAGACTGAATAACATGGGCGAATATTCCTTAAAATAATCTCCAATTGTTCTGTTTCAGAAAGTTTCTTCGAAAGACGAGAAAACATTCCAGACATGATGGAAATATAGATGACAATAGGTTCATCTCGACCTTGAGTTCGATTCCTAATCGCTTCTAAAAGTTTGTGATCATAATCAAAACCACCAAAGTCTTTGATTAATAACGAAGAAAGTTCGTTCCACGTTAAGTTTGGATTCTGATTATATTTAAATCTGAACCAATGAAGAGCATTGTCAGTGAAAATTTCAAACGCTTGTGAAATCAACAAGTCTTTGGACAAGCCACGAGCTATACAGTATTCTTCCAGTTTTTGAAGAAAGGATCTTGGACAGCTTTTACCATTGAAGGTGTGTCTTTTCAGATCTTTGAAGACGTTGGTTGGAGAAAAAGATTGAGGTGGTGGTGGAGGATACGGGGTATGGACCTGAATAGAATTTTGAGAAACAAGAGGGAGTTCCGTGACAGTCGGGTCAACCGTGACAGTCGGGTCAACAGGAGGGTCATTTTCAGTAGGAGCTGGAGTCAAGGATTCAAATTGTTTAGTAATATCGTCATATTTCATCTTCAAAGTGTCGAAAATAGCTTTAAAGTCTGGATATAAGTCAGTATCTATTCGTTCCAATCTGTAAAAGATATGATTAATAAAAGTTTCTATTAGTCGCAAGTATTTGGTTTCGCCTTGTAAAAATTTTTTAATTTTACAGTCCAAGTAGGTCAAGGTTGGAAATTGGAGAAGTCAGAATATCTTCAGGGTGAGAATTCGCAACTAAACGCAAAACCTGTTTTTTTAGAAGTAAAACAGTATTAGCTGGTTCCTCACATCTAATCTTCACTTCGTATTCGAGTTCGGCCTTGTTAAGAAATTCGTACTTAATAACCCTTTTCATTGTAAAGTTAAGTTAAAGAAATAAAAATTTAATTAAAAATTATACCTCTTTAAGTTATCTAGAATAAAAATATTAAAGTGATGGATGTAAGTAAGGTGTTAAATGTAGGTCTAAATATAATCAAGATAAGTTGAAAAACTAGATGAAGTTTTGTTCTAGAATAAAAATATTAAAGTGATGAATGTAAGTGTTGTGTGAAATGTAGGTCTAAATATAATCCAGATAAGTTGAAACACTAGATGAAGTGTTGTTTTAGAATTTGGAAGGTTATCTACAATAAAAATATTAAAGTGATGAATGTAAGTGTTGTGAGAAATGTAGGTCTAAATATAATCCAGATAAGTTGAAACACTAGATGAAGTGTTGTTTTAGAATTTGGAAGATATGAAAAGGATGAATAAATGAATGATGAATAATGAGTTAAGAACGAAAGGGAGAGCAATTAAATCAAAAGGGAATGGACAAGGCGCAGTAAAGGTGAAGAATTAAGAGAGAAAGAGGACTTTTACGTTGGGCGCCAAATGTCGTGAAGCGACAATTAAAAAAAAAATAAAAAATAAAATAGAACCTAACCTAAGTACAACAAAACAACAAAGGTAGAGCCAGAAAACAATATATTTAAATTTATAAAAGGTATTTACAATTTTATAAAAAAAATGATGTGAGGATGATGATGGATGAAGTGAGAATACAATTAGATTATAAAAAAAAATAAAGGTGATAGAATAGGGAATATAGCGTTGAAGTGGGGCCTAAAAGTCGAAGCGACACACGTTGCGTTTGTAGAAGTAGGTTTCTTAGCAGCGACGGCACGCAGCGCCTGAAGCCAGCACACGCCGTTTGCGCTTGTAGAAGTAGGTTTCTTAGCAGCGACGGCGCGCAGCGCCTGGAGCCAGTACACGCAGCGTCCGGAGCCGGCGCACGTAGCGCCTGGAGAAGGGGCGCGCAACGCTTAGAGCCAGCAGTTGCAGCGCCCAAAGGTAGCGCCGGCGGTAGGTGCACTCGGCGCCTGGAGTAAGTAGTAGTAGTGCCCGGAGTAGTGTGGCCCCCGCGCTTGTAGTAGACTCGAAGCGACTTCCGAGGTAGATGGAGGCTTGTAGGATTCCGGAGTGGCGCGGCCCGAATTTGAAGAAGGCTTCGCCGAAGACTTCACGTGTAAATGGAGGCTTGCAGGATCCCGGGGCAGTGCGGCCCCGGGATAAGGCCTTTAGGAGATACTTCTAATTCGCGAACTGAAGCGAGACTGCCTTTCTTCACCGATTGTTCGGCTTTTATACCTTTCTAGAGAGAACGGAAAAATTATTTAAATTATACGCAAATTTTTTGTAAATGGTCAAGAGAAAAGAGGATTTATGTGGAATTTATCGAAATAGGAATAACAGATCGGTAGCAAATTTGAATATAATTACCATGGAAACGATATAAATAAGAAAGACAAAATATGTCAAATTTTTGTTTTTGGTTTATAATAAGAAAACGGTAAGATTTAAGTGGAAAATGAGATATTATTGATATAGGAAAAAAGGTAGCGCAACTGCCCACACAAAGCTCGAGATTGTAGAATTACGGAAAACTAGCTAAAAGATCGAAAAAAAGGTAGACTCCATTGACACCAATTTAAAAGTGCTGATAATGTGAAAATACGAAGTAGAAATGATTTGTTATTGTGTTCTTATGGTTTAAAATCGTTACAGGATCCTATGGAAATAAAGGTGATGTAAAATATCCAGTTTTGAGGTGAATGCAGAAAATCGAAACAGAATGCAAAAATTAATTTAAAATAATGTAAAATGATACGTGAGTAGCATAACACTACAAATGTCTCACGATGAACACAATCGAAAGCCTTGGAAAGGTCACAGAATATACCTAAGGCATTTTGTGAATTTTCCCAGGCATTAAAAATATATTTCATAAGCTCAACACCGGCGTCAGACGTCGAGCGACCCCTTGTAAAACCAAATTGTTTTTTATGAAGTAACTTATTTGTGTTAAAAAAATTAACAATTGATCCAAAATAATTTTTTCAAAAATTTTACTGAGTGTTGGTAGTACAGAAATAGGTCTATAATTAGCGGGGTCCAATATACTACCAGATTTAAATAAGGGTATTACTTTACTATACTTCATTAAATCAGGAAACACACCAGAATCGAAACAAGTATTAAAAATAATAGCAAGATAAGGTGCAATTAGATCTATTATGGACGCAATCACTGTAACAGAAATCCCCCACAAATCTGCGGTTTTCTTTTTATGAAGTAACTTATTTGTATTAAAAAAATTAACAATTGATCCAAAATAATTTTTTCAAAAATTTTACTGAGTGTTGGTAGTACAGAAATAGGTCTATAATTAGCGGGGTCCAATGTACTACCAGATTTAAATAAGGGTATAACTTTACTATACTTCATTAAATCAGGAAACACACCAGAATCGAAACAAGTATTAAAAATAATAGCAAGATAAGGTGCAATTATTGCTGCCGCTTTCATAGTTCCATGCATCTACTCTGTAAACTGTCTAAAAACGACTTTTGCTATTCCAAAGCAGCTCTTATTTCAAAAGAGCTGCATAGAATAGCAAAAGTCGTTTTTAGACAGTTTACAGAGTAGACGCATGGAACTATGAAAGCGGCAGCTGTTCGTACACGACCGACATCCATGTTGAACCGTCAAATACTGGAACTAAGTTGATACACTTCGGACATTTGTAACGCGTTCCGCGGAACGCACTGATCGGCGCGGTTATTCATGGCGCGCGCGCCAGTAGTGCGTAATCTATACGCGGCTATATCCTATAAAAAATCTTGCTATTTACACAAAACAATACCTTAAATTTTTCACTCTCTGTTTAATTAGTGTATTTTTGGAATATCCGTGGTTTGGTTTATACATTTTAATATTAAAAAATAAACATTAACCTTTATATTTTGTATAAAAGTATATTTTTAAAACTCAGCAGTCTAACAACTCACAGAATAAATGATAGTACTAATAATAACAATATTAAGAAAATAAACATCTAAAGAAGGAAAAAACATAACCCTCTATGTTATCCCAGGGTCATTAACTACCTACATACAAAATTTCACGAAACTGTCCATTGTACATTCAGATAGACAAAAATTCAAAAAATAAATGATTTAGTTCCAGCATTCTTTATTTAGCCTTGGACGATTTATTATAAAAAATCATAATTACAGACACGTTTTTTCTACAGATTATTATAATACGTAGATGTAGACGAAGATGACATGCAGTAAAGCGTAAACTAACTTTCATTAATGTTTAGCAACAGTAAAAGCACAATTTTGACAAGACGAGCTAATGAAAGATAATAAATTAAAAGCTGCGATGTTCCAAAGAGGCCAAATTAATTTCACCGGGGTATATTAAATTTAGGACGATGGATTAAAATGTGCTTTTAATTATATTGTTATAAATTATGGCCCCCACATTATACATTGCTAAGTAATGTTTTTGTCGTATTTAAAAACACTAAGTATAGTTGAGAATAAATACATCTTACGCAAGTACACCCTTTTAAAAAAGTATATTATACAAAATGGGTCCAAATGCTCGACGACCATAGATTATATGGATGTGAAAGAAGGAAAAGAGGTATGTCAGGGCCGTGTCAATATTTATGTCCTAACCCCTCTAAGTAATAAGCATGGGATTTTATATAATATCTATGTATAGTATTACTATACTTGTGCTACGGATTCCAGTTCTTGATGCTAATGTAAATTATGAATAAGAAATAAAAATTCTATCATTCTCAAATTAGTAATTAAAATAATAACGTTTAAATAAAACTAGTTTTACGGATTTAATCGCGTGTATTAACATATTTTATATTCCCGACGTTTCGAGTACTTTACAGCACCCATGGTCACGGGGAAACTGAGGTGTTTGACGTTCCAGTGTCATAGTTAACCACGGTTACCTTCAGATTAAAACTTATTAATTTTTGTTTCGATCTTACGCAGTATGAACTTACAGTATCTTGAAGTCTTGCAGTTATATGCTTGGGTTGGAATTTAATTTTATTAATAATAGGATCCCACGCAGATGGTAGCACACAGTCATCTTTAGAAATCAGGATATTTTTTTGATTTCAATAGCCTCGCGAATCATCCTTGAAAGTAATCAGTGTTCTTTAGCGAGGATTTGTGGTTTATCAAATTATTTGTGATTTGATAGTGTAGTCTAGTGTGATTGTGAATGTGGTCTCTCTTATATAGGACAAACTATAAGATCAATAAATGTAAATATAAGTTTGTGTGTAAATATAAGTAAACATTATAAAATAATAACGGTTTCCTAAGTAAACTATAACCTCACTTTGATATATTATATCGATATATTATATCTATTCGATCTCAAAATATTCGAAAACAATACATGGATAATGTAAGTTTAGAAAAATGTATTCTTTTTCATCACTACCCTATAACTTTGCACTGCATGGGCCTCACGCATTGTAGGTCAACAGGCAGACGAAACTGTAATCGCCACTCAGAAAGACAAAGAAACTAGCAGTCTCTGTTGACAAGTTGTGTAGTCCATAGAATAGTGTACAATCATTTTAACCGACAATCAATTTTAAATAAGCCTTTTACGGGTTATTTTGGACTCGCTACGACAAAAACGACATGGTATTACACCACGCCGCACATATGCAGGACCACGAGAATGTTTTTGAACACTTTCGCGACTCCACCAGCGTCAGCCGTCTCTCCTTGGGAGAGGACAGCTTCTCCTCTTATTCCTTTTCTTAGGCAAGTTGTACGCAAGTACTTTACGCGAAGGCCATGGTGCCAGCAAAAATGTGTAGCTTAAAATACCAATCTTCCCGGGCTAAGCGACTGATCTGGCCTATACAGGCGGCCACAGTTCACCAACGTGCATCTGGAGTGGTTTTGCCAAATCTTCTCGGAGCGGTAAGGGAATTTCAGAGAAAGAGTGATTAAACTAGACTTTGGTAACCATTTATGTTCCTAAATTACTATATAAAATAAAATAAGAAATCATGTATGTTTCTAAAATATTATCTATACTAATATAATAAAGAGGAAGAGTTTTTTGTTTTTTTGTTTGTATAAACGCGCTAATCTCTGGAACTGCCAATTCGATTTGAAAAATTCTTTTTGTATATTATAGCCAGATTTATGTGGCTAGATAACTTACACTATAAGCTATCTAGCACTAACCTATATTACTCAGCTAGCCTTAAATTGGGATATTTAACTTAAGCAAGTCAGAAGAAAAAGCACTCCCGAAATGATTTATCCGCGTACGCTGGTGATATCGTTAGGAATACGTAAATACAATGTTCTAGAAAAATATAGACCTTTACTCCTTCTAAAAAAAGTACGCGATACCATATGTCTATTTCTTATACATAAGCCATGATTTGGTATTTTGTGACAAAAAAATATTGAAAATTACTTCATCATCAAGACAATTTTATGAAGATAAACTTTGTTCTTTATACCATGTTATTTGGACGCATAGTTTAAGAGATAATGTAAAATAAAAATAATTCAATACTTGGCTGGGCGCGCGAACGACGCTTAAACCCCAGCCGTTATAAAATGCTTGAAATAGGTTATGTCGCGCACCTCGGACACGTGATGACGCGGGTGAAACCGCGGGGCACAGCTAGTATTAAATAAAATAAAAACGTTTGGCTATTAGACCCATCCAAAGGTTTACATTGGGGAAAGTTGCTAGATTAGAAAAACATCAATGTGAATTTATAAAAAAAATATATTTTTAAAAAGCTTTAAATTGAAATAAGTATTTTATATTGAACTAGCTGTTCCCCACGACTTCGCTCGCGAGTTAGGGTTTTTTTTTTTGCGCGGAATCTTAATTCTGTTTCTAAAATAAAAGTAGTCTAAGTTACTCCTTATGACATCAGCTATCTGTCGGTGAAAGTCCCATCAAAATCGGTCCAGCCGTTTCGGAGATTAGCCGGAACAAACAGACAGACAGACAAAAAATTTAAAAATTGTATTTTAGTTATAAGAACCGTATTTACTTTCATATGCATTTAGTAAAAAGCTGTAATTTTGACATTACAAACAGACACTTCAATTTATTTATTTGTATAGATAATCTGTTAGTTTAATAGAGGACTTAAACTTTTGCATCAATTCTATTTTTGTAATACAGTTTAATGAAACCTTTCATTATGTAAATATTATAGTACTGAGCTGTGGAGAACTAAAATCTTAGAGTAATTATTACAATCAATTTTTCGTTCCAGATGCGGTCATTAGATCTCTCGAACTTACGTAAGTAATTATTACAATACTAGGCACATGCTTGTCTTCATTATAATGTAACGGATTGAGAAGAGTTCACTGTTTAGTCCTATGGCGTGTGTCTCCTGCACAACGGAATAAAATACATTATTATTAAAATACATTCGCATATTAAGCTATTTTATGTCAAATCTTTTTCCCAATCAACAATTTATTTTATAAATTGAAAAATAAAGTTAAAAAACCTTTTAAGGGTGGCCGTTAATTATGAATTAATAATAATCAGTTAAAGCAACAATCATATTCATAACGCTTCTGCATCGGGCATACTGAGAATGAGGTAGTCAATATCTTGATGAGCAATATCGCCACAGGTTCTACTGAGATGTATAAATAGTTTTTCTTCTGTTACCACATTTTCGGGAAAATCCCTCAGATCTCTTCTTTGGAGCTTATCCCAAACATGTTCAATGGGTTTGAAATCTAGGGATTACACTGGCTATTCTAGGGCCGTGACATCAGATTGCAACCAGGGTATTACCATCCTGACCATATGTGCAAGGGCATTGTCGTGCATAAGCAGGAAATTGTGACCCATTTGTGTTCGATATGGTAAGTTTCTAGCACCTCAGTATTTTTCAGACATCGTATTGCCCTGTATCTAAAATAGGTCCATTCTTCCACCAAAACGAATTCCTGTCCACCCTATAATTATACCACCTTCATATGGATAACCTTCTTGAGGGTGGTTAAGACGGCTTGTACGTCCAAGTAGAGCTACGCTCCAGCTATTTTATAGGTGCAGCGCGGACAGGTAGGATAGGCTGGACTGGGTAGAACTACGCTCGCACCGAATACCAGCATAAAATAGCAGAGTGCTTCGTATGGAGAGTATAAAATTGAAGACTCTTTTTATTAATAGTTAACGGGCTATTTCATCTTAGTCCTTAGAGGTGACAACATTATCCACAATTTAATTATTTTTTGCAGATATATGTAGAAGATTATGAGCCACAGCACATACTAAACAAAGATTGTTCCTTTGTGCATTTATCATTTAAAACAATTTTAAAGTTTACCTTCCGTTATATAAATTTATTAGGGCAGCCGAACTTTCTGACTTATATAAATATATCGCCACTAAACATTTAGAAATAACTCAACGAAGTATTACCATAGGTTTTTCGTTTTTTTAGTGCTGAACATCGAAAGTAAAGTGGAATTTTATGTGTATTTAGACCCTTCTTGCTCTTTTTCTTCTTATTTTCATCAACCCAAAGAAGTCTGCTGCTGGACATAGACCGCTCCTGTTGTAAGGGGGATTTACTTAATCTTCATTCTTTGCAGCTCGTTTGGTGATCACAGCACTAAACGTCTCGTATCTCTGACGCTGCTTTACGTTTGCTATTTTACGTTTGGCATAAATGGGTTGGTTATACAGCTATCTACCGGAATCACTTGTCTTTCTGACTTACCGCGAAGATACCTTATACACTCATGTGATAAATTCTCTTAAGTCGTTCAACGGTGGTAGAGCCTTGCAGCAGCTTTTGCTGTTGCACGTATGGGCCGGCTCGAGCCGGGTTAGTACCACGACCTCACAGAATACCGGCGTGAAGTGGAAGCTCTGCTTCCGCGTTTCGTCTGGTGAGTGCAGGTGACCGGATGCCCAATTCCCCCCCCCCCCCATCAACATGGTAGCGGAATTACGTCATAAACTACCCCAGGAGGGTACCAGTACCCCTGGAGAATCCCTCGCTGAGCATCCACGACCATGCTATTCCACTCCTGAGCGTGGGTGCTCAGGCTGCCCCGCGTATTCTGGGGGGGGCAAAATTCCGCTCAACACAATAACTGCTCGGGGCAAACTGAGCAACAAGACCAAGGCGACCCCTGCCACGCTATCCGTGAATTTCTGCAACATCAGGGGACTTCACTCGAACCTAAACGCCGTCCACTACCATCTTGAGACGGCGAAGCCGGCCTTGCTCTTTCTGACCGAGACGCAGGTGTCCTCTCCGGCTGATACTTTGTATCTCTCCTGCCCGGGGTACAAATTGGAGCACTCCTTTGTGCCTCGGGCTGGAGTTTGCGTGTATGTCAGAGAGGACATCTGTTCTCGACGCCTCGGCAGTCTTGAAGGTTCGGACCTGTCCATCCTTTGGCTACGCGTAGACAGCGACGACCATCCGCGCGTCTACGTGTGCCTCTATAGGTCCCATAGCGGTAATGCCGAAACAGACCGACTCATCGACCACGTCCAAATGGCTACAGATTCCTTGCTACAACAGGTCCCATCCGCAGAGATCGTGATCCTTGGCGATTTTAACGCCCACCACGCCGAATGGCTCGGTTCACGTTTAACCGATCATGCGGGAAGATCTGTTTATGACTTTGCCTTGGCATATGGTCTGACACAACTGGTTACATCGCCTACGCGGATTTCAGATGTTGAGGATCATACACCTTCCCTGTTGGACCTTCTGCTGACCTCTCATCCAGGCGGATATCAGGTTTCCGTCGATGCCCCTCTTGGCTCTTCGGACCATTGTCTGATCCGGAGTGTGGTGCCACTCACGCTCCCCTCGCGGTTGCGTTCTGCAGGTTGCCGCCGTGTTTGGCATTACAGGTCGGCGGATTGGGACGGAATGCGGTCTTTCTTTGCTTCCTACCCATGGGGGCGGGTTTGCTTCTCGCCGGATGATCCCAGCGCTGTTGCTGACTCTGTCACTGATGTAGTGCTACAGGGAATGGAACTATTTATTCCATCATCTGTGGTACCCATCGGAGGCAGATCTCAGCCTTGGTTTGGTCGCTCCTGTAAGACTGCATTACGCAGTAAGCAGGAGTGTTATCAAGCCTGGGCTGCGGCTTCGGTGACTCGGGATGTAAACACCAGCACACTCAAAAAGAAGTATAACTTCGCCTCCAGGTCCTTCAAAAGAGTTATTGCCAAGGCAAAGTCAGAGCACATAGGCAGAATTGGCGAGAAACTAGTTCGCCTTCCTTCGGGAACCCGTGCATTCTGGTCTCTCGCCAAGGCTGTCCAAGGAAATTTCTGTAAGCCATCACTACCATCTCTGCACAGGGAGGACGACTCACTGGCCCACGACGCAAAAGAGAAGGCCGACCTTTTAGGCTCCCTTTTTGCGTCCAACTCGGCTGTTGATGACGGGGGGAACACACCGCCGACCATCCCGCGGTTTGAGTGCTCCATTCCGGATGTGCGATTCTCACAGCGCTCGGTTCGCAGAGCACTCCTCTTCCTTGACATCCACAAGTCGAGTGGGCCTGACGGAATCCCCCCAATTGTGCTGAGGACGTGTGCTCCGGAGTTGGCACCGGTTCTAACGCGTCTTATCCGGTACTCCTACTCCCTAGGCGTAGTCCCGAAATCATGGAAGACAGCTTTTGTCCACCCGATCCCTAAAAAAGGCGACCGCTCAGATCCGTCCAACTACAGGCCTATCGCCATCACCCCCTTGTTCTCCAAAATAATGGAATCCGTTGTAAACTGCCACCTCATGCGGTACCTTGAGGATCACCAGCTGATTAGTGACCGCCAGTACGGTTTTCGTCGGGGTCGATCAGCTGGTGATCTTCTGGTCTACTTAACTCATAGATGGGCGTTGGCAGTAGAGTCCAAGGGGGAGGCATTGGCCGTTAGTTTGGACATTGCGAAGGCCTTCGATCGGGTTTGGCACAAAGCGCTTCTTTCGAAGCTCCCTTCCTATGGGCTTCCCGAGAAATTATGCAATTGGATCACCAGCTTTCTTGCAGATCGGAGCATCAAGGTCGTTGTAGACGGTGCATGCTCCGACTACAAGCCTATTAACGCTGGTGTTCCACAAGGCTGCGTGCTATCACCAACGCTGTTTCTTCTGCATATCAATGATATGTTGCAAGCTGGTAGCATTCATTGCTATGCAGATGACAGCACTGGTGATGCTCTATACACCGGCCGTGCCAATATTTCTCGGGAAAACGTCACCGAGTACCGGAACAAACTTGTGTCTGAAGTCGAGTCTTTGCTGGACAAAGTCTCGGATTGGGGGCGACTAAATCTAGTCCAGTTTAATCCTCAGAAGACACAAGTTTGCGCGTTTACCGCTAAAAAGAACCCCTTTGTCGTATCTCCTCAGTTTCAAGGTACTCCCCATGTTGCCTCAGCCAGTATCGGAATCCTCGGCGTCGACATATCGAGTAGCGTGCAGTTTCGTGGTCACTTGGAAGCGAAGGCCAAATTGGCCTCTAAAAAGCTTGGCGTGCTCAGCAGAGCGGGACAGTATTTCATGCCGGCACACCGCCTGCAACTTTACAAGGCGCAAGTTCGGCCTCACATGGAATACTGTTCCCATCTCTGGGCTGGGGCTCCCCAGTGCCAGCTTCTTCCACTTGACCGCATCCAGCGCAGAGCGGCTCGAATCGTCGACTACCAAGTCCTTTCCGATCGACTCGACTCATTGGCACTGCGAAGAGATGTTGCATCTCTTAGCATTTTCTTTCGCATTTACCATGGGGAGTGCTCTGAGGAATTGTTCGGATTAATCCCAGCCGCCAAATTTCACGAACGCACATCGCGGCAGAACTCCCGATACCATCCACACCATCTGGATGATTGGCGGTCCACCACTGTGCGATTTAGAAGATGTTTTCTTCCTCGCACAACTTCCTTGTGGAATAGTTTACCACCAGCGATTTTTCCGGACCGATACGACTTAGGGACCTTCAAGAAAAGAGCCTACTCCTTTTTAAAAGGCCGGCAACGCATCTGCAATTCCCCTGGTGTTGCGGTTGTTCATGGGCGGCGGTAGTCACTTACCATCAGGTGAGCTGCATGCTCGTTTGCCCCCTCTCCTATATATAAAAAAAAAATACGATAATACAAGAATCGTTAACTACACAAAAAACATGTAACATATAAAGGAAAACTTAAATATAAAATTATATCTTGGTCCAATCAACTCTAGTAAATTTTTCTCAAAGGAATACTCGTACGTTTATCTACAAATCATTCTGAATACATAAGTTGTGTTTGCGGAAATTGGATGGGTTGACTGATTTCGACCAGATAAATAAACATTGTAACTTTCCCCATCAAACAGACAAGAGAAGAAATTGAACAAAATAACAAGTTTTTCAAGGCTTCCTTAAAAGAGGGATGAAATAAAAACGTGGATATTTTTTATTTTCATCACTGAATATAATGGGTGTGAAAATAATATATTTTTTAAATCACAAATCACGTTCATATTATGGAGGAGGCCTGTGTTCACCTGTGGAATTTTGATATGATCTCACGTTAACAGATAATCTTAATTGAAAAACCACGAGCGAAGTAGCTCTGGTATTATCGTTTGGTGGATAATGCAATGTCTCGTTTAACTGCCATTCTCCATTCTTATTCACTCTTAAGTATGCCTTAACAGCGATTGCACGTCATCTCATTGAAAGTGCACCTCACAAATATTCGAGGAGTGCACTCAAATCTCAGCGTAGTCCATCACCATCTTGAGACTAAGAAATACTACTTTACGCACCTACTTTTCTGAATAGAAACCAAAATTGCATGTCTGTATCGTCATATTCTCCACCTGATTACGTGTCCCAAGGTGTTCGACGAATATGGCGGTATAAGTCAGCTGATTGAGAGGAGATGCGACACTCTCACGATCGCATTAAACATATTGGCGCAAAACTCTCTGCCAGAACTTCTTTCGGGCTAAACTGCCTCCGCTGGTAAAACCGAATGGTGCACTGGCACATACGGCTAAAGAGAAAGTGGGCTTGTTCGATTTTCTATTTGCCTAAAATTCGCATCTGGATAGTGGCAAAAACATTCCACCTAAATTACCTCACAGCGGGAGCTCTATAAAACCTTGCGGTGTCTAGTCGTGAATGAAGCTAGAGGACCAAATGGTATACCAGTATATATATCGTTCTGAATCAGTATATAGTTCTGAAGACTGAAGCATCTGAATTGTCTCCTGTGCTAACACGCTTCTTCCACCTCTCATTTAGGACTGGAATTGTGCCAAAACCTGGAAGCTAGCCAACGTGCAGCCTCTTCCAAAAAAAGTCAGCTGTGCCGACCCTGCCAATTATCAGCCCAACTCAATTATCTCCATACTCTGCAAGATTATGGAGTGTATACTGAAGTATGTAATAACCTATATTAAATAATAATGGTTATATTCTATTATTCGATTGAAATCACACTCCAACAGCCAGACGAATTTTATTGAATTTTGGCATAGATGTCGATTTTAAAATACAACATAGGTTACCTTGTATAATAATTATTTCTAAAGTTTTATTTACACTCAGTGGAACAGGCGGTTAACTGCTGGAAGTATTAATATATAAATGGCAAGAAATAGAACCGAGTGTCTTGTCGATTTTCCTTTAGGTTGTTCTTGTAATTCTAACTTGTGTTACATTTTAACTTTCAAGAGAATTGCGATTGATGGAGTATTTGATTTTTATTGATAAAATTAAGATGCGTTGTCATTCCTGAGGACTAAGATGGAGTGCCTCGTGTCTAGTGAAAAGGAGTTTGGGTTTTTTTAACTCACCATCAAATCACATCAGCATTAAGTTGCCAATTCGAGCATGTATGTGTAAACGAGGTGAGAAATGTGTTTCAGGATCGTGCCAAATGAAAGACCGTAGTCTCTGCTTATACACCTCGGAGTGAGAGTTGTTAGTGTTTATGTTCATTTATGCTGCTAATCTGTAAGTGCGTATTCTTCTCTGATCGATCCGACCTATTTGTGCTACGACCATTATATAGCTGCAGTATGGCACTAAAAGGTAGAAAAAACTGTATTTAATAAATTGCAATAAAGTTAGGACCTTCTATCTATTCCATAAAATCTTTTTTATAAAAATTTAAATATACATCCAATTTCATTATATTATGCGATTTATTTATGAATTATTAGTTATTAGTTATTACTATAAAACGTTTGAACGCTACTTGTGAATATATGTTTTTAATATATCAATTCAATGAAGAATAATCGTAATAGCGTTAGACATCCATTAAATATTTCGTTATATGATAGTGTAGAAGATGAACTTAATAATCAGATTCTAAACTCCCAAGTCCCGCGTTTCTCTAAGACGTGACTTCATACTCGTAGTTTATCTAATTAGATGCGAATACCTCTTACCTTTCCAATTTTGCTGACCGGACGAGGTCACCACTTTGCTGTTTTTACATGTCAGCAATGTAAAAGTTATAGGTTCTACTTTACAGGTTGTGGAGTTTTAAATGGAAAACTTCTAACTAGTAGAATCGAGTATAATGAGTAGAAAGATAGAAGGAGTATAATGAGTCGAATAATTTATTATAAAAATATGATGATTCCTTAAATATACTAATAATTAACAAAATGTACGAAGTTTTTGATCAATCAAACATTAAAATATTTAAATTCTTAAAATTATAACATCAAATAAGAATATTATTATTAACTAACACGTGTTTGGTCGTCATCAGCAATAGGAATTTTTGTATTGTAGATTTCATGGAAACGAAACGTGAGTCCACGCTCACATTAAAAGCGTGCGGCAGAGCGTGCCGCGAATTAGTGCTAGGCATCACTGCGCCCCCTTTCCCTAAAGGTGGTCGCTTCCGATTTGGCAGAAAGGCCATACAGGCCAAAGCCAGTCCAACAGATGGTGTTTAGTGGGTAGGCACTTCATAGTGAGTCCCACATAACCACCAGTCTCTCAGCGGCTACTCGCCGTCTGCGAACCCTTCTCTAAAGGGGGTCATTTCCGATACGACAGAAAGGCCCTCTAGGCCAAAGCCAGTTCCAGGTGGTGTTTAGTGGGTAGGCACTCAGGTTTCAAAGCGAGTCTAACATAACCACGCAACAGGCTGTGTGGTATGCATTTACCATCTCCCTCCCCTGCTTCCCGGAGGGTAGTCCTTTACTTTGAATCTTGGCGCAGAAAAAAGTGCGAGGCGTTCCATTTCTTCTCGTCGCTTGAGTCAGACGGATTTCTATCCATGCTGCGCGTATTAATTAATACGTAAAACCTCTTCTTATAGAACAAAATCATGCTTTATGCTGACAATGAAAAAAATCTGCTGATAATAAAAAGCTATTATGCTATTTTCAGAGCTGCTTTTTCTGTTTCACGAGACGCCGAGTATACCTGTGTAGCTATGAATCAATGCATTTGCTTGATATATCCCTCACTATTCTTTAAAATAAGCATAAGTGTTGATTTAAAACACATTGAGCGTTACCTTTACAAAAATAACTACGAGCATATTTAAAAATAGAAAAGAGAATAACAGCGGAAAAATTTCAATTTGTATTACACGATAAGCAACTTACCGTACTGACCCCGTCAAAAGGTAACACCTTTATCAAATAAATCGTAAATATAAGAAATCATTAGGTGAACCTTTATCAAACTAAATATTATATAGTTATGGTTTTTACTAAAAAATATGACCAATTTAATCACGTTTTCTTATTATTTTGTAAATTTTATCTAAATCATTTTTAACATCTAATATGTAAATAAGTTATTTAAGAAAATAAATAATACAGTCATATAAAACTGATACTATTTCACCTTACACAGAGTTAAAGTAATTTTTTACCATTACCCGTATATACAAGTACGTAGTAAGTAGTTCAGTATTCAACTTTGTAAATTGGCTTCTTGAGGCAGAGAAATGTTTGGCGAAGCCTTTAGAGCCGTTTGCAATGCGCACTGGTTTACACTTTTGTTTTCAAGTTTTGAGGTATATACGTGACGATGATGATAATGTGACATAATCCTCCAAACATCGCTCAGTCGAGTTGAGTCCGTCGATTGACCTCTCGGTCGAAGTTGAACAGCGAATATCTGTAATTCAGAAGGGAACATATCTTCGTACACACTCCCAATATGCAAATTACAGTATTTGAGTAGCCCCGGTTCGTCCCCTGATTGCACCAATGAAATTTTTAATTGCAACTTAAAGTGCTGATTTACCACGGGATCTGTTTTGGAATAGTGGGCAGACTAATTGCTCCATACTTCCCTACAACCCTCCAAGAAATAAGAGGCTCGTGTCCAATAGTGGGACGTACGAGTATGTATTTAAGCTCTAACTTTACTTTACTTTACTAATAAAGTTTATATGACAACGAATATTATCTTTCTATACATGTGGTAATATTTATATATTATAATAACATTATCACCACTTACCATCAGGTGGGATTCTTATGTAAAATCAAGAGCTGGCATAGAATAGTAAAAATGTATCAAATATTTCACCGCGACCTAATCAAAAAATATGATAGGGTGACAAAGGAGCACACAGTCCACCTGATGGTAAGTGGTTGCTGTGGCCCATAAACATCTACTTTTATCCTTGTTTGCAAATCAAAAGGCAGATGCGTTGTCACCCGTGAGGACTAAGATGGAATGCCTCTTTTCCAGTGAAAAGGGTCTCCGGTTCTCTACACTCACCATACGAAACACAGCAGTGTTAAGCTGCTATTTGATGCTGGTATTCTGTGAGAGTGTGGTCCTTCCCCGGTCGAGCCGACCTATTCGTGCTACAATTATACTACTAATATAGCTGCAGCATGGCTCTACCACGTTTAAATTCTATTTCATCAACATCATCATCATTACAGTCCTTCACAAGTCCAATGCTGAACATAGGCCTGCCCCAAGGAATACCACAAAGCACGGTCCTGAGCCACCTGCATCTATCGACTTCCTGCATATCTTAGCAGGTCGTCACTCCATCTAGTGGCGGGACGCCCAACACTTCGCCTGCCGGTACGAAGCTGCCACACGAGAACCTTTCTTCCCAATCGGTTGTCGGTTCTTCGAGCTATATGGCCGGTCTACTTCAGCTTACTAATCCGTTGGGCTATGTCGGTTACTCTGGTTCTACTTTGGATATCCTCATTTCTGAGTTTATCACGCAGAGAAACTCCGAGCATAGCCCTCTCCATAGCTCACTGAGCGACCTTGAGCTTCCTCATACGGCCAGCAGTGAAGGACCACGTCTCATTTCCGTATGTCATCACTGGCGATTAACCTCTCGGTCGAAGTTGGACTTACCTAGTCGGACTATTTGTCCCAGGTAAACATACTCGTCAACAACTTTACACGTGGTAGAGCCATGCTGCAGCTATATTAGTAGTATAATTGTAGCACGAATAAATCGGCTCGACCGGGGAAGGACTACGCTCTCACAGAATACTAGCGTAAAATAGCAGCTTAATGCTGCTGTGTTTCGTGTGGTGAGTGTAGAGAACCGGAGACCCTTTTTACTGGAAAAGAGGCATTCCATCTTAGTCCTCACGGGTGACAACACATCTGCATTTTGATTCACAAACGAGGATAAATGAAGATGTCTATGGCCCACAGCAACCACTTACCATCAGGTGGACTGTGTGCTCGTTTGTCACCCTATCCTAAAAAAAAAAAAACACTTCGAGCTTAGTGCTCCCAACAACTACCGGCATAGGTGTGACATGGACATTAAACATGATCTTTGTTTTGTCCATGTTCATTTTAAGACCTATCCGTTGGCAAGCACTATTGAGGTCATTGGGCATAGTGCTTAGGTCCTCCAGCGATTCTGCCATAAGGAGTATATCGTCGGCAAATCGAAGGTGAGTGATGTACTTGTAGCCCTACTGTACAAGCACTTCAGCACTTCGATATACCGACAGTCCACTTGGCACCGCTGAAAGGACTGCAGCACCGCCTAAATTTCGACGGAATCAAAGGCTTTCTTATAGTCCACATACGCCAGACATAGTGGCAAATTGTACTCATCTGACTTTTGTACAATTTGCCGAAGGGTATGTATGTTGTCTATGGTGCTAAAGCCTTTTCGGAAACCGGCTTTTTCGGGAGGCTGGAAGTTGTCAAGTCTGCCCGCGAGACGATTCGTAATGACTCTCGAGAACAGCACGTAGACGCGGCTCAGAACGGAAATTGGTCTGTAGTTCTTCAAGAGACCCGGTGTAATGCCACCACGGAGGACGGAATTAAAGAGCCTCTGAAGGACTTCCAGTACCGGTTTTCCACCCGCTTTCAGAAGCTCCGCCGTAATTTCATCCTCGCTTGGGGCCTTGCCGTTTTTAAGATGCTGCAGACCCATACTAATCTCTCTCAGACTGACATCCGGGATATCTTCGGAATAGTGTCGGATAAGACTCGCTCTTGGATCGTTACTCACACTCGCGTGTGGCTCCAACGATGACGTGTACAGCTGCCCATAGAACCTCTCAATCTCAACGATGACACCAACACAACACAACGAAACGATGCTGCCACATTCTGTCTTCAGCTTTGACAGTTGGCTCTTTCTGGCATACAGATCTCTGGCAAAGACTTTGGAGCCTTGGTTCCGCTCGATCGCTTCTTCAATACGAGCTGTATTGAAGTTGTAAGTCCCGCCGCATGCATTTGGAGATCTGTCTGTTCAGTTTCCTGTATGCTTTCAAATTTGTTGAAGAATGTAGCTTCATATCCCGTCTAACAGCCATGAGATTAATAGTGTGATCCGAGAGATTTTGTGTTCTTCTGCGGCGGGTATTGCAGAACGCCGCAAAATCTATTTGTAAGTTACCAATACACAAAATTTAAAATATACTACAACTCAAAAAAGTATTAAACTGGAGTTGGATAATTTATATTTTTCTTTGTGCAACTGACGACGTAGTGGCGAGGGTCGAAATGTATCTCGTCAAAGGTATTGCGGTGTATAGTAGATCTACGTTTATAAATTTTGGATAATAGCTTCATGACATTTCTTCCGGTCTAAGCTTTTTAATTCAACGATAAAAACACAAATCAAAATCTAGAATCTACTTAGGATGAAGTTGTTCTGGACTATTTCAGCCACGTCAACCACTTCTTCACACTGATACTTCATATCGAATACTGTCGGAAGCTAGAACCACAGTACATGTTAAAAGTGTGTTAGAACTGTGCAGTAGATACTATAATGAAACTTACTTTGAAGTGACAGTAGGCAATAGACTGTGATGGATTGCGCACCTAAAACTCGTGAACTCCTATCAGTTATTCGAATACTGTCGTGAACCAAACTATAACACAAACAGTTTTAGCTTTGTCGGAATGATTATTATTGTGGATAGTATTGCTAGTATTATATATTAGAAAATAAAGTTATGATTACGCTAACACAGATGTATTAAATGATTCCAACGTATAACATAATGTAAATCTTATGCCAATACGGTAGACTCAATAGTACCGTCACAAAGAGTGGGGAAATCATAAAACAAGTTAACGCAAACAAAGCATTTTTTGGTTTTCTAAAATACTGTCTATAACTGTAACCTAGATCCCGTGAGTCACGTATTTCGACCACTAAACAATTAGGTCGTTATCTCTTAATAAGTTTAGATACACCATGACCAGCTGGTTATGTTAGAGTAAGACACAAGCTGCAGCTTTATTTTGATTATAGCACAAATGAGTCAGCTCGACTGGGGTTCTCACATAATACGAACTTGAAGCAGCAGAATAATGCTGTATAGAGAATGTGTTAGTATAAAGAACTGGGGATGCTTTATACTGGAAAAGAGTAATTTCATCTGATTTCCAGGAGTGACAACGCATCTGCATTTTGATTCTAAGTCGAGGATAGATGTAGATGTCTATGAGCCACGGTGGATTCTGCCATCAGGTTGACTGTATGCCCATTACTCATCCTTATTCTATAAAAAAAAAAACAATTTATTTACTATAAATTCTTTATATGTGCATATATAGTCTTACTTAGGTACTTAACTCGTAATTGAGTTAGTATACCAATTATATGTGTTGTTATATAAGTACTCGCCATCCATTAATTTAGTATATTGTTATTAATTTGAAATATAGTATGCGACAAAGTAGTTTACTTTTCACTAAGTGTTAATGTAGTTTGTAGCAATTCAAGATATATCTTTATATTAAGATTCAAGAATAATAATCATAATATAAAGTGTTAATATCCATGATACGCAATCAATTTAAAAGTTATCTTGTTATAATACTAACTTCAACCTCTGTATAATTTTCACTTAGTTAACTTCAAAATAACAAGTACCCATATGGAGTTGGAAGTTAGGTTTCACTGAATCAACATCACACAACTTTGTGCGTAAGCGTTATAAGAGGAAGATACATCTTTGTAAGTATTTGTCATATTAATAGCTGTCAGAGAATTCATTCCATCGTAACTTATCAAAAGCCCACTTCTTAATATAAGCCTCCCCATAGATTGCTGCATAGGGGATATTTTCCATAGTTGCACCGCCAAGCAAGCGTGTTAGCAGCCACCGCTTTTTATTATTTTGAGTTGGTTTTAAGAAGATACTGCTGCCCTCCTTCTGTGTTATTTCTCCCCGTCGCCTCCGAAGACGCCCACAGGATGATAAGGTGTTCTCTTACGCAGCCATTTAACGTAATTGTTGCTTAAATAATTGAATAAAATTCCGAAGTTTAAAAGAAGGTCTGGTGATAAGGAGATCACAACACCAAATGCTTTGCGTATTTTAATGCTGCTATCCTTTTCTGGTCTATGTATAGATAGTTTATATATAATTCCCACACCTATACCGCTATGTATGCGTATATACCTGCGAGAGTCAATATTTATGCATAAATACTAACACTTTTTTAATAACAATTTTCTTTGGGAATCTGTTGGGCTTGCGTTGCATATCAATAAATATACAATTAATATTTTGTTTCATAAGTGTTACTAATACAAGTACCTTATATCAATATGTTAATAAAATTTAAGCCAACTTTACTACGACAGAAACAATTTGTCAGCACATGAACAAGACAACAGTGGTTCAAGTACCGACAATCAAACGGTGGTAGGATTACTTTTTTATAAGAAGTCCGTCTAGGTACGTACCACACATTTACTATAATTAATATTACATCATCATCAAGTTCAGTGACGTTAGAATCCCCTTCAGAAATTTAAAGGCGTCTATACCAAATCACTGTTATAAACGGAAATATTGATGGTACATACCTACATACTTTTAACACGGAGATTTTCTGAGAGCGCTTCACGGAGATATTTAAAATTTGTAATTACTAAACCGGGCTTAACCCAATACGTATATACATAGAAGAGGGAATAAATTATTGTTAAGTTATAGCATACGTGTAATATAGCTATAGTAAAATTAAAATGTCGTATTAAAAAGTGAGATTGAAAATTCGAATTTTCAAGATATAATTCGAATCTAATTTAGCGCAAAAAAGTAATTGATTTTTTAAATCATCATAGGTATAGGACATTATTTGTATATTATACACCTGATACACATGAATATTTCTAAGTTATAACTTAGCAGAAGTAAATGTAGCAGGTGACGAACAATCCAAGCATATTAGAGAAAATCGAATAAAATTTCAGTTTCCGCCCACGATCACGGCATTCATTCGAATTTACCCTTGAAATATCTATCCTATCACGTTCAAGCCATTTTGTAATATTTATATTTGAAACGACTTTGTAATATTTCTCTAACATGACTTTATATAGTACTTACTTATTACATCTACAAATTTCATTGAAGCTATTCTTTCTACCGACCTCGTAAAATACACACTTAGTCGAGGGATAAAGATGGTTAGGAGATTAATTCCACGTGATATAATCGAATAATTATCTCTCTCCTTCCTTTTATAACTGACATTATATTATAATATTCCCTTGCTATAACATCCCTTGTTATTTGGTTATTGGCACGTAATGGTGTTTTAATTTCATTTAAATATTGTGTTAGTGCTTACATATTTATTCACCACCATCATTATCAGCCCATGAAAATCGGCTGCTGGACATGAACCTCCCCATGGTATGGGGATTTAGAATCGTATGGGTATGGATTTGCAGTAATCGTCACGTTTTTTATATCGTAATATGTATGTATATTTAACTAAATAAATAGGCTGTACTGAGTGAGTGAGTATTCTTTGTAGAATAAAATAAGCTTGTGGACGAAAATCAGTGAAGAGTAGTGTGCTGGTTTATCACCCTTACTAATATAGGAATGGTAAAAGTATTCTGTTTAAAATTGTAAATAATTTATATTAATCGATTGCATCAGAAAATTTGCAGTAAATCTAAAATGTAAAATCAATTTGTTTTTTGTTCGTTTTCTATGCGTTATTTTACCATTAATAAGATTACGATGAAAAATTGGTGAGTAATGTGTGCACGCCTGCGAAGGGTTCTGACAAAATCGGATTTTTTTGTTTATTCGGCTTCTACGCGTTTCCCATTTATCCGATTACCATGAAACCTAGATAAAATTCTATACAATTAAAACCTGGTTAGCGATAAAAATATTTTGTATACATTATTACACAGAAATTTTTATTACAATTCTAATTGATTCCGTTTATGACGGTTCGTGACCTTTTAGATCTTTTCATTAATTTAGGGTCCGGAAACGTCCAACCTAAATCAAATGCAGAGCCAGTAAGTACTTAATCCACTTACAAAGTCAATATAATGACTAGATGTTATACGTTTGTTAAGTAATGTTATAAGTGACTAACTTTGTTCAAGGCGTATTGCCAATCCTTTTACACGTGCAGTTTGTGGACTGACTATGCGCAGCGAGCCTACAGTGCTCTGCGTGTTCAGTAAAACGATGTGGTGTGGGTGATGTTGAGGAGACCTCGAGACTGTAGTGCGTCGACTATGTTTGCGGCTGCTCGTGTGGACGACGTCTACGCGATCATGCGCAAGCGTGCCGTGTCCATGATGAGCAGACTAATGAGGAGCTCCAACACAGGTTGTAAAGCTGGATAGCCCGCTCTGTATGACTTAGAATGGTGCACATACCAGCACTAGGAGAACCCCACCTTCGCTATGTCAGGCATGGTGTAGGTTAAGTTACTAATATATGATGAATATCATTGCTACTAACATTTAAATATAATTTATGTTTTATTTTATACTAACATTAGATTACGTTTTGGTATTATTAATGTATTATCCAGAGCATTTTCTGGGATTTGTAAAAAATTTCGCACTAAGCGACATGTATTTGAAATAACTGCTTTTTGCATTTTAATATATAAATTTGGGGGTAATACTATTAACTTAAAGCAGTGATGCAAATATTTTGGTATTAATCCTGTAGCTGAAAGTACAATTGGAACGATGAAAACTTTATTTAGTTTCCATATTCTTTTTATTTCTTCGCTTAGTTCGTTATATTTACTAATCTTTTCGGCTATTGTTTTTTTTAATATTATGCGTATTTGGTACAGCTATGTCAATTAGAAAGGCTATATTGTTAACTTTGTCTTGCAAAACTATATCGGGACGATTGTAATGGATGGTTTTATCAGTAAGTATGGCTCTGTCGAAATATAGTTTATGTGAGATGTTTTCTAACACAGGGTTGGGTTTATATTTGTAGTATGGTTGTAAAGTGTTATCGATGAGTTTATGTTTCTGGGCTATCTTTTGGTGAATTATGTTTGCAATTCGATTATGTCTGTGGGTGTAGTCTGTTGATGCTAAGTTTTGACATGCTCCTGTGATATGCTGCATAGTTTCTGGTACAAAATACATTTTCTGCATTTGTCATTAATAAGATTTGGTTCTCTAATTATAAATTTTCTATAGTTTTAGTACTGATGACTTGATCTTGGATAGCATCTATAAAACCTTCTGTTTCGGCAAATAATGTGCCTATTGGTAAATATTTATTTCACGCTGATATATCTATATGTTGTTGGCATAGGTCATTAGCATGTCTACCATGTAATTCGTTTTGTTTCCATTGGTTTATTTTTTCTTTTTCTTGATCTATTTTATTTAATATTTCTTGAGTTTGGTTTGCGGCGATTCTAAGTGATGTATAGTTAGTATCATTGTGAACTATGACTTTATGGATATTGCTTCTTGTTGACTTCTCAAGGAAGAAGTTTTTAAGATGCATGATTTGGTTCACTCTAAGCACGGTTATATCGATATAATTAATATTATTATTATTATTATTATTGGGGTATCCATAAAGTTTTCTCATCTGGTTGGGCAATATAAATATATAATTGTAGATAAACATGGTAATCGTACATAAATATCAATAAAATAAAATAAATACATAAAAAATACATAAATATATAAAAACCCAACCAGATGGAAGCCGAGAATTGGTCTGTATTGGGACGGATGTGGAGAGTATTGAGACTTCGGTAACATGTAAGTTATTACTGTTGCAATAAATTCAGGTATATTTTGTTGTCCTACAATTATGTCTGTTAAGTTTTTAGCGATAGTTTTGTGTAATGAGTCTAGTTTTTTGTACGACTAATTATGTACTTTATCAATGCCAGGTGATTTCCAGTTATGTAGTTTTGCTGTAATACTATTTATGTCAGATTCAGATATCTCGACGAATTCCATTTCTTCTAGTACGCTCCACTTAGATTCTTCATCTGCTATCCAACCAGCTTTATCATTATGCTGCACTTGTTCTTCCCATATGCTTGACTAGAATGTTTCCAATTGTTCTGATGTTGGTAGTTCGGTGTTGGTATGGGTTGTTACGTCTATTTGTGGTTTATGTAAATTTCTGTAAAAGTGCTTTTCGTTAGTAGCAAACATGGCGTTAACATTTTTGCGTTCTTGTGCCTTCTTGTATCTTCTCATCCTATGGACTTTTAGCGCGAGCTTCTGTTTTAAAGTGTCCAAGAATTCTTCGGGTTTTCTATTGTCGTTTTCATGTCTCGTGCGGGTGGCCATGTTCTTAAATATTGCCTCGACTCTTTTGACTACTTTGTTAAATCTGTTATTGTTGATATATTGTGTTAGTCTACCGCAGTCAGCTCACAATTTTTCTATATCTCTTTCGAGTCTATGTAGCCAAGCTGGTTTGCTTATGACTTTTGGTCTTGTGCTACATGTATATTCTGTTATTTTAAAATTAAGTTCTTCAGAAATGATTAATGCTGTGCAATTTATCAATGTGTGTACATCTAAAAGTTGTGTGTCTTCGGATATATATTGGTTTAGTATGATACGATTAAATAAATGTGTTTTGGGGTGTATTTAAGCTTGGGTAGTTTTGGGCGAGCTGCAGGTTCCATACCTGAATATAGAATTAGAGCGGTTTTCAGTTTGTCGTGTATTTCTTGGATGTGCGTTTCTGATAACTGATTTTGATTGAGATTTTCTAAAGTCTCAATATCATTTTCTAGCATTATGGTTATGCTCTCGGTTTGTGTGGATATGGTAGATCTATGTATACTTCGTGAGTATGCTTGTGATTGATTGTAAGATTGTGATTGTGTGTTATGTTACATTTAAGAGGGTGATTGTGTTGGTATTTGTAGAGCATTTTCAGTTGGTGTATGCGTTTCTGAGATAGGATTTTGATTTAAATCTTGTAACTGTGCACGTACTTCTTCTTTTAGTTGATCTATTACTTCTTGAGGTAAAAGTTTATTCCTTACTATTGTTCTTCTTTGATCGGAAATACGTTGTTCTGTAGTACTAATTTCTGGGTATTGTCTTGTAAAACGTTCATGCAATTGCTGTCTGTATGTGGTCATGTCGGTACTAATTTGGTGATTTGGAAGTAGATTCGCATGATAAATATGTTTACTTCCTTACTCCATTTCATGCGAACTCTTGGTATCCCAGCCTTGGTGGACGCGGGCAAGAAGGTATTTACCCCCCGCGCAACATTCAAGGTTGGCAATGATGAAACTGTATGAGAACTAGTAATAGGGGGTGATAAAAATATGGAAGGTGACGATGGTATTCGTGGTGATGATGATCTGGCAGGTGTGTATGAAATGATGCTTTGACTGAGTGGTTCTAAAGGATTGTCTGTTTTTCGGTAGGTCAATTACCACCGTCACTGGTTTCGGCTGTAGCATCTTTGTCGGCGACCGCCTGTTCGTTCCCGGTGACGGTTCGCATTCTGAGACACCCAGCGCCAGCTCCAGGTATGCCCCGGCGATCGCCCCCGGGCAGCGGTCCTAAACGTTTTCTTTTTGAACGAATCTCCATGTTTAATGCGTTTCCAGAGCCATTTTAGCCACGCCAGTAATTTATCAATCATGTGTCCGCCCCCCACGTGATTTGATGGTCAATCAGGACGTGTGGTTGTTTAAGGGGCTTATTATTATAATGTTAGGGGTATCTATATAGTATTCTCATCTGGTTGGGCAGTATAAATATATAATTGTAAATGAAAATGGTAAACGTACATAAATATCAATAAAATAAAATAAATACATAAAAATACATAAATATATAAAAACCTAACCAGATAGAAGCCTTCGGCAGGGGAGACCAGACGGCCGAGGGTTAAGGGGGAAGGGAAAGAAACCGGCGGACGATGCGGGCGGTATCGAGGAGCACCGCCTTCTGCATTTGAGCCTGGAGCGGTCCGTCACGGAGTCCCAGTCGCCTCAGATGACCCGAGAGGCTGACTGGGATCAACCCGTTCGCAGAAATGACCACAGGAATAATTTCGGTCGGCAGACCACACCACATGTCGGTCACCTCGTAAGCTAGGTCCAGATATTTAGTCAGCTTATCTGTTTCGGCTTTCACGAGGTTCTCGTCATAAGGAATGGTAATGTCGACCAAAAAATATCTTTGACTGTGCCCGGTCCATCAGCACAATATCAGGCTTCGCAAGAATAGTCCTGTCTGTAATGATGTCCCGGTCCCAGTAGAGCCTAGCGCGGTCATTTTCGAGCACGGTTTAGTACTTATAATACGGCAGTTTCGGATCCACGAGACCGTATTTCAGAGCGAGCTCCTGGTGTAGAATCCTGGCTACTAGATTGTGTCTGTGCAAATACTCAGAGTTAGAAAGCGCCGAAAGACCGGAGATGACATGCCTAAGTGACTCACCGGGATGGCGACAAGCTCGACAGATGTCGACGGCGCCATCCTTTAGGATGTACCTCCGATAATTGTTCGTATCCTGTATCGCACAGACAAAACCCTCGGTTTCCCCAAAGAGGTCACCGAAACGTAGCCAGTGGAGGGAGGCGACTGTGTCTACGAAAGGCTCATGTAGAGCCTTGTAGAACCTATCGTGGAGCTCCTTCTTCTTCCTTACGGTCTCCCGGTCGGAAATGCACTGTACTGCTGGGTCTTGCCATTGCTCGTTGGCTAAGGATAGAGGAGTAAGCCCTTTATCACACGAAATGACGTCCCTATAGAATGGATTACCCGATCTCACCAGAAAGTAATTACGGAGGCTGCACACTTCACAATTATGCATGGTATTATTATTATGGGGTATCTATAAAGTTTTCTCATCTGGTTGGGCAATATAAATATGTAATTGTAAATAAACATGGTAAAAGTACATAAATATCAATAAAATAAATCCATAAAAATACATAAATATATAAAAACCCAACTAGATGGAAGCCCTCGGTAGAGGAGACCAAACGGCCGAGGGTTAGGGCGAAGGGGAAAGAAACCGGCGGACGATGCGGGCGGTATCGAGGAGCACCGCCTTCTGCATTTGAGCATGGAGCGGTCCGTCACGAAGTCCCAGTCGCCTCAGATGACCCGTGAGGCTGACTGGGATTTACCCGTTCGCAGAGACGACTACAGGTATAATTTCGGCTGGCAATCCACCCCATATGTCGGTCACCTCGTGAGCCAGGTCCAGATATTTTGTATGCTTATTTGTTTCGGCTTTCACGAGGTTCTCGTCATAAGGAATGGTAATGTTGACCAAAAATATCCTTCACTGTGCCCGGTCCATCAGCACAATATCAGGCTTATTATTATTTTATTATAACATATATTGTCACAAAACTATAATATTATAAATATAAATATAATCTATGTATATAATATTATTATTTCGGCTATTATCCACCGCAGCGAGGAATCCTAAACCATCGGTGAAGTTAGGCATCCAAAGATAAGAACCTTCTTACTATACGCGCCGTATTTAATAAGGCTGATTTTTGTATTAATCCCTTCAGCCATTTGCCCAAACCTAACTTGGACAGATAATCGTCCATATTTTTACTAATAAGTCTATTAACTGATACAACTATTGGTACAATAATAGTAGAATCAACGTCCCACATAGCGACAATCTCATGAGCCAAGTCGATATTTTATTTTTTTATCATTCTCTGCTTTCACGAGATTCTCGTCATGAGGAACACTGATATCCACTATTATTGCCTTGCGTGTAGTTCGGTCTATCACCACAATGTCAGGTTTATTTGCTACTATAAACCTGTTTGTGATAATTGACCGATCCCAGTATAGCGTGGCACTTCTATTTTCAAGGACTGGCTTTGGTTCATACTTATAATATGGAACGTCTTGTTGAGTAAAACCAAATTTAATGGCAAGCTGCTGGTGTATTATTCTAGCTACTTGGTTATGTCTGTGCAAATAATCGCCATTTGATAGTTGTGAACAACCGGAAATAATATGTCTGAGGGACTCTCCAGCGTGGTGACATGCGCGACATACATCAATTGTGCCGTCCCTCAAAATGTACTTCCGGTAGTTGTTCGTTTTAATTACTTTATCTTGTATTGCACAGATAAAACCTTCAGTTTCTGCAAAAAGATCACCAAACTGTAACCAGCGTGATGCAACCATGTCTACATAAGGATTAGTCAATGTTTAAAAAAATCGACCATGCAGTTTTTGTCATTCCAAACCTTTTTGCGTTCATCTATAGTCATAGTATGAGGCCTTTGCCAGTCCTTTGCCGACATATTAAGCGGGGTAAATGATTTGTCATAAATCACTACGTCACTATGAATGCGTTTTTTAAATAAAATATTCTCTGAGGTTGTATACTTCACGGTTGTGTAGGTTTTTAATGTTTAATAAGCCCTGTCCACCATCTTTTTTTGGAAGATACAACCTCATGACAGATGATCGCGGGTGGTGCATTATGTGCGTAGTCATTAATGTACGTCATAAATGTCTATCTAAGTCATCCAATTTCGTTTGAGACCATCTTGTAACACCAAAAGTATATAAAAGGCTAGGTATTACCCATTACTTTTGATAACTTTTTTTAATCTTGACATAAATTTTACTTATGAATTTTCATTAATTCCTAGCGCTTCTGCCATGCCCAAGTATTTATCGGTTTCTGTTTCAGAAAGAGACCTGAAATGTAAGTCATTTGTAATTGCAAAATTATTACAATCTTTAATTTTGCCCCTATTTACGTTGTTGACAGCACATTTATCCATTCCAAATTCCATTCTAATATCATTGTTGAAACTATGTGTTAATTTTAACAATAATAGTAGATCACTCTCTTTTGATGTGAACAGCTTGAAATCATCCATGTAAAGTAGATGTGAGATGGGTGAGCTTTCTTTTCGAAATCGAAACCCTAATCTGGATTCCTCAATAGTAGTGCTTAAAGGATTCAGGGCTAAACAAAACCAAGTTGGGCTCAAGCTATCACCCTGGAATATACCCCGCTTAATATTTATAGAGTCTATCGAACTACTTTGCCACTCACCTGGTAGATTTAGGACAGTGTTCCACTGACTCATTAATTTACTTAAAAACTTACAAATTTTGTCATCTATTTTATATATTTCTAAAACTCTCTTTAGCCATGAATGTGGAACGGAGTGATATGTCTTTTTGTAATCCACCCAAGCAGCGGACATATTTTTGCCATTACGAAAGACTTGTCGGCAAATAGCTGTGTCAATGAGAAGAAGTTCTTTACAACCACGTGATCCTTTCCGCCATCCGTTCTGTGCAGTTGAAAGAATGTTATTATTTTCCAAGTGTTTATAGATCTTGTTATTTAAAATTGCAGTAATTAATTTGTATATAGTTGAAAGGCACGTTATAGGTCGGTAATTTTAAGGTTCCGTGGTGTTTCCATTTTTATATAGTAAGTGGGTAATACCAGTTGTAAAAAGTCTCGGGAGCTCACTGCACTCTATGGCTTCTTGAATCTGTGCAGCCAAACGTACGTGGCTACTTGTTATCCATTTCAGTCAAAAGTTGTGTATACCATCTGGTCCAGGTGATTTCCAATTGTGTAATCTACGAGTAATTGAGTATACATCTTCAGCAGTTATTGAGATAGAACTTATGTTAGGCAAATTAGAAAACTTACGTTCGGTTGCACGAATCCATTCACCTTAATTATGAGAAACTTCGTTAGACCAAATACTTTTCCAAAAATTTAGACATTTAATTAAGCTTGGGCTGCCATGAGTACAACTATTAGTTGTAGTAATCTCCCAAGACCGATACACCCACTTTTGGTTACTTTCGAATGTGCGATTTAGTATATAGTATAGAGGAAGTACCGTTTAGATCTTTCTGAATATCGTCTAATACGGTTGGCCCATGCTTTTAACTTTTGTTTTTGCGTATCAATGTACTCAGTAATTTTATCTGGAAAATAGGGATCTAATTGGCTAATATCATTTTCAATAGCGATTTGATTTACTAATGTAATTATTTTTTTTACGCCTGTTGCCTGTTTGGTAGCTTATTAATTTTCTTATAATTTTGCGAATATTGTCAATTCGTTTTTGAATTCTTTGTTTCCATAATGATTTCTTATATTTACGCGAACACTACACATTGAATAAAACTATTTTTACGGATTTTATCGCGTTTAATTAACTTATTTTATATTCCCGACGTTTCGGAGGCTTTCCAGCAACCGTGGTCACGGGGGACTGAGGTGATTGACGTCCCGATGTCAAAGTTAACCCGGAGTACCTTCAGCTTTTTAATTATTAATTTTGGTCCGATCTACGTAGAATGAACTAACTGTGTCTTGAAGTCTTACAGTGGTATGCTTGGGTTTAGTTTTAATTTTATGAATTACAGGATCCCAAGCAGGTGGTAGTACCCAGCCTCCCTCTCTATTGAAATTAGGATGTTTTTTAATTTCAATAGCCTCACGTATCATCCTTGGCAGGAATCGATGTTCTTTCGCGAGGACTTGTGGTTTATCAAATCTAATGTAATGACGGGGGCCGTCTAGGATATGATCACAAACTGCAGACTTCCCGGAACGTTGGTGCTTCACGTCAGCTATGTGTTCTTTTACGCGGGTTTTTATTGATCGTTTTGTTTGCCCTATATATGAGAGACCACACTCACAATCAAGCTTGTATACTCCTGCATCTTGTAGAGGAATATTGCACTTGACGGATGGTAAGAACTGACTAATCTTCTTCGGCGGCTTGAAGAATGTTCTAATAGAAGCTCGTTTCAAGATGTAGCCAATCTTGTCTGTGACACCTCTGACATATGGTAGTACAGCAGGCACACGCTCGACTGTGGCCGGCTTCACTCGGTCACTGTGACGTAGGCGCGGAACACGAAGCTTGTTGTCGTGCAGAACCTGCTTGACGTGCTGAAGTTCGGCGGCCAGGTGTTTGCTGTCACAGATCCCTCGTGCTCTCTGCAACAAAGATTTGCCCACGGTAGCTAACTGTGAAGGGTGATGGTGGGATTCACCGTTTAAGTATCGGTTTGTATGGGTCCTTTTTCTATACACAGTGTGACCTACGGTGTTATTAGGATTTCGAATGACTAACACATCTAGGAAAGCTAAAGAATTATTTGCCTCTAACTCCATAGTAAATTGAATTTTAGAGTTTATGGAATTAAGATGTTCTAAAAATGCAGTTACTTTGTCTGATGGTAAAATTGTGAAAGTATCGTCTACGTACCGCTTGAAGAAACTTGGAGTTACTGGTGCAGTAAGCAGGGCTTTCTCCTCAAAGTCCTCCATTAAAATATCGGCGACAATGGGAGATACCGGTGAGCCCATCGCAACACCATCTACTTGCTTGTAAAACTGTTCCTTCCACAATAGGTAGCCAGATGTAAGGCAATGTCTGAGTAATACTGCATATTCTGCTGGCATGTTGTTTTCCTCTAGTTTCCTAGTTATAATTGAGATGCAGTCTTCAACAGGTAGGCATGTAAATAGAGACTGAACATCAAAACTGACCATAGTTTCATTGTCAGTAAGACATATGTCTTTTATCTCACTGACAAAATGGTATGAATCCTTAGTATGTGCTCTTGTATGTCCTTTGAGTGGTGATAGTACTTTTGCTAAGTGTTGAGCCAATCTGTAAGTTGGCGAATCGATCTGACTCACTATTGGACGTAATAGAGCGTTCTCTCGTTTAGTTTAGGCTGTTGGACCTTCTGCTGACCTCTCATCCGGACGAATATCAGGTTTCCGTCGATGCCCCTCTTGGCTCTTCGGATCATTGTCTGATCCGGAGTGTGGTGCCACTCACGCTCCCCTCGCGGTTGCGTTCTGCAGGTTGCCGCCGTGTTTGGCATTACAGGTCGGCGGATTGGGACGGAATGCGGTCTTTCTTTGCTTCCTACCCATAGGGGCGGGTTTGCTTCTCGCTGGACGATCCCAGCGCTGTTGCTGACTCTGTCACTGATGTGGTGCTACAGGGAATGGAACTATTTATTCCATCATCTGTGGTACCCATCGGAGGCAGATCTCAGCCTTGGTTTGGTCGCTCCTGTAAGAATGCATTACGCAGTAAGCAGGAGTGTTATCAAGCCTGGGCTGCGACTTCGGTGACTCAGGATGTAAACACCAGCATGCTCAAAAAGAAGTATAACTTCGCCTTCAGGTCCTTCAAAAGAGTTATTGCCAAGGCAAGGTCAGAGCACATAGGCAGAATTGGCGAGAAACTAGTACGCCTTACTTCGCGAACCCGTGCATTCTGGTCTCTCGCCAAGGCTGTCCAAGGGAATTTCTGTAAGCCATCACTACCATCTCTGCACAGGGAGGACGACTCACTGGCCCACGACGCAAAAGAGAAGGCCGACCTTTTAGGCTCCCTTTTTGCGTCCAACTCGACTGTTCTCTCGGGGGGAACACACCGCCGACCATCCCACGGTGTGAGTGCTCCATGCCGGATGTGCGGTTCTCACAGCGCTCGGTTCGCAGAGCACTCCTCTCCCTTGACATCCACAAGTCGAGTGGGCCTGACGGAATCCCCCCAATTGTGCTGAGGACGTGTGCTCCGGAGTTGGCACTGGTTCTAACGCGTCTCTTCCGATACTCCTACTCCCTAGGCGTAGTCCCGAAATCATGGAAGACAGCTTTTGTCCACCCGATCCCTAAAAAAGGCGACCGCTCAGACCCGTCCAACTACAGGCCTATCGCCATCACCCCCTTGTTCTCCAAAATAATGGAGTCCGTTGTAAACTGCCACCTCATGCGGTACCTTGAGGATCACCAGCTGATTAGTGACCGCCAGTACGGTTTTCGTCGGGGTCGATCAGCTGGTGATCTTCTGGTCTACTTAACTCATAGATGAGCGTTGGCAGTAGAGTCCAAGGGGGAGGCATTGGCCGTTAGTTTGGACATTGCGAAGGCCTTCGATCGGGTTTGGCACAAAGCGCTTCTTTCGAAGCTCCCTTCCTATGGGCTTCCCGAGAAATTATGCAATTGGATCACCAGCTTTCTTGCAGATTGGAGCATTAAGGTCGTTGTAGACGGTGCATGCTCCGACTACAAGCCTATTAACGCTGGTGTTCCACAAGGCTGCGTGCTATCACCAACGCTGTTTCTTCTGCATATCAATGATATGTTGCAAGCCGGTAGCATTCATTGCTATGCGGATGACAGCACTGGTGATGCTCTCTACACCGGCCGTGCCAATATTTCTCGGGAAAACGTCACCGAGTACCGGAACAAACTTGTGTCTGAAGTCGAGTCTTTGCTGGACAAAGTCTCGGATTGGGGGCGACTAAATCTAGTCCAGTTTAATCCTCAGAAGACACAAGTTTGCGCGTTTACCGCTAAAAAGAAACCCTTTGTCGTATCTCCTCAGTTTCAAGATACTCTCCTTGTTGCCTCAGCCAGTATCGGAATCCTTGGCGTCGACATATCGAGTAGCATGCAGTTTCGTGGTCACTTGGAAGAAAAGGCCAAATTGGCCTCTAAAAAGCTTGGCGTGCTCAGCAGAGCGGGACAGTATTTCATGCCGGCTCAAGGCCTGCAACTTTACAAGGCGCAGGTTCGGCCTCACATGGAATACTGTTCCCATCTCTGGGCTGGGGCTCCCCAGTGCCAGCTTCTTCCACTTGACTGCATCCAGCGCAGAGCGGCTCGAATCGTCGACGACCGAGTCCTTTCCGATCGGCTCGACTCATTGGCACTGCGAAGAGATGTTGCATCTCTTAGCTTTTTCTTACGCATTTACCATGGGGAGTGCTCTGAGGAATTGTTCGGATTAATCCCAGCCGCCAAATTTCACGAACGCACATCGCGGCAGAACTCCAGATACCATCCACACCATCTGGATGATTGGCGGTCCACGACTGTGCAATTTAGAAGATGTTTTCTTCCTCGCACAACTTCCTTGTGGAATAGTTTACCACCAGCGATTTTTCCGGACCGATACGACTCTTGAAGGTCCCTAACCTTCAAGAAAAGAGCCTACTCCTTTTTAAAAGGCCGGCAACGCATCTGCAATTCCCCTGGTGTTGCGGTTGTTCATGGGCGGCGGTAGTCACTTACCATCAGGTGAGCCGCATGCTCGTTTGCCCCCTCTCCTATAAAAAAAAAAATCTCTTTTCATAATATTATAGCATAAAAGTCGTCTGTACGTGCCTCCGCGAACTTAGTAGATGCACTACAGTGACGAACTAATCCCTTCAAAATCCTAAAGGCATTGTTGTATTGAACGTGCAGTGCACTATACATCCGCTGCGTGTACCTAACCCACATGTCACACGTATAAAAGGTTTGACAGTACGCTTTGAAGAGGATTACTTTAACCTGTCTAGTGTACTTAGCGAATCTGTGAGTCAGCATCTTGCAACGGACTGCCAGTGCTCTGCGTTCTCTTTCAATATCGCAGTCATCGATCATGTTTTCTGTGAGCCAGTGCCCCAGATACTTGAACTTAGGTGCTCTTTTTATAACTGTCCCACATAAATTAACAGGTGGGAAGTTAGCTCTTCTCTTAGTGTCTACCCTAAAAATCATTAGCTGACTCTTTATGGCGTTGTATACAAGCCAAGTGTTTACAAGTGTTTCACAAATTTTGACTAATTGTCTTAATGCTCTGATCGATGGGCTCAACTACACAATATCGTCCGCATAGTTTTTTTACGTGGTAGAGCCATGCTGCAGCTATATTACTGGTATAGTTGTAGCACGAATGGGTCGGCTCGACCGGGGAAGGACCACGTTCTCACAGAATACCAGCGTAAAATTGCAGCTTCATGCTGCTGTGTTTCGTATGGTGAGTGTAGAGAACCGGAAACCCTTTTTACTGGAAAAGAGGCATTCCATCTTAGTCCTCACGGGTGACAACGCATCTGCATTTTGATTCGTAATCGAGGATAGATGCAGGTGTCTATGGGCCACAGCAACTACTTACCATCAGGTGGACTGTGTGCTCGTTTGTCACCCTTATCCTATAAAAAAAAAATATGTTATTTATATTGACTCCGTCTATTGAACATCCAATATATAATATTCATCCAAAAAAAACCTCGTTTAGAAAAAAGAAAAGCCTAAATCATCTTGTATATAAGTAATGTTCCTCCAGACCAAATTTTGATTATGGCAGCTAGTCTCAACAAAGACTATCCATCAGGGTAGGATACGAGTGAGAACGCAAGTTTGCACTCTTTATCCTCCCACTCTTACAGATCCATAGGACAGCAATACCAGACACCACTTAACTAATGATGCATAATTTTTTTTAATGGATTGATAATCCAATCATTTTACATTAATAAGGTTATATGAAATCCGTTAATAACGCTATATCCTTAAAATAGCTTTAGAGTAAATTTATGAAGCATTGACTATACTATTTCATACTATTTAAAGTCCAAAAGAGACTTGATAGAGAGCCGTGGTAGCTCAGAGGCTACCATAGCGTTTGCCTTACATTTCATAGTACAAGCAGACCGGGTTAGAGCGTGGCAAACACTGACCTCTATATATGGACTGGCTATACACCGTGACATAATAAGGCAATTTTATTTCCACCATTTTGGCGCTGACAGCAGAAGTGAACATCCACGGAACTATTAGTAGAGATAATACACAGTGTGATAAAATATATCGATAAAAAATCTATACCCAGGCCTACACATAACGTCCATTCTACTTAATATGTATCATATTAATATATTGCCATACATTAAATAAATGTATCAATTAATACCTAGGCCTTAGAAGCAAGCTTTATACCTAATATAAAACCAAGATCGACGCAATGTTGGTCTATCTACGTTTTTATTCGTAACTACAGAATGGATTTTGGTCCATGTTTCATCATTAGTTCATTTGCGAACCTTAAATATTTAATTATTACTGGAAAATATTCAACTGGTGTAAATTAACTATACAAAATAAAAATAAAATTATGATTTTGCAAATAATTTACTGTCAACTGTTCATTCAGTTCTAGTATTATAAAAAATAAATAAGCTGATTAATTAACGAGTATTCTAATTATTTACAGGTTTTCCCACAAACATAATTAACTATAACTTCTAATATATAAATATTTATGTTGGTTTGTTCGTAACATATGCACTGCCATATCGTTCATCAGATTGCGGTAAACTTTTTCAACTTATTGCTTGCACTTGCGCGAAGGTTATAGGCACAGTACAATTAACTTACATGAGGTGGCGCGCGTATCGTACTGACAATTTATTTAAAAGTTATAGATCATTCAATTTCTATGATTGTATTATCATTCCTAAAAAAAATAACAAGCAACAATGCGCCGGGTACCATCTAGCAAGATATAAAAAATATATTAAACTTTAAATTACATAGTTATCAGTTATTTGCAACTTCATTTTCGAAATTGAATATACTATATTAAAAAACTATAATAAAAAAAAAACAACTAAAACTGAAAGTATCATACAGTCTTACTCTCCGAGGTATAGTGCCATGAACGCTGGCTGCATTTCGTCTCTGATGGCTATACTTAGCCTTTGAGTGAGAATATAAGCAGCCCTCAATCACCAGCAGCAACGATCAGTTGCGGATAGTTTTTTTTAGAAACCTTAACGTATGTGAACCCCACGGACTGATAGTCTCTACAGCAAATGGCACAAATATGTACTCATCCCTCAGAGACTCATATTTGGGCTACTTACTTAGTTGAGTTGCCTCTGATGCTGCCCTTGCTTTAAACGAGATGAGACGCTGCCAAAGTGTATCCGCAAGTAGTTTCCGACACTAAAGCTTTATATTTCTCCTAAGCATTCAAAGTTTTCTCACCGTCGGGTCTCCTGCTATCGTCTCAAAATTATCTACAAAACTCTAAAACCAGGGGAAAATTTACAGAGACACAAGCACTTCAGATGACATCGTTCAAAGAACCGAGACGGGCAACATTACATTAAAGAATACCATATTAATATTAAATATTTTTATTATTGTTAAATAATCATATAGTATAAAAATTGTATATACGGTGGCTTCGACCAAATACCACGTTACTGCGTTGTTTCAACTCAAACGTGGAGTAGCCAATACTGAATATTGTTATTCTTCTTTGTGAATCAATATGTTGCTATTATAAGTTATGCTATAACATTTGATAACTATCTGATGTCGGCGACTTTAGTTGTTAACAGTTATGGGTAGAAAACAGTGGTTGAACCACGCGGCAGCTTTTGCTGTCGCACGGATGGGCCCGCTCGAACCGGGGTGGTACCACGACCTCACAGAAAACCAGCGTGAAGTAGAGGTTTACCTCTGCGTTTCGCTTGGTGAGTGCAGGTGGCCGGAGGCCCTCTTTACTGGAAATGAGGCATCCTGTACGTGTTCACAGACTGCAGACTCCTGGAGCGTCGATTCTTCACATGAGCTATGTGTTCTTTAACGTGGGTTTTTATGGATCTTTTAGTTTGTCCTATATAAGAGAGACCACATTCCCAGTCAAGCGTGTACACTCCTGTATCTTGCAGAGGCACATTACACTTGACTGATGCTAAAAACTAACTAATCTTCTTCGGCGGCTTGAAGTATGTTTTAATGTAAGAACGCTTTAGATGTAGCCGATCTTGTCAGTGACACCTCAGACATGTGGCAGTACGTAGACATGCGCGGGACCCGAGGCTTGTTGTCGTGCAAAACTTGCTTGACGTGTTGGATCTTGGCGGCCAGGTTTTTTCTGTCACAGATCCCTCGTGCTCCTTGTAGCAAAGATTTACCCATCAAAGCTAACTGTGAAGGATGGTGATGAGAACAAACAGTGTGGCTCAAGGTATTATCAGGATTCCGAATTTCTAACAGATCTAGAAAAGAAAAGACCAGATGGTATACCACCTATAGTTCTAAAGGCTTGTGCACCTGAGTTGTCTCCTGTGTTGTAACGCTTGTTCCGCCTCTCATTTAGGACTGGAATAGTGCCAAAATGCTGGAAACTGGCCAACATGCAGCCTGTTATAATAGAAGGCAGTCGTGCCGATCCTGCCAATCATCGTTTAATCTCAATTACCTCCATACTCTGCAAGATTATGGAGCGTATATAGAATGCCTGCTTAGTGACATACCTAAAACAGAATGACCTCCTTAGTGACCGGCAATATGGGTTTCGCCGAAATCGGTCAGCTGGGGACCTTCTAGCGTATGCCACACACGTATGGGGCATAGGTACTCGAGAACATTGGGGAAGCAATTGCTGTTTCCCTTAATATCTCGAAGGTCTTTGATGAAGTTTAGCACACTAGCATTTTGGGAATGCTTCCAGCGTACGGTTTCAAATCCCCTGGTCTGATTGAATTCGTAAAGGACTTTCTGAGTAAACGGTCTCTCCGGGTCGTCGCCGATGGCTGCTCATCCGATCCTATGGCGACTAACGCCAGTGTTCCTCAGGAGTCCGTTCTTTCCGCAACTCTCTTCCTGCTGCATATTAATGATCTGCTTATGCCCGGTATCTATGGGTATACAGACGATAGCACAGTTGTTGCGAATCCAGTCTGAAAGAGAAACTATGGTAGAGCGTGTGTATCTCACACTACAGGCAGTCCCCGAATGGGGCGATGCCAATCTTGTGAAGTTCTACGCCTCCAAAATACAAGCGTGTCTCTTCACTGCAAAAAGGAGCCAGCTCACCTTGGCTCCTTCTTTCCGAAATATATCACTGAAATATACCGACTGCCTTCAGTTGTTAGGGTTTGAAATATCCTCAAATTTGAACTTCGGGCAGTTCATTGAGTCCAAGGCCAAAGCAGCTGCAAGGAAGCTGGGAGTACTTGCAAAGGTGCGGCGGTACTTGACGCCGGGACAACTGCTTACTTTATATATAGCGCAAGTCCGGTCGTGCATGGAGTATAGCTGCCATATATGGGCTGGTGCTGCAAAATGCCACCTAGTAGCTTTTGACTCGATGGAAAGGCGTGCTAAGAGGCTTATTGGTGACCCGAATTTGGTTAAAACTAATCTTACCAGCCTCGAACACAGACGTAAAGTAGCCAGCCGTTCGGTTTTCTACAGGATGCATTGCGGAGAGTGTACGTATGATTTGCATAATTTTATTCCTCCCTCTCCCTTCCAACGTCGGACAACCAGACGTTCGGCCAGTCTCCACCCTTTCGTTGTTGACTTACCACGCTTTCGAACCAAACGGTTCGCCACGTTCATCATACGTACAGCAAATGAGTGTTATAAGTTGCCAGCATCTGTCTTTCCATCCGATTACAGTGTGGATGTTTTCGAGGCAAGAGGGAATAGGTTTTTGTTAAGTCAGTGCGCTTCACCATCTTAGGCTATATTACCACTTACCATCAGGTGGGATCGTAGATAAGCGCTGGCTTAGTAGAATATTAAAAAAAAGCTAAAGAATTGTTTGCCTCCAACTCTATTGTGAACTGAATTTTAGAATTTATGGAGTTAAGATGGTCTAAAAATGCAGTAACTTTATCTAAATGTAGACACTTTCACAATTCTATCATCTTAGGAGCACTACACTAACACTATTAAATAATAATTATGACAAAGAATTAGTATAAATAAGAATTAGTATAAAAATATATAAAGTATACAGTTACTGCTACAATCTATCAAAAGTCTACTGATGAACATAAGCCTTTGCCTTAGTTGCCACGCTTGGCAGGTGGGCTGGCGACCGCAATTTTTATTTTCTAACTCTTATCAAGAAGATGCTGTTGCTCATATCTTGGTTTATTTCTCTCTGTCGCCTCTTACAACACAATAGGACGATATGGGCTAGTGGACGCCACGATAAAAGTATTCAATAACATAAGTATACAATAATACATGAAATATAACATTTTTACTATAAAGAATTATGCACTAGTAAGTGAAGACAGAAAAACTTTTCCTTAAAAGAAAGAAAAGGAACCGATAATTGCACGAAGCCGTATTTTATATCTGAAAATGTCCTTTCGCCCCTATTTCTTGATTATCAGCTGGGGGTTGATAATGAAACTTGTGAAAGCTTTAGATAACGAAGCTGAAGCTTTCTAACAGTTTAGTCAATTATTTCCAAAGTTATCAAAAGCAAAGTTAACCTCTGGTATTATTGTTCGTCCATTCGTCCAAAAAGAACGAATATTTTTTTTGAAAGAAAAGAAATCGTATCTTAAATCGTATCGTAAATTCAAACTTTAAATTTTAAGTTCACAAATTAAAAATATTAAAGCTACTCTTCACAAAGCCGCAAAGCTGCTTGCGGAAAATGGACGGCCTTGTCTTTGTTTCGCAGATTCTGCCTACAGTTCACACAAATTGCGTGATTTAAGCGGAAATTAAACACAGTTTAAAGGTTTCAAATGTTCATTACGAAGCTGTTTACGGTTTCAAAGGTAACCAATTTCTTATCTGACTACCGTTTTTGTTTTGAACAAATATTATTCCTCTGTGGCACTTCTTTTCTGTCTAGGAGAACTTCTGAGTTGTAACACCCTGATGCTCTCACTGCTCTGTTCAGATATGAAGTATAGCAGAGCCAGTACATTAACAGGCTTTGAGGCATTTTATCATAGTTCTCAAGGATGTTAACGGATCCCTGTGGCAATTTGAGTTTGTTTTTTAATGAACATGCAAGTTATGCTGATGTTATTGAGGCCTTAGCATTCATTACGCATACACCGGACATATTATCTTGCCATGGAAAATATCAGGGATATATTAAGACCCTTAATAGATAGTTCGTTAATAGTTATTTAATAGCTTAACCTTATTTTATCTGTACCAAAACTCACAAGCGAGGAAGATGAACGTAGAAAATACGAGACATCTGGTAATACGTCCAATCCGCTTGCAATGCGTGGTAATTACTGCAAATACTCTTAACAACAGAGCAGATCTGATGTTCTGATCTCTATCGTAGAGAAGATACTTTAATCACTACACCATGCAAGCAGATTGTCGACCCAATATCAGACGTATGATGTGGAGAAAGAAAAAATATAGTGTAGTTTTTTTTTTCAATTATACCTTGTAATCAGTTAGAAGAGGAAAGGCCTAATTAGTATCTAACGTCCTCCAGCTGCAAATGCAAAACTGCAGGAAGTTAAAAGGAAATTGCGTATTATTTGAATACTATTAAAACCTATAAAGTCCACTGCTGATCATAAATCTCCCCATAGATTGCCTCATGAGGGAATATTTTTCTTAGTTACCACGCCTGGTGAGTGGGTTGGCAACCGCATTTTATTTAATACTAGATGTTCCACGCTAATTCGCTCACGTGGATTTTTTTTGCACGGAACCCTAAAATAAAAGTAAATAAAAGTACTCACAGGTTCACAGGTTTTTGCGTGATGCATGTTCATGCCAAAATAGCTCGAAGAGGACAGACTGATATATAAGCTATATTATTGTAAAGTATTATTAAAATCCATTCAGTAGTTTTTGTTGAAAGAGTAACAAATATCCATACATCATCACAAACTTTTACATTTATAATATTAGTAGGATTTTTAGTCATCTGTTATCAGAAAGAAGCTGCTGCTCGTCTCCTGGTCAGTTTCTCTATATCGCCTTACCCTTACGCCTTAACCTTAGCCGTAACATAATACATATTGATAACAAAATCAATATGAACCTATAATAAAAAAAATATTATTAATAAGCACTTTTTAAACTTCAAATAACAGCCGTCACAGAATTTACTTATTTGAGTTAGTTCTATAACAAGTAAACGAAATTTATTAATTCTACGTAAAAGTAAGTGAAGAAATATTCAGAGTTTAAATTTCTTGGAATTAAGGTCTTAAGAGTCAAATAAAGTCGTCTCAGTGCTATGTCTCATAAACTCTTAACGTTTCAAGCTTAATGAATGCAACACTCGTCAGATTACAAAAGCCCTTTTGAAGACAAAATGTTTTATGAAAATGATAATATTAATTGACAATTTAACAAGTTAAGGTTAGATAAATATTATTTTATGTTGTCATCAATTTTTATATACAAAATTGTGTGGTGGTTGCTTTCGAATATTTCGTTTTATTTACCAAGCGCTTGGTTAAACAAAAAAAAAAACTAACGGCTTTTGTTTTTTGCATGCATCGATGCACAATCAAATAAAGATCTTTTACTAAAAATAAAAGAGCTTTATGATGGAATAAAGCAAAAATATGAAAAGTAAAGTATGATCAAATACTTTCATTTCATATTTCTGCTTTATTTCACCATCGACTTTTAATATTCAAAAACTTTAAAGAATCAATATTCTTTGTCAATTACACTTTCGAACAAGTTGATCTAGTATCTCTCGGTAGAGAGTAATTGTGTTCTATGCTTAATATGATCGTGTGTAATCATCTTTTTGGTAGATTTATAGCTGTCAAAATGTTCTAGAGACTTAAAAATTCTGATGTCTGGTAGCGTTAGGCATGGATAGCTTGTAATAGTTAGAGACGTTTTATATAGATTTTATTTTGAATATTTCATTTTGGTACTGCATTATTAATTATTTTATAGTTCCTGAGCTTAAAAATCACAAAATATATTCATAGGTTTAAAAATTAACAAAAACACTGATTGATAGCCGATATGAATAGGACTTATTATTTTATCAGGCATACATATTATGCAATATAATATGTCATCACAATCATGCAAAACGTTTTCGCGAACTACTAATACATTTAAATATATAAAAAATCGTTAAAAATATCAGCAATTTTTCTCAATTAGTGTTGTGTTTTATCAATACGATAAGTCACTATTTATCTGCTTTACTTATACTTTTACTATTTATTTAGTTTAATGTTATTAAAAAAGCAGATTAAAACGTATTGATTAGCGATTGTGTCACGTGTGGCTATAGTGTTAAATTACGTTTTTTTATTAAAATATTTCTTGTTATATTTTTTGACCATTTTCTATGAATAAAACCTGGTGATATAATTCGGGATATTATAAAAAAAACTATAAGTAAGTAAAAATATTTATTTTAAAAGATACAAGTTTTCATCTTTAAATGATTCAATTACATCAAATTTCATTTGGAAATGAAAAATCTGAAATCAAAAGATAAGATACGAGAATTATTGTACGTGCTAAGTATCATAATTAGTTTATTCAAAATAACATCTTCATTCAAGACTTTGCTTGACTAATTATATGCTTGACGTGTTTGACTTTCTTAGAGTAAATATTTAATTTTCAATCAATCTGATTTTCATGCAAACATAGATAAAATATTGATTTCAAGTTTTGAGAAAAACATAAGATTTAATAAAATAATTTATGCGTAATTGTAATAAATATTTTTTTTATAGAAGAGGGGGCAAACGAGCATGCGGCTCACCTGATGGTAAGTGATTATCGCCGCCTATGAACAACTGCAACACCAGGGGAATTGCAGATGCGTTGCCGGTCAGATTCCACAAGGAAGTTGTGCGAGGAAGAAAACATCTTCTAAATCGCACAGTTTTAACGGTGGTAGAGCCACGCAGCAGTTTTTGCTGTTGCATGTATGGGCCGGCTCGAGCCGGGTTGGTACCACGACCTCACAGAATACCGGCGTGAAGTAGAAGCTTTGCTTCTGCGTTTCGTCTGGTGAGTGCAGGTGGCCGGAGGCCCAATTCCCCCCCCCCCCCCCCCATCAACATGGTAGCGGAATTACACGAAGAACTACCCCAGGAGGGTACCAGCACCCCTGGAGAATCCCTCGCTGAGCATCCACGACCATGTTATTCCGATCCTGAGCGTGGGTGCTCAGGCTGCCCCGCGTATTCTGGGGGTGGCAAAATTCCGCTCAAAAGCATGCAAAAGCAAAAGCAAGCTCTCCTGCCCGGGGTACAAATTGAAGCATTCCTTTGTGCCTCGGGCTGGAGTTTGCGTGTATGTCAGAGAGGACATCTGTTCTCGACGCCTCGGCAGTCTTGAAGGTTCGGACCTGTCCATTCTTTGGCTACGCGTAGACAGCGACGACCATCCGCGCGTCTACGGGTGCCTCTATAGGTCCCATAGCGGTAATGCCGAAACAGACCGACTCATCGACCACGTCCAAATGGCTGCAGATTCCTTGTTACAACAGGTCCCATCCGCAGAGATCGTGATCCTTGGCGATTTTAACGCCCACCATGCCGAATGGCTCGGTTCACGTCTAACCGATCATGCGGGGAGATCTTTTTATGACTTTGCCTTGGCATATGGTCTGACACAACTGGTTACTTCGCCTACGCGGATTCCAGATGTGGAGGATCATACACCTTCCCTGTTGGACCTTCTGCTGACCTCTCATCCGGACGGATATTAGGTTTCCGTCGATGCCCCTCTCGGCTCTTCGGACTATTGTCTGATCCGGAGTGTGGTGCCACTCACGCTCCCTTCGCGGTTGCGTTCTGCAGGTTGCCGCCGTGTTTGGCATTACAGGTCGGCGGATTGGGACGGAATGCGGTCCTTCTTTGCATCCTACCCATGGGGGCGGGTTTGCTTCTCGCCGGATGATCCCAGCGCTGTTGCTGACTCTGTCACTGATGTGGTGCTACAGGGAATGGAACTATTTATTCCATCATCTGTGGTACCCATCGGAGGCAGATTTCAGCCTTGGTTTGGTCGCTCCTGTAAGACTGCATTACGCAGTAAGCAGGAGTGTTATCAAGCCTGGGCTGCGGCTTCGGCGACTCGGGATGTAAATACCAACACACTTAAAAAGAAGTATAACTTCGCCTCCAGGTCCTTCAAAAGAGTTATTGCCAAGGCAAAGTCAGAGCACATAGGCAGAATTGGCGAGAAACTAGTTCGCCTTCCTTCGGGAACCCGTGCATTCTGGTCTCTCGCCAAGGCTGTCCAAGGGAATTTCTGTAAGCCATCACTACAATCTCTGCACAGGGAGGATGACTCACTGGCCCATGACGCAAAAGACAAAGCCGACCTTTTAGGCTCCCTTTTTGCGTCCAACTCGACTCTTGATGACGGGGGGAAAATACCGCCGACCATCCCGCGGTGTGAGTGCTCCATGCCGGATGTGCTGTTCTCACAGCGCTCGGTTCGCAAAGCACTGCTCTCCCTGGACACCCAGAAGTCGAGTGGGCCTGACGGAATCCCTCCAATAGTGCTGAGGACGTGTGCTCCGGAGTTGGCACCGGTCCTAACGCGTCTTTTCCGGTACTCCTACTCCCAAGGCGTAGTCCCGAATTCATGGAAGACAGCTTTTGTCCACCCGATACCTAAAAAAGGCGACCGCTCAGACCCATCCAACTATAGGCCTATCGCGATCACCTCCTTGTTCTCCAAAATAATGGAATCCATTATTAACTGCCAGCTCATCCGGTACCTTGAGGATCACCAGCTGATTAGTGACCGCCAATACGGTTTTCGTCGGGGTCGATCAGCTGGTGATCTTCTCGTCTACCTGACCCATAGATGGGCGGAGGCAGTAGAGTCCAAGGGGGAGGCGTTGGCCGTTAGTCTGGACATTGCGAAGGCCTTCGATTGGGTTTGGCACAAAGCGCTTCTTTCTAAGCTCCCTTCCTATGGGCTTCCCGAGAACTTGTGCAATTGGATCACCAGCTTCCTTGCAGATCGGAGCATCAAGGTCGTTGTAGACGGTGCATGCTCTGACTACAAGCCTATTAACGCTGGTGTTCCACAAGGCTATGTGCTATCACCAACGCTGTTTCTTCTGCATATCAATGATATGTTGCTAACTGGTAACATTCATTGCTATGCGGATGACAGCACTGGTGATGCTCTATACACCGGCCGTGCCAATATTTCTCGGAAAACGTCGCTGAGTACTGGAACAAACTTGTGTCTGAAGTCGAGTCTTTGCTGAACAAAGTCTCGGATTGGGGGCGACTAAATCTAGTCCAATTTAATCCTCAGAAGTCACAAGTTTGCGCGTTTACCGCTAAAAAGAACCCCTTTGTCGTATCTCCTCAGTTTCAAGGCACTCCCCTTCTTGCCTCAGCCAGTATCGGTATCCTCGGAGTCGACATATCGAGTGACGTGCAGTTTCGTGGTCACTTGGAAGGGAAGGCCAAATTGGCCTCTAAAAAGCTTGGCGTGCTCAGCAGAGCGGGACAGTATTTCATGCCGGCACACCGCCTGCTACTTTACAAGGCGCAAGTTCGGCCTCACATGGAATACTGTTCCCATCTCTGGGCAGGGGCTCCCCAGTGCCGGCTCCTTCCACTTGACCGCATCCAACGCAGAGCGGCTCGAATTGTCGACGACCGAGCCCTTTCCGATCGGCTCGATTCATTGGCACTGCGAAGAGATGTTGCATCCTGTTGCATTTTCTTTCGCATCTACCATGGGGAGTGCTCTGAGGAATTGTTCGGATTAATCCCAGCCGCCAAATTTCACGAACGCACATCGTGGCAGAACTCCCGATACCATCCACACAATCTGGATGATTGGCGGTCCACCACTGTGCGATTTAGAAGATGTTTTCTTCCTCGTACGACCTCCTTGTGCAATCGATTACCATCAGCGATTTTTCCGGACCGATACGACTTAGAGACCTTCAAGAAAAGAGCGTACTCCTTTTTAAAAGGCCGGCAACGCATCTGCGATTCCCCTGGTGTTGCAGTTGTTCATGGGCGGCGGTAGTCACTTACCATCAGGTGAGCCGCATGCTCGTTTGCCCCCTCTCCTATAAAAAAAAAATCATGGTGGACCGCCAATCATCCAGATGGTATGGATGTTATCACGAGTTTTGTCGCGATGTGCGTTGGTTATGGCTGGAATAAGTCCGAACAATTTCTCAGAGCACTCCCCGTGGTACATGCGATAAAATATGAAAAAGAGATGCAACATCTCTTCACAGTGCCAGTGAGTCAAGCCGATCAGAAAGAACTCGGTCGTCGATGATTCGAACCGCTTTGCGCTATATGCGGTCAAGTGGAAGGAGATGGCACTGGGGAGCCCCTGCCCAGAGATTGGAACAGTATTCCATGTGAGGCCGAACCTGCGCCTTGTAAAGTTGCTGGCGGTGTGCCGGCGTGAAATACGGTCCCGCGCTGCTGACCACGCCAAGCTTTTTAGAGGTTAATTTGGCCTTCTCTTCCAAGTGACCACGAAACTGCACGTCACTCCATATGTTGACGCCGAGGATTCCGATACTGGCCAAAGCAACAAGGAGAGTGCCATGAAACTAACTAAAATAGTGACTTAATTTATTATTAACATGAATATTTTATTTTTATTTTATTACGAATAAGCAACTTTTTTTTTAATTACCTGTTTACTTTGAATGCTAAGTATTACACGTATCAACGTTTGAAGAATCTTTTATAAATAGTACTAGAAGTACTGGTATTTGCTTTTGAAGTATAAAAGGCATTCCAAATGATAAGGTAATTTATGTTAAAAGCAAGTAGATTCAATTTAAATAGGAATATTGGATTATCGAACGAAAGTTCTGGGTTTGATCCCCGGTCGAGAGTTAATTCCATAAAAGTTTGGTTATAGATTATTTTTTTTAATTCAGAAGCGGTTCTATATAAATTTGGAGAAAAATTTTTACCCTAAGAATGGGAAAATATGGATAAAGTTTTTAATGTGTACATTAAAAATTGTTGTAGATTCAAAAGGAAAGACTAAAATAATACTGTAAAATTTGAGTTATTTTTTTTAAGGTTTTTTTTAAAAGATTTAAAATTGTTGTAGAAACAAATGAAGCGAATAAAATAATAACGTATATAAATGCAAATTTTACTTGAAGTAAAAGTGAATATAAAACAAATCGAATTTATATCCCATATTTGATACTTGTTATTATCTTTAAAAGGTATTAAAATAATAAATTTAACGCGATAAAATCCGTAAAAAATAGTTTTATTCAAGGTATTATTTCTGATTACGAATGAAATAATTTTGAAAAGAAAGATATAAACACTAAAAAATGCAAATGTTGTTATGGATATGACCCAGATAGACTAAAGTTTTGAATAGTTTGGTAAATGATATTATTAAATTATTTAGGCAGTTAAAATAAATGAGTATGTAGGTAATGTAAGAAAAATATTATGCCAACGTCATGAAGATTAAAACAGCAAAATTTATTTTGGTTAACAGTGATGTAATGTGTAGTGATAATGTCTATCTATGTAGATAAAGGTCTATCTTTTCGGGCTGTAATTAAATATTCGGCTATTTTATTTCATTATTTATCATAATTAGTTCTAAATATACATCAAAGTCTATCATAAACCAACACGCTTAAGTAAATTAACGGAAGGGACGTTAATTTAGTTATTATAGAATAAACTTTGATTAAAAGAAAACTAACAACGCTTATTACATTTACGTAGTCCGGACGTGGCGTAGGTCAAAGCCTGCTTGTTGGTTTGGACGAGTGCATTACATTTCGGAAGAAACCACGTACATTATCCGTTATTAGATCTGTCCCGCGGTTTTACCGGCGTATAATACGCGTCTGAGCCGCGCGACTTAACACTTCGCTTAAAGTTAAAGGTATATACGTCCTATATATGTACGTCCCGCTGATGGGCATAGGCGTCCTTTCACTTCTGAAAGGATTTTAGGGGAACAAAGTGTCCGTCGCGCTGTCCCAATGCGTGTTGGCAGATTGCACATGTATTCCAACATATATATTTTTTTTGTTTCTCAGACATGCAGGTTTTCACTTCACCACCAAGCACGTGGTAAATGTAATGGCACGTGGATACCTCGCTTACGCCTATATATTATGACACCTCGCACACTGGCTTTCACTGCTAGTTTCTCTTACTAATGTAATAAAGCGGAAGAGTTTTTTTGTTTGTTTAATGGACACACGCTAATCTCTGGAACTACCTGTCCGATATGACAAATTCTTTTTGCATACTATATCCAAATTCACGAGCAATCATCATCATCATTACAGCCCTTCACAAGTCCACTGCTGAACATAGGCCTCCCCCAAAGAATGCCACAAAGCACGGTCCTGAGCCACCTGCATCCATCGACTTCCTGCATGTCTTACCAGGTCGTCACTCCATCTCGTGGGGGGATGCCCTACACTTCGCCTACCAGTACGAGGCTGCCACTCGAGAACCTTTCTTCCCCATCGGTTGTCGGTTCTTCGAGCTATATGGCCGGCCCATTGCCACTTCAGCTTACTAATCCGTTGGGCTATGTCGGTTACTCTGGTTCTACTGCGGATATCCTCATTCCTAAGTTTATCACGCAGAGAAACTCCGAGCATAGCCCTCTCCATAGCTCGCTGAGCGACCTTGAGCTTCCTCATCCGGCCAGCAGTGAAGGACCACGTCTCAGTTCCGTATGTCATCACTGGCAACACGCACTGGGTGTACAGTCTCGTTTTCAAGGTTTGAGGTATACCTGACGAGAAGATGTGCCGTAATTTCCCGAACGCTGCCCAACCGAGTTGAATCCGTCGATTGACCTCTCGGTCGAAGTTGGACTTACCTAGTCGGACTATTTGTCCCAGGTAAACATACTCGTCAACAACTTCGAGCTTAGTGTTCCCAACAACTACCGGCATAGGTGTGACATGGACATTTAACATGATCTTAGTTTTGTCCATGTTCATCTTAAGACCTATCCGTTGGGAAACACTATTGAGGTCATTGAGCATAGTGCTTAGGACCTCCAGCGATTCTGCCATAAGGACGATATCGTCGGCAAATCGAAGGTGAGTGATGTACTCGCCATTGATGTTGATACCGTATCCTTTCCAGTCCAGAAGCTTGAAAACGTCTTCCAATGCAGCGGTGAAGAGTTTCGGGGATATGACGTCACCCTGTCTTACACCTCTCTGCAATTGGATAGGTTTCGTACTCTGGTTCTGTACTCGGATAGTCATCGTAGCCCTACTGTACAAGCACTTCAACACTTCGATATACCGACAGTCAACTTGGCACCGCTGAAGGGACTGCAGCACCGCCCAAATTTCGACGGAATCAAAGGCTTTCTCATAGTCCACATACGCCAGACATAGTGGCAAATTGTACTCTTCGGACTTCTGTACAATTTGCCGAAGGGTATGTATGTGGTCTATGGTGCTAAAGCCCTTTCGGAAACCGGCTTGTTCGGGAGGCTGGAAGTCGTCAAGTCTGCGCGCAGGACGATTCGTAATGACTCTCGAAAACAGCACGTAGACGCGGCTCAGAAGGGATATCGGTCTGTAGTTATTCAAGAGAGCGTTGTCACATTTCTTGAAGAACAAGACCACCGCACTTCTGCTCCACGCCTCCGGTGTAATGCCACCATGGAGGACGGAATTAAAGAGCCTCTGAAGGACTTCAAGTACCGGTTTTCCACCCGCTTTCAGAAGCTCCGCTGTAATTCTATCCTCGCCTGGGGCCTTACCGTTTTTAAGGTGCTGGAGAGCCATTCTAATCTCGCTCAGACTGACGTCCGGGATATCTTCGGAATAGTGTCGGATGAGACTCGCTCTTGGATCGTTACTCACACTTGCGTGTGGCTCCAACGATGACGTGTACAACTGCCCATAGAACCTCTCAATATCACTCAAAATCTCAGGTGTCCCGGAAACGATGCTGCCACATTCTGTCTTCAGCTTTGACAGTTGGCTCTTTCTGGCAGACAGATCTCTGGCAAAGACTTTGGAGCCTTGGTTCCGCTCGATCGCTTCTTCAATACGAGCTGTATTGAAGTTGCGTAAGTCCCGCCGCATGCATTTGGAGATCTGTCTGTTCAGATGCCTGTATGCTGTCAAGTCTGTTGAAGAATGTAGCTTCATCTCCCGTCTAACAGCCATGAGATTAAGAGTGTGATCGGAGAGTTTTTGTGTTCTTCTGCGGCGGGTCTTGCAGAACTTAGCTCCGACCGCATGGACAGTTTCCACGAGCTTGTCATTCATATCGTCCACTTCATTGCAGTCTTCTAGGCACTGAAAACGGTTTTGTAACTCGAGCTGAAAGGTTTCGGGACTTTGGATTAGAGCACGAGGGGGACGGAGCGTTGACTTCATTAGACGAGACCTCTCCAACTTAACGTTTAGGTTCAGTGTGCCTCTAACCATTCGGTGATCGCTACCAGTTTTCACCCTCGCGATCACGGAGACATCACTGAACAGTTGTCGTCTGGTCGTCATAATGAAGTCAATCTCATTTTTTGTCGAACCGTCGGGACTCGACCAGGTCCACTTCCTGTGGGGCCGCTTCTGGAAGAAAGAGTTCATCATAAAGAGTCCCTCTTTCTCCATGAAGTCGGCCAGCTGCTGGCCCCTTGGGTTCCGTTGCCCTATTCCAAATTTCCCTACTTTCAGCTCACCGTTCTCTCTTGTGCCTAGTTTTGCATTAAAGTCTCCCATTAACACTGTATATTGGGTTTTGGAGGAATGCATGGCTCTAGAGATATCCTCATACATTTCCTCCACCTCCTCATCGGGGTGTGCCGAGGTTGGTGCGTAAACCTGTATGACCTTCAGCGAATACCGTTTGGTGATTCTGAGTATAAGGTACGCAACCCTCGTCGACACACTCCCGATCTTTACAACGTTGTTAACGAGAGGTTTGTGAACGATAAATCCGACACCTCCTTGGGACAGATGGTCGCCCTCCCGGTGATAGAGCAAGTTGCCGGATTCGAGGATTACCGTGTCCTCCCCCTCTCTTCGGACTTCGGATAATCCTATAATATGCCAGCGCAACTTGTCCATCTCTTCTTCCAGCTCCACGATCTTCTCGTCAGTCCTCAGGGTGCGTGCGTTGTACGTTGCCAGGTCGAGTCGTCTAAGGTGGCAACCGAACCTCCACCGGAGATTCTTAGCACCCCCTGTCCCGCCGTTACCATGGTCGCCACCGTAGCCAGGAATAGCGGGGCCGCCGGGGACTGGGGGCCGTTTCTTTGTTACTGTCATTCATAGGGGGGTATTTGCCATAGTTGCCACGCTTGGCGAGCGGGTTGGCAACCGCAGTTTTTTTTTATTGTTATTTGTTGTTATCAAGAAGATGCTGCTGCCCATCTCCTGCCTGTTTCCCTTTGTCGCCTTTTACGACACCCACGGGAGGATATGGGGTAGTGGATATTCTTGACCGCCACTACACGGCACGAGCAATTATATAGGTTAATTTTAGGATACACCTCTCAGCTAGCATTAAAATTGATTTTGCTTAAGCAAGTCTACAAAAAAGCGCTAAAGAAATGCTTTATCCGCATGAGCTGGCGTAGTGGTTAGTGTAACGTTAATACAATGTCCTATAAATATATAGATCTTTACTTCATCTAAAAAAAAGTAGGGGTACTATATTAGAGCGTTATTATACATAAATGTATATGTGTATATTATGGTACAAAAACCCTTACAAACAAAATTTACTTTCTCATCAAGACAATTTTATAACGATAAACATTTCTCGTTATAGCATGTTATTTAGACTTAGTTTAAAAGATAATGAAAAATTAAAATAAGTCAATACTAGGCTCGGCGCGCGAACGACATACAGCCACATAATGAGAACCGAGAGTAACCAGCAGTGAACTCTTCTATAATCTCCTCTTTTTCTTCTGACTTGCTTAACAAATATCAATATTTAAGGCTGGCTGTGAGGTGTAGCTTGATGTTAGATTATTTGTACTATTTTATGAATCTGGCTATCATATATTAAAATAATTATTCAAATCAGACTATTAATTCTATAAATTAGCATATTGTAACAAACAAAACAAAACTCTTCCGCTTTATAATATTAGTATAGATAATGTTTTTCACTTGGTCCTGAATAATGTTTATTTTATGGTAAATTGTATAATTGTTAATTATTTTTCCTAAAATTAAATAATTTTTTAACAGAAATTGATCGTTCCTAATAAACATAAGTCACTAATGAAACAATCATACACTTTAAAAGCAAAGACTAAGAAAATCGGAAAACAGGCAACAGAGAGTGAAACATCAATTCGAGCGATCGAACACCTGGTGTTTCCTGGTCTTTAATCTACGTGCATAACAAAAGGTTCATTTCTATAGCGACTACAGTATTTGTATGTTTTTTTCTGAAAATGAAGATTGGATAGGCTTTTTTTTCTTACTAGCTGTTCTCCGCGATTTCAACCGCGTTTAATTTATTACGATTGGATTTCATGGTTCTTACTTATTTTTTTTTTGTGCACAATCCTTATTCAATCTCTAAAATTAAAGTCTATGTTACTTCTTATAACATCAGATATCTACCAGTGAAAATCCCGTCAAAATCAGTCTAGCCCTTTAGAGATTAGCCGGAAAAAAGACAGAGAGACCGACAGACCGACAGACAGGCAATTTTTTTTTAAATTGTTTTTTTTTTGCTTTAAGTACCGTATATACTTTCATATGCATATAATATAAGTCCGTTATTTTGATACTACAAAAAGATACTGTTCCGGGTTCAAATACCGAAGCTTTCTGACAATAAATTTTCAAAAGGGGCCTAAAGTCAGGAAGTTAGCGGTAGTTTAGCCCCGTGCCTCGGAATACACATTAAGCCGATGATTATCCTATGCCTGGTCTTTAGCAGCTCGTGTTGAGCTTTTTTTTATAGGATAAGGGTGACAAACGAGCACACAGTCCACCTGATGGTAAGTGGTTACTGCGGCCCATAGACATCTACATCTATCATCTATTACGAATCAAAATGCAGATGCGTTGTCACCCTAAAGGACTAAGATGGAATGCCTCATTTCCAGTTATAAGGGTCGCCGGTTCTCTACACTCACCATACGAAACACAGCAGCGTTAAGCTGCTATTTTACGCTGGTATTCTGTGACAGCGTGGTCCTTCCCCGGTCGAGCCGATCCATTCGTGCCACAACTATACCACTAATATAGCTGCAGCATGGCTACCGTACCTTTTGGACTATGTGAGTGAAGGAATAGAGTATGCTCAACAAGATACCTTTATAATGTCTTGATAGTCTTTGTTAAGTTAAACGACATTTTTTTTATTGGGTTAACTCCTATTTTTCCATTTCGCTGTTTCATTTATCAAGAAATTGTTAATTACAACTACAAATAAATTTTAATTTACCACGCGCTCGGTGGTGAAAGAAAATATAGTGAGGAAACCTGCTAATCTGAGGATTAAAAAATATTTCGAAGGTGTCTGAAGTCCACTAACATGAAATAGAGCGGCGGCCAACTACTCTAAAAACCTCTCAGGATTGAGAGGAAGACTCTTTCCCGCAGTTAGGCGTATATAACTATAATAAGTTGTAGTTTTACTTTTTACTACCGTTTGCCGTTGCTGCCTTTGATAGTCCACTGCTGAACAGGAAATCTATGGCAAGATTATCTCGTCTGTCTTGGGGAGGGAGATATTTGTCGTAGTGCCAAGCTTGGTAGACGGTTTGGCAACCACAGTTTTTTGTTTTTAGTTGTTTTTAGGAAGACGGTGCCATCTCGTGGTTTGTTTCCATCATTCACCTTTTATGACACTCACAGGACGATATAGGGTAATCATGTTGATATTTGATCATCCCACTTCGGGTATATCATCATGAATCATGATGATATAGGGTAATCTGACATCCATATTCATAGTTTATGAAGATCCTTGTCGGACTGTATAGTTACTTTGAATTCAAGCGTTGTAAACATAATTAAATTATTGAAATATTTAAATTTAACAAGACAGTACCGATTGATGCAGAACTTGATTTCAATTATTGAACTTTGAACGGCGTGAAGATGCCTAAAGAAAAGCGAATTCCAGCTGTTTACAGAACATGAAATTTTAAGTTTTATATTGGAAAATATTAGTCTGCTTCAAATTTCTTTATCACAAGGTCGTAAACCTAGAATGGACAATAAAGTGAATGAATTTACTTTTCCTTTTTGCAGTGCATTAATAAATCCGAAACTTAATTTATGTTAGAACCATTTTGTTATATGATATTAATTTTTATCTACCAATAAACTTTTGTTTCTGATGTTATTTCTTGAAAGTAATAAACTCATCAAATATATTGTCTGTAGTTTCGCAAAGTTTTCGACAAAGCGAAATCCCAAGTCACTGGAACAGACACACTTCCAATACAATTGTCACTTGAAATAACTGAATGTTGCCGAAATGAATTGATAAATCCCGTTTAATTCAAACAAAGCAATGTTAGAATCCACTCGATTCGATCTCAAAATATTCGAAAACAAAACATGGATAATGTAAGTTTAGAAAAATGTATTCTTTTTCATCACTACCCTATAACTTTGCACTGCATGGGCCTCACGCATTGTAGGTCAACAGGCAGACGAAACTGTAATCGCCACTTAGAAAGACAAAGAAACTAGCAGTCTCTGTTGACAAGTTGTGCAGTCCATAGAATAGTGTACAATCATTTTAACCGACAATCAATTTTAAATAAGCCTTTTACGGGTTATTTTGGACTCGCTACGACAAAAAAGACATGGTATTACACCATCGCCGCACATATGCAGGATCACGAGAATGTTTTTGAACACTTTCGCGACTCCACCAGCGTCAGCCGTCTCTCCTTGGGAGAGGACAGCTTCTTCTCTTATTCCTTTTCTCAGGCAAGTTGTACGCAAGTACTTTATGCGAAGGCCATGGTGCCAGCAAAAATGTGTAGCTTAAAATACTAATCTTGCCGGGCTAAGCGACTGATCTGGCCTACACAGGCGGCCACAGTTCACCAACGTGTATCTGGAGTGGTTTTGCCAAATCTTTTCGAAGCGGTAAGAGAATTTCAGAGAAAGAGTGATTAAACTAGACTTTAGTAACCATTTATGTTCCTAAATTACTATATAAAATAAAATAAGAAATCATTTATGTTTCTAAAATATTATATTAAATAAAATAAAAACGTTTGGCTATTGGACCCATCCAAAGGTTTACATTGGGGAAAGTTTCTAGATTAGAAAAACATCAATGTGAATTTATAAAAAAATTATATTTTTAAAAAGCTTTACATTTAAATAAGTATTTTATATTGAACTAGCTGTTCCCCGCGACTTCGCTCGCGTGTTAGGGTTTTTATTTGTTTTGCGCGGAATCTTAATTCCTTTTCTAAAATAAAAGTAGCCTAAGTTACTCCTTATGATATCAGCTATCTGCCGGTGAAAGTCCCATCAAAATCGGTCCAGCCGTTTTGGAGATTAGCCGGAACAAACAGACAGAAAGACAAAAAATTTAAAAATTATATTTTAGTTATAATAACCGTATTTACTTTCAAATGCATTTAGTAAAAAGCTATAATTTTGACATTACAAACAGACACTTCAATTTTATTTATTTGTATAAATAATCTGTTAGTTTAATAGAGTACTTAAACTTTTGCATAAATTCTATTTTTGTAATACAGCTTAATCAAACCTTTCATTATGTAAATATTATAGCACTGAGCTGTGGAGAACTAAAATCTTAGAGTAATTATTACAATCAATTTTTCGTTTCAGATGCGATCGTTAGATCTCTCGAACTTACGTCAATAGTTATTACTATTTATTACAATTGACGGCTCCGTGGCGTAGTGGCTTAGCAATGAGTTGCAACGCTTGGGGGCCGCGGGTTCGAATCCCGCACGGAACAAGTATTTGTATGGCCTACAAATAATTGTTCCGGATCTGGATGTTTGTCCTTGTGAAAAATATGTTTGTAAACTGCCTCCACGATACAGGAGAAAATCCTAGTGTGGGAGTAACGTTTTTTTTTAATAAAGAAAAAAAAATACTATGCACATGCTTGTCTTCGTTATTATGTAACGGATTGAGAAGAGTTCACTGTTTAGTCCTGTGACGAGTGTCTCCTGTACAACGGAATAAAATGCATTATTATTAAAATACATTCGGATATTAAGCTATGATATGTCTTATCTTTTTCACAATCAACAATTTATTTTATAAATTGAAAAATAAAGTTAAAAAACCTTTTAAGGGTGGCCGTTAATTATTAATTAATAATAATCAGTAAAAGCAAGCATCATATTCATAACGCTTCTGCATGGGGCATACTCAGAATGAGGTAGTCAATATCTTTATGAGCAATATCGCCCCAGGTCCTACTTATATGCATAAATAGTTGTTTTTCTGTTACCACAATTTCAGGAAAATCCCTCAGATCTCTTCTTTGGAGCTAATCCCAAACTTGCTCAATGGGTTTTAAATCTAGAGATTGCACTGGCTATTCTAGGGCCGTGACATCAGATTTATGCAACCAGGGTATTACCATCCTGAACATATCTGAAAGGGCATTGTCGTGCATAAGCAGGAAATTGTGATCCATTTGTTTTCGATATGGTAAGGTTCTAGCACCTCATTACGGTATTTTTCAGCCATCGTAGTGTCCTGTATCTAAAACAGGTCCATTTTTCCACCAAAACGAATTCCTTCCCACCCTATAATTATACCACCTTCATATGGGTAACCTTCTTGAGGGTGTTTAACACGGCTTGTGCGTCCAAGTAGAGCTATTTTATAGCTGCAGCACGGACAGGTAGAATAGGCTGGACTGGGTAGAACTACGCTCGCACCAAATACCAGCATAAAGTAGCAGTGTGCTTCGTATGGAGAGTATAGAATTGAAGACTCTTTTAATTGGTAGGTAACGGGCTATTTCATCTTAGTCCTCAGGGGTGACAACATTATCCACATTTTAAATACTTTTTGCAGATATATGTAGAAGATTATGAGCCACAGTATCCACTTAACAACGATTGTTCCTTTGTGCTCTTATCATTCAAAATAATTTTAAAGTTTACCTTCCGTTATGTAAATTTATTAGGGCAGCCGGACTTTCTGGCTTATATAATTATATCGCCACTAAACATTTAGAAATAACTCACCGAAGTATCGCCATAGGTTTTTCGTTTTTTTAGTGCTGAACATCGAAAGTAATGTGGAATTTTATGTGTATTTAGACCCTTCTTGCTCTTTTGCTTCTTATTTTCATCAACTCAAAGAAGTCTGCTGCTGGACATAGACCTGTCCTGTTGTAAGGAGGATTTACTTAATCTTCATTCTTTGCAGCTCGTTTGGTGATCACAGCACTAAACGTCTCGTATCTCTGACGCTGCTACCTGTCTTTGGTCTAGGTATTTTACGTTTGGCATAAATGGGTTGGTTATACAGCTATCTACCGCAATCACTTGTCTTTCTGACTTACCGCGAAGATACCTTATACACTCATGTGATAAATTCTCTTAAGTCGTCACCATACGATAATACAAGAATCGTTAACTACACAAAAAACTTGTAACATATAAAGGAAAACTTAAATATAAAATTATATCTTGGTCCAATCAACTCTAGTAAAATTTTCTCAAAGGAATACTCGTACGTTTATCTACAAATCATTCTGAATACATAAGTTGTGTTTGCGGAAATTTGATGGGTTGACTGATTTCGACCAGATAAATAAACCTTGTAACTTTCCCCATCAAACAGACAAAAGAACAAATCGAACGAAATAACAAGTTTTTCAAGGCTTCCTTAAAAGAGGGATGAAATAAAAACGTGGATATTTTTTATTTTCATCACTGAATATAATGGGTGTGAAAATAATATATTTTTTAAATCACAAATCACGTTCATATTATGGAGGAGGCCTGTGTTCACCTGTGGAATTTTGATATGATCTAACGTTAACAGATAATCTTAATTGAAAAACCACGAGCGCAGTAGTTCTGGTATTATCGTTTGGTGGCTAATGCAATGTCTCGTTCAACTGCCATTCTCCATCCTTATTCACTCTTAACTCTGTAAATATGGGTCTAAAAAGAGAAGTATGGCTTAACAGCGATTGCACGTCCTCTAATTGAAAGTGCACCTCACAAATATTAGAGGAGTGCACTCGAATCTCAGCGTAGTCATTCACCATCTTGTGATTAAGAAGCCGCACCTACTTTTCTGGATGGAAACCCAAATTGCATGTCTGTATCGTCATATTCTCCACCTGATTACGTGTCCCAAGGTGTTCGACGAATATGGCGGTATAATTTAGCTGATTGAGATGAGATGCGACACTGTCACGATCGCATTAAACATATTGGCGCAAAACTCTCTGCCAGAACTTCTTTCGGGCTACACTGCCTCCGCTCGTAAAACCGAATGGTGCACTGGCACATACGGCTAAAGAGAAAGTGGGCTTGTTCGATTTTCTAATTGCCTGAAATTCGCAAAAACAATCCACCTAAATTACCTCACTGCGGGAGCTCTATAAAACCTTGCGGTGTCTAGTCGTGAATGAAGCTAGTGGACCAAATGGTATACCAGTATATACTGGGTGGCGCCGAAGTTATCACGTTAAATAGCACAGCAGTTAATACAAGTTGATATATGTCTGTTAAAATAATAAAATAAACAATAATAAAAGAAAATAAAAAATGCATTTTTCAAACAAAATAAATAGGGTAAAATATTGACAAGAAATAAATCAGCCTTGATATATAGGTTACTGACCTGAAGTGACTTACAAAACGTCGCACGCGCCAGAAAAATAATAATTTATATTAACACCCGATCCCATTTCTTGTCACTTTGCGCGTAGAGAATTATGCCTTAACTTCATTATTTTAAGTAAATTTTTCGCTTGACTTTGTTTTCATACGCCTGCAGCGTGCGTTCCCTTTGTTTTTAATTTCGCGCATAAAATTATGCCTTAAATTGTTAGCCGTAAGTGCAGTTTTTGTTTGATTTTTTCTTTATTTGAGTAGTTAGGTTTGATAACCTTTAAACTACCTATATTCGCCTTGAAATGGCATGGGTCTTTGACCTTCTAGAATTCATCAGGTGATATCTGTATGCATTTACATGATGTTATTTAATATTGAAACGAAAAAAATGCTACCGCGGCTAATGTATTAATTGTTATATATTTTTTTAGTTGTGTATGTTTAAAGAAATTTATGTAGTATACGTCTTTTCATTTTATGTGATAACTTTTTCGTCACTCCGTATATTGTTCTGAATCAGTATATAGTTCTGAAGACTTATGCATCTGAATTGTCTCCTGTGCTAAGACGCTTCTTTCGCCTCTCATTTAGGACCGGAATAGTGCCAAAATCCTGGAAACTGGCCAACATGCAGCCTGTTCCAAAAAAAGTCAGCTGTGCCGACCCTGCCATTTATCAGCCCAACTCTATTACCTCCATACTCTGCAAGATTATGGAGTGTATATTGAAGTATTATGTAATAATCTATATTAAATAATAATGGCTATATTCTATTATTCGATTGAAATCACACTCCAACAGCCAGACGAATTTTATTGAATTTTGGCACAGGTGTCGATTTTAGAATGCAACATAGGTTACCTTGTATAAAAATTATTTCTAAAGTTTTATTTACACTCAGTGGAACAGGCGGTTAACTGCTGGAAATATTAATATATAAATGGCAAGAAATAGACCCGAGTATCTTTTTCGATTATCCTTTAGGTTGTTCTAACTTGTGTTACATTTTAACTGTCAAAGGAATTGCGATTGATAGAATATTTGATTTTTATTGATAAAATTAAGATGCGCTGTCATTCCTGAGGACTAAGATGGAGTGCCTCGTGTCTAGTGAAAAGGAGTTTAGGTTTTTTTAACTCACCATCAAACCACATCAGCATTAAGTTGCTATTTTATGCTGCCAATACGAGCATGTATGTGTAAACGAGGCGAGAAATGTGTTTCAGGATCGTGCCAAATGAAAGACCGTAGTCTCTGCTTATACACCTCGGAGTGAGAGTTGTTAGTGTTTATGTTCATTTATGCTGCTAATCTGTAAGTGCGTATTCTTCTCTGATCGATCCGATCTATTTGTGCTACGACCATTATATAGCTGCAGTATGGCACTAAAAGGTAGAAAAAAATAAAGTTAGCTCCTTCTATATATTCCATAAAATCTTTTTTATTAAAATTTTAATATACATCCAATTTCATTATATTATGTGATTTATTTATGAATTAGTAGTCATTAGTTATTACTATAAAACGTTTGAACGCTACTTGTGAATATATGTTTTTAATATATCAATTCAATGAAGAATAATCGTAATAGCGTTAGAAATCCATTAAATATTTCGTTATATGATAGTTTAGAAGATGAACTTAATAATCAGATTCTAAACTCCCAAGTCCCGCGTTTCTCTAAGACGTGACTTCATAGTTTATCTAATTAGATGCGAATACCTCTTACCTTTCCAATTTTGCTGACCGGACGAGGTCACCACTTTGCTGTTTTTACATGTCAGCAATGTAAAAGTTATAGGTTCCACTTTACAGGTTGTGGAGTTTTAAATGGAAAACTTCTAACTAGTAGAATCGAGTATAATGAGTAGAAGGATAGAAGGAGTATAATGAGTAGAATAATTTATTATAAAAATATGATGATTCCTTATATATACTAATAATTAACTACATTAAAATATTTAATTTCTTAAAATTACAACATAAAATAAGAATATTATTATTAACTAACACGTGTTTGGTCGTCATCAGCAATAGGAATTTTTGTATTGTAGATTTCTTGGAAACGAAACGCGCGTGAACTCACATTAAAAGCGTGCAGCGGAGGCACAGATTAGTTAATAGTTTACTAAACAGATACATCACTCCCATACAAAAGCGAAAATACCTACGCTGTAATAGCCTACAAAATCTTAATAATAATATCTACTGTTCGCAGCGAGAGGAAAATGTACCATAAATACGCGCATAAAGAGTCGAGATTGTGTTGACCGCCGTGCGACTCACGTGCAAGCGCGTCATCACACGAATGCTCTAGGGACAACCCTATATAGGTACAAACCTATGATGATTATTGTAATAAAACGTATCTTGCGAAATAACCATATTTTTTATTTGTCAATAAAATATGTTTGAGTTTTATAAAATGATTTATACATTTGTTTCCTTCAATTTGAATTCTCGGTGATTACATTTTATCGTTGAAAATGGTTGTCACTCAATTTATAAATTACAGCACTGTTATGCTTTGTTTCGATGTAATCTTATAGTTCAGAAAAAAAGACAATTTTTCATTTGTTTTTTGACTCTGACACCCATCCACTGCACAATAATTACGTGGTTTCGGCATTTCGACGAGTAAGCGCGGGAAACGTGTGTTCAAGCGCTCAAGCGGGCGTGCGGCAGCCCAATGTCGGTTGTATCGTGAGCGATACGCAAAACGGTAGGCATATAACGCAGCATCTTGAGCGAGTGACGGAGGCCTGGCGGAGGTATAAAAATGCTGCGAATTAGTGCTAGGCATCACTGCGCCCCCTTTCCCTAAAGGTTGTCGCTTCCGATTTGGTAGAAAGGCCATACAGGCCAAAGCCAGTCCAACAGATGGTGTTTAGTGGGTAGGCACTTCATAGTGAGTCCCACATAACCACCAGCCTCTCAGCGGCTACTCGCCGCCTGCGAACCCTTTTCTAAAGGGGGTCATTTCCGATACGGCAGAAAGGCCCTCCAGGCCAAAGCCAGTTCCAGGTGGTGTTTAGTGGGTAGGCACTCAGGTTTCATAGTGAGTCTCACATAACCACGCAACCGGCTGTGTGGTACGCTTAGAGTATTCACCATCTCCCTCCCCTGCTTCCTGGAGGGTAGTCCTTTACTTTGAATCTTGGCGCAAAAAAGTGCGAGGCGTTCCATTTCTTCTCGTCGCTTGAGTCAGACGGATTTCTATCCATGCTGCGCGTATTAATTAATACGTAAAACCTCTTCTTATAGAACAAAATCATGCTTTATGCTGACAATGAAAAAATCTGCTGATAATAAAAAAGCTATTATGCTATTTTCAGAGCTGCTTTTTCTGTTTCACAAGACGCCGAGTGTACCTGTCTAGCTATGAATCAATGCATTTGCTTGAAATATGTTGATTTAAAACACATTGAGAGTTACCTTAACAAAAATAACTACGAGCATATTTTAAAAAGAAAAGAGAATAACAGCGGAAAAATTTCAATTTGTATTACACGATAAGCAACTTACCGTACTGACCCCGTCAAAAGGTAACCTTTATCAAATATCAAAACCTTTATCAAATAAATCGTAAATATAAGAAATCATTAGGTGAACCTTTATCAAACTAAATATTATATAGTTATGGTTTTTACTAAAAATATGACCAATTTAATCACGTTTTCTTATTTTTTTTTGTGAATTTTATCTAAATAATTTTTAACATCTAATATGTAAATAAACCTAGCAAGCTAACAGCATAGCAAAGCGGCGAAGCAATCAGCTTTGTAGCGGTTTCTAACGGTTGCCGTTGAGCAATCAGTTTCAAAATAGGAGGTTCAGTTGCCTGGGTGATCAGTAATCAATTGCTGAAAACAGAATTTGAAAATTCAAAACCGTTCTCGAGATAATCGTGGGACAGACAGACAGACGGACAGACGGACGGACAGACGGACCGACGGACAGACATCGTGAAATCAATAAGTGACTTCGCAAGCTTCGCCACTTAATAAGTTATTTAAGAAAATAAATAATACAGTCATATAAAACTGACACTACTCGTATTTCACCTTACACAGAATTAAAGTAATTTTTTACCATTACCCGTAATATACGAGTACATAGTTGAGTATTCAACTTTGTAAATTGGCTTCTTGAGGCAGAGAAATGTTTGGCGAAGCCTTTAGCCTGTTTGCAATGCGCACTGGTTTACACTTTTGTTTTCAAGTTTTGAGGTATATACGTGACGCTGATAATGATGTGATATAATCCTCCAAACATCGCCCAGTCGAGTTGGGTCCGTCGATTGACCTCTCGGTCGAAGTTGAACCTGTAATTCAGAAGGTAACATATCTTCGCACACACTCCCAATATGCAAATTACAGTATTTGAGTAGCCCCGGTTCATCCCCTAATAGCACCAATGAAATTTTTAATTGCAACTTAAAGTGCTGATTTACCACGGGATCTGTTTTGGAATAGTGGGCAGACTAATTGCTCCATACTTCCCTACAACCCTCCAAGAAATGAGAGGCTCGTGTCCAATAGTGGGACGTATTTAAGCTCTAACTTTACTTTACTTTACTATTAAAGTTTTTATGACAACGAATATTATCTTTCTATACATGTGGTAATATGTATATATTATAATCACATTATTTGCCGTGTAGTGGCGGTTAAGAATATCCACTACCCCATATCTTCCCGTGGGTGTCGTAAAAGGCGACAAAGGGAAACAGGCAGGAGATGGGCAGCAGCATATTCCTGGTAACTACAAAAATACAATAAAAAAACTGCGGTTGCCAACCCGCTCGCCAGGCGTGGCAACTATGGCAATATACCCCCCATGATGAAAGTTACGACCGTGCTTTGTGGCATTCTTTGGGGGAGGCCTATGTTCAGCAGTGGAATTGTGAAGGGCTGTAATGATGATGATGATGATAATCACATTATCACCACTTATCATCAGGTGGAATTCTTATCCAAAATCAAGAGCTGGCATAGAATAGTAAAAATGTATCAAATATTTCACCGCGCCCTAATCAAAAAATAGGATAGGGTGACAAACGAGCACACAGTCCACCTGATGGTAAGTGGTTGCTGTGTCCCATAGACATCTACATTTATCCTCGTTTGCAAATCAAAAGGCAGATGCGTTGTGCTAGTTGACGCTGGTATTCTGTGAGAGTGTGGTCCTTCCCCGGTCGAGCCGACCCATTCGTGCTACAACTATACTACTTATATAGCTGCAGCATGGCTCAACCACGTTTAAAATCTATTTAATCATCATCTTCATCATTACAGCCCTTCACAAGTCCACTGCTGAACATAGGCCTCCCCCAAGGAATGCCACAAAGCACGGTCCTGAGCCACCTGCATCTGTCGACTTCCTGCATATCTTACCAGGTCGTCACTCCATCTAGTGGCGGGACGCCTGCCTGCAACACTTCGCCTGCCGGTACGAGGCTGCCACACGAGAACCTTTCTTCCCCATCGCTTGTCGGTTCTTCGAGCTATATGGCCGGCCCATTGCCACTTTAGCTTACTAATCCGTTGGGCTATGTCGGTCACTCTGGTTCTACTGCGGATATCCTCATTTCTGAATTTATCACGCAGAGAAATTTCGAGCATAGCCCTCTCCATAGCTCGCTGAGCGACCTTGAGCTTCCTCATCCGGCCAGCAGTGAAGGACCACGTCTCAGTTCCGTATGTCATCACTGGCAACACGCACTGGTTGTACAGTCTCCGTTTTCAAGTTTTGAGGTATATCTGACGAGAAGATGTGTCGTAGCTTCCCGAACGCTGCCAAGCCGAATTGAATCCGTCGATTGACCTCTCGGTCGAAGTTGGACTTATCTAATCGTACTATTTGTCCCAGGTAAACATACTTGTCAACAACTTCGAGCTTAGTGCTTCCAACAACTACCGGCATAGGTGTGACATGGACATTTAACATGATCTTTGTTTTCTCCATGTTCATCTTAAGACCTATCCGTTGGGAAGCACTATTGAGGTCATTGAGCATAGTGCTTAGGTCCTCCAGCGATTCTGCCATAAGGACTATATTGTCGGCAAATCGAAGATGAGTGATGTACTTACCATTGATGTTGATACCGTATCCTTTCCAGTCCAGAAGCTTGAACACGTCTTCCAATGCAGCGATGAAGAGTTTCGGGGATATGACGTCACCCTGTCTTACACCTCTCTGCAACTGGATAGGTTTCGTACTCTGGTTCTTTACTCGGATACCTACTGTACAAGCACTTCAACACTTCGATATACCGACAGTCAACTTGGCACCGCTGAAGGGACGGCAGTACCGCCCAAATTTCGACGGAATCAAAGCCTTTCTCATAGCCCACGCCAGACATAGTGGCAAATTGTACTCCTCGGACTTCTGTACAATTTGCCGAAGGGTATGTATGTGGTCTATGGTGCTAAAGCCTTTTCGGAAACCAGCTTGTTCGGGAGGCTTGAAGTCGTAAACTCTGCGCGCGAGACGATTCGTAATGACTCTCGAGAACACCACGTAGACGCGGCTCAGAAGGGAAATTGGTCTGTAGTTCTTCAAGAAAGCGTTGTCACCTTTCTTGAAGAACAAGACCACCGCACTTCTGCTTCACGCCTCCGGTGTAATGCCATCATGGAGGAAGGAATTTAACAGCTTCTGAAGTACTTCAAGTACCGGTTTTCCACCCGCTTTCAGAAGCTCCGCTGTAATTCCATCCTCGCCTGGCGCCTTGCCATTTTTAAGGTGCTGGAGAGCCATTCTAATCTCGCTCAGACTGACGTCCGGGATATCATCGGAATAATGTCGGATAAGACTCGCTCTTGGATCGTTACTCACACTCGCGTGTGGCTCCAACGATGACGTGTACAGCTGCCCATAGAACTTCTCAATCTCATTCAAAATCTCAGGTGCCCCGGAAACGATGCTGCCACATTCTGTCTTCAGCTTTGACAGTTGGCTCTTTCTGGCAGACAGATCTCTGGTAAAGACTTTGGAGCCTTGGTTATGCTCGATCGCTTCTTCAATACGAGCTGTATTGAAGTTGCATAAGTCCCGCCGCATGCATTTGGAGATCTGTCTGTTCAGATGCCTGTATGCTGTCAAGTCTGTTGAAGAATGTAGCTTCATCTCCCGTCTAACAGCCATGAGATTAAGAGTGTGATCGGAGAGTTTTTGTGTTCTTCTGCGGCGGGTCTTGCAGAACTTAGCTCCGACCGCATGGACAGTTTCCACGAGCTTGTCATTCATATCGTCCACTTCATTGCAGTCTTCTAGGCACTGAAAACGGTTTTGTAACTCGAGCTGAAAGGTTTCGGGACTTTGGATTAGAGCACGAGGGGGACGGAGCGTTGACTTCATTAGACGAGACCTCTCCAACTTAACGTTTAGGTTCAGTGTGCCTCTAACCATTCGGTGATCGCTACCAGTTTTCACCCTCGCGATCACGGAGACATCACTGAACAGTTGTCGTCTGGTCGTCATAATGAAGTCAATCTCATTTTTTGTCGAACCGTCGGGACTCGACCAGGTCCACTTCCTGTGGGGCTGCTTCTGGAAGAAAGAGTTCATCATGAAGAGTCCCTCTTTCTCCATGAAGTCGGCCAGCTGCTGGCCCCTGGCTGCGTTAGTCCCGCCGCATGCATTTGGAGATCTGTCTGTTCAGTTGCCTGTATGCTTTCAAATCTGTTGAAGAATGTAGCTTCATCTCCCGTCTAACAGCCATGAGATTAAGAGTGTGATCGGAGAGTTTTTGTGTTCTTCTGCGGCGGCTCTTGCAGAACGCCGCAGAATCTATTTGTAGGTTTACAATACACAAAATTTAAAATAGACTACAACTCAAAAAAGTATTAAACCGGAGTCGAATAATTTATATTTTTCTTTGTGCAACTGACGACGTAGTGGCGAGGGTCGAAATGTATCTCGTCAAAGGTATTGCGGTGTATAGTAGATCTACGTTTATAAATTTTAGATAATGGCTTCATGACATTGCTTCCGGTCTAAGCTTTTTAATTCAACGATAAAAACACAAATGAAAATCTAAAATCTACTTAGGATGAAGTTGCTCTGGACTACTTCAGCCACGTCGACTACTTCTTCACACTGATACTTCATATCGAATACTGTCGGAAGCTAGAACCACAGTACATGTTAAAAGTGTGTTAGAACTTTGCAGTAGATACTATAACGAAACTTATTTTGAAGTGACAGTAGGCAATAGACTGTGATGGATTGCGCACCTAAAACTCGTGAGCTCGTATCAGTTATTCGAATACTGTCGTGAACCAAACTATAACACAAACAGTTTTAGCTTTGTCGGAATTATTATTATTGTGGATAGCATTGCTAGTATTATATATTAGAAAATAAAGTTATGATTACGCTAACACAGATGCATTATATGATTCTAACGTATATCATAATGTAAATCTTATGCCAATATGGTAGACTCAATAGTACCGTCACAAAGAGTGGGGAAATCATAAAACAAATTAACGCAAACAAAGCATTTTTTGGTTTTCTAAAAAACTGTCTATAACTATAACCCAGATCCAGTGAGTCAAGTATTTCGACCACTAAACCATTAGGTCGTTATCTCTTAATAAGCTTAGATAAACCATGACCAGCTGGTTACGTTAGAGTAAGACACAAGCTGCAGCTTTATTTTGATTGTAGCACAAATAAGTCAGCTCGACTGGGGTTCTCATACAATACGAACTTGAAGCAGCAGAATAATACTGTATAGAGAATGTGTTAAGTATAAAGAACTGGGGATGCTTTATACTGGAAACGAGTCATTTCATCTGAATTCCAGGAGTGACAACGCATCTGCATTTTGATTCTAAGTCGAGGATAGGTGTAGATGTCTATGAGCCACGGTGGATGCTGCCATCAGTTGGACTGTATGCCCATTACTCATCCTTATTCTATAAAAAATAAACAATTTATTTACTATTAATTCTTTATATATGCATATATAGACTTACTTAGGTACTTTACTCGTAATTGAGTTAGTATACCAATTATATGTGCTGTTATATAGGTACTCGCCATTTATTAATTTAGTATATTGTTATTAATTTGAACTTAGTAGGCGACAAAGTAGTTAACTTTCCACTAAGTGTTAATGTGGCTTGTAGCAATTTGAATAAATTTTACTAACAGATTAGTGAAAATGTGTCAGGATAAGATCAATATAGATAATTTTTTAAAGTAACACTTTATAGTACTAATATTTTTAGTAAAAATAAACCAAAAGGTCAAGGGAAAAGTTCCAAGTCCATGAACGCACAAAAACGCTGTTCAAACTGTAGAGTAAGAAACTCAAATTATAAATAATCGGACAATATGCAATTTTTTACTGCAACAGAAATATCTTATGTTATACATAGTCATACAAGTTATACAAATTTTTCTTAACTATCATTTAATCTCATAGAAAAATCTTAGTTTTCTTCATATACCTAGTTTTGTGTTTTTAAAATATCATAGATACGTACTCTGAATTTTAAGTATTCAATAATAATCATTATATAAAGTGTTAATAGCAATCAATTTAAAAGTTATCTTGTTATAATACTAACTTCAACCTCTGTATAATTTTCACTCAGTTAACTTCAAAATAACAAGTACTCATATGGAGTTGGAAGTTAGGTTTCACTGAATCAACATCACACAACTTTGTGCGTAAGCGTTGTAAGAGGAAGATACATCTTTGTAAGTATTTGTCATATTAATAGCTGTCAGAGGATTCATTCCATCATAACTTATCAAAAGCTTCTTAATATAAGCCGCTCCATAGATTGCTGCGTAGGGGATATTTTCCATAGTTGCACCGCTAAGCAAGCGTGTTAGCAGCCACCGCTTTTTATTATTTTGAGTTGGTTTTAAGAAGATACTGCTGCCCTCCTTCTGTGTTATTTCTCTCCGTCGCCTCCGAAGACTCCCGCAGGATGATAAGGTGTTCTCTTACGCAGCCATTTAACGTAATTGGTGCTTAAATAATTGAATAAAATTCCGAAGTTTAAAAGAAGGTCTGTTGATAAGGAGATCACAACACCAAATGCTTTGCGTATTTTAATGCTGCTATCCTTTTCTGGTCTATGTATAGATAGTTTATATATAATTCCCACACCTGTATATACCTGCGAGAGTCAATATTTATGCATAAATACTAACAATTTTTTAATAACAATATTCTTTGGGAGTCTGTTGCGCTTGCGTTGCATATCAATAAATATACAAATTAATATTTTGTTTCATATGTTTTACTAATACAAGTAACTTATACCAATATGTTAATAAAATTTAAGCCAACATTACCTACGACAGAAACAATTTGTCAGCACATGAACAAGACAACAGTGGTTCAAGTACCGACAATCAAACGGTGGTAGGATTACTTTTTTATAAGAAGTCCATCTAGGTACGTACCACACATTTACTATAATTAATATTACATCATCATCAAGTTCAGTGACGTTAGAATCCCCTTCAGAAATTTAAAGGCGTCCATACCAAATCACTGTTATAAACGGAAATATTGATGGTACATACATACTTTTAACACGGAGATTTTCTGAGAGCGCTTCACGGAGATGTTTAAAATTTGTAATTACCAAAACGGTTTTAACCCAATACGTATATACATAGAAGAGGGAATAAATTATTGTTAAGTTATAGCATACGTGTAATATAGCTATAGTAAAATAAAAATGTCGTATTAAAAAGTGAGATTGAAAATTCGAATTTTCAAGATATAATTCGAATCTAATTTAGTGCAAAAAAGTAATTGATTTTTTAAATCATCATAGGTATAGGACATTATTTGTATATTATACACCTGATACACATGAATATTTCTAAGTTATATCTTAGCAGAAGTAAATGTAGCAGGTGACGAACAATCCAAGCATATTAGAGAAAATCGAATAAAATTTCAGTTTCCGCCCACGATCACGGCATTCATTCGAATTTACCCTTGAAATATCTATCCTATCACGTTCAAGCCATTTTGTAATATTTATATTTGAAACGACTTTGTAATATTTCTCTCACATGACTTTATATAGTACTTACTTATTACACCTACAAATTCATTGAAGCTATTCTTTCTACCGACCTCGTAAAATACACACTTAGTCGAGGGATGCAGATGGTTAGGAGATTAATTCCATGTGATATAATCGAATAATTGTCTCTCTCCTTCCTTTTATAACTGACATTATATTATAATATTCCCTTGCTATAACATCCCTTGTTATTTGGTTATTGGCACGTAATGGTGTTTTAATTTCATTTAAATATTGTGTTAGTGCTTACATATTTATTCACCACCATCATTATCAGTCCATGAAAATCGGCTGCTGGACATGAACCTCCCCATGGTATGGGGATTTAGATTCGTATGGGTATGGATTTGCAGTAATCGTCACGTTTTTTATATTGTAATATGTATGTATATTTAACTAAATAAATAGGCTGTAGTGAGTGAGTGAGTATTCTTTGTAGATTAAAATAAGCTTGTGGTCGAAAATAAGTATATATATATAATAATATAGGAATGGTAAAAGTATTCTGTTTAAAATTGTAAATAATTTATATTAATCGAGTACATCAGAAAATTTGCAATGAATCTAAAATGTAAAATAAATTTGTTTTTTTGTTCGTTTTCTATGCGTTATTTTACCATTAATACGATTACGATGAAAAATTGGTGAGTAATGTGTGCACGCCTGCGAAGGGTTCTGACAAAATCGAATTTTTTTGTTTATTCGGCTTCTACGCGTTTCCCATTTATCCGATTACCATGAAACCTAGATGAAATTCTATACAATGAAAACCTTGTTAGCGATAAAAATATTTTGTATAGGTACATTATTACACAGAAATTTTTATTACAATTCTAATTGATTCCGTTTAGGACGGACCGTGACCTTTTAGACCTTTTCATTAATTTAGGGTCCGGAAACGTCCAACATAAATCAAATGCTGAGCCAGTAGGTACTTAATCCACTTACAAAGGAAATACAATGACCAGATGTTATAAGTTTGTTAAGTAATGTTATAAGTGATTAACTTTGTTCAAGGCGTATTGCCAATCCTTTTACACGTGCAGTATGTGGACTGACTATGCGCAGCGAGCCTACAGTGCTCTGCGTGTTCAGTAAAACGATGTGGTGTGGGTGATGTTGTGGAGGCCTTGACGCTGTAATGCGTCGACTATGTTTGCGGCTGCTCGTGTGGACGACGTCTACGCAATCATGCGCAAGCGTGCCGCGTCCATGATGAGCAGACTAATGAGGAGCTCCAACACAGGCTGTAAAGCTGGATAGCCTGCTCTGTATGACTTAGAATGGTGCACACACCAGCACCAGGAGAACCCCACCTTCGCTATGTCAGGCATGGTGTAGGTTAAGTTACTAATATAGGATAATTCTTAATTTTTTTATTTAAAATTAATTTTATATTTTATTTTATACTAACATAAGATTACGTTTTGATTTGCTAATAATCTATGACTGTTGTTGATTGAAATAAAGGATATTATTATTATCATTTTTATTTTCTCTTTTTTTCTCCATGTAGGGTATTACAAGTATGATGATACGGGCTTTAAGCCAAGTGGCAAGCAAGTATCATTTGCTGGTATTATTAATGTATTATCCAGATAATTTTCTGGGATTTGTAAAAATTTTCGCACTAAGCGACATGGATTTAAAATAACTGTTTTTTCATTTTAATATATAAATTTGGGGGTGAATATATTAACTTAAGGCAGTGATGCAAATATTTTGGTATTAATCCTGTAGCTGAAAGTTCAATTGGAACGATGAAAACTTTATTTATTTCCATATTCTTTTTATTTCTTCGCTTAGTTCCTTATCTTTATTCCTTATATTTATTTCAGCTATTGTTTTTTTAATATTATGCGTATTTGGTACAGCTATGTCAATTAGAAAGGCTATATTGTTAACTTTGTCTAGCAAAACTATATCGGGACGATTGTAATGGATGGTTTTATCAGTAAGTATGGCTCTGTCGAAATATAGTTTATGTGAGATGTTTTCTAACACAGGGTTGGGTTTATATTTGGAGTATGGTTGTAAAGTGATATCGATGAGTTTATGTTTTTGGGCTATCTTTTGGTGTATTATGTTTGCAATTTGATTATGTCTGTGGGTGTTATCTGTTGATGTTAAGTTTTGACATGCTCCTGTGATATGCTGCATAGTTTCTGGTACAAAATACATTTTCTGCATTTGTCATTATTTATTTGATTTGGTTCTCTAATTATAAATTTTCTATAGTTTTTAGTACTGATGAATTGATCTTGGATTGCATTTATAAAACCTGTTTCGGTAAATAATGTGCCTATTGGTAAATATTTATTTGACGCTGATATATCTATATGTTGTTGGCATAGGTCATTAGCATGTCTACCATGTAATTCCTTTTGTTTCCATTGGTTTATTTTTTTCTTTTTCTTGATCTACTTTATTAAATATTTCTTGAGTTCGGTTTGCGGCGAGTCTAAGTGGAGTATAGTTAGTATCATTGTGAACTATGACTTTATATATACCTAGTAAGGTCATAAATTCTGTCACATGTTTAATATAAAATAATTGAAACAAGTTTATTCATTATGTAACCATTTATATACCGAAATGAACTTAACAAAACATAGATTCTTATGACACTAAAGTTTATTCAAAATGACCTCCGTGATTTTGAATACAGGCCTTCAATCTGCGCGGCCAGTCGTCTATCGCAGCACGAACGAGGTCCATGTCAATATCGGCGGCTTCCTTAATCAAGGATGTCTTGAGTGACTCCAAATTGGGATGAGGCTTTGAGCACGCCTTTTCCTCCAAGTGTTGCTATATCTTGTAATCTAACGGATTAAAATCTGGACTGGAGGAGGGCCAGTCTTCGTGTCGGATGAAGTCGATTTCACGCGCCGCCAGCCAGTCTTGTGTGCTCTTCGCTCTATGAGCTGGCGCCGAATCTTGTTGGAATACCCAGTGCCTGTTATTGAACATGGTATGAGAAACAGGTTCCACAAGGTTCGTTAGGACTGTATTTTGATACACAACTGCATTCGTTTCTACACCTTTCTCACAAAAATGTACCTCTGTTAAGCCCCAATAAGAAACTCCCAACCATACCATGAGCGAGGATGGAAAATGACCTCGTTGGACACGCGGAATACGGTTGCTCGCTTCTTCACTACTGTGTACGTACACCTTATCATTTTGTTTGTTGTAGCTCTCTTCTACGGTAAAATTTTTTCATCCGAAAATAGAATTTTCCGATATTTTTTTCCTGCGTACCGCTTCAACAAAGCGCAGCATCTCTTCAGTCTCAGGTCCATTAGACGAGCATTCAAACGATGTTCTGTTTTTCTTCAATATGCCCGAAGCCCTAAGTCTTCATTTAACACCCTTTTCACCGTGGTTCTGCTTAACCCCATCTGAAGGGCCAACAGTTTCTGCTTACGTTTGGGATTTCTTTGGATTCGCGCCTTCACAGCTTTTATGACTGCTGGAGTCCTAACAGACCGAGGGCGACCACTTCTTGACCTGTAATCTACACTAGAGTCTTCATTGTATCGTTTGATGGTACGATAAACGAATCTTTTAGTTATATTCAAATTTTTCAGTATGTCAAATATTTGAATTGGCGCGTAACCGCAACGATGCAACGCAATAACTGCAACACGGTCTTCTTTAAGCGTCCACTCCATATTTAACAATGAGTAAAATTCTAAAGAGTATACAGTTTTATTTTCATGAACAATTCGAAATTCGAATTCAATAAACTTTTTTGTGGCCAGCATTCTAAAAGAAAAGTTTTTACTGTGTGACAATACTTATGACCTGACTAGGTATTTCTGCTTGTTGACTTCTCAAGGAAGAAGTTTTTAAGATGCATGATTTGGTGCTTTCTAAGCACGGTTATATCGATATTATTATTATTAATATTATTATTTTTACTGGGGTATATATAAAGTTTTCTCAAAATAATATATAATTGTAAATAAACATGGTAAACCTACATAAATATCAATAAAATAAAATAAATACATAAAAAATACATAAATAATTAAAAACCCAACCAGATAGAAGCCCTCGGCCGAGGGTTAGGGGGAAAGGGAAAGAAACTGGCGGACGATGCGGGCGGTATCGAGGAGCAACGCCTTCTGTGGCAATCTGAGGGCAATTCGCCCTACATGTCGGTCACCTTATGAGTCATGTTCAGATATTTTGTACGCCAATCTGTTTAGGCTTTCACGAGGTTCTCGTCATACGGAATGGTAATATCGACCAAAAATATCCTAGACTGTGCCCGGTCCAGTTCCAATATCAATCTTATTCGCAAGAATGGTCCTGTCTGTGATGATGGCCCGGTCTCAGTAGAGTCTGGCGCGGTCATTTTCGAGCACGGCTTCCGGCATGTACTTATAATACGGCAGTTTCTGATCCACGAGACCGTATTTCAGAGCGAGCTCCTGGTGTAGAATCCTGGCTACTAAGTTGTGCCTGTGCAAATACTCAGAGTTAGAAAGCGACGAACAACTTGAGATCATCCATCTAGAAAAGGTGGGTCACTTTTGTACCTCCTTTCCGAAGTTGAAATCCCTTCTCGGAACCCTCCAGTAAGATACTGAGAGGGTTCAGAGAGAGGCAGAACCAGATTGGACTCAAACAATCGCCCTGGAAGATACCCCTTCTTATCCTTATGTGGTTCTCCGCAGCCGTCGTCCGCTGGCCTAGATGACAAAGGATCGTACTTCACTGCCCCATACACTGCCCGAGGAAGTCTCGAACCGTACAGTCAACCTTGTACAGCTCGAGAACCCTCTTAAGCCATGTATGAGGCACCGAGTAGAATGCCTTTTTGTTGTCTATCCAGACGGCGGAGAGGTTCCGACGGTTGCGTTTAACCACCTTGCCAATGACCGTGTCAATGAAGAGTGGTTCCTTGGTTCCACGATCACCGCCCCGACATCCATTTTGAGCGCGTGATATCACCTGATTTGAGTTCAGGTGACGAGTGATTCTCGCGCTCAAAATGGATGTTAGTGTCTTGTAGGTAGATAGACATACACGTTATGGGGCGGTATTTGCTCGGGTCTGTGAAATCCTGGTCTTTAGGAACCAAATGAGTGATCCAAATAGTGAACAGGCTCGGGAGCGACTTTTAGTCGAAAGCGTCTTGAAACTCTCGGGCGAGCACAGCGTGATACACCACGAACCCATTCAGCCAGTAGTGATGCAGTCCGTCGAGTCCCGGACTTTTCCAGTTCGGGTCCCTACGGACCGCCTCAGCTACGTCATCCGGCGTTATGATGACGGGGTCCATGGGCGTAACATTCGCACACTGACTCGCCACAACTTCCGTCTAAGGGCCCTCGCTGCGGTTTACGGGCTCTTGCCATAGGCCGCGCCAGAATGCGATAGTGTCGGCCTGTTTCGGTGCTGGGCTCGTTCCACGTACCATTGGTCACTCCAATGATTCATAGAGCCTCTTCTGATGACTCTAGTAGAGACGATTCTGGTGAACCGTGTCGATCTCTCGGTATATCGCCGAATCCGCTTCCCCCAAGCAGGGAATCTCTGCTTTAGGTCGTCTATGCGCTCCGTAAGTTTTTGCGTTATATCCGGCTGAGACAAACTGATATTTGTCCCAGCAAACGCCATCCTGACGGTGCGCACAATTCTCGGCCTATTATTGCCCGACCTGAAGCTTATCGGTCTGCGAATGAGGGTCCTTGCCTTTACGATACGGTCCTCAATCCTTTTTCTCTAGGCTGGGATGGCGCTACTTTGTCTAGTAGTGCGTCCAGCCGTGGGAAGTTTGGCGCCAATAATACGGCAAACTGCCAGTGCGGTGCCAAAAAGAATTGAGTCCGTCTCGCAAAGGTCCTGGCTGGCTTCCAAATAGGTCACCAGCATTGGGTTAAGAGCCCTCACGACAGCCCGATTCCGCTTGCTTAGTCGTATGCGCGGGAGTCGCGGTCGATTTTCGAGAGGCGTACTGCGCATTTCCACAATCGCCTCCTCCAATTTACTCCTCATCTGCTCTAGTTCTTGGGTGACCATTCCATCATCGTCTGAATCAACTACAACTTGAAAATCCGCGGCGGCATCCACATGTGCAGATTATTCTGCAATCAGTGGCGTCGCATTACCAGCTGTAGCAGTTTCATTTGATGATGGAACAGCCTCACGTCCTAGTCGTCCGAGTTCGGCGTAACCAAATATGTTGGAGCGCAGGATGTACTGAAATCGTTCTGCCAGGTTTTGCTCTGATAAATGGCTCCAGCTCCGCGAAAAAGCGATGCATCCGAGCCCTATGCGCTAACATTCCAGTTTCTTCCCCTTTTGCCCTAAAATACGCTCACAATTCGTTTGCGTTGATCAATTTTGTCCAACGCATGCGATGTAATCCACCAGCGGCGGGTGCCGCTTGCTGAGTCTGAAAAGACCCAACCGACACCAAGCCCTCTGGTGGGGATGATGGATGCGGGCGGCTACTAGGTGGTCTTGCAGCCCCCCTCGCTTGGCTGGCGACCCGCATGCTGTCGCATCCAGCGCCAGCTCCAGACGCGCCCTGGCGACCTCCAGGCAGCGGCCCTTTGCGCACTCTTTTATTGTTCATCATCCATTGTATGGGCGTCAATTAACGGGAGACGCCCAGGACCGGCACCGTTTCATGGTGCGGCCATAAGCACAGACGGACCTTTGCACCCTCAATTATGTTGAGGCAAGGCGCACACACCTCTTGGCAAGGCGCTGACTGACTGCGCTGACGTAGCAGTTTTGTCAATTAACGGTTACGTTAGCGGGCGGTGGGGTCGCCACTTCCCAACGCCTATTTATTATTATAATTGGGGTATCTATAAAGTTTTCTCATCTAGTTGGGCAGTATAAATATATAATTGTAAATGAAAATGGTAAACATACATAAATATCAATAAAATAAAATAAATACATAAAAATTACATATATATATTTAAAAACACAGCCAGATGGAAGCCTTCGGCAGAGGAGACCAGACGGCCGAGGGTTAGGTGGAAAGGGAAAGAAACCGGCGGACGATGCGGGCGGTATCGAGGAGCACCGCCTTCTGCATTTGAGCTTGGAGCGGTCCGTCATGGAGTCGCAGTCGCCTCAGATGACCCGAGAGGCTGACTGGAATTAACCCAATCGCAGAGACGACTACAGGTATAATTTCGGCCGGCAATCTACCCCACATATCGGTCATCTCGTGAGCCAGTCCAGATATTTAGTCAGCTTATCTGTTTCGGCTTTCACGAGGTTCTCGTCATAAGGAATGGTAAAGTCGACCAAAAATATCCTTGACTGTGCCCGGTCCATCAGCACAATATCAGGCTTATTCGCAAGAATAGTCCTGTCTGTGATGATTGCCCGGTCCCAGTAGAGCCTGCGCGGTCATTTTCGAGCACGGCTTTTGGCATGTACTTATAATACGGCAGTTTACGATCCACGAGACCGTATTTCAGAGAGAGCTCCTGGTGTAGAATCCTGGCTACTAAGTTGTGCCTGTGCAAATACTCAGTGTTAGAAAGCGCTGAACAACCGGAGATGATATGCCAAGTTACTCACTAGGATGGCGACAAGTTCGACAGATGTCAACGGTGCCATCCTTTAGGATGTATCGCACAGAAAAAACCCTCGGTTTCCCCCAAAGAGGTCAGTGAAACGTAGCCTGTGGAGGGAGGTGACTGTGTCTACGAAAGGCTCATGTAGAGCCTTGTAGAACCACCCGTGGAGCTCCTTCTCCTTCCATACGGTCTCCCGGTCGGAAATACTCTGTACTGCCGGGTCTTGCCATTGCTGGTTGGCTAAGGATAGAGGGGTCAGTCCTTTATCACAAGTAATAACGTTCCTTTAGTATGGATCATCCGCTCTCGTCAGAAAGTAATTACGGAGGCTGCACATTTGGCGATTATGCATGGTAAGCGCGCTTAAAAAGCCGCGCCCACCATGTTTCCGCGGCAAGTAATGCCTCATTACTGACGATCTCGGATGATGCATCCTGTGGTACGTCATTATAGTGCGGACTTTTCTGTCCAGAGCGTTCAGTTCGGTCTGAATCCACCTGAACATGTCAAAGGTATACATGAGAACAGGCATGATCCAACCGTTATATGCGTGCGTCTTATTCACACCGGACAAAAGGCTGTTAAGCACTTTGGTCAAGCGTGCATAAAACACATCGCAAACTGACTGTTTCATACCCGCTACATCTAAACCGATGTTCTGTGACATACCCAGGTATCGGTATGTTTCAGCCTCGGAAAGGGTCTTTATGTTGATGATAAGTCTATGCCCTCAGAGTTAGCAACCCTTACCCTTTCAACATGGAGGATTGCACACTCATCCGTTGCCCAGCTCCATTCCAATAGAATTGCTAAAATTACACGTGATGTTTAGCAATTCCATAAGATGGGAGCGACTGGAGGCGAATAACTTGAGATCATCCGTGTAGAAAAGGTGCGTCACTTATGTACCTTCTTTCCGAAGCTGAAATCCCTTCCCGGAGCTCTCCAGTAAGGTACTGAGAGGGTTCAGAGAGAGGCAGAACCAGATTAGACTCAAACAATAGAAACAGAAACAGAAACTTTTTTATTCAATATAGATTATAAATAATACTTATTGAAAGTCACTCTTTTGTATAATTACCACTGGTTCGAAAAAAAAACCTCTGTCCTGTGAAGAACCAACAGTAAACCCAGCGAGACGTTTTTTTTAAAATAACAGCTTACAATCATGCATGTTACACAAATTAACAACACTACAAATTAGAAATAGCTTGGTAGCAATCACCTCATTTCCAGGGGTTATTATCATCTATAAATTCATTAATATTATAATAACCCTTTTTATACAAACTTAGTTTAATAAAGTTTTTGAACTTTGAGCGATCTGTAGAAATGGCATGTGTTGAGTTTGAGCACCTCATTGTTGTGAGCGCCTACAGACCCCCATGTTCTATATACGATACTTTTGAAAAAATTATGGAGGAACTATTTGCTAACCTTAATAAACAGAATAAATCTGTTCTAATATGTGGAGACTTTAATATCAATCTCCTACGAGTAGAAGCTTCCTCAATCAATATTAAATTTAGATCATTTTTAAATCATATGGTTTTTTTAATTTATTTTTAGAGCCAACGCGTATTGCTCAATCTGGTGCAACATGTATAGATAACATTATTACAAATGTGAAGCCGTTGCATAAATATATAATTCAAAAATTAAGTTCTGATCACTGTGGACAGATAGTTTCGTTACCTTATGTTCACATAAAGCAAGTAGATGAGAAAGCTGTGTTTGTTCCAGTAAATGCACGTCGCTTGAAGAAATTTAGACATAACATAGTGAAAAAAACTTCCATCACTTTCATACCAAAATGATCCAAATTTTTTGCATGGAACATTATTTAAGCTTATTTGTAATAAATTTAATTATACTTTTACTTCTAAAACATTCTCCTTCAACAGTCAGAAGGCATATAATATACGCGGTCTATTCATTTCCATCATCCATAAATTGGGCCTCAGTTAACGGGAGACGCCCAGACCAGGCGCCGTTTCACCCTCACTTTTGCCGAGGCACGGCGCTAACACCGCTTGGCATGTTGCTGACTAATTGCGCCGACGTAGCAGTTTTATCACTAAACTGTTACGTCAGAGGGCGATGGGGTCGTCACTTCCCTACGCCATTGTATTGTTATTATTATGGGGTATCTATAAAGTTTTCTCATCTGGTTTGGCAATATAAATATATAATTGTAAATAAACATGGTAAACATACATAAATATCTATAAATATATATTATAAATACATATAATTATTATTTATGTGGTATCTATAAAGTTTTCTCATCTGGTTAGGCAATATAAATACATAATTGTAAATAAACATGGTAAACGTACATAAATATCAATAAAATAAAATAAATACATAAAAATTACACATATATATATATATATATATATATATATATATATATATATATATATATATATATATATATAAACCCAACCAGATGGAAGCCCTCGGCAGGGGAGGCCAAACGGCTGAGGGTTAGAGCGAAAGGGAAAGAAACCGGCGGACGATGCGGGCGGTATCGAGGAGCACCGCCTTCTGCATTTGAGCATGGAGCGGTCTGTCACGGAGTCCCAGTCGCCTCCGATGACCCGTGAGGCTGACTGATTATTAACCCGTTCGCAGAGACGACTAAAGGTATAATTTCGGCCGGCAAATCACCCCACATGTCGGTCACCTCGTGAGCCAGGTCCAGATATTTTGTTAGATTATCTGTTTCGGCTTTCACGAGGTTCTCGTCATAAGGAATGGTAATGTCGACCAAAAATATCCTTGACTGTGCCCGGTCCATCAGCACAATATCAGGTTTATTATTATTCTATTATCACATATATTGTCACAAAACTATAATATTATAAATATAAATATAATCTATATAAATAATATTATTATTTCGGCTATTATCCACCGCAGCGAGGAATCCTAAGCCATCGGTGAAGTTAGGTATCCAAAGATAAGAACCTTCTTACTATACGCGCCGATTTTAGTATTAATCCCTTCAGCCATTTGCCCAAACCTAACTTGGACAGATAATCGTCCATATTTTTACCAATAAGCCCATTAACTGATACAACTATTGGTACAATAATAGTAGAATCAACGTCTCACGTAGCGACAATCTCATGAGCCAATTCGATATATTTTATTTTTGTTATCATTCTCTGCTTTCACGAGATTCTCGTCATGAGGAACACTGATATCCACTATTATTGCCTTACGTGTAGTTCGGTCTATAACCACATTGTCAGGTTTATTTGCCACAATAAACCTGTCTGTGATAATTGACCGATCCCAGTATAGCGTGAAACTTCTATTTTCAAGGACTGGTTTTAGTTCATACTTATAATATGGAACGTCTTGTTGAGTAAACCAAATTTAATGGCAAGCTGCTGGTGTATTATCTACTTGGTTATGTCTGTGCAAATACTCGCCATTTGATAGTTGTGAACAACCGGAAATAAAATGTCTGAGGGACTCTCCAGGGTGGTGACATGCGCGACATACATCAACTGTGCCGTCCCTCAAAATGTACTTCCGGTAGTTGTTCGTTTTAATTACTTCATCTTGTGTTGCACAGATATAACCTTCAGTTTCTGCAAAAAGATCACCAAACTGTAACCAGTGTACTGATGCAACCATGTCTACATAAGGATTAGTCAATGTTTTAAAAAATCGACCATGCAGTTGTTTGTCATTCCAAACCTTTTTGCGTTCATGTATAGCCATAGTATGAGGCCTCTGCCAGTCCTTTTTCGACATATTAAGCGGGGTTAATGATTTGTTATTAATGACTACGTCACTATGAATGCGTGATGTGTCTTTTTTTAAATAAAATATTCTCTGAGGTTGTATACTTCACGGTTGTGTAGGTTTTTAATCTTTAATAAGCCCCGTCCACCATCTTTTCTTAGAAGATACAAACTCATGACAGATGATCGCGGGTGGTGCATTCTGTGCGTAGTCATTAATGTACGGACTCGTCTATATAAGTTATCCAATTTCGTTTGAAATCATCTTGTAACACCAAAAGTATATAAAAGGCTAGTATTACCCAGGAGTTATATGTTCTAATTTTGTTTCCGCCGGATAAATGACTTTTGATAACTTTTTTTAATCTTGACATAAATTTTACTTTTGAATTTTCTTTAATATATGTATTTTTGCCATTAATTCCTAGCGCTTCTGCCATGCCCAAGTATTTATAGGTTTCCGTTTCAGAAAGAGAACTGAAATGTTAGTCATTTGTATTTGCAAAATTATTACAATCTTTAATTTTGCTCCTATTTACGTTGATTACAGCACATTTATCTATTCCAAATTCCATGCTAATACCATTGCTGAAACTATGTGTTAATTTCAACAATAATAGTAGATCACTCACTTTTGATGTGAATAGCTTGAGATCATCTATGTAAAGTAGAAGTGAGATGGGTGAGTTTTTTTTTCGAAATCGAAACCCTAATCCGGATTCCTCGATAGTAGTGCTTAAGGGATTCAGGGCTAAACAAAACCAAGTTGGGCTCAAGCCATCACCCTGGAATATACCCCGCTTAATATTTATAGAGTCTATCGAACTGTTTTGCCACTCACCTGGTAGATTTAGGACAGTGTTTCAATTTACCTAAAAACTTAAAAATTTTGTCATCTATTATATATATTTCTAAAACTCCCTTTAGCCATGAATGTGGAACGGAGTCATATGCCTTTTTGTAGTCCACCCAAGCAGCGGACATATTTTTGCGATTACGAAAGACTTGTCGGCAAATAGCTGTGTCAATAAGAAGAAGTTCTTTACAACCACGTGATCCTTTCCGACATCCGTTCTGTGCAGTTAAAAAAATGTTATTATTTTCCAAGTGTTTATAGATCTTGTTATTAAAAATTGCAGTTATTAATTTGAATATAGTTGAAAGGCACGTTATAGGTCGGTAAATTTTAGGTTCCGTGGTTTTTTATATAGTAAGTTCCATTTTTATATAGTAAGTGTGTAATACCAATTGTAAGAAGTCTCGGGAGCTCACAGAACTCTATGGCTTCTTGAATCTGTGCAGCCAAACGTACGTGGCTACTTGTTATCCATTTCAGCCAAAAGTTGTGTATACCATCTGGTCCAGGTGATTTCCAATTCTGTAATCTACGAGTAATTAAGTATACATCTACAGCAGTTATTGAGATAGAACTCATGTTAGGCAAATTAGAAAACTTACGTTCGGTTGCACGAATCCATTCGCCTTCATTATGAAAAACTTTGTTAGACCATATAATTTTCCAAAAATTTAGACATTCAATTAAGCTTGGGCTGCCATGAGTACAACTATTAGTTGTAGTGTTCTCCCAAGACCGATACACCCACTTTTGGTTATTTACGAATGTGCGATTTTGGAAGTACCGTTTAGATCTTTCTGAATATCGTCTAATACCATGCCCATGCTTTTAAAATTTGTTTTTGCGTATATAATATAATTTTCAATAGCAATTTGATTTACTAAAGTAATAATTTTTTTTACGCCTGTTACCTGTTTGGTAGCTTATTAATTTTCATATACATTTGCGAGTATTGTTAATTCCTTTTTGAATTCTTTGTTTCCGGTTATGGTTATGTATTATTTTTCTTAAAATTTTGTTCTAAGATGACAGGAATTTTCATTATATACAGCATGGCCACAACAGTATAGAAGAGATATAGTTTCCAAAATAGAATTACTTTGTTCAAAATTATCTTTACATAGAATATATATATTCATTGATGCTACTGTTAATATAGTTTTTTTGTTGTTAGGAAGTTTAGGCAGTTTCGGTCTTTTTTCTATAGGTGTATTTTTATATTCCAGAAGGGAACATTCGAAAGTCCTTCTCATATATTCGCTGTCCTGGGAACTCACATCTATATCAAAACAATTTTGCTCTACTTTATCGATGTTTAAGTTAGTAATATTTATATTATGGTTACTGTTACTATTATTTAGGTCATCAGTCTCACCTGGAAGTGGTGGGAATCAGGAATTGAATTGATAGTAGATGTTGAGTACTCACTGCAAAGTTGTTCAAGTAATCTGTCGTCCAAAATCTTACGACTTAGAATGACACGTACTTGATCTGAAAGCCATTGGGCAGTTAAGTTTGTTAGTTTGGGATGTAGCTGTTGGAATTCAGACAGCATTTTAGGGAAATAAGATGTAAGATTGGTTCCTCCTTTGGTAGCCTTATAGTACGCGCGCATAACACTTATATTTAATTCTTTAGTCCAGCGCATGCGTCGTCGCACTACACCATCAGTAGTGGGGTCCTCTTGTAGGATGGTAATTCCTGCAGGTTCCAAGCCAGCTGGTGGCGCTCTTCGTCCCCTCAAAGATGGTACGGGGGTTCTTCTTGTTCCTCTAGGATTACATTCCATGGATGTGTAGTCCTCCGTAGGCGATGTTACGTGTGCGATTGTGGCATTGGCGGTGTTTATTCGTATTTGTCGTCTCGTTCGATGCATAATGTAACGTTAAATTAAATATTTTATAAATCAGTTTGTAAATTTTTTTAGTTGACAGTTGTCAATTTGAAAGAAACACATTTTTCTTGAAATTAGTTTCTTATCCATAGATTTTTAAAGTTTTATTAATGTTGATATTGTAAAATCTATTTGCGTTGAAAATTTGTTATTTTGGAACTTGAAACAGATACAAACAAAATTCATTTTTAAGATTTTGTACTGACTGCATCATTTACTTTTGACAACGTGCGCCATTTTTTTTGGAATTATTCGTTATTATTATTATTATTATTATTATTATAAAGATGTTTAATTAAAGTACTTTGGATATTTTTTTTTATATATTATTAGGGATAACAACAGCCTTCATTCTGTGATACATAATTCTTATATAATATGTCTTTACATAGGGCCAATAACAGTCATCCACTATTTACAATTTAGCATGAATCAGAAGTAAGAAAAGAAAAGTAACAAAAACTTTGATCAAAAACAATACTAAGTTTGTCATGGCTGATCTAGGAAAATATATATGCTTTAATAAGATAATATAATATATATACATATATACACATACATATACATACACACACATACACATATGTAGACATACATCAACATCACATATAATCAAATTTATTTAAATACTTATGCATATAGGTAAACATATATATACAAACATAAAATAAATAACTATACATACAATATACCCACGTACACACACATACACACATTACACACATATACACACATTATATAAAATTCCTTTTATGTCAATTAGCAAATTGGACATCTAAATTGAGATGCTACTACGGATACCCTAAATTGAGATGCTACACGGATACCAACATAAACAATAAAGATTAATTGTCTACTCCTGTCAAAGCATGTACTATCTTTAGTTTAAATGTATTTTTTGAGTGGATAAATGGGTCAATATGAGAGAATTTACTGTTAAAAATTTTAACCATTCTGGTGAGGACACTATTCTTGCCATAATTAGTATGATGTAAGGGAACACTGAATAACGGTGTATGTCTAGTCCTACGTCGGGGCACATTGAAGGAGATCTGTGAAAGCAGAACAGGGCAATCAAGTTGAGCGCGTAAAATATCAAACATAAAACCCATGTCTAACATCTCACGGCGTTCTTCTAACGTAAGAAGATTAAATTTACGACAATTATCACTGTAAGACATGAATGTTTGCGTGGGGACGTCGCACCTGAAATTTAGAGATTTTAAAAACTTTTTCTGAATACGCTCTAAGCGTGCTTTATAAACTTCGTATAAGGGCGACCATACTGGGCTAGCGTATTCCAATATACTTCTCACGTATGCAAAATATAACGTTTTTAATGCTAAAGTACTTTTAAACGGTTGACAGGTTCTTAGAACAAATCCAAGCATACGGTAAGCTCTATCTGCTATATTATCATAATGCATATTAAGGAGCATCTTGGAATCAAAACAAACGCCGAGATCACGTACATCAGTGACTCGTGTTAATACTTGATTATTAAAGTTATAAGAAAAAACAATTGGATTTTTCTTGCGTGTAAAGCTTATAATCTGACATTTTTTAATATTGACATAGATCTTATTTTGTTGATAAAAAGAAAACAAGTTATCCAAGTCATATTGTAACAATCTACAATCTTCAACAGAACGAACTGCCCGGTATATTTTTTTATCATCCGCATATAATAGGTGATTAGAATGAGAAAAACAGTTGGCAATGTCAAAGATGTACGCATTGTAGAATAGCGGGCCAAGGTGCGATCCCTGTGGGACGCCCGAGGGAACAGTTACATAATCGGATCTGTATCCACCCAATACTACAGCCTGGGAGCGATTAGAAAGATAGGAGCTCACCCACCGAAGTAGGTCTCCTTGAATTCCAAGCAAATAGAGCTTGTGGAGCAGAAGGTCGTGGTCTACACGATCGAAGGCTTTCTCAAAATCAGTGTAGATCACGTCCACCTGACCACCATTCTCCATATGCAGGAGGACATAACTCGAAAACAGAGACAAATTCGATACCGTAGATCGCCCTTTTATGAAGCCATGCTGTGTTTCAGGAATACCACGGATTATAATGGGGTAGATGAAACTGTAAACGATTTTTTCGAAAAGTTTACTGATAGTGTTCAAAATTGAAATCGGACGATAATTTTCAATTGAGGTTTTTGGTCCTTTTTTATGTATGGGAATTATATTTGCTGTTTTCCATAAATCGGGGAAAATGCATTCATCGAGAGAACGACGAAATAGAATAGTAATAGGCAATGACAAGCTATCAGCACATGAAACCAATACAATAGGCGGAATACCATCAGTTCCAGGTCCCTTAGATTTATCAAGTGATTTTAGGAATTTAAGAACTATTTCTCGAGTAATATGTATGCGGGATAGTGACTCCGTGGTGAAGTATTCAGAAACGTGATAAGGCTGAGTTTGGCTACTTGATGATGGTGTAATAAAAACACTTTCAAAAAATTTATTAAAAGCTGAGCAAATACTTGCGCCTTCCTCATATTTCTGATCTCCCAGTGTAAACTGTCTTGGGTAACTGGAACAGCCTTTTTTTGAACTAACATATTTCCAAAAGTGTTTAGGATTGGACCTAATATATTTTTCAGCATTGTTGGTAAAAAATTTAAAACAATTAAATTGAATGCGGTGTTGTCGCGCTCTTAAAAGCGAAAATTCATCATAATCTCTCGGATTACGGTATTTTTTCCAAATACAATGAGTGCGCCATTTTTCGCGAATGAGTTTTATTAAAGAAGAAGAATACCATACAGGATAATGATGTCGGCTGTTAGAATACATATTAATGGGTACGTAAATGGAGAAGCATTCATGTAATTTGCTATAAAAAATATCTAACGCTTCATTCATTGTGGCGGCGGCATTCAATTCTGAATGCCAATCAATATTTTTAAAATAATTATTTAATTTCTCGTAGTCACATTTGAAAAAATTAAAACGCGGTTGTTTACGTTTTTTAAAAGGCGGTATATTAATATCAGGTATTTCAATATTTAACGCAGGATGATATGCATCTTCCTTTAAGAGTGGTAGAGAGGTCCTAACAACTAACGGAGAATTGCAAAAACATAGATCGAGAATATTACCTTTTGAATTACCATTATAATTGTATTGCTTTAGACCGAGGTACCCTAAATCATCAACAAAAGATATCGCTAAATTGTCCATAAAAGATGAACCGTCGACGTGCGCAATACAATCGTAGGAGTCCCATCTTAAACATGGCAAATTATAATCTCCCACAAGTAAAAAATTATCCATGGGATAATTGTCAATGCATTGCGATAATTTTTGCTTAATATCATTCAGTCCACTCTGTATTACGTTAGATTCAGGTGGAATGTACGCTATAGCTATATGTAAGTCGATCGAGGACCCAAGCGCACGTGCAGGTAAAGTCACGCACACAGATTCGTGTGTTGTAGGTGCACTGGACCATTGGCCGCATAGACTTGCACCCAATTCGCGACGTACGCACACTAACACTCCGCCACCGACCTTTTTCCCTGACAATAAGAAATTACGATCACTTCGAAAAACATCATATCTAGGGTCACATATTTCGTTGTTATGTATATCACTTCTTAACCAAGTTTCGGTCAATAAGATTATGTCATAGTCTTGACATAAAATATTGTTATATAGTTCATAACATTTCGTACGTAAACCACGAACATTTTGATAGTACATGCTTAAACCCTTTTTTAGATTGTTAAAAACGACTTTTAAAACAAAGAATAATTAATGTAAATAATGAATCATAAACAAACAAAAATAATGTGTTCAGAGTTACGTTGCAATTTATAATGATACGCTTTACTTTACACAAACAGTAAGAATATAAACTTAGGTAGGTATTTGTAAATAAAGTACTAAAGTCGGAAGTTAACAATTTTATGTAGTTTTGTAGATTATAATTAGATATTACATTAATGGTAATCCTCCTAATCAAGCAATCGTTACATTTGTATGTATATATTAAGTGTAATTTGTAGTCATAAAAAAAGTTTATGTGTATATTAATAAAAAGCATATATGAATTTAGAACAAAAAACAAAACTACTTGATTACTTTTCAACATCACTAACATTAAAAATGACATAAGAATTACCATTTCTTTGTTGTTTTGTAAACATGAATCCAAAATTAAATGAGAAGTTAGCCACACAGACCAATAAAAGTTGTATATGCATGTACGAGTATAATATGTTAAATATAAATAATAATATGGTATAAAAAATATAGTATATACGGTATTTAAAATAATAATTACATAGTATATATAATAAAGTATTTGAAAAACGTTTGTATACATATAAATAGTATCATTTTGTGGTTTTAGAAAACATTCAGCCATGATAGTAGAAAACAAAACGAATACACTGTTTAAGATAAGCAACAACTTAAAGTAATACAGTCATTTAATTTTATTTAAATCTAAAGTGTTTTTTATGTGAATTTTTGGGGAATTGTCGTCTTTCCTGGTATAAATTTTACAGTTACGTACCCACACGTATTTAAATTTAGGATTTGCACTTCTAGCGGCGGCTTTGGTTTGTTTTAACAGTATTTTATTAGACGGTATGAGGTGTTCATTAACGTATATATTTCGCGACTCTCCTGGGATTCCTATGTCGATTGTAGTTAAACCCTTCTTCTTCCGTATAGCGGAGATGATGCTGTCTTTCAAGAGGATTGATTTTAGTTGAACCACAATATTTTTTGGTAGTTTATTGTCGCTGTCACGTGATTTAACACGATGGGCATTAATTAAGTCTTCGGCAGATAAATCTATCCCCGTGTATTTGCCTATTGCAATAACGTAGTCTGAGATAATTTCATTATTTTTTTCGGGGATTTGAGAGATCTCAATGTTCATGGCGCGATCACGTTGCTGCATGTAATTATAATCATTTTTCAGAGATTCATATTTTTCTCCCAATTCTGACATATTTTGCTGCAGCAGATCAACCTTTTTGACTTCCGATACTACATCATCAATACGTGTTGTCAGAGTGGTTTGTTCGGCTGAATGATAAGTTAATGAGTTTTTCAATTCGGAAATATCATTCATCATCTCATTATGCTCACGAGTGATTTTCACAGTACTAATTTTTATAGATTCCAGCTGTTCCCTTATTATTGTGACGTCATCCTTTACTCCTTTAATTTGAGACACTTCATCTTTCAAACTCTTAAATTCTTTCTTCTGTGACTTCCCAAAATTATTAAAGAATTCCATTATTTCAGTTTTGAATTCCGTAAGCTGAGAAGACGACACGAAATCTGCATCTATTTGTTTACGTCGTCTATGTGTAATTTTTTGATAATCGTGAGTAGGCAAATCGGTGTTTGAGCCACTCATGGATCCACCACTAAGAGGTGAGCCCGCTCTAGAACCGGGTGGTGACCGCTGCACGCTCATGTTAAGATGGTTAACGAGTATTAGCACTGTGTATGTAACAACTATGCGTGTGCGCAGGACGAAAAATCGCTGGTTGTCTCCTTTACTCGAGAAGGTGAGACGAAGGGCAGCACTGGCAGCACGTCGCACCGTTGTATTATGCGGTTATAATAGGAATTAAGTGACAAAAAAATAATATTACTAGATTGAACTTTATGCACCACTTAATTAGATTCAAAATATAAATCACGTTAAAATTAAGTTTTTATTTTATTATTAGAAATCCACAACAACTCACGATACGTCTACTTCTGACTGCGCGCGATGCGAATATCTAACGAATATATAACATTATTATTTGAATAATTAATGTTCGTTATATTATATTCAAATGGTTACAAAAGAATTAACCCAATTGAATGCTTCAACTGCCGATAATAACTACGTACATATCTTTGAACTGAAAAGTCATGTGTGGCAATGCACCCTGTTTATCATTTTAATATATTAAATATTCAAAGTAACGGCGTTTATTGCATTTTATTATTCCACCTTTGTACGCATGGTTCTCTTCTTCGTACGTGTCGACTAACTCAATTCACTATAGTTCTATACTATTAAATTAAACACTGCACTTTTATCTTCATTTTGACTCATTTATTCGAAATCATCCATCACCTATAAAGCTTAGTGAATAGAACAATTATAGCGTAATACAATTATATTGTTGTGCCATCTATTGATGCTGTGAGCATATTAAACATTGACAACTTATATCAAACTTTTATGCTTATCTCTACATTTTTTCTAAAGACATGATAATGAGATGTCACAAATTGACGTAATTTTTAACATAACGCTCACCAAAAGATTCGTTCTTTTTAAAATGTAACAAAATTTCAAATTATTTCAACAATACAATACTCAAAATAAAACCGCCCACAGTGAGGTACAATATTAACAAAAATAGCCTATAGTATTAGTAAAGCCATTTATATAAAAAGAAATTAACTCTATGAGACTAACAATCATTCTATTTCTTAGGTAAATAACACAATTTATTACAAGGGCGATTACAAATACCATTCTTAGTTTTTATAGACACAACTCTTGTGATGTTATCTGCTCCAGGATGTTTTTCAATTACTTTTCCAAGCAACCATTTGGCTGGAGGAAGATTATGGGCCTTTATTATTACCACATCATCGATCTCAGGCTCAATCTTCTTTGTATTTCATTTATACCTTTGGTTTAGCGTGACTAAATACTCTTCTGACCATCTTTTCCAAAAGTCGTTTACCATTCTTTGACCGAATTTCCATCTTTGTAGTCTGTTTAGCGGTATATTTGAGTAACTTTTTTTCTGGTACTACTATCAAGGGCTCACCCACCAAAAAGTGACATGGGGTTAGTGGTAATGGATCCTCAGGATTGTCACTTATGTAGGATAGTGGACGTGAATTTAAGCATGCCTCGATTTGTGCTAGAACTGTAGAAAGTTAGCTTTGAATCACCTATCACTCGTTTTAGACGTGACTTCATGCATCGAACTCCTGCTTCCCACAGACCTCCAAAATTGGGAGAGTGTGGAGGTATGAAGTGCCACATTGTTTCTTCAATAGCAAGCAGTTTGTTGATTTCATCGGGTAGCTTAGACTTCACACTATTCAGCATTTCACGCAACTCTTTATCGGCGCCGACGAAATTGGTACCATTATCACTGTATAAGTCTGTACAGTGACCGCGACGAGACACGAAGCGGCGAAAGGCTACGATAAAGCCCTTAGCTGTTAAGTCCGAGACGGCTTCTAAGTGCACAGCTTTAGATATCATACATACGAAGACACACATATATTCTATATATGCTATAGCTCCTCGACCGGGAGACATCCGTATATTTATGTATTCCGTAAAGTCAACACCTGCTGATTGAAACGGTCGAGATGGCCTTAATATGACTTCAGGAAGCTGACCCATAAACTGGTTATTGTCTTGCCTGGAGTATCTTAAACATTTCATACATTTTATGTAGCACTTCTTAACCAGTACTCTTGCACGGATTATCCAATATTTAGATCGAATAAAATTTAACATGATTTGTGGCCCACCATGCAATGTCTTCATATGAGCATCCAATATTATTTAGTAATATGACTTTCACTATGCATAATTATCGGGTGCCTATTATCATAGTCGATTTGAGCACGGTGAATGCGACCACCAACTCTTAACACCCCATTTTCATCAAGAATTGGACTAAGAGAGTGAAGGTGGTTGTTTTTGGCAACGTGTCCTTGTTTTTTTATAATTTCAAGTTCTTTTTTAAAAAAAAAAGTTCTGACTATGTTTGATACAACACTGAAGATTTCGTCCATTTCTTTTGCAGTATCAAATTTAGGAAACTTTCTCTGATCTTTAGGTAGCTTCCACCTTAAAACTCTTTTATATACAGCTAGTACTTTTATAGTTTTAGTTAAGCTCGAAAACTTCGTAAATAATGGATCTTCTTCACGGCTTGCCTTTACTGTGAGAAAATGTTTGATTGGTCTTTCTTCTTCTTTAGTTATAAATGTTCCTTTAGTCTGCCTATATTGAGTCGTCTTTTCTTGCAGCCACAACGGGCCATGTCACCACAAGTTATTACCAAGAATGCGGCTTACGGACATACCTCTTGACTCACCGTCTGCTGGATTATCGTTTGTATTGACATGACCCCACTGATCTTTGTCTATCATAGTCAAAATCTCTGAGACTCGATTGCTTACAAATGTTGTCCATCTGCTAGTTTCACCGTTCATCCATGCCAACACCACTGTAGAATCAGAAATTGTGCAAATGGATCACCAGATTCCTTGCTGATCGGAGCATCAAGGTCGTAGTAGACGGTGCATGCTCTGATTTCAAGCCTATCAACGCTGGTGTTCCACAAGGCTGCGTGCTTTCACCAACGCTGTTTCTCCTGCATATCAATGATATGTTGCTAACTGGTAGCATTCATTGCTATGCAGACGACAGCACTGGTGATGCCTTATATACTGGCCGTGCCAATATTTCTCGGAAAAACGTCGCTGAGTACCGGGACAAACTTGTGTCTGAAGTCGAGTCTTTGCTTAACATAGTCTAGGATTGGGGCCGACTAAATCTAGTCCAGTTCAATCCCCAGAAGACACAAGTTTGCGCATTTACCGCTAAAAAGAACCCCTTTGTCGTATCTCCTCAGTTTCAAGGCACCCTTGGTGCCTCAGCTAGTATCGGAATCCTTGGCGTCGACATATCGTATAGTGTGCAGTTTCGTGGTCACTTGGAAGGAAAGGTCAAATTGGCCTCAAAAAAGATTGGCGTGCTCAGCAGAGCGAGACAGTATTTCATACCGGCACATCGCTTGCAACTTTACAAAGCGCAAGTCCGGCCCCACATGGAATACTGTTCTCATCTCTGGGCCGGGGCACCCCAGTGCCAGCTCCTTCCACTTGCATCTAGCGCAGGGCGGTTCGAATCGTCGACGACCGAGTTCTTTCTGATCGGCTCGATACACTGCACTGGCACTGCGTAGAGATGTTGCATCTCTTTGTGTATTTTATCGCATCTATCACGGGGAGTGCTCTGAGGAATTGTTCGGACTCATTCCAGCCGCTCAATTTCACCATCGCACATCGCGACAAAACTCGCGTTACCATCCATACCATCTGGATGATTGGTGGTCCACCACTGTGCGATTTAGAAAAAATTTTCTCCCTCGCACAACTTCCTTGTGGAATCAATTACCACCAGCGAATTTTCCGGACCGATACGACTTAGGAGCCTTCAAGAAAAGAGCTTACACCTTTCTAAAAGGCCGGCAACGCATCTGCAATTCCCCTGGTGTTACGTTTGTTCATGGGCGGCGGTAGTCACTTACCATTAGGTGAGCCGCATGCTCGTTTGCCCCCTCTTCTATAAAAAAAACCAGGCATATAAATTTTCTTTAGGAATTTTCATTATATGTGATATTTCATATATAAATTTAGTACCTAGCAATGCAGCACACATAGCTAGTCGAGGAATTGATACTTCCTTGCCAATTGGAGAAACTTTAGTTTTGGCTGAAACTAAATTAACGCACACTTGACCATTATTGTCAACTGATTTCAAATAAACTGTCGCTGCAGCAGCCTACTGCTTGATATGCGCCAGCAAATACATGCAACTTTATTTTATCTTCCTTGGCGGTATCCATCCTAGGGGATCATATAATCTTGCTATTTTTGATAGAACATGTCTCTTAGTCATTGATTCAAGTAATTTTGATAATTTTAAGACGTATTCACAACAGTCCGTTGTCCGATTCCATCTTATGCCGAGCATCTTTATCATATCGTTATTAGTTTTGAAAACTAGTGCTTCTGATCCTTTACTTTCTTATTCAATATATTCTAATAAAGCTTGAGAGTTCGTGTTCCATTTCTGCAGTATAAAACCGCCAACGCTCTTTAATTTAACCATTTGATCATAAATTTCTTTAGCTTCATCGATAGATTCGCAACCGGTAAGTAAATCATCCACATAATAATCATATAATGTTATTTTAGCCGCTAATGGATACTTCGATTGTTCGTGTATAGCCAGCTGTTGAATAGATTTCATTGCCAAATATGGGGCACAAGCAGTTCCAAAGGTAAGTCGTAATAGCTAGTAATGTTGTATAAGTTTATCAGTATTTGGTCTCCACAAAATTCTCTGAAAGTCAGTGTCTTCGTCATTTACACGTATGTGGCGGTACATTTGCTTTATGTCAGCTACTATACATATTGGATGTAGACGCCACCTCATCAGAATGTGACGGAGATCCTGCTAAAGTTTAGGACCGACAAGTATGTTATTATTTAAATATATGTTGTTAACACCTTTGCAGGATGCATAATATAAAATTCGAAGTTTTGTAGTTTCTTTGTCTTCGTGAATTATTGGATGATGAGGTAAGTAAATTGATTTTTCTTTATGTATTTCATACTTATTTTTAATTATGATCATTTGGTTTTGTATTAAATAATCGTTTATTTCTTTTTTATATTCTTCATTCAGTTTCGGATTCTTTAGTAATTTCTTTTCTAATGACATGAATCTCCGTGTTGGTATTTCTTGTGACTTTCCTTTAAAACACTCTAGGTTAAGATTGTTGAATGACAAGCGAACAACATAACGTCCATCAGCATCCCTGACTGTCGTTTTTTCATAAAATTCTTCGCACTTTATTTCGTCCTTTGTTTGTTTCTTCTTAATTTCATCCGGCTCTCGTTCTTTCCCCCAAAACTGCTTCAGGATTTCATTATCCTTTATTTGGATATGTAGACTTATAAATTCAAAATTTGATTGAGGCCTTTGATGAGTTCAACCTGCCAAATCCATCCTAATTGAGTATTCTGAGCAATGGGTCCGTGCTTAGATGGGTGTTTGATTAAACCTTCTCGTATTATTTCACCGTATATATCGGCACCCAGAATCATATCTATTTTTGCAGGTGAACCGTATTTAGAATCAGGTAAGGGGAAAGTTTTCAAAAGCAGGCCAGTTTAGGATTTTGATTTCAGTAGACGGTAGAAACGATGTCAAGGTACTTAAAACATAGGCATTCACTTGGACAGAAAACTCAGGATTTTGCAATGATTCTAAACTTAGTTGAACCATATGCTTGACTCTCTTTTGTCCATCCCCAACACCTGATACTAAACCATAAACTGAGAGGCGTTGAAGGCCTAGTGATTGTACTGTAGCTTTGGATACAAAAGATGCTTCAGAGCCTTGATCAATTAACAACCTTATTATTTGTGAATAACCTTTTGTTGATTTGACTTTGGCAATTGCCGTAGCCAGTAAAACGTTAATTTCCGTCTCTTGCTTTGCAAAATGAGCTACCACCTTCTTCTCAATATCCGATTGATTTGTTAATTCTTATTTTTCACATGTTTCAGGGCTCTTGTTCATGTTGATATTGGAGTCGTTGAATCTGTCAATATGGAGCAGTGTATGATGCCGTCTGCCACATCGTCGACAGCATGTGGCCTGATGGCACTGTCTTACATTGTGAGTAGGTGATAAACAATTGAAGCAGAGTTTTTGTGACTGGATAAATTCAATTCTTTCGGTCGGAAATTGCTTTTCGAACTGTTTACATTGATATAGTAAATGCTGTCCTGAGCACATCGTACAGTTGTTACTCAATACCTTTTTTTCTTCTGATATTGTTGCATGATATGATTTTTGTTTATGACTTTGTTTGAGGTTGCTACTATTGGAAATTCTTATGACATTTTTTCCTGTATCAATCATTTCAAGTGCTCGAAATCTGGACTCAAGAAAAATTGCTATATGATTCCAGGGCGGTAATTTTTCAGATTCTAGTTGGCAAATTTGTACCTCCCGCAGCCTTCTCGATGCCTGATCTAATTTTGCTAAAACCAAGTGATTTATGACGACGTCCCAGTCTGACACTTTAACTTCGATATTGCTTAAGGCTTTCAAACATGAGTTTGTTGTGTCCAGTAATAGCTTAACGCCGTTCGCCGATTCATGTGTTAATGACCTTTCTGAAAATAGTCGCTTCATAATTTCATTGCAAATATATCTCTTGTTTTGATAACGGCGTGTCAATTGTATCCAAGCTTCTTCATAATTAGAATCAGTCGTGGCTAAAGTCTTAAGTAAACTCTCCGGTTCACCAGATAAGCTACTTCTGAGATAATGGAGCTTTTGAACGGGCGTTAAGTTGGCGTTATTATGGATCAGTGAACGAAATAAATCATAAAATGTTTACCATTCTTCATAGCCACCAGAAAACATAGGTAATTTTATTTCAGGTAATTTTACTTAACATGGTAATGGTTGTTGAGATATTTCTGTGATAGAACACTTTTTTGTAGAGCATTTGCTCGTAAATTGTCTTTTAATTTTATTTTATACTCTATATACATCTCCTCAAACTCAATAAATGTCGTTTTTGAAATAGTCAATGTTGTCCTTTTCGTCCCTTTTAACTGTCTGTAATATTTGCGCAAGTAAAGTTAAAAAGTTGGTATTTAACCTCTCTAGATTTTCTAATCTTGCTTCAATATAATCCAGCGTTATTCTTTCTTTAGATGATTTTTTATAATTTGCAAAGGCTCTTTTAAGATGATCCAAGTTGTCTTCCTGATTTAAAATAAGTGATTGCATTTTATTATAATGCTATTTCTTCAAGTTTATCCGTTCAAGAAATTGAAAAAACTTTATGTCGCACTAAGCTTAGATTTTGAATATCATCACCGTCGATAATGAAGTCCAGAGTTCACTGCTATATAACACTTGTCACTGTTTACGCACTCTACTCACGGTTATGTCCAGTTCCCGGGTTTTGGCACCAAGTGTCGACTAACTCAATTCACTATACTTCTACACTATTAAATTAAACACTGCACTTTTATCTTCATTTTGACTCATTTATTCGAAACCATCCAACACGTATAAAGCTTAGGAATAGAACAATTATAGCGTAATACAATTATATTGTTGTGCCATCTATTGATGCTGTGAGCATATTAAACATTGACAACTTATAAGAAACCTTTATGCTTATCTCTACATTTTTTCTAAACACATGATAATGAGATGTCACAAATTGACGTAATTTTTAACAGTACGGTTGGAACGTAACTTTGCATTTTCTGCCGACTTCCAAAATGGAGACGGTACTCAATTCCACTGTATGTTTTTTATGTGTGTTACCTCATAACTTTTTACTGGGTGAACCGATTTCGATGATCCTTTTTTATATGAAAGCTGATACTTCTCGTGTAGTTCCATATGAATTTGATCAATGTAAGACCAATCGTATTTGAGTTATTCTTAATAACTTATATTGAAGTCGGCTGTACAAAATTTTTAATTTGAAATTTTTTATTGCTTAATTGTAGCATTGTAAAATATTACTTAAATTTAGAGGATAAGAATATAATGTTGATAGTTTTATTAATAAAATGTTGTGTTCGGTTGTGTCTATCTCATGGTTTACTTGCAACGTTTGTGTTTCATGAGCATAAAGTAAGTAAAATTAAGACATAATAAAAAAAACAAGGTAAGGATTTTTTTTATTGCATCTACGTCATGTAATTTCAAACGTGATCAATGTAAGTTCAACGGGATTATTTACACTGCCAATATCCGATACTCACACAATGCTTAAGTAATCAATTACATGTAGCTTAAATATTCTGTTATAATGTACCCATACTAATTGGGGTTGATTAGTTCTCTGAGTTGTCTGTCTTACTATTATAGTCATCAAAAGGTATATTTGGTACAAGTTTCTTAATTTTGTCCAAAATCCTATAATATTCCAGTGCAACTTGTATATCTCTTCTTCCAGCTCCAGGATCTTCTCGTAAGTCCTCAGGGTGCGTGCGTTATAAGTTGCCAGATCGAGTTGTCGTAGGTGGCAACCGAACCTCTGCCGGAGATTCTTAGCACCCCCTGCACCGGCGTTATCATGGTCGCCACAATCTGCTCCTGTGATTTTCGTCTGCTCCTCTATGAGCGTCATGGTTAAACCTTCATCCGGAAGAGCTGTGGTCTTAGCTTTTCCTTTAGGTCCACACAAATCGACTGGTTTATTCTTTAAATATGCCCATGCCAGTGCATTTACTCTATTCACATACGTAATTTGAGATTCCTTACCCCCCTCGCTCCCTTGAGATGAGATCTTTTTATTGAGTATTTGTGCAGAATACGATAATGCTCCATTTGACATCCATATACTCCACATTTGTTCGCCCTACACCTCTACGTCCTATAAACATATGTTCGCTTTCTTAACCGCTTCCAATTTCTTACGGTTATCCATATTTTTTAATTTGTAACACCTCTCTATAGAGTGCTCTTTGATACATATAATATAGTTGTGTGTTACTCGACTTACAGGTTTACCTAGAGTATCATAACCGCTTGTCGGTCGTGCCTCTTGTTATCTCGGCTTTTATAACGCTTACTAATAATACGCTCGCATACGAGTATAGACCTATGTACACGGTTCGCTTCCCGATTTCAGGACGTTTAAATTTACATATGTACTCAAACCATTTAAATTTAATTACGAGCTTCTCCACTATACGACTCACCAACTTGGGCTAGTAAATACTGTGGTTGATTCAATGCTTGTATCGAAGCAACCATATTCGCTACGCGACTTGCAAAAGAGCCGATGTTTCTGACATCTTCTGCATACGCTTTAGATTTTCGATTCCGGATAGAATGAGCACCTCAATTATATCGAATCTTCTTTCGAGAGTATTCATTATTTAGTCCGGTTCACATAAACTAAACAACAATAATATTAATAACAAATAATAAATTCTTTATTTCCTTAGCGGTGACTTTTAATTCCCTTCTAAGGCGTGCTAAATTCTGCACTCCTGAAAAATATCCACGTGTGTTTTCAAACACCGTTTTGAAAATTATCTATTCACCCGAGTCTCCATCGAAGTCCAGTAAATCTTGGAGGAAATGAGGTGGGAAGTCTTATCTTTACCCGCTATCCTTATTACACTCACAATCGCGTCGGTCGATTTTGACACCTCACACGCGTGTGCCTTCCTCCTCCTGAACCACACTCCTGCATGCGGTGGCGCAGGCGACGACAGGAACTCCCGTACGCGGCTCTCCTTCTGGGCATGAAGCTCCACGTACTCCGTACTTGCTAGGTTCGGCATAAATTGCTCCTCGAAGTGATCGGTTAGGATATCCGCTCTACCTTTAGTCGCGTAACAACGCCCGCCTACGTTGTTGGTCAGCGGTCAGACTAGGGGTCTAGTTTTAGTTAGCTATCGGTTCAATTTATATGACAGATTATGCAAATGACTGCAGTATAACCGATTATGCAAATGGCTTGCGGAACAAAATGAATAACATTTATGAGCACATCAGACAATCGGGCCAGCAAATGTCGGAAAAGATTAAAACCCGGTATGACCGCAAAATGAACAACAAAGGGTTCGACGAAGGTACGCTAGTGTGGTTACACAATCCAGTTCGCAGCAAAGGGAAATCTCCTGAGCTTCAAGATAAATGAGACGGACCGCACCGGATTGTGACAAGGATCAATGACATAACCTACCGGATACAAAAAGGTGCAAGAGGTATTCCTAAGATATTCCATGTGGCGCGTTATTATAGACCCGATAATGTTTGGGAAGAGCATTTCTTAGGTAGGAGCAGTATTGAAGGACAACACTAGTTACCAATAGAGCCCTTTAGTATCGAGTAGCAGAATTACGAGAGTCAAGATCCTTATAGAAATTTCCATGAAATAACTCTCTAGAACTATCGACACCTAGTCAGTCGGGACCGGTATGTACTCGAACATTCTAGATGTTTCTACAGAAGGTTTTGGAAATTACCTGCGGCCGGTATAGACCGCGAACTAGTCAGTATTGAGTTATTATTTTTAATATCTCTAACTGTTCCAGCACACGCAGTCGTAGCCCTTTATGTAAGACTACTGTATGTAAGACTTTAAAGGTGTGGTCATTGGATAGGCTGTGTCCAGTGTCTAAGAGATGTTTAGCAAAATGTGATTTATCGGGGTTACAATTGCTGTACGTGGCTAAATGCTCTTTATAACGTGTTTCGAATTCGTTTTTGTAAACGGCTTGGCATTCGTCACAAACAAATAATATAAATAAACACCAGACTTTAGACGAATATCTAACTTATCTTTATAATTACAGATATTCCTAACAGAATCGTTTGTTTTGAATGTCACGTACACGCCACTCTGTCGAAGAGTATTAGCTATTTTTTTCAGATATAGAACCTAAGTAGGTCAAACTGCGAACATATCAACGATCACTTTGAGGTTTAACCGCGTACAAAGAATTGCGTACGACAAGTTTTTGTTTCTTTTTTTTTACATTGTCAATGATATTCTTTGAATAACCGAATTCGGTTATTCAAATAATATTATTGACAATCGAATCGAAATATCGTACGTCAGGCGGTGATTGATCGCATGACGTAATCGCTCGCTACGTAATTGGAGCGCGGTTGCGTCAGCAAGTAGTATAAATAGCAGTAGTTTCGGCTCGCCGCTCACTTAGCGGCCAGTCTCCGCAGAGTCTATTTCACCTGAGTATGCCTCGTGTAGAGGCGAAACACGTGTCGTATTTTCGAGAGTGGTGTGTCGTGCCTAGTGTGCTGGTGCTGGGATTAACGGCGACGGGTATAGAGCGCGCGATTGAGGGAGGGTGGGAGGTCCCCTTAAAACTGGGCAGGACACATCATTTTCTTTCTCTTCTAGGAATTAAGCAAACTAGTTTATAACAACCCCATTTTATATTTCATCAAATATCTAAAAATCTATGAAGAATTTTCTGATATAGTTAATGGAAGAATATGTTATTTTATGGTCTTTAATAAAAAATAAAAAAACATTTCGTAATTTTTTGTTTTAAATAAAAATGAATTTTTTAATCGCAGTAAAAATACTATTAATTTTTATTAAAAATATTCTTATAAAATTTAATTAATTATAATCGGCGTTGCCACCTCTTACATTAATTACACATCAACATTGATTGTTCATACTTAAAATTAAATTGTCAATGTCTTGCTGCGGTATGAGGTCCCATGTTCTTTGAAAGTTTTCGTAAAGTTGTTGTTCCGTCGTCAAATTTGGCGGGCAATCTCTCAAAGCTTTTTGCTGTAATAACTCCGAGGTAATATGCCTGTTATACCTATGCCTGATAAGATTTAAAGTCGAGTGACTGTGCAGGCCAATCCAAAACTTGAATATCGTGGTCTTGGAGTGCGGCAGACACCAGCCGCGCCGTATAGGAAGGAGCATTATCGTGCATGAGTAGAAATTCCTGCCCCTTTTGGATTCTGTGTGGGACAATAACAGGCTCTACTACCTCCTCTTGGTATTTTAGTGCAGTCATGCTGCCTTGTATCCAAATGACCTGGGTTCAGTCGCAAAGACGAATTCCTGCCCACACCATGATTGTCCCGCCTGGTATGAGTGAACCTCCTGAAGCTGCTATAGATGGCTAACTCTCCATACAGTTCTTCAATAGCGTGTTCTTCGTGAATCCAGATGAAAACCAAACCGAGACTTATCGGTGAATGCTCGCGAGTCCACGAAATTCGCCGACCGCGATTGCCACGTCGCAATTCTGAAACACGTAGCGGTCTTCGAGCATGGATATCATCTCCATCGCACGGTTTGGTCGGTTACTAGATGCTTTTGGTCTTCTTGTAGCCTTTGTAGTAGTTGAATCGCTGTGATATTGGGTTGTATTCTGGCGGTCATTTGGAGAAATCAATCTTATTTCTGCTACATCCTCAGTACTGCGATAACGTCACTATAACCTTGAAATCACATTTTAGCTTGTGTGTAGGGTCTCAGCAACGACGCGTATTAACGATATTTTATCTCGACTCAAATGACGACGTGACATTACTCTAAAAGCTCACACGTCACGTTAAATTAAAAAAGAAAACTAATCTTATCCCTTTTCATTAATAATTATCAGTAGAACAATTTTAATTTTCCTTAACGTAACGAATTACTGACAATGTTGCCGCCGTATTTTGTTATTTTTTTTCTCTCATTTTTAAATTTTGAAAATAAAATAAAACAGGGTTCAATCTGTTTATAAACTTTTTATGGAAACTAAAAAGATTTTAACTATTAAGTCGTAAATAATTTAGGATTAAAATATCCCTAGATTTAGTTGATGTGTGTATTAGGAGTCCGTAATTAGGGCTGCAGTATTGTGCAATAACGTTCCAACAAACATTAACAAAGACAAGGAGACGTTAACGGTAAACGTAAACGTAAAAGGTTGGATTGGAAAGATGACGGCTCCGTGGCAGAGTGGCTTGGCAATGAGCATTGCTAAGTGCCGCGGGTTCGAATCTCTTACGGAACAAATGTTTGCGTAGCCTAAAAATAATTGACCATTGTCATTGTAATTTCTGTATGTAAATTGCCTCCACGATAGAGGAATAAATTCTAGTGTGGCAGTAAGGTTGTTAAAAGAAAATGACAGCATATGTTGTTCTGTTGAAAAATGATCTCTCTTTTTAATTAATTAGTCAAATAGATTTCTTATTTATTAACGGATAAGATAGGGTACTGTTAAATTATAAACGTTTTATTTATTCTTATTACCAACCGTAGCTATTTCTTTTATAACACTGTAACTAAACTTAAAATAATTAAATAAGTAGTGGTAATTAATCGAATGTCGAATAGCAAATCAATGATATTAAGTATCACAGTCCGTACCCTTAACCACTGAAAGGTCCGGCAGACAAGAACGGGCGAATTGTCGTTTTGAACATAATTTTTTTTGGAAGCTTTTTGAAAGCCATATTGTTAATTTAATGATCTGTTAATTGCAGCTACAATAGAACTAGACATTTCGCATCTGTGACGCTATTTTCCGCTGCCAGTGTATGTTATATTCATCGTAAGGCTACAAGCTGAGTATTTACTGAGTCGCTTCATACGACTCCCGTGGGACGACAACGGGTGAAAAATTAAATAACGTCGCTATCACACAGTAAAATAGAAACATTGTATCTAAATTCACATTTATTATTTGAGAGATAATAACACTTATATCTATTGTATAAATATTTAACTGAAATCAACTTGTACTTGAAAATTTTTAATATGTGATTCAGATGTAGTGCTCAGGGCCTTTGTAATACAAATATAAACAATCACGCCTGTCACCCAGAGGGGTAGGCAGAGACTATGGACTTCCATTTGGCACGATCCTGACACACCTTTCTCGCTTCCTCCACATCCATATTCCTACGCATACAAGCTCGTCGGTTAAAGGTACTCTTGATTTGGCCCATTTTCAATATATCGCCAATTTGGTCGATTAACTTTCGCTTAGGGCGTCCCTTCCCGACTCTGCCGTTCACCTCTGCAACATAAATTTGCTTTGTCACTCTTTCCTCATTCATTCTTTCTACATGACCAAACCACGCATTCTTAATCCTGGTCACAACATCATCTTGCAAACCACACTCTTCTCTTATCACACAATTTCTCACTCTGTCATTTAGATTCATCGCCTTTGTATTAAGACAATTTCCTTCCTTTAACAGGAGAGGCCTTTGTCCAGCTGTGGACTTTTACTTGACAGAAGAAAGAAGACATTCTCTATTTGTACTTGAAATAAGTTTTAGACAATAATCATATTCACAAGTCGTGCTTAAATATGTTTTTCTTTATTTATCTTACATTTATTTACAAAACTACGAGTACGTAACTGTGGAGAACATTCAGGACACCTTTTGTTTAAGGGCTTCCATAATATTTTCTACACAACATATACAGAAACTATGAAGACATACAAAAACAATTATGGACTGGAATGACGAAGTGATTCAGATTGAGTAAATAATATCAGATATAATTTACATACACTTATGTTACTTCACTTTGAGTCCCCAATAGAATAGGCTCAATTTGATAATTTGATTCGGCATACAAATACTTAATAGGATATTTTTTTTTAAATTTCAAATATATTGAGTCCTTTGCAGTCAGCTTTTACTTTTATTTACAAGTTATTTTTTACCCTTTTGACTAGATTAAGGAATACAAAAATCTCATTATTGTCTGAATAGTTAGTTACGTTAAAATTATGATTCTCTGTTTGCCACTCTGAGTGGTGGAATTTTGTCTCCGATTTTTTTTCCTTTTTAAATTAAGCAAAAACAAAAAAAAACATAAAATCGATTCAAAATTGACGAAGACATCGCGTAACATACATATAATTTTTAAACTTTACTTCCACACTAGGATTGTCTCCTATATCGTTGGGGCAGTTTACATCATACATTTCACAAGGAGAAACATCCAGACCCAGAACAATTATTTGTAGGCCATAGAAGTACTTGTTCCGCGGGATTCTAACCCGCGTCCCTCAGCGCGGCAATTCATTGCTAAGCCTGCGCCACGGAGCCGTATATAAAAAACCAGATACAGGTGAATTGTAAACCTGCAACTTATTTTGAATTCTACTAAAAATTAAAAAAAAAAATTAGAGCCTATATGAAACCCACAAATTTGCATTACATCAGCGGTGTCTAACTCACGTGATATATGATCCGCTCGGAATTTAAGCAGGTTCTTACTTATGTAATATTGTTCCACGTTACAGTCATTTTATCTTAGACATTCGATTAGTTTCATATAATATAATCGAACAAAAACTGAGAATAACCATGCTTTGTAGCATTCCTTCGCGATTATGTTCATTAGAAGAATGATGAAAAATGATAATGATGATGATTATGAACATATTTGAACGGCAGTCCGGTTTTCTAACTAATGAAATATTTTTGTTACAGTTATCAATGCTAGTGCTATTTTCGGTGATTATTCGCGTTGTGACGCCTCATAATTATTATTAATAAATAATAATTAAATTCATTATACAGACATTAAAAAATGTCATAGAAATTATCTTTTAAACAATTAAATGCAAATAATAAGCATAAAGTTCAAAAATATCCATTTGGAATATTGAATATTATAATATTAGTAAACGCATAAAATGTCTCTAAAAATCACTAAATTTATTAAAAACCTGCTCAAAATGTTCAAAATGTATCAAATCATATATATACAAGTCCATTATATTGCAATAACAAAGATAAATAACATTTGTAATATAATAGAAAAAAATGGATCAAAATTTTCTAAGTTGATGAGGGTGTTCTTGTAATGTTCCCTTATATCGGGGCGTTGCCGGAGACACGTACCCAAGGTTGTACATATATATGGGGTGGTCGGCTGACCGACTGCTAGTACTAAGGTTGCACAATGACTAGTCTCATATTAGGGACTTATCATAGTTATGTCTAACGAACCAAAGCATCAATACAGAAGGTCTCTATGATGCATAAGCATTATGATAGCAGAGTTATGACTTGAAGTCCCATATGAATAAGACATACAATAGTATGGTCTATGAAATAAAGCAAATATGTGGAAGGTCTCATATTTGTAAAAGCATTATATTGAAATATATATATAAATAGTGGCGTGTAGGTTGCTTCGCAGCCTCTGAGATGGAGGTAAACTTGGACTCACTAACCGATGTGTCCTAGACATATCATCTTAGTGCCGGTGGTAAGCGGGTTTGTTGTAGCAATACGACTTGCTCGTGGACATCGCACACCCCTACCGTTTGTGGGCGACGTCTTAGCGCATAGCGTTATGATACGTCAGCTATCTTTCGGATTAGGGTGAGTGTGTTTGGTAGTACTTTTAAGTGCAGCAAGCATACTCAACTTCATGTCTTAGTGCAATAGCGCTATGATACGTGGAGTTTTGGCTACTGACGTCTTAGTACCGTACTACTATGATACGTTGGTGGTATATTTAGTTAACAACATTATCAATTTTGTTACTAAAGTCGATAGGGATCATGTGGGTGTGTTGTGAGGGGGCGCCATCCGTATGATAGTTGCATTGATGCTTATTGCTACTTGCAGTATTGCGTCTTGTGATGAATCTGAATTGACGCATCTTGTGGTTCTGGTCGATGGAGGTATACGGGTGGTGATGTCTGCTGGGACTGTATGGGGTACCTTGGGATGGTGTAAGCCCGACGATAGCCGTATTGATGCTTGTTGCATTCTGCAGCATTGCGTCTCTGCGATGGTTGTTTGGCGGGTCGCTATTCTCAATGGCGCTCTCTACGTCTTGGTTTGATTCACAACCTAAGTAACTTTGCCCAAGTCGGGTCCCTTCATTGCGGGGCTGCAGTCTGTCTGTCCTCCATGATGTTTTATATAACAAACTAATAATATATCTCTATAAAGTTCCCACCTTTGAAAGATTGAAGGCAACTTGTTGGTGGGAGAGACAAACATGATCGAAAAATGCATATACTCAACGTCAGTGACAAACCCTTTCTGATGGCGAATTATTAATATTATCTTATAACTGCCTATTGGCTATATCAGCCATTGTATAGGTTGGTGGAGCATATGTGTCGACCTCATGCGGGTGGTAGCTGGAGGGAGAATCTGAGGAGGCTCTCAAGGCTGCGGCCGAAAGCCGCGCAACGTGGAACCCCATTCCCTTGAGGTGAGCGGTAGACTCATGACGTGCTCTGCGGCCAATTGGCCGTGCTGACCATGCAATTGGTGGTGATGCCTTACACTTACATCACGTCTGCAGGAACGGCGGTTGGCAGGTGGTGGCGCTCACGGAAGGCTTTTTATGGCCAGTGTGCCTATTGTTGCTTAACCCGTGTGACGTACATTCACTGTGGCTAGATTTGATCGTATTCTGTATGGAGTTTACACGCATTGACATGCGCGACTTCGGTCGATGTTTGTGCTTACGCACTGGCAAGGGACCAAGTTCTCTTTTACTGGTTCGCCAGTTATTTTACTGTGGACTACGGTCCAGTTCCCAACTTAACGTACCCTTCGGGGTGAGCGCATTAAAATGGGTGGCGCTCACCGTGCGCGGCGTGTGCGGAGCCGTGTACCTCCTCCACATTTTTTTTTAAATGTGGGAGAGCGAAGCCCTTGTAGCTGGTATTTGATATAAATATTGTGCGCCTTTTCCAAGCGGGAAGGAATTAATTAATAAAGAATTGACTGTTGTGAACTACATACAAGTCGAATAGGGACAATTTATTGTTCTTACCCTTTTTGAGCTCAGTCTTCGTGAACGGGGCTTTTTAGCTTATAAGACTCTACCAACAGCTTTCGATTGCTCTCGTGAATATTCATTCTTTCAAGATACACCTAAAAGAACTAAGTTACAATACAAACACAACGTAAAAAAGGGTCCTAACTAAGACGATCACGCCATAAATTTATTAAACAGCCTATATTTAAACCTTTCGAAGGATCAAGATATACTGGTCACATAAATTACATATATTTATATATCTTACAGATATAGATTCTAAATAAATACAAGTATAAGTGGATATATAGAAGAAAAAAAAAGAGGGGGGGGGGGTTCGTTACAGCGTGATAAAATTCTTAATAAGGATATCCGCTGTAGAACCGGTGCTACCGATATAGACCTTAGAATCAGAAAACTGAAATGATAATGGGTCGGCCATTGGATGGCATTCAAGCAATGTGCTCGAAGAACCGACAAACGATGGAGAAGAAAAATTCTGAATGGCAGCCTCGTGAGGGCTTGTAATGGATTGTAATAATGATGAATGTTGATAATCATCAGATAAATACAAAAAATATTCTTAAAAAGTGAAACCTTTCAAATGGAAGAAGAAGTTACAGCGTATATACGTTACACTGCTGGGCACAGACCTCCTCTCATTTCTAAGAGGATTTAGGGCAATAAAGAATCCGCCGTGCCGCCCCAATGCATGATGCTGAAATTTATACGTCAAACCTTTAAATATTTCAATATAATTCATGTTACAGTTTTGTACTTTAATATCATGAAACTTTATTCTCTTAAACTATGTTTTAACGACTAAGTGTAACTATAAAAACAATTTCATTACTAGACAGTTAAGTATTCTTAGTGTCATAGCGAGACATTTTCCTCAAAAATCATAATTATGTAACTTCTTTATAATATTCTCATAAATGGCTCTCTTATTCCACAAGCAGACGATTAAATAATTTAAACAAACAATAAGAGTTTAAAATATCAAAAACTCACACAAAATACCTGTGTAAAAGCTTATAAAATATGAATAAAAACATTTTTACAGAACATAAAGCTAAATTATTGTCTAAATGTTTAAATTTAATAAGAGAGTACCGATTTATGTAGAATTTAATTTAAGTCATTTAACTCTGAATGGCGGGACGACGCCTAATAAAAGACTTATTCCAGCTTTTTACAGGGCATGCAATTTTAAGTTTTATATTTGAAATTATAAGTCTGCTTCGAATTTATTTATCGCAGTCGTAAATTCAGAATAGACAATAAAGTAAATTAATTATTTTTCCTTTTTTCATTACATTAATATATCCGAACCTTAATTTATATTAAATCGATTTTGTTCTATGATATTAACTTTTATCTACAATTAAACTTCTGTTTCTGATGTTATTTCTTGAAAATAATAAACTCATCAGTTATTATCTGTAGTTTCGCAAAGTTTTCGATAAAGGAATATCCCAAACCACCAGTACAAAGAGGATTCCAATACAATTGTCGCTTGATATAACGCAATGTCGTCGAAATGAATTGACAAACTGCGTTTTTTAATCTAAACAAAGCAATAGGATTTTAAATATCTTTAATCAGACCTCTCGCTGTGCTTTCAAAAACGATGCTCAGGTTGTTAATTACTGTGATTAAGGCGACTAGACTTGTCGATGACTTTAAGTGCCTGGGGTAAAAGGGAACAATAACGAAATATACTTGATGGTATGACTTTTATTTATCTTAAATCTGCCTGGGTTAATACCACCCTCTTTGCCGCAAATTAGCAGTGATAAATTCCGATCTGAAGGAGGGAAATATAAGGGGCCAGTACAAAACATCTTATTCCTCTGAGTTGATAGGGTATCTGTAGCCTTCTTGATGTCCAATAGCTACTTACTATAACATTAAAATATTTATAGTTTCAAGTTAATAAAAAAAATCACAATGCAAATCTAGGCACAAGAGAGAACGGTGAGCTGAAAGTTGGGAAATTTGGAATAGGGCAACGGTACCCAAGGGGCCAGCAGCTGGCCGACTTCATGGAGAAAGAGGGACTCTTTATGATAAAATCTTTCTCCCAGAAGCGGCCCTACAGGAAGTGGACCTGGTCGAGTCAATCGAGTATGTAGCATCGTTTCCGGGACACATGAGACTTTGAGTGAGATTGAGAGGTTCTAAAGGCAGCTGTACACGCCATCGTTGGAGCCACACGCATGTGTGAGTAACGATCTAAGAGCGAGTCTTATCCGACACTATTCCGAAGATAATACGGACGTCAGAGTGAGCAAGATTGCAATGGCTCTCCAGCATCTTAAAAACGGCAGGGCCCCAGTTGAGGATGGGATTACAACGGAGCTTTTGAAATCGGGTGGAAAACCGGTACTTCCAGTCATTCAGAAGCTCTTTAATTCCGTCCTCCATGGTGGCACTACTCCGGAGGCGTGAAGAAGTAGTGCGGTGGTCTTGTTCTTCAAGAAAGGCGACAACGCTGTCTTGAAGAACTACAGACCGATTTTCCTTCTGAGCCGCGTCTACGTGCTGTTTTCGAGAGTCATTAATTATCGTCTCGCACGCAGACTTGACGATTTCCAGCCTCCCGAACAAGCCGGTTTCCGAAAAGGCTTTAGAACCATAGACCACATACACACCCTTCGGCAAATTGTACAGAACACAGACGAGTACAATCTGCCACTTTGCCATGCGTATGTGAACTATGAGAAAGCCTTTGATTCCGTCGAAATTTGGGCGGTGCTGCAGTCCCTCAGCGGTGCCAAGTTGACTGTTAGTATATCGAAGTGCTGAAGTGTTTCCACAGTAGAGCTACGATGGCTATCCAAGTACAGAATCAGAGTACGAAACCTATTTAACTGCAAAGAGGTGTAAGACAGGGTGAAGTTATATTCCCGAAACTCTTCACCGTTGCATTGGAAGACGTTTTCAAGCTATTGGACTGGAAAGGATGCGGTATTAACATCAATGGCGAGTAAATCACTAACCTTCGATTTGCTGACGATATATTTTTTATGGCAGAATCGCTGGAGGAACTAAGCACTATAGGTCTTAAGATGAACATGGACAAAACAAAGATTACGTCCGTGTGAAACCTATGCCGGTAGTTGTTGTGAGAACTAAGCTCGAAGTTGTTGATGAGTATATTTACCTGGGACAAATAGTCCGACTAGGTAAGTCGAACTTCGACCGAGAGGTCAATCGACGGATTCAACTCGGCTGGGCAGCGTTCGGGAAACTACGACACATCTTCTCGTTAGACATATCTCAAAATCTGAAAACGAAACTGTACAAACAGTGCGTATCGCCAGTGATGACTTACGGAACTGAGACGTGGTCCTTCACTGCTGGCCGTAGAAGGAAGCTCAAGGTTACTCAGTGAGCTATGGAGAGAGCTATGCTCGGGGTTTCTCTGCGGAAAGAACTTAGAAATGAGGATATCCGCAGTAGAACCAGAGTAACTGACATAGCCCAACGGATTAGTATGCTGAAGTAGCAGTGAGCCGGCCACATATCTCGAAGAACCGACAACCTATGGGGAAGAAAGGTTCTCACGTGGCAGCCTCGTACTGGTAGGCGAAGTGTAGGGCTACCCCCCCCCTAGATGGAGTGACGACCTGGAAAAACATGCAGGAAGTCGATGGTTGCAGGTGTCTCGGGACCGTGATTTGTGGCATTCCTTCGGGGAGGCCTATGTTAAGCAGTGGACTTATGAAAGGCTGTAATGATGATGATGATGACAAAAAATCTCCCTACATGTTATGAACCCCCTTACGAAACCAACGAATCGGTCAAAGACCTTGTGGGCAAAGACATCTGCAGACTTAGTTTAGATACTTAGTATTGAGTAGGTATAATAAAATGTGAATCTGCGTGGTCGTTCTATTGTGTTTTGTTTTACTATAATTGAAGTGATAAAAGTGATAAAAACTTAAAAATGCAAGAGTGTAATGAATGCAATATTTACTCAGATACGAGGCTATGAATATATTTTTGAATAACATGATATTACACTTACATTTATATTACAATATATTGTTGGGAATAATATGAAAAAAATGAAAGGAAATACGAACAAATGAAGGTAGAACTATAATTGAACCTTCAGTAGTAGCCTTATGGCAGGGTGCGGACCGTGTTCTTGAAAGGTCGTGGGTTTGAATCCGCGATTCGACTATTACCGTGAATCTCTTCTTACACAAGCATTTTAAGCTTACCAGAAGTGGTTAAAGAGAATATTAGTATTGTTTATTAATAATAACATTACTAGTATTTTCATTTAAAAAAAATCTCCGACCCTTTCTGGTGGTATATAAAATATTGCGCAGGCGACTAAGAGTCTGCGCCCCTTTTTCCTAAATAGGGTCGCTTCCGATACGGCAGAAAGGCTACAAAAGCAAATGCCAGTCTCACAGGTGGTGTTTAGTAGGTAGGCACTTAGGTTAGGTTAGTCGCAGTGAGTTCCACATAACCACGACAGCCAGCGATCGTATGCTTCGAGCATTCACCACTTCCCTTCCTCGCTTTTCGGAGGGTAGCCCTTTCCATTGCATCTGGGCGCAAAAAAAGACTAAGAGTCTTCACTCTGTAATTATAGGAGTTTCACTGTCAATACTAAGCCCGTTGGGGTATTCTTCTAGTGTAGGAAAGGAAGATCGTGTTGCTGAGATGATGCCCTGTGTTAGATTAAGATGGGTGTTGCTGTTGTTTTTTTTATAGTGTAAGGGTGACCAACGAGCACACAGTCCAACCTAATGGTAAGTGTTTGCTATGGCCCAGAGACATCTACATCTATTCACGTTTGCAAATCAAAATGCAGATGCGTTGTCACCCGTGAGGACTAATGGCAACTCTTCACGTTAGAGCTCCTTTTAGAGGTAAAAAGACACGCTTATGTTTTGGAGGCGTTAAATTTCACGAGATTGGCATCGCCCCATTCGGAGACTGTTTGTAGTGTGAGACTCACACGCTCAGTCATAGCCTCTCTTTCTGACTTGATTTAATCCCGACTGACCCGGGCATCGTATTTTCCATTTCTTTTCGATCACCCTTTTCTTATACATATTCACGTTGTAGTGGTATGCTGTGAATAAATAAACCGCAGCAGCCGTTAGCGCCTCAATAATCATTTTAATAATATCGTCCGTACATTGGCCTGAATCAAAACAAACTGAACGACCTTCCAACGTGTGGACGCGGCGGCCAATACTCTGCAACAACCCTTTGATCTTTTGTAAAAAACCAACACCACAAGATCTCGCGCCAACTTGTGGGCCATCATTTCAATATATACCAACGTAAGCATAAACACCCGCTCTACACGATGGCCATCGTTATTGGTCAACACATTCGCCAGTATGTTGGCCAACTTGAAGAGCCGCCTTAAGATAGAATGCCTCGTTTCCAGTAAAAATGGTCTCCGGTTCTCTACACTCACCATACGAAACACAGCAACTTTATTTATTTTTTTAGTTTGCATACTTTAGTGGTATCATGCAACTGGTGCCTTTACGTTACAAGGGTGTGTGATTGTGGCGGGAACATGTTACGGTTGTTCGAACTGTATTGCTCTATATTGAATGTATAGTGCAGAACAGGGTTCTTGCTGATAATGATTGGTTGCGTGAGCAGTTGAGTAAGTTGAGCATCCGCTTTCACACCTTACATATCTTTAACATTTGGCCTTCAGAATGGTTTCTAATAGTAAAGAAGTCTTGTTACCGAGTAGCGTTCTTTTATTTAAATACTTTTGTAAATAATTACTTACAATATTATTTTTGTAGCAAATTATTTTTTTTTATTATCGTTTCCTTAAAACTATGACGATTTATTCGGTGGAGTATCGATTTATCATACAACTAAATAAAATAAGCTTTTGGTCACGCTAATTATACTATGGAAGAATGATCTTTCTAGAAACGCAAGGTCTAGGACAACGAAACCAGAGACCAGAAACAATATCAGAAATACAAATACTTTAAATATATACAGTTAATCTTCTTGGATGTTGGAAAAAGTCCATGTCCAGCAATGATCAAGAGCTTCTGCCATATTGGGTTTAGTATTAGTTAGAGCCATATCGCAGCTGCATTTTGAGTGCAGCACTAATAGAGCTACTTGACCGAGGATGAACCACATTCACAGAATAGTAGCATAATGCAGTGTTTCGTATACTAAGTAAACATAACCGGAGATCATTTTACTGCCAACTAACTTCCATTTTAACTTTCAATAAAATAAAATATAAAAATAAAAATAAAGTAACTAATATAACTGCATTTTATATAAATTAGTCTTCGATTTTATGGTGTTTCATTTGTATGAACTACATATCCTAGGATAATGACAAATAGTTCTTTCGAATACTGAGTGTTTCAAATTTAAATTGCGCTACGTACGGTAACTGTTTGAAATAAATCAAAACTAAGCGCCGAGCTTGCTCACCTTGAGCACAAGGTTTTATTACTACTGTTTCTGCAAATGACTACACTTCAATTTTACATGGATAAATTATATATAAATGTATATATATATATATATATATATATATATATATATATATATATATATATATATATATATATATATATGTAGGAAGTATAGCGGATATAGTACAGAGACTAATTTTGTAGTTAGGAATAATAATTAATTCGTTTACACGAATTAATTATCCAATGAGTTGAGGATAAACTAGTAACGGAATACGACAAGTGTACCGTTCCACGTCAGAGCCAAGACTGTCTTAACGGCGGCCGCTCAGTCAGATTTATACAAGCAGTACGGGTGGCAACGCAGATGCAATGTCGCAGGTGTGCGGTACACGTGTCGTTTTTACAAGAATTCGGTCTACCTAGACCGACGCCACCGCATCTACAACGGTGCAGGTGCCGTCATATATATATATATATATAAATTAATTCACGTATTTAACGGCCGATGAGAAGATATTGGAGTTAAAAGAAGAGAAAGACAAGTTACGCTATGATGTTGCAGGAGTATTTAAGGTCTGAAGAGACGGGGACAAATTAATCCTATGTATTATATTCTATTTGCAGGAGTGCGAAGACCATCTTTCTTGAGTTTTTTTATAATATAAATTTACAGTCGCCAACCCACTTGCGAAGACTTAGTTGGACGTCTATTATATACAATAGTCTTCATACCAGTACAGCGTGTTCAACGTCGGAAATAAGTAGGAGCGTGAATTCGTCTCAGATGGAGATTTTTCAGTTAATAATGTTGACGCGAATTGTGATTTAACTATAAATATATTATTTTCACATCCATCATAGCACAGTGATGAAAATAAAAAATATCCACATTTTTATTTCATCCCTCTCTGAAGGAAGCATATTAAAACTTGTTATTTCGTTCAATTTGTTCTTTAGCCTGTTAGACAGGGAAAGATACAAGGTTTATTTATCTGGTCGAAATCACTCAACCCATCAACTTTCCGCAAAAAACAACTTATGTAATCAGAATGATTTGTAAATAAATGTACGAGGATTCCTTTGAGAAAATTTCACTACAGTTCATTTGACAAAAATATAATTTTATAAAAGTCAATAATAAGCCGTTTTCCTTTTATATATAATAAAATCTTTTTTGTGTAGTTAACGATTTTTGTATTGTGTTGTATGGTGTTGTATGGTGACGACTTAAGAGAATTTATCACATGAGTGTATAAAGTATCTTTGGAGTAAGTCAGAAAGACAAGTGATTGCGGTAGATAGCTGTATAACCAACCGATTTATGCCAGACGTAATATACCTAGACCAGTGACAGGTAGCAGCGTCAGAGATACGAGACGTTTAGTTCTGTAATCACCAATTGAACTGCATAGCATGAAGATAAAGGTAAATCTTCTTAATAATTTAATTTTTTATTTTTATCCTATGTTCAATTTTGGAAAACAGTTTTATGTAGCGCATGTACATAATTTCAGTATATGTACGAGTATTTACATATTTTCAAAATAGTTAAAAGTCACCTCAAAATGTATACGAAATTTTTACATTTATAGTCTTTTAAAATTCAACTTCTGTACACTAGCCTTATCCATAGATTGACTCATCTATTTTTAAAAAGTTAGAAGTAACAGTACAGCAGCCATGGTCGCGGGGGACTAAGTTTAAAAAGTTATATTAATCGCGATAAAACTCTTAAAATTAGTTTTATTAAATGAATGCAAAGCATTTAAATATACATGCATGTCCGTTTCTATGTACGTCAGTTACTCCTAAACCAGTCTTCATTTTAACAATTGATAATATCAAAATCAATTTTACATAATATGGTACCTGATGGTTACTCATGTCAATTAAAACGGAACCAGTAAATAGGGTCACCGAAAATAAAAATAAAGCAGAATTAAGATGTTTTGTCTAAGGCAAAATAAGTATATGTCAAAAAATTCTTATGGCTTCTGATTTATGATTCTTTAAATTGTGGTGTACCATCTCGTTCATGACACGCGTACAATACGGTTTATGGTATATTTGGTATTGCGATAGTCAATCCGCGCCAAGTGAACACATTTTTCTATAGGATCGTTATGTTGCAAACGAGGTACAAAAGTTTGAAATGTTTTTTTTTCATAAATTAACGTTTTACGTTATACATATTCGCCATCAATTTTGTTTCTGATTCTCACTTACTGACGATAAACTTCAAAATTAATTTGCGTTGTATGATTTACGTCTATAATTGGTCCTTCAGGCTATCTCTTATCTATCTATATCTCTCTTTATCTTATCAAATTACGATTAATAATTTAAGAGAAAATCACCCTAGGCAGACGGATAATTGTATCTTGCAATCGGGCCAGCAAAATTTATGTGTATTTTTTGCCATGGACTTGTAGAATTTGCCCTTTGATGTACTGGAACCTTTTGATCCGGGCCATTGCCACTTCAGCTTACTAATCCGTTGGGCTATGTCAGTCCCTCTGGGTCTATTGCGGATATCCCCGTTTTCAAGTCTATCCCGTAAAGAATCCACGATCATAGCCCTATCCATAGCTCACTGAGCGTTCTTGAGCTTCTTCATACGGCCTGCAGCGAAGAATTAAGTCCCAGATCCATATGTCATCACTGGCAACACGCACTAGTTGAACAATCTTGTTTTGAGGTTTTGAGGTATGTCTGACAATAAGATGTGAAGAGGCTGACCTAATATTCCCACCCTAATATAACCTCTCTAAAGTTGAATAGGTTTCTGGTTCTGTATTCGGATACATAGCCTTACTATACAAATACTTCAGCACTTCTATATACCGACAGTCAACTTGGCACCGCTGAAGGGTTTGTAGTACCGCCGAAGTTTAGACGGAATCAAAGGCTTTCTCAAAGTCCAGTTATACAAGACATATTGGCAGATTGTACTCCTCGGTCTTTTGTACAATTTGCCGAAGGGTATGTGTGTTGTCAATAGTGCTAAATCCTTTTCGGAAACTGGCTTGCTTGGGAGGCTGGAAGTCATCGAGTCTGCGTGCCAGACGATTCGTAATGACTCTCGAAAACAGCACGTAGACGCGGCTTAGAAGGGATATCAGTCTGTAGTTCTTCAGAACGAAGTATTTCTTGAAGAACAAGATCACCGCAATTATGCTCCAAACCTCCGGAGTAGTGCCAACAAAAATAACAACAAAAATAACTAAAAAATTATATATATGATCCTGGTGAGAATTAATTGAGGGCTCCGTGGCGCATTGGCTTAGTAATGAGTTTTTTTTTTTTATAGGATAAGGGTAACAAACGAGCACACAGTCCACCTGATGGTAAGTGGTTGCTGTGGCCCATAGACATCTACATTTATCCTTGATTACGAATCAGAATGCAGATGCGTTGTCACCCGTGAGGACTAAGATGGAATGCCTCGTTTCCAGTAAAAAGGGTCTCCGGTTCTCACCATACGAAACACAGCAGCATTAAGCTGCTATTTTACGTTGGTATTCTGTGAGAGCGTGGTCCTTCCCCGGTCGAGCCGACCCATTCGTGTTACAACTATACCAGGAATATAGCTGCAGCTTGGCTCTACCACGTATAACAGTGTTAACAGTTACAGTGCTAAGGGCCGTGGGTTTGAATCCCGCATATTATGGCGACAATTATGCCCTACAAATAAATGTTCTGGGTCTGGATGTTTCTCCTTGTGAAATCTATATATGAAAACTGCCCTCGCGATATATATCCTAGTGTGGAGGTAACGGTTTTTTAAAAAAATTGTAATTTGTTTTTATTAAGATTTTTGTACCTGATATTTACTATTAATATTGTTTCAAAAATAAACATACATTAAAAACATCTTTTGATAGATACATTTTACCTCTTTTATCTTTATAAACATATATTTATATTGACGATTTTACAGCATTATGCTGAGAATCCAAAACTGTGATACAATCTACACATTTAAGTTTGTTTTGCAAAACTCTTCCTCGCTATCCACATTTAATATACTGCAAACCAATATTTTTTTATGTGCATGGAAAGAATATCACTTTATGCTAATATTTTTTGAAGTGGAAAAGAATTTGTATTATATAAATGTAATAATATGTATGTTGAATTATTTTAGATCCTATGCTCTCTTTTGAGCATGACCATTTTATAAATTTTTTCTTTGTTTATTATCCTTCAGTTTAATTTAGATTTTGTGTTTTAATATTTCCCTCTTTCTTGGTATCAATTCAATACCACTGATTGATGTAGTTCAAGCTAGGTACGGGTTCAATATCTCTGTACTGATATGTGATAGATGATACACGTGGAAGATGAAGATCAACCTGGAATTCAAACGAGGATTTGTGGTCTATCAAATCTAATGGAATGATGGAGACGATCTTGAACATGTTCACAAACTGCAGACTGCCCGATACGTCGGTGCTTCACATCAGCTATATGTTCTTTTACGCGGGTTTTTATAGATCTTTTTGTTTGTCCTATGTAAGAGAGACCACATTCAAAATCCAGCTTGTACACTCCTGCATCTTGTAGAGGGATATGACACTTGACGGATGGTAAAAATTGACCAATCACCTTCGGCGGCTTGAAGTATGTTTTAATGGAAGCTCGATTCAAGATATAGCCAACCTTGCCTGTTACTCGTCTGACATAGGGTAGTACAGCAGGCACACGCTCGACTGTGGCTGGCTTCACTCGGTCACTATGACGTAGGCGTGGGACCCGAAGCTTGTTGTCTTGCAGTACTTGCTCGACGTGCTGAAGCTCGGCGGCCAGATGTTTTCTGTCACAGATCCCTCGTGCTCACTGAAACAAAGATTTTCCCACGGTAGCTAACTGTGAAGGATGATGGTGCGATTCGCCATTTAAATATCGGTTGGCATAGGTCTTTTTCCTGTACACAGTATGACCAATAGTGTTTTCAGGATTTTGGATGACTAAAACATCTAGGAAAGCTAAAATATTGTTTGCCTCTTACTACATTGTGAATTGTATTTTAGGGTTTATGGAATTAAGGTGGTCTAAAAATGCAGTTACTTTGTCAGATGGTAAAATTTTGAAAGTATCGTCTACGTACCGCTTGTAGAATCTTGGATTTACAGGAGCAGTAAGAAGGGCCTTCTCCTCGAAGTTCTCCATGAATATGTCAGCGATTTCGGGAAAAAAAGGCGAGCCCATCGCCATACCATCTACTTGCTTGTAGAATTCTTCCTTCCACAATAAATAGCCAGATGTGAGGCAGTGTTTGAGTAATACTATATTTTCTATGGGCATGTTGTTATACTCTAGCTTTCTAGTTACAATTAAGATGCAGTCTTCAATAGGTAGGCATGTGAATAGTGACTTAACATCAAAACTGACCATAGTTTCATTGTCAGCGAGATGTAGGTCTTTTATCTCACTGATAAAATAGTATGAATCCTTTGTGTATGCTCTGGTGTGTCCTCATAGTGGTTACAATATTTTAATCAAGCGTTGAGCCAACTTATAAGTTGGTGAATCGATCTGCCTTACTATAGGACGTAGTGGAGCATTTGGTTTGTGTATTTTCGGTAACCCATACAACCTCGGTGGTTTGGAACATGATGGTATTGTCTAATTCACGTCGAGATCTAATTTTTCGGAGTATTTATTTTGTAGTTGTTTTAAGTGTCTTAGTTGTAGGGTCTAATTCGACCTTTTTGTATGTACTAACGTCCGATAAAAGTTGTTGTATTTTGAAACTATACTCTGACGTGTCCATTATTACCAAAGCATTTCCTTTATCCACGCAGAGAATCGTGCGCTCTAGTCTGTTGCGTAAGTTGTAGAACGCATTAAACTCGTCTTTGGGGATATTTAGTTTCGGCGATGAACTTTGACGTAACAATGACGAAATGTCTTGACGCATGGCCTCTAAATCCTCCTCATCGATATTATTCTTAAACAGACAATCCTCAACACTTCAGATAATTTCTTCGTACGGAATTTTTGCAGTGTTATAGCAAAATTCAAGCCCTTCGACAATACTTTTATTGTAGGTTCGTCCAGTGTTTGTTTGGCAAATTATAGACCGTGCGTTGTTTATTATTTGCGTCTGTGGTCAACGGTTGTTGCGTTTCGTTTCTACGTTGACATGGATGTTTAACATTTCATTTGATAGTTCATTTTTGGTATTTTTCTGTTTGTTTGTCTTTGCATTCATTATATTTAGATATTGCTCGTTTGTTTAAAGTTTAAATGCAATTATTAAAATCAAGTGTCGTTAAAACTGTCTTTAACTCACTGGACAAATTGTCTATGGTATAATTTATGAATTGTAAATCGAACCGTTTTTGCTGAATCACCGTTCGTAACAACTTTTCACTTGCCTGATCTAAGATCTTAGCGCTTCCTTGAATGTCCTTTTTTGTTGATATTTTGACACACGTAGGAATAAGATTATGATCTCTGCATCAGTTCAAGAAATTAAATGATGTTATATATCTTGCACGCTTGGTCTTGAGATCGTCTAATCGGCGAATTTTATTGGCTATTACCAGTTCGTACTGGTTCACATAATGTTTTTTTTTTATATTTTCGCGAAGACTACACATTAAATTAGACTAATTTTTACGGATTATATCGCGATTAATTTTTTTTTAATTTCTGACGTTTCGGGTGCTTTACAGCACTCATGGTCACGGGGGGACTCAGGTGTTTGAAGTCCCGATGTCATAGTTAACCCGGCTACCTTCAGTTTTTAATATAAATTTTTGCTTCGATAAACGCACAATAAGCTTACAGTACCTTGAAGTCTAGCAGTGGTATACTTGGGTTTGGATTTAATATTATTAATTATAGGATCCCAAGCAGATGGCAGCACCCATACATCTGCTTGGGATCCTATAATCAATAATCTCTATTAAAATTTGGATGTTTTTTAATTTCAATAGCCTCGCGAATCATACTTGGTAGGAAGGAATCGGTGTTTTTTGCGAGGATTTGTAGTCTATCAAATCTAATGTAATGGTGGGGACGATCTTGAACATGTTCACAAACTGCAGACTTATAAAAAAACATTATATTTCACTATCTTTCAGAGAGGAATGTCGATAGATAGACTTTAATAGGGACATACTATCGTTATTGTTTGATTAGACAAGTGTAAAAAATAGGTAATCTGAACGATATAAAAAGGCTTTTATTTTTCCTTACCGTTAACATAAAGGAACAGAACCACTTTGCAACTTTTTTCTTTTTTGACCAGAAAACAGTTTAGATGAAAGTGATTGCCACACATCATAGAAAATTTATGTGGCGTTAAATTTTATCTTTGATCTATTTAACACCCGCAACCACTTCTCTCCAATCTCTGTATTTATAGGGAATCTGCAATTAATATGTTGTTCGTTTTCAATAAATTGACAGTTCACGTAATATTATCATTAACATGTAAGCTTATGTTAGTGGTCAGTAGCTGTCCACTCCATGACGACGAGAGTCAATAGCAATAATTTTATATATCTAAGGACCACAAAAACTGAGCGTGAGTTTGTTTATATTATATACTATTATTAATATCAAGAAAGCTAACTATTCCTTGTACAAATATAACTTATTATTTATCATTCACTTTGAATAAAATCGACATCAAAAACAAGCGGAGCGTAACTAATAAGTGAAGTTATAAATGCCCTCATATTTCTCTATTTTGTTATGCTGATCTATCTCTATACTCTATAAAAATAATTTTTCATTAAATTTTCTCCAAAGCTGGAAAATTTATGAACTACTATTAAGGAATAATGTATATAAGAATAATTCAACTTCTGTAAAATAGGGCCCGTTCGGAACCGGTAGCCGACATGTGTTTATTCTCGCCATTGATAAATAATAATAAATCACGTAAACAAATAAAAATAATACATACCGACAGTTAACCTCATATCTATAAACCCACTTAAACAAATTATAATATAAATAATACACGTGCTGTACATTCATATATATTTGAAAATCTACCTTGAAAATCGTTATTAGTTCTCACAAAAACTTGAGACACAGTATTTAATACCTTCATCGTGTCGTTTTTAGGTATCGGTGTGCGTGCGCATCGTATAAATTCACTGCTATAATTTTTCCCAAACGCGTTAAAAGAAGTGTAACTTCAAAAAGTGTCTATATATTTATTAGTTTCCGTTTTTTAATAAAATTGAAATAACCACAGAAATAAAAGTCAGATGATGGTAAGTGGCTACTGTAGCCCATTAACACTAGCAGCTAACTTCACAATCCCATGTCGTTGTCACCTCACACTCACCTTATACATGTGAAGTTCACCAACACTCATAGGGGCAGCGTATTGGACATTTACTTGCCTAAAACCCGTTCAGAAATTAGAGGAGGCTTGTGCTCAGCAGTGGGACCTATATAGGCTATAACTTTAAGTTTAAAACATCTTAAGGTAGTCAAGATATAGATTTATAAATGCATATATCTTGTCTAACATAGTTCAGCAATTCAGGCGGAAGTCCGTTAGCCTTCAACGGAAGTTAACTATAGCTCAATGTTCTCAAAGGTTTCCAATGTTCTTTGATGCTAGCTGTAGTACAAATTTTAAACAAAAGAGAAACAGAAAATTGAGTTGAGACAGTTGAGTCAATTCAATTGACTTAACGGTGACTTGCATCTGCGGTGATCAGTTCACCTAAGCAGGTGGTTTGGTGATAAGTGAGAATGTTCCCATTAAGATACAATTTACGGCAACCTTATTGTCGGACTTGTTTTGCATTCAGACATTACATCAACAGTCAATTATAAATTATAAACTAAATTAAGATTTAAATTATTTCAATTTGACGTACTTGCCAAATCATTATAAGCCCAAGCACAGCATGTGGTTAAGCAACTTGTAAATACAATTACATTGGTGAAATTAATGATTGACACAATTTGCTTATTACTACACGTGTCAATCCAGGAGGTCAAGTAGGATATACTTCTTACTAATCTTATAAGCGTGAAAGTTTGTGAGGATGTATGGATGTTTGTTACTCTTTCACGCGAAATCTATTAAATGAATTGTAATGAAACTTTATAATTATATAGTACATACATCACAATAACATACAAGCTTTATTCAGAAAGATATTGTGTAAATTGACCAAAATGTAACGATAAATGTTAGGTAACTCAGAATAAAAAACACGACGTCTGTCTGAACATGCATCACGCAAAAAGCCTTGAACCGATTTGTATGGGACTTTCACTTGCAAATAATTGATGTTATAAGGACTACTTTTATTTTAGGGTTCCGCGCAAAATATACCACGCGGGCGTAGTTTCATGTAACATCTAGTAATATATAAATATGTTTTACAGTTAAGAAATTAAAGCGGTCATATGTCTCGGTGGTTATTGCATACGACCGTCAGAGTACCTGACTAATATTAGTTATTTACCTATGAAATTGCCGTCTTTTATGAAATAAGTAAACTTAATTTTTTTCCATATTTTTTATTTTTATTAATCGAAGTAAGCACCCATACAATCAATGCAACTTTGACAAATCAGTAGCAGTTTATTTATGCTCTTATTGAAGAAATCAGCTGGACGAGAGGCAATAAATTCTTCAATGGCCTTTTGTACTGCCTCTCGGATATTTTCTTCCGCCAAAAAGTTATCCAAATTCTAGAAAAAGTAGAAGTCTGTAGGCGCAAGGTCTGGTGAGTACGGCGAATAACGGAGAGCTTCCAATTCGAGCTCTTGTAACTTGGAGACCGTCTGTTCTGCAGTATGACATCGCGCGTTGTCGTGCAAGAGCAGCTTGGTCGAGTGATTGACCAAAGCTGGTTGAAGCCGTGCGATCTTTATTGTATTCAGTTCTTTAAATTACACATCTTCAGTAATACTCATCCTGTGTTTTATTACATAATATAGTTGTAGCACAAATGGATCGGCTCGACGAGGGAAGGACCACGCTCTCACAGAATACGAGCGTAAAATAGCAGTTTAATGCTGCTGTGTTTCGTATGGTGAGTGTAGAGAACCGGAGATCCTTTTTACTGGAAAAGAGGCATTCCATATTAGTACTCAAAGCTGACAACGCATCTGCATTTTGATTAGCAAACATGGATAGGTGTAAATGTATGCCTCATCAACTATTTACCATCAGGTGGACTGTGTGCTGTTTTGTCATCCTATTTCTATTAAAAAAAAAATCACTTTGCTTGGGGTAAGTTTTCATTTAGGGCATTGTTTACGTGCTGAACCAGGATCCAACTAACTTGCTGAGCGCTTGCGATTGTCAAACAAAATTCGTTTATGTTGCAGGTAACAATAAGGTTCTAAATTCCTTCGTTTGTGTGCCTGTTGAGCAGCGCAAGGCCCGTCTCGACGCGAACTTTGCGCAGGTGAGCATTGGATTCGTGGGGCACAATATTTTGATGCTAACGTCAAAAGCTGGTGCTAATTCAGCCGTGGATTGAGTATCGTCAGCTTCCATAATCGCCTTTAATTCGTCGTTGGCGACCAAATTTTTGGACGACTAAGGGGTTCATTTTTTAGGTCGAAATTTCCACAACAGAAGCGGGCAAATCCATAACAGGTTGTATGTTCGTTTGTAGTATTCGCTCCGTAAACGTCGTCGATGTAGTGTGCCGTTTGTGATGCGTTGCTCACACGACGGTCCTGATTTATATTAGTGTAGACTCGTCTTGCCACTTTCTTCTTATTTTCATCAACCCGAAATGTCTGCTGGTATAAACTGCGAGATTTGGTATATGGAAATAAAAAAGTTAACTACATAAAAATACTTAAATATTAAAGTAAAACTATATATTGCTGACGTTTATATAAAGTTATATCTCGTACAAATTCACTTTATGGAAATTTACTCAAAGGAATACATTTATCTTCAAATCATTCTGAATACACAAGTTGTGTTTGCGGAAAGTTGATGCGTTGCCTAATGTCGGCCAGAGAAATAAACCTTGTAACTTTCCCTGTCAAACAAACAAAAGAACAAATTGAACGAAATAACAAGTTTGCCAAGGCTTCCTTCAAAGAGGATAAAAATAAAAACGTGAATATTTTTATTTTCATTACTGTGCATAGAATGTACGTGATAATAACATTTTGGATAGTTAAATTATAATGCACTTTACATGTGTACAATTTACATACAATGCAGTTAACATTAAAAGCTGGAAGAGATCTGTCATCTAAGCCAAATTTACAGTTCTACCTATTTCTGATATTGAACATGATGTTCAAGTTTGAAAAATATAGACATTTTGTATATTAGACGTCCATTTTAAACTTCTGGGTTCACAACGAATTTATCGCTTTTTTGTTCAATATTTGTGGTTGTGCATGGTTTAAATAAGTGGAAAAATTTAAATCAGGGAATACCACGTGCTTGCAATTGTGGGGACGACTGTGGCAAAAGCTAGAAAAAAGCCTTCAGAGGGTTGCCTCTGAAGCATAGAGCCACGGCCTCTTAAGAACTCGCAAATAAAAAGAATATGTATTTTTGCTGACCAAAAGTATCAAAAGATCCAGTCGGGATCAGATCCAGTCCGAAAGAGAAGCTATGGTAGAGCGTGTGAATCTCACATTACAGGCAGTCACCGATTGGGGCGATGCCAATCTTGTGTAGTTCAACGCCTCCAAAACACAAGCGTGTCTCTTCACTGCAAAAAGGAACCAGCTCAACTTGGCTCCTTCTTTCCGAAATGTATCACTGAAATATACCGACCGCCTTCAATTGTTAGGGTTTGAAATATCCTCAAATTTCTTCGGGCGGTTCATTGAGTCCAAGGCCAAAGCAGTTGCAAGGAAGCTGGGAGTACTTGCAAAGGTGCGGCGATACTTCACGCCGGGACAGCTGCTTACTTTTTATAAAGCCCAAGTCCGGTCGTGCATGGAGTATTGCTGCCATATATAGGCTGGTGCTGCAAAATGCCACCTAGCAGCTTTGGACTTAATAGAAAGGCGTGCTAAGAGGCTTATTGGTGACCCGAATTTGGTTAAAATCAATCTTACCAGCCTCGAACACCGACGTAAAGCAGCCAGCCTTTCGGTTTTCTACAGGATGCATTTCCGAGAGTGTGCGCAGGAATTACATAATTTAATTCCACCCTCTCCCTTCCACCATCGGATAACCAGACGTTCGGCCAGTCTCTACCCTTTCGTTGTTGACTTACCACGCATTCGAACCAAACGGTTCGCCACGTCGTTCATCATGCGTACAGCAAAGGAGTGGAATAAGTTGCCAGCATCTGTCTTTCCATCCGATTACAGTGTGAGTGTCTTCAAGGCAAGAGTGAATAGGCTTTTGTTAAGTCAGTGCGCTTCACCATCTTAGGCTACGTCACCACTTACCATCAGGTGGGATCGTAGATAAGCGCTGGCTTAGTAGAATATAAAAAAGTAGCGTTATACCTGACGGAATTTGTCGAGTTTAGTATGCTTATGTATGGAAAATAAAGAAAACAAGAAATTGTAACTACCACGACTAACACCTTTTATTTATAACCATAATTTAGGAACCCAGTAGACATCGATCAAAAAATGAAAATTATTTCATTTTGTTTAAGTTGTAGCCCGATTCGGGTTAAACCAATATATTATTATTATTAAGTCAGAGATATCACCGGTTATATAATGAAACCGAGATATAATACTCCTTCCCTACTAGAAATATAAGGCAAGATAAAGTCACTAAGTATTCTATAAACGGGGAGTAGAATTTTCTCTGCAAGATAAAATCCCAAAAAGGAGCTATCCGCAGGAGAATTTGCCTTTATGACATATTTTACTTAGTAGAACAACGTGCCAGCTGTGTTATGACTTTAATATAAATGGGTTGACTCGAGTGTACCGGGAAAGATTACTCTTTTTTAACTTGTAGCCAGGCATTCCATGTTAATCTTCAAACGAGAAAACTGCATAATGAAATTTGTTTCTTAATTGAAGATAGAACTCTGTAGCCAGTGTGTTCTAGATTGACCTTCCAACTTGACTTCACAAGTCCAGTGCTAAACATAAGTGTTCCCCAAAGAACCACGAAACAGCCCCGGTCCTGAACCACTTGCCTGACTGAGAGGCCGCACTACAATTCGCTACAAGGCTGCCACTCGAAATCTCTCTCTTCTTTCTGATCGGTTGGCGGTTTTTCGAGCTATGTGACCGGCCTATTGCTACATCATTGTGCTAATCCTTATTTTACGATTGTCCTTAATTGCAAAAACATAGCCCAAAATATCAGTGTATAATTGACAAAGTATGAACAAGCTAGTATACAATCAATAAACCCATAACTGATTAAGAAAATTCTAGAGTTGCATTCTTGTACCGGCAAACTTCATAAAAATCATCTTTCTAATAGAAAACCAGCCAGAGACAAGGAACATAACATAACATATATGATGAATTGAGGAGGGCAAGAGCATGCTTTGTGACAATTGCACATGTAAACATATACGAGTATGGAAATTACTCTCTGGGGCGTCTCAAAAACATGAATAATTAATTTTTGAGAAATAAAAAAAGTATTTATTAAATATTGTAGGAAATAAGAAAAGTGGCTAAGTTTGTTGCTAATCTTTAAATAACAGAAAAGTAGCTAAATCTTTTAATAAAATTTGAAAATCCATTAGTCTATCACTAGAAATCTTTAAACTTGCCTTTATTGAAATCGGTTCTTTCAGTCTTAAATAAAAATTTACCGCTTTCCGTAGTAAGTACGTTACAAGTACGTTCGTTATATTTTTGTTTTCTACTAAAATCATTTTCAGTCTTTTTCACACAAATTTGATTAATGAAAGCAACAGAAATATTAGGAATGTTTGCATTATAAAACAAAACATCAAAATATTATACAACATTAAAAGATTTATAAAAATTTTGATTAAAAAAAATTTAATAAACTTTTTTATTAACTCCCAGTGGTATCGGTCGAAGAACACTAGAACAGAATAGAATAGAATAGAATGATTTTTATTCATTATGGATTATTACATAGTTCTTATTGAAAGTCATTATTTTATTTACCACTGGTTCGGAAAATACCTCTGTCCTGGAAAGAACCAGCAAGAAACCCAGCGGGACTTTTTTTTAAACATAATTTCACTTAACAATAATTTTGTTTATACAATTTTAAATGAATTTTCATAGAACCAGCATGGTGGCGATTACTTTATTCCCAGGGGTTATTTTCATTCATGTATTCCTTGATATTATAATTACCCCTTTTTGTGCAGTTTTTCTTTGATAAAACTTTTAAACTTGTTTATTGACAAACTTTGAACATGTTCTGGGATTTTGTTGTAAAAGCATATACATTGCCCCATAAATGAATTACTAATTCTGTGGAGTCTAGTAACTGACATTACAAGCTTATGTTTGTTCCTAGTGTTTAAGGTATGAACATCCTTATTCTTATTAAAGCTATTTATGTTTTTATGTACATACATTACATTTTCATAAATATATTGCGATGCCAAAGTTAATATGTTTATTTCTTCAAAATTTTCTCTGAGGGACTCTTCACAATTTAGATTATAAATCGCCCGTACGTCTTTCTTTTGCAAAACAAAAATAGCTTCAATATCAGTCGCATTACACCATAGCAAAATTCCATAAGACACTACGCTATGAAAGTAACTAAAATACACTAACCTATCTGTCTCAACATCTGTGAGACTTCTAATCTTTCTTACAGCATATGCTGCAGAAGTAAGTATGCTTACTAATCTAGATATATGGGGACCCATTGAAGTTTTGCGTCAATAGTAATACCAAGAAAAACAGTGGTACCCACAAGAGTCAACTCCTCCCCATTTAAGAGCACATTGGTTTTCGAATGTTTTACATTAGGTATTGTAAATTTAATACATTGTGTCTTATTGCCGTTTAATAGCAAATTGTTGGCGTTAAACCAATGTACTAGTTTCGATAGAGCATTATTTACAACGTCATATTTAATTGACTGCCGTTTCAGTTTGAAAATAAAAGAGGTATCGTCATCAAATAATACTATATCGTGATTGTCCCCTAAAAAAAAGGTAAGTCATTAATATAGATTAAGAACAAGAATGGGCCAAGAATCGAGCTCTGAGGAACGCCCATTGATACTACCGATCCGGAGGAACATTTACCATTGATGACGACTTTTTGAATTCTGTTACTTAAATATGAAGTAATAAGTCTAAGCGCCAAATTTTTTACACAGTTATTTTGTAGTTTCCTGAATAATGTCTCATAATGAACACAATTGAAAGCCTTGGAAAGGTCACAAAAAATACCTAAGGCATCTTATGAATTTTCCCAGGCATTAAAAATATATTTCATAAGCTCAATACCGGTGTCAGACGTCGAGCGACCCCTTGTAAAACCAAATTGATTTTTATGAAGTAATTTATTTGTATTAAAAAAAGTAACAATTGATACAAAATTATTTTTTCAAAAATTTTACTGAGAGTTGGTAGTACGGAAATAGGTATATAATTAGCGGGGCCCAATGTAAAACTACCAGATTTAAATAAAGGTATTACTTTACCATACTTCATTAAATCAGGAAACACACCAGAATCGATAAAAGTATTAAAAATAATAGCAAGATGAGGTGCAATTAAATCTATTATGGACGCAATTACTGTAACGGAAATCCCCCATAAATCTGCGGTTTTCTTTACATCAATGGTTTTGAAGTATTTTACAATATTATGCGGTAATACGTTTTCAAATCTAAATTCTTTTAAACAGGTATTAACATTATGTTTAAGTAATGACTCGGCGATAGTTGGAGAAGTATTCAATGACTCTGTTGTCAACATAGAAACATCAGTGAAATATTTCTCAAACACCGCTGCAACTTCTTGATTTGATTTAGTCAATTCATTATTAATTTTTAATTAATAGTTTGAGTTACGAGGTTTCTCTTTACCGGTTTCGTTAATTATACTCCACGTCATTTTAATTTTATTCTTAGCCGTCTTAATTTTGTTACTAATATATAATGATTTGGCTATGGAGCAAACTCTTTTAAACATTTTAGAATAATTTTTTACATATTTTTTAAAAATATCGGAAAGATTATACGATCTTTCATGGTAAAGGTCATATAACCTTCGTCTGCTTTTATGAATTTCTACTGTCGCCCACTCATTAAATGCCTTGCGACTGTTTCTGGAGCATATTTTAGAAGTGAATGTTTTATTACACTGACTGTGTTTTCTCGCTAAATAGCTATATTTAGTCTTTCAGCGAGAAAAAAACCAGCCTTCTTTTCACCAGCAGCAATTGCAAGTCACGGGTAGAACTCCTTTAGGAACTTCACCGCACGTGCAACCCACGGACTATAGTCTCTACAGCAAATCGCACAAATATGTAGTCATCTCTCAGATACTCATATTTACGCCACTTACTCAGTTTAGCTCCCTCTGATGCTGCCCAGGCTCTAAACGAGGATACCTATGAGACGAGAGGCCGCCAAAATGTTTACGTTAGTAGGATCTTACAACTAAGGCTTTACCTCTCTCCCAAGGAACCAATGTCATATCGTCGGGTCTCCTGCAATCGTCTCTAAATATTCCAGAAGGCTCTTAAGCCAAAGGAACATTCAAAGAGACAAGATCCCTTCGGACAACATCGTCCAAAAAACCGTGCCCTGAAAATATACCAACACTTTTCCTACATGAAAGTCCGTGGAGCCCAAACTCGTCGAAGCTGCTACCACAAGGGCACTGATGGGCTTGACAAATCGTCGCTCCTAGTCGTATTTCTACGGCGATGGGTAAGCTTTCACCATCAAGTAATGTGCCGACATCGAAACACAGTTACTATGGAAATTATGAAACAAATATTTCTGCATACTCAAACGGGATATCCCTCTGTTTTTGTTGGTTAACTTCCAGTGGAACACTCTCGCCAGGACTCAGTCCTGGCGAGAGTGTTCCGTTCGCAATGTCTACCCTGCTTTAGGAGCAAAGCACAATCTAATTTTTTATTTAAAATTATAACATAAGTCACTGACACTATGCACGGAAGCAAGGAAAGCAGGCAATACAACGCTACATAAATTTCTCACACCAATATCACCAAATTTTATAGGTAAAATAGCTTGAGTCCAGGCTGTTGTATTTAAAGTTAAATTTAATTTTTTTTTTTGCTTTTTTAAGATTATTGTCAATGCCTTTTAAAATTTCCGAACATATCCAGACTGGACTCGAGCGGAATAATTATGTAAATCTAGGTACAAGGAGAAAATATTTTAAAAATTTAGATCAATTTATCAAGGTGGTTTAAAAACTGATCAAATTTTGTTTCTAAAACAGATTTAATACTGTCGAAAAACAATGAGGCACCCAGTAGGTATAGCGATTTCAATAAATACGAATATGATACGAAATATGATTAAGATTTTAAACTAAAGTATCTCTGTTAGAACTAGATAAATAATTCGAAAAACATATTTCACATTTATTGCTATTTGGTTCAATACCAATATTTTTTAAATTTCGAAAAATATAAGTTAGATCACTGAAGACGTCATCCGCTTTACCTCTCAATGTATCATCGTCCTGGTACCAGACATTCAGCTTGGATTTGAAATAATGGGTTAAATTACCAAACTGAAAAGTGCTGGTCCTAGTGAGTCACCCTGCTGAAACCAACAGGAGAATCGATTATATGGTTTTCGTAAAACAAGTTAGTATTTTGACTGTAACATTGTCAAACGTAATGAAAAATTTGGGGTTATTGTTAGCCACTTCTTTCAGCAGGAGTACCCTATCGAGAGAGTTAAAAGCATTCCATAGGCATCTAACCTTCACAAGAACATCTGCATCAGAGTTTGTTGAAATTATACGCACTGAATATACTGCCACCTCACGGCTACCTTTGGTGCAAAAGCCTAGTTGAGTAGGCTGAAATTTTGTCTTAAGAGATTATTTGCCTGCGAGCTAACTTTGAAGATAAACGTCTAAATGTAGCACCAACATCAATAGGACGGACACCATTATCCTTTTTATTGAAGGCTCATAATCATGCCCCGTATAAGAATGAAATGAAATTTGGATTAACATTACCAGAAATTCTTTAGATATGAGGAGTAATTCCGTCAATAAAATACGGGATGCATTTTGTAAGTCGCCATCCTTTACTTTCGACTTAACTACTTTTTTTTAATCAAATTAAGGACGAAGTCAAGATTTTTTACCGTAAGTTTTCTTAGCGCTAAAAAGAACCCCTTTGTCGTATCTTCTCAGTTTCGAGGAACTCCCTTTGTTGCTTCAGCCAGTATCAGAATCCTCGGTGGGGACATATCGAGTGACGTGCACTTTCGTGGGCATTTGGAAGAGAAGACCAAATTGACCTCTAAAAAGCTTAGCGTGATCAGCAGAGCTGGATAGTATTTCATACCGGCACACTGCTTGCAAATTTATAAGGCGCAGGTTCGGATTCACTTAGAATACTGTTCCCATCTCCGGGCAGGGGCTCCCCAGTGCCAGCTCCTTCCACTTGACCGCATCCAGTGCAAAGCGGTTCGAATCGTCGAAGATTGAGTTCTTTCCGATCGGCTGAACTCACAGGTACTGCGTAGAGATTTGCATCTATTTACGTATTTTATCGCATCTATTAAGGAGAGTGCTTTGAGAAATTGTTCGGACTAATTCCAGCCGCTTAATTTCACCATCGCACATTGCGACCAAACTCGCGATATCATCCGTCCTACTTGGATGATTATTGGTCCACCACTGTGCGATTTAGAAGATGTTATTTTCCTCGCACAACTTCCGTGTGGAATCGATTGCCACCAGCGATTTTTCCGGGCCGATAAGACTTAGGGACCTTCAAGAAAAGAGCCTACTCCTTTTTAAAAGGCTGGTAGCGCATCTGCAATTCCCCTGGTGTTGCAGTTGATTATGGGCGGCGGTAGTTATTTATCATCAGGTGAGCCGCATGCTCGTTTGCCCCCTCTCCTATAAAAAATTAAATAAATGAGTAATTACCCACTTGGGTACTTAAGAAGTCATTGATTTATTTATTGTTTTATCAAAATGAAAATGGGAATACGCGAATGTAAATAATTTTTGCCAACTCTTTTCACTATTTGTGAAACAATTTCGAATAGTACATGACAATGCTCTAGCATGCTGCATCCTCGCACTTCTAGGAATTATTTTAACGACGTTGTAAATTTCCTCCATAACAAGGGCAAAATTTGTGTCATTAGAGAAATTACTAATAGAGTTACGAATTCCTACGGTAGGCTGTGAAGCCGAAATACTTTTACTATGGCATCGTTTAATTCCTTCTAACCTTTAAACAGCCTACCGACGTTACAATTTTGACACTGTAGGAAATGTATAATAGGCTGTGAATGTAGCGGAGCGGAGATATTCATTAAAATATCTAAAAAGTCTTTATATTACAAAGCTTCAATTTGGCTTGAAATGTGCTGTACCCCGTATCTTTTCCAGGATTTATTCCATATTGATAAAAATTCTATGTCGTCGTTATGCTTTGATAGCTGACAGCGACTTAGCAGAATTATTTTCCTTTATAAATCATTATTATGGCTGAAATCAAAAAATAACTATTATATTAACTGTCCTATATATGTCATCATCATCATCATTACAGCCTTTCACGAGTCCACTGCTGAACATAGGCCTTCCACAAGGAATTCCACAAAGCACGGTCCTAAGCCACCTGCATCCATCGACTTCCTGCATGTTTTACCAGGTCGTCACTCCATCTAGTGGAGGGTCGCCCTACACTTCGCCTACCGGTACGAGGCTGCCACTCGAGAACTTTTCTTCCCCATTAGCTGTCGGTTCTTCGAGCTATATGGCCGGCCCACTGCCACTTCAGCTTACTAATCCGTTGGGCTATGTCAGTTATTCTGGTTCTATTGCGGATATCCTCATTTCTAAGTTTATCACGCAGAGAATCCTCGAGCATAGCCGTCTCCACATCTTGCTGAGCGACCTTGAGCTTCCTTATACGGCCAGCAGTGAAGGACCACGTCTCAGATCCGTAGGTCATCACTGGCAACACGCACTGGTTGTACAATTTCGTTTTAAGGTTTTGAGGTATGTCTAACGAGAAGATGTGTCGTAGTTTCCCGAACGTCGCCCAGCCGAGTTGAATACTTCGATTGACCACTCGGTCGAAGTTGGACTTACCTAGTCGGACTATTTGTCCCAGGTAAACATACTCGTCAACAACTTCGAGTTCAGTGTTCCCAACAACTACCGGCATAGGTGTGACATGGACATTAAACATGATCTTAGTTTTGTCCATGTTCATCTTAAGACCTATCCGTTGGGAAACACTATTGAGGTCATTGAGCATAGTGCTTAGATCCTCCAGCGATTCTGCCATAAGGACTATATCGTCGGCAAATCGAAGGTGAGTGATGTACTCGCCATTGATGTTGATACCGTATCCTTTCCAGTCCAGAAGCTTGAAAACGTCTTCCAATGCAGCGGTGAATAGTTTCGGGGATATGACGTCACCCTGTCTTACACCTCTCTGCAATTGGATAGGTTTCGTACTCTGGTTCTGTACTCGGATAGCCATCGTAGCCCTACTGTACAAACACTTCAGCATTTCGATATACCGACAGTCAACTTGGCACCGCTGAAGAGACTGCAGCATCGCCCAAATTTCGATGGAATCAAAGGCTTTGTCATAGTCCACATACGCAAGGCAAAGTGGCAGATTATATCCTGTCTTCTGTATAATTTGCCGAAGGGTGTGTATATGGTCTATGGTACTAAAGCCTTTTCGGAAACCGGCTTGTTCAGTAGACTGGAAGTCGTCGTGTCTGCGCGCCAGACGATTAGTAATGACTCTAGAAAACAGCACGTAGTCGCGGTTCAGAATAGAAGGCGTTCTGTAGTAGCGTTGTTGCCTTTATTGAGAAACAAGACCAACGCAATTCTGGTTCACGCCTCCGGAGTAGTCCCACCATGGAGAACGGTATTAAAGAGCTCTGAAGGACTTCAAATACCGGTTTCCCTCCCGCTTTCCAAAGCTCCCCCCGGAACAGAACGCATCCATGAGGACTTCCCCACGATAAAAAAGGCCCTTCTGAGATAATCTATGGTAGAGGCCTGTATTCAGCAGTGGTATTTCGAAGGCGTGCTACGCCTGCGGTAACCCCAGGTTTCTAAGATTTCCGAGAACTCATACTCATGTCATATAATAATAAGACAGTGTTTAACTTATGGTAAGTGGTGACTTTACAAAAGCCTATTTACGATTGAGGATCGAAAGTGGATGCAGACAAATTATTCCACTGTACACATTAGAGATGACGAAGCAAAGCGTTTGGTAATATGTCGACAACAATTATGGAAAAACTATATATGTACTGTATAAGGGAAACAGGCAGGAGAGCCAAAATTACAATAAAAAAACTGCGGTTGCCAACCCGCTGGCCAAGCGTGGCAACTATGGTAAATACAAATGATTAAAGCAACAAACAGACTGCCCCCAATCCCCGGCGGCCCCGCTATTCCTGGCTACGGTGGCGACCATGGTAACGGCGGGGCAGGGGGTGCTAAGAATCTCCGGTGGAGGTTCGGTTGCCACCTTAGACGACTCGACCTGGCAACGTACAACGCACGTACCCTGAGGACTGACGAGAAAATCGTGGAGCTGTAAGAAGAGATATACAAGTTGCGCTGGCATATTATAGGATTATCCGAAGTCCGAAGAGAGGGGGAGGACACGGTAATCCTCGAACTTGCTCTATCACCGGGAGGGCGAACATCTGTCCCAAGGAGGTGTCGGATTTATCGTCCACAAGTCTCTCGTTAACAACGTTGTAAAGATCGGGAGTGTGTCGACGAGGGTTGCGTACCTCATACTCAGAATCACCAAACGGTATTCGCTGAAGGTCATACAGGTTTAAGCACCAACCTCGGCACACCCCGATGAGGAGGTGGAGGAAATGTATGAGGATATCTCTAGAGCCATGCATTCCTCCAAAACCCAATATACGGTTTTAATGGGAGACTTCAATGCAAAACTAGGCACAAGAGAGAACGGTGAGCTGAAAGTAGGAAAATTTGGAATAGGGCAACGGAACCCAAGGGGCCAGAAGCTGGCCGACTTCATGGAGAAAGAGGGACTCTTTATGATGAACTCTTTCTTCCAGAAGCGGCCCCACAGGAAGTGGACCTGGTCGAGCCCCGACGGTTCGACAAAAAATGAGTTTGACTTCATTATGACGACCAGAAAACAACTGTTCAGTGATGTCTCCGTGATCGCGAGGGTGAAAACTGGTAGCGATCACCGAATGGTTAGAGGCACACTGAACCTAAACGTAAAGTTGAGAGGTCTCGTCTAAAGAACTCAACGCTCCGTCCCCCTCGTGCTCTGTTCCAAAGTCCCGAAACCTTTCAGCTCGAGTTACAAAACCGTTTTCAGTGCCTAGAAGACTGCAATGAAGTGGACGATATGAATGACAAGCTCGTGGAAACTGTTCATGCGTTCGGAGCTAAGTTCTGCAAAATCCGCCGCAGAAGAACACAAAAACTCTCCGATCACACTCTTAATCTCATGGCTGTTAGACGGGAGATGAAGTAACATTCTTCAACAGACTTGACAGCATACAGGCATCTGAACAGACAGATTTCCAAATGCATGCGACGGGACTTACGCAACTTCAATACAGCTCGTATTGAAGAAGCGATCGAGCGGAACCAAGGCTCCAAAGTCTTTGCCAGAGATCTGTCTGCCAGAAAGAGCCAACTTTTAAAGCTGAAGACAGAATGTGGCAGCATCGTTTCCGGGGCACCTGAGATTTTGAGTGAGATTGAGAAGTTCTATGGCCAGCTGTACACGTCATCGTTGGAGCCACACGCGAATGTGAGTAACGATCCAAGAGCGAGTCTCATCCGACACTATTCCGAAGATATCCCGGACGTCAGTCTGAGCGAGATTAGAATGGCTCTCCAGCACCTTAAAAATGGTAAGGCTTCAGGCGAGGATGGAATTAGAGCGGAGCTTCTGAAAGCGGGTGGAAGACCGGTACTTGAAGTCCTTCAGAAGCTCTTTGATTCCGTCCTCCATGGTGGCATTACACCGGAGGCGTGGAGCAGAAGTGCGGTGGTCTTGTTCTTCAAGAAAGGTGACAACGCTCTCTTGAAGAACTACAGACCGATTTCCCTTCTAAACCGCGTCTACGTGCTGTTTTCGAGAGTCATTACGAATCGTCTCGCGCGCAGACTTGACGACTTCCAGCCTCCCGAAAAAGCCGGTTTCCGAAAGGGCTTTAGCATCATAGACCACATACATACCCTTCGGGAAATTGTACAGAAGTCCGAAGAGTACAATTTGCCACTATGTCTGGCGTATATGGACTATGAGAAAGCCTTTGATTTCATCGAAATTTGGGCGATGCTGCAGTCCCTTCAGCAGTGCCAAGTTGACTGTCGGTATATCGAAGTGTTGGAGAGCTTGTACAGTAGAGCTACGATGGCTATCCTAGTACAGAACCAGAGTACGAAACCTATCCAATTGCAGAGAGGTGTAAGACAGGGTGACGTCATATCCCCAAAACTCTTCACCGCTGCATTGGAAGACGTTTTCAAGCTTCTGGACTGGAAAGGATACGGTATCAACATCAATGGCGAGTACATCACTCACCTTCGATTTGCCGACGATATAGTCCTTATGGCAGAATCGCTGGAGGACCTAAGCACTATGCTCAATGACCTCAATAGTGTTTCCCAACGGATAGGTCTTAAGATGAACATGGACAAAACAAAGATCATGTTTAATGTCCATGTCACACCTATGCCGGTAGTTGTTGGGACCACTAAGCTCGAAGTTGTTGACGAGTATGTTTACCTGGGACAAATAGTCCGACTAGGTAAGTCCAACTTCGACCGAGAGGTCAATCGACGGATTCAACTCGGCTGTGCAGCGTTCGGGAAGCTACGACACATCTTCTCGTCAGACATACCTCAAAACCTTAAAACGAAATTGTACAACCAGTGCGTGTTGCCAGTGATAACTTACGGAACTGAGACGTGCTCCTTCACTGCTGGCCGTATGAGGAAACTCAAGGTCGCTCAGCGAGCTATGAAGAGGGCTATGCTAGGAGTTTCTCTGCGTGATAAACTTAGGAATGAGGATATCCGCAGTAGAACTAGAGTGACCCACATAGCCCAACGGATTAGTAAGCTGAATTGGCAGTGGGCCGGCCATATAGCTCGAAGAACCGACAACCGATGGGGAAGAAAGGTTCTCGATTGGAAGCCTCGTACCGGTAGGCGAAGTGTAGGGCGTCCCCCCACGAGATGGAGTGACTACCTGGTAAGACATGCAGGAAGTCGATGGATGCAGGTGGCTCAGGACCGTGCTTTGTGGCATTCTTTGGGGGAGGCCTATGTTCAGCAGTGGACTTGTGAAGGGCTGTAATGAATGAAAAAAAAAATATATGCACTGATCTTTTATTCTAATTTTTTAGCCAAAATTGGCCTCTTAATAACAAACAAAATAAGTTAAGTATACGTAGCTATCGATACTTGAAATTATATAATAATATTAGTTTTAGTTATTTTTAAATATTGTATGTATATATATTATTACATTCTAAGTATAACTAAAACGTGCATTTTTAGTAATTGAAAGTCTACATAAAACAATAAAAAAATACACAAAACTACAACCTAAATAAATTAGCCCTAAATTCAGACAAAGTTTTCAATTAATTTAGTTAAATCCAAAACTTAATGAACACCTGATTTATTTAACGAGCTGTTTGTAGTTTCTATAGTTTGTCAATTACACTAAGCTGTAATGCCAACAACAATCATTATTAATTTTACTGGACGTACAAATTAAACAGACTTAATAAAAAAAAACCTAGCGCGGAAAATGACACTCCCTACCTAATTTTAACAACTATCACAAGCAGTGTAAAATCGTTAAGTCCTCTAATGACTTTATAACATAAAATGGATAAAAATATATGCGTAATGTATTTATAATCCTTATTCCCACGTGTATATAACGCCACTATTAGCAAGAGCTTTATTACTTTTTAAAACTCTTTCTTTTTGTTATTTTACTGACAACATTATAAAGTTAGGGATTCTTGCCTGGCACGCACGGACTTTACTTACCTAACATGCCGGCACATGAAATCTGCCGCCCAGTTAAAGGCTCCCTCTATCTCTTTAATCATTGTCCTCCGCCATAGATTGTCAGAAAGGGCAGAAATGTGCCAAAGTTGCTAGCTAGGTTGAATGCCACAAAGAACACGCCTGAGCCACCTGCATCCATCTACTTCCTGCATGTCTTACCAGGTTATCACTCCATCTAGTGGGGAGCCTAACCCACACTTCGCCTACAGGTACGAGGCTGTCACTTGAAAACATTTCTTCCCAATCAGTTGTCAGTTCGTCGAACTCTAAGGCCGGCCCATTCCAACTTCAGCTTATTAGTCCATTGTACTATGTCGGTTACTCTGGTTCTACTGCGGATATCGTCATTCATCAGTTTATCATGCACAAAAACCCCGAGCATAGCCCACTTCATAACTCGATGAGTGACCTTGAACTTCCTTATACGCCCAGCAGTGAAGGACCATGTCTCAGACCCATAATTCATCACTAGCAACACGAACTGATTTTACAATCTTGTGTTAAAGTTTTGAGGTATGCCTAACGAGAAGATGTGTCGTAATCTCCCGAGCGCTGCCCGGCCGAGTTCAATACATCGATTGAACTCTCGGTCAAAGTTGAACTTACCCAGTCGGACTATTTCTCTCAGGTAAACATACTCTTCAACAACTTCGAGTTTAATACTCCCAACAACTTGGGCATAAGTGTGTCATGGACGTTACTCATGACCTTTATTTTTTTCCATGTTCGTCCTAAGATTTATCCATCGGAAAGCACTATTGAGGTTATTGAGCATAGTGCTTACTTAGGTTCTCCAGCGATTCTGCCGTAAGAACTATATTGTCATCAAATTGAAGGTGAGTGATATTTTTATAGGATAAGGGTGACAAACGAGCACACAGTCCACCTGATGGTAAGTGGTTGCTGTGGCCCATAGATATCTACATCTACCTTCGATTACGAATCAAAATGCAGATGCGTTGTCACCCGTGAGGACTAAGTTGGAATACCTCCTTTCCAGTAAAAAGGGTCTCAGGTTCTCTACACTTACCATATGAAACACAGCAGCATTAAGCTGCTATTTACTAAGGTTTTATTAAGCTGTATTAAACAAATAAACTTGACGCTAAAGTTTAAGTACTGTATTAAACTAACAGATTATTCAATAAGAAATACTAAGAATTATTTAAGTTTTCAGTTTTTTAAAAATATTTCTTATTTATAAACTTACATTGATGTTTTTCTAAACTAGAAACTTTCCCTAATGTAAACCTTTGAATGGGTCCAATAGCCAGAGGTTTTTATTTAATTTTCTATAATATTTGAGGAACATAAATGATTACTTATTTTATTTTATATAATACTTTGGGAACATAAATGATTACCAAAGTCTAGTTTTATTATTATTTTTCTCAAAATTTCATTACTTTGAGTGGATTTGGCAAAACCACTCCAGATACGCGTAGGTGAACTGTGGCGGGATGTTTCTCATTTTACCCTGTGGCATCTTTGATGGAGTTGCATATAAGGCATTATGCTGATATGGCAAGGCTCCAAAAGCAGATTCCCGCTCTGTCTTTCACGATTGTGGCGGCGACGAATCGCTAATTTTGCGGAGGAGCCAAGGTTCATGACTGCAACGTTGTCGGTAATAGAGCCATTGTCCAAATCTGCCGCTTGGATGGGGAAGGTTGGTGTTTTTAGCTACATATTTTATTTGGCCCCATGAACTCCTCATAATGTACTTGGGTTCAACTTGCCTGAGAAAACAAATATGAGGAGAAGCTGTCCTCTCCAGAGGAGATTAACCTGTAAAACAAAGTCATTTGTTAAAAACAGTAGTAATAAAACCTCGTTCACAAGGTGACCAAACTCAGCGCTTAGTTTTGATTTATTTGGAACAGTAACCGTACGTAGCGCAGTTTGAGTTATACGACGAATTATGCAAAACTTAGTCCTCTAAAGAACCATTTATACCTATGGGCACGTAGTTCATACAAACGGAATATTTATTGGAAAATTGAGAGTCAATTAAATATATTATGTATAAAACGTTTTCATTTAATGAGACAGTATCTCTTTTCACACTAATCAAACGTGGATGCTGTAGAAATTAAATGTAATGGCATTAGCTCTCCTTTCACCTTGAAGCGATTTTTTTTGTATAAAACTGAAATAATCTTATCCACACGCTGCTGTAGCCACTAATTTCCATAAGAAGGCATGCCTCTTAATTGATAATATATGCCGTTATACCTTAATACAGGTAAGAACATTGTACCTACCCAGACGGATTACTAGATTGAAAAGGAGTTCTTCGATTATTCATCGACAACACTTTATTAATATTTGAAAGCAAAGCGAGAGGTCTGATTAGAGGTATTTAAGATCCTAAGATTGCTTTGTTCAGATTAACTAACACGGTTTGTCAATTCATTTCGGCAACATTCATAAAAAACATAAACATAAACACTCACGCCTGTCACCCAGAGGGGTAGGCAGAGACTACGGACTTCCATTTGGCGCGATCCTGACACACCTCTCTCGCCTCTTTTACATCCATATATCTACGCATACACGCTCGTCGGTTAAGGGTACTCCTAATCTGGCCCATTTTTAATGTATCGCCGATTTGGTCGATAAACCTTCGTCTAGGGCGTCCCTTCCCGACCCTGCCGTTCACTTCCGCAACATAAATTTGCTTTGTCACTCTTTCCTCGTTCATTCTTTCTACATGACCAAACCACCGAAGCATTCCTTTCTTAATCCTTGTCACAACGTCATCTTGCAAACCACACTTTTCTCTTATCAGACTATTTCTCACCCTGTCATTCAGATTTAGCCCTAGCATACTCCTTAAGGAACGCATTTCTACAGCATTTATTCTACTCTCATGCTTCTTCTGCCAGACCCAACTTTCACTACCATACATTAAAGTAGGGACTAACACAGCATTATGAATTGCCATACGTGCCTTAGTTGACACATTCTGACTCCTCATAATAGCGTGTAGAGCCCCATTCACTCTATTTCCTGCGTTCACTCGTCGTTCTATATCCTTATCATATCTACCATCCCTGCTAAATAAACATCCCAAATATACAAACTCATCCACTTGCTCAATCAACTCCCCTTCTATTCTTATTTCACATAAAGTTTTACTTTCTTCTCTTTCAAAAACCATCACTTTCGTCTTACTTGCGTTCACTTTCATACCCCTTTCTTTCAATGACCAATTCATTAAAGTAACCATCATTTGCAACTCGGCCGCCGACGATGCAAATACGACTTGATCATCGGCGTATAAAAGGCATTTGACGGTTGACTCACCCATTCTCAACCCACATTCTTCAACTTTCAAAGTTTGCAAACAACTGTCCATAAATAAGTTAAACAGCCACGGGGAAGCCACACATCCCTGTCTGACACCTTTATGAATGCCAAACCAGTCCGAGTAGACCCCGTTGATCCTGACACAAGCACTAGAGTCCCTATAAAGAGATCTTAATGCCTGTATCAAGCCAGCGCTCAACCCAAATGAGTTCAGTGTTTGCCATAACACATTCCTGTCCACTCTGTCATAAGCCTTTTCCAAGTCCATGAACGCACAAAAAACTTTCTGGTTTTTAGCCAAAAACTTCTCCGCTATCATGCGCATGGAAAAGACTTGATCCGTACACCCCATACCCTTTCTAAATCCAGCTTGCACATCCCAAATTTTTCCATCAGTTTCTTCCATAACTCTTTCAATTAACACCTTAGCATACAGTTTACCCACAATGCTAAGCAAGCTGATTCCACGGTAGTTTTTACAGTCCTGCTGCGACCCCTTTCCCTTATATATTGGGACTATAACGGCTTTGCACCAGTCTTCCGGTACCCGTTTCAGTTCCCAACATAAATTAAACAAGGTGTGCAGCAGGCCTGTAACCACACCCTCACCAGCCCTCAGCATTTCGAGTGATACTCTATCATATCCGGCTGCCTTACCTGCTTTCATGCTTTTCATTGCTTTCATTATTTCATCTACACTTATCTCCCTACCTCTCTCCACTTCTTCCGGAATTTCTATTTCACTTATTCCAGACGACTCTTCACTCTTAAACACGCTTTCAAAGTATTCCTTCCATCTCTTTAAATTCGAAACTTCATCATTCAGCATGCAGCCATTCTCGTCTCGTATAGCATTTATTCTAGGCTGTTTTGAATTTCCCCTGGCAGTTCTTACGAGCTTCCAGAACATTTTAATATTTGCCTGGAAGTTATCAGATATCCTTCTATCATTCTTATCTATCCTTTCTTGCTTTTTCCTTTCAACAACTTCTTTTACTCTCTTATTTATACGTCTAAAGTCTGCCTTTTTTCTTTCAATCTCATCATTCATACCGCCAGAATTACCAGCTTTAGTTGCTAGTAAATCTAGCCATGCTCTCTTCTTTGCTTCAACTTCCATCCGTACCTCATCATCCCACCATAACGTATTACTTTTCCTTTCATTCGTTCTCTTACTTACACCGCATACTTCGGTGGCCGCATCCACCAAAACTTTCTTAATATTATTCCATACATTCTTCAATTCTAAATCATTCATACATAATTCATTCAACGCACTTATATTTTCCCTCAATCTGCATTTATACTTCTCTTTCACACCTTCATCTTGTAACCTCTCTATTCTTATACGCTGTAACGCAGTGGTAGACACCGATGTCCGATGCCGCCAACGTCTGAATAGACCATTAATTCGGCATAAGACCAAGTAATGATCCGTCCCTACGTTGGACCCCCGGTAAACCCTTGTATCTACCACTGCGCTCCTCATTCTTTCATCCACAATTATAAAATCTATCATGCTTCTATCATCCCCTCTTTCCCATGTATACATGTGAATCCTCTTATGGCGAAAGAAAGTGTTCGCCACAAAAAGATTCTTTTCCACACATACGGTGAGGAGGTCTTCACCATTCTCATTTATTCTTTCATCGCCAAACGTTCCTAATATCCTTTCATAACCAGACCTCTTCACCCCAACCCTTCCATTAAAATCTCCTAACATAATAATATTTTCATTTTCCTTACATTTCATCAACACCAGCCTTACCATGTCCCAAAACTGCTCTCGGATATAAGTGGGCTTAGACATATCTGGGGCGTACACCCCTAGCACAAACAACTTCTTTAAGCCCACTTTCATTCGCATCCACAGCAGCCTTGGGCTAACACATTCATACTCTTTCACACATTGACCCATTCTTTCTGAGAGGATGACACCGACTCCTTGGCATGCCCGCTCGGTCTCGTCTACTCCAGACCAGTAAGCGGTATACATGCCATGCGCAGTGACATCTCTTCCCTTTCGTTTCGTCTCGTTTACACATAACACATCTATTCCTCTATCATTCATCATTTCGCATACTTCATCCATCTTATCATTCATTGCTCCACATACATTCAGCGTGGCCAGACGGGCCTCCGCAATCCACTTTTCGCCCCCCCGGGAGACAGGACGTGACGGGTGGCGAACCTCGTCGCCGGTTTTTCTCCCGGAGATTCTTCGCACCCCTGCCCCATTAAAGGGGCGCCGGGAACTCGGGGCCATTTCTTTTCCTTCTTGGCTCATGGTGCGAACTAAGGGGTGGTAAATTTTATGCCGCTACCATACGGCGAGGAGCCGAGTCTGTCGTTTCGGCTTTGTCGCTCGTTTAGCACCACCCGGGGGACACGTGTAGGGTGGGCCTAGGATTAGGTGGTCGAAGCCTACGGACGCGAGCGACTCATCCAACATTCAATTATCATAATCATCATTATCATCATCATTACAGCCCATCACAAGACCACTGCTGAACATAGGCCTCCCACAAGAAATGCCACAAAGCACAGTACCGAGCCACCTGCATTCATCGATTTCTTACATGTCTTACCAAGTAGTAACTTTATCTAGTGGAGTTTTAGTTATATCAAGTGTATCATTGTATAGTATATCATTCAGTTATATCAGGTGTCAATTGTATTGGAAGCTTCTCTATACCGGCGGTTTGGGATTTCGCTTTGTCGAAGAATTTGCGAAACTACAGACAAGATGAGACAAGGTGATTTATTATTTTCAAGTAATAACATTAAAACAGAAGTTTATAAGTAGATAAAAATTAATATCATTTAACATAATCGTATTAACATAAAATAAGGTTCGGATTTATTAATGCACTGCAAAAAGGAAAAGTAAATTCATTCACTATATTGTCCGTTCTGGGTTTACGAATTTGCGATAAAGAAATTTGAAGCAGAATAATATTAAACTTAAAATTTCATGTTCTGTGAAAAGCTGGAATTCGCCTTTCATTGGGCGTCTTCACGCCATTAAAAGTTCAATAATTGAAATCAAGTTCTGCATAAATCGGTACTGTCTTGTTAAATTAAAATATTTCATTAATTTAATTTTGTATTTTTTAAAAATACAAAACTAAATTAAATAAAAAAAATATTAAAATATTAAATTTAAAGTAACTACACAGTCCGACAAGGATCATCATAAATTATGAATATGGATGGCAGCTAAATTATGGAGCTCAGGTTAGGTTTTAGGGTCACGATCCTAATGATAAGAAACCTTTATAATTTCGCTCCGTTCTTTTAATTTAGAATGACAATTTCGAGAAATGTGATCCAGTTAGTTAAAGTTACTACTTAAATAGCATATCATTGTTCTGCACCGTCCTCCTTTTATGTGACAGTGGTAGCAGTAAGTTTGCCGCTCACCTCCAGAAAGTCTTCGAAATACTTATAATCTGTCATTATACAGATTTCCTTATTTTCCTTACAGGTGAGTACGTGTTAATTGCCATTTTTCATTAATTATTTTAGAAAAAAGGAATAAAACTCAGATTGCCCACTGCTATGGAAAAACAGCACCTCTAGGAACTCAGCAAAAATTTATATAAGTTATATTATAAGTAAATTTCACAGAACAAATAATGTGGATTTTAGCAATCCGTGTTAGCCCCCGCCGACGCCAATGAAATAATGGTTAAATGCAATTCTAAGTGCTGATTTAACGCGTGCTAGGCGGTGAAGAAAAATATCGTGAGATAAACTGCATGTCTGAAAAAACTGTATTTTTTGTTTCTCAAACATGCATTTTTTCTTCTTATTAGAAGAACAAATGTTTCGAAGACATGTGAAGTTCGCCAACACGCATTGAGGGCGCGTGACATTTCCTTACAATAAAAACCCTCTTAAAAATTAGAGGAGGTCTGTGCCCAGCAGTGAGACGTATATAAGCTGTAACTTTAACTTAAACTTTTAAAAGTTTTGTTAGCTAAATCTGCTTTATAGATTAATAAGACAGCAGGTATTTTGTTGCTGGTCAATTATGGAATCAACAAGATCTGAAGAGCCAGCAACAAATTAAAATCGATCGATATGCTGAACCAAGTAATATACACTGCCAACTTTATAGGAAATAATTAAAAAAAAACCTCAGATAATTTTTTATATATAATATATTTTGATAATTTTTAATATTGCAATATTCTACTATAAATATAACATAATTATACACATATAATAAGCAACTTAACTTAACTGGTGCAGCTTATCGATCGTTGTTATTTTATTGTAGGCTTTCTAATAGTCTTTGTTATTAGATCATAATATATACTGACCAGCATCAAAATATTTGTTAATTTTGCACTTCAAAATTAGTTTTAGAACATAACTTGATTTCTATTAATATAGTAGGTTTTATAATTTTTCGTATTTGAATTTTTTCATGTTCTTTATGCACTTAATTCTAGTAATAAATTAGCAATAAATTCTCCCGTTTTATCACAGCCGGGTTGTTTTGAAGTTTCTACTCCTATCTTAAAGTTTACAGTCGATTTCCTCTAAACTGTTGGAAGCAACAACATCGCGATTTTGACAACAAATTAGCAATTAATTATCTATATATTCGTGCACTTTTAAAGTTTTTTTGCTCATTTTGTCACTGCTAGTTTTATATGCATCCAATGTGTTTAAGTAGATTAGTACGATTATACGCATTAAATAAATCCTAACTTTAATCATCATCATTCATCATCAGCTCGTAAAATTTTACTGGTAGTAGGGTTGCAGGGAGGACAGGAAGCCTTTTACGGGAGGTCTATGTATAGCTTAGGACTTTTGACGGGCTGTAATGGCTAGGATTAAAATTTGTTACATGCGTTTGTCCTTTTTTTTATATAGGAGAGGGGGCAAACGAGCATGCGGCTCACCTGATGGTAAGTGACTACCGACGCCCATGAACAACTGCAACACCAGGGGAATCGCAGATGCGTTGCCGGCCTTTTAAAAAGGAGTACGCTCTTTTCTTGAAGGTCCCTAAGTCGTATTGGTCCGGAAAAGTCGCTGATGGTAATCGATTCCACAAGGAGGTCGTGCGAGGAAGAAAACATCTTCTAAATCGCACAGTGGTGGACCGCCAATCATCCAGATGGTGTGGATGGTATCGGGAGTTCTGCCGCGATGTGCGTTCGTGAAATTTGGCGGCTGGGATTAATCCGAACAATTCCTCAGAGCACTCCCCATGGTAGATGCGAAAGAAAATGCAAAGCGATGCAACATCTCTTCGCAGTGCCAATGAATCGAGCCGATCGGAAAGGGCTCGGTCGTCGACAATTCGAGCCGCTCTGCGTTGGATGCGGTCAAGTGGAAGGAGCTGGCACTGGGGAGCCCCTGCCCAGAGATGGGAACAGTATTCCATGTGAGGCCGAACTTGCGCCTTGTAAAGTAGCAGGCGATGTCCCGCTCTGCTGAGCACGCCAAGCTTTTTAGAGGCCAATTTGGCCTTCCCTTCCAAGTGACCACGAAACTGCACGTCACTCGATATGTCGACTCCGAGGATACCGATACTCGCTGAGGCAAGAAGGGGAGTGCCTTGAAACTGAGGAGATACGACAAAGGGGTTCTTTTTAGCGGTAAACGCGCAAACTTGTGTCTTCTGAGGATTAAATTGGACTAGATTTAGTCGCCCCCAATCCGCGACTTTGTTCAGCAAAGACTCGACTTCAGACACAAGTTTGTTCCGGTACTCAGCGACGTTTTCCTGAGAAATATTGGCACGGCCGGTGTATAGAGCATCACCAGTGCTGTCATCCGCATAGCAATGAATGTTACCAGTTAGCAACATATCATTGATATACAGAAGAAACAGCGTTGGTGATAGCACACAGCCTTGTGGAACACCAGCGTTAATAGGCTTGTAGTCAGAGCATGCACCGTCTACAACAACCTTGATGCTCCGATCTGCAAGGAAGCACTACGGTGGTAGAGCCACGCAGCAGTTTTTGCTGTTGCATGTATGGGCCGGCTCGAGCCGGGTTGGTACCACGACCTCACAGAATACCGGCGTGAAGTAGAAGCTTTGCTTCTGCGTTTCGTATGGTGAGTGCAGGTGGCCGGAGGCCCAATTCCCCCCCCCCCCCCCCCCATCAACATGGTAGCGGAATTACACGAAGAACTACCCCAGGAGGGTACCAGCACCCCTGGAGAATCCCTCGCTGAGCATCCACGACCATGTTATTCCGATCCTGAGCGTGGGTGCTCAGGCTGCCCCGCGTATTCTGGGGGGGGGCAAAATTCCGCTCAAAAGCATTACTGCTAGGGGCAAACTGAGCAAGAACACCAAGGCGACCCCTGCCACGCTATCCGTGAATTTCTGCAACATCAGGGGACTTCACTCTAACCTAAACGCCGTCCACTACCACCTCGAGACGGCGAAGCCGGCCTTGCTCTTTCTGACCGAGACGCAGGTTTCCTCTCCGGCTGATATTTCGTATCTCTCCTACCCGGGGTACAAATTGGAGCATTCCTTTGTGCCTCGGGCTGGAGTTTGCGTGTATGTCAGAGAGGACATCTGTTCTCGACGCCTCGGCAGTCTTGAAGGTTCGGACCTGTCCATCCTTTGGCTACGCGTAGACAGCGACGACCATCCGCGCGTCTACGGGTGCCTCTATAGGTCCCATAGCGGTAATGCCGAAACGACCGACTCATCGACCACGTCCAAATGGCTACAGATTTCTTGCTACAACAGGTCCCATCCGCAGAGATCGTGATCCTTGGCGATTTTAACGCCCACCATGCCGAATGGCTCGGTTCACGTCTAACCGATCATGCGGGGAGATCTGTTTATGACTTTGCCTTGGCATATGGTCTGACACAACTGGTTACATCGCCTACGCGGATTCCAGATGTTGAGGATCATACACCTTCCCTGTTGGACCTTCTGCTGACCTCTCATCCGGACGGATATCAGGTTTCCGTCGATGCCCCCTCTCGGCTCTTCGGACCATTGTCTGATTGCACAATTTCTCGGGAAGCCCATAGGAAGGGAGCTTCGAAAGAAGCGCTTTGTGCCAAACCCGATCGAAGGCCTTCGCAATGTCCAGACTAACGGCCAACGCCTCCCCCTTGGACTCTACTGCCTCCGCCCATCTATGGGTCAGGTAGACCAGAAGATCACCAGCTGATCGACCCCGACGAAAATCGTACTAGCGGTCACTAATCAGCTTTTGATCCTCAAGGTACCTCATGAGCTGGCAGTTTATAATGGATTCCATTATTTTGGAGAACAAGGAGGTGATGGCAATAGGCCTGTAGTTGGACGGGTCTGAGCGGTCGCCTTTTTTAGGGATCGGGTGGACCAAATCTGTCTTCCACGAATTCGGGACTACGCCTTGGGAGTAGGAGTACCGGAAAAAACTCGTTAAAACCGATGCCAACTCCGGAGCACACGTCTTCAGCACAACGGGAGGTACTCCATCGGGCCCAATCGACTTGCTGACGTCCAGGGAGAAGAAAGCTTTGCGAACCGATCACTGTGTAAACCGCACATCTGGCATGGAGGCATGGAGCGGTGTGTTCCCCCCGTTATCTAGAATCGAGTTGGACGCAAAGAGAGAGCTCAACAGATCGGATTTCTCCTTTGCGGCATGGGCCAGTGAGTCGTCCTCTTTGTGAAGAGATGGTAGAGATAGCTGACAGAAGTTCTCTTGGACAGCCTTGGTGAGAGACCAGAATGTACAGGTTCCCGAAGGAAGGCGAAATAGCTTCACGCCAATTCTGCCGATGTGCTCAGACCTTGCCTTGGTAATGACGCTTTTGAAGGACCTGGAGGCGGAATTATACTTCTTTTTAAGAGTGCTGGTGTTTACATCCCCAGTCATTGATGCGTCAGCCCAGGCCCGGTAGCACTCCTGCTTAAAGCGTGATGCTATTTTACAGGAGCGACCAAACCATGGCTGGGATCTGCCTCCGCTGGGCACCACAGAGGATAGAATAAAAAGTTCCATACCCCGAAGTACCACAATAGAATCGACAACAACAAACAACAACAAGCTGGGATCTTCCGACGAGAAAAAAACCCACCCCCCAAGGGTAGGATGCAAAAAAAGGCAGCATCCCGTCCCAATCGGCTGACCTATAGTGGCAAACATGGCGGCAAGCTGCATATAGCAACTGCGATTTGAGCCTGGGTGGCACCGTACTCCGGATCAGACAATGGTCCGAAGAGCCCAGAGGGCATCGACGGAGACCTGATATCCGTCCGGATAGGAGGTCAGCAGAAGGTCCAACAGGGAGGGTAAATGGTTCTCTACATCTGGGATCCGCGTAGGCTAAGTAACCAGTTGTGTTAGACCATATGCCAATGCAAAGTCATAGACAGATCTACCCGCATGATCGGTTAAATGAGAACCAAGCCATTCAGCGTGGTGGGCGTTAACATCACCGAGTATCACGATCTCTACGGATGGGACCTGTTGTAGCACGGAGTCTGCAGCCATTTGGACATGGTCGATGAGTCGGTCTGTGTCGGCATTACCGCTATGGAACCTATAGAGGCACCCAAAGACCCGGGGATGGTAGTCGCTGTCTACGCACAGTCACAGGATGGACAGGTCCGTACCTTCAAGACTGCCGAGGCGTCGAAAACAGATGTCCTCTCTGACGTATACGCAAACTCCAGCCTGGGGCACAAAGGAGTGTTCTAATTTGTACCCCGGGTAGGAGAGATATGAAGTATCAGCCGGAGAGGACACCTGAGTCTTGGTTAAAAAGAGCAAGGCCAGCTTCGCCGTCTCTAGATGGTAATGGACAACGTTAAGGTTGGAATGAAATCGCCTAATATTGCAAAAATTCACAGATAGCGTGACAGGGGTCGCCTTGGGTTTATTGCTCTACTTTAGTCGCGAGCGGAACTCCTCCCCCCCCCCCCCCCCCCCAAATACATTTATAACACTACAATAACAAGATTTTTTAATTGTGGGATAAATCCACACAATATCATATACTTAAACCGTTATACTGCTGTGTTTTTCAAAATCTACTAATTAGCATTTTTTATTAATGATACACAATCCTTATTTTTCTCTAATAGTAATCTTGTAATAAGAATTTATTTAAAAATAATTTCTATTACATATTCTTTATCGAATAAATTTTCATATGAAAAATACATACTAAATTTTTCCTACGTACCTCGGGTGTGGCTCCATCTTCACAGCATCTTCTTAACAACAACTAGAACTAAAGTAAAAAAAAAATTGCTGTTGCCAACCCGCCTGCCAAAAGTGGAAAGTATGACAAATATCCTCCTTACGAGATTATCTGTGTGGAGGCCTATGTTCAGTAGTTGACTTTAATAGATTGTAATGAACGTAATTTCAGAAACTGTTAGATCACGTCAAAACATCGTCATCTACTTAGGGGGTCTAAGAATTTTCCTCGTTAAATGACTTCGTAAAATGATATTTGTAAGATATTATAAAATATAAAATAAATATTAACATATCAAGTATTATTAGGTATTCAAGAAGGGAAACGGAATATTCAAAAACTGCCAACACATTATTAAAAAAAAAAAAATTTCTGTACAATTTATGTTATTTTTAAATTTATCTTTTCGCAGAATAACTGTCTCTAAATAGGTATAACCATTTACACAAAAACCTTGGAGGCGCTTGCCGCGCAGCGGCTTGCTTTGAGGCAGCAGTGTCAGTGACCTCACAGCGGCCGTAGATAATAATATGTTGGCACGTGTGGATAAATTCAGAAGCAACTAACATTTTTAGAAATGTTAAATTTGTAAATTATCTGATTAGAAACTCTTAAATTCCATTTATAGCAACCAAAAAAAATTTTTCGATATCATAATTGCCATGCCTATGTGTACACCTAAACGTCCCTGAAACGACCAACGGGGTTTTTGTTATATACTGTATATTACAATAACCCTTTTTAGACAAACTTTGTTTCATAAAGTTTTTGAACTTTGAAGAAGTCAAATTTTGTATACTTTTTGGGATTTTGTAGTGAAAGCGTATATAAATCACCCCAAGAATGAATTGCTGACCCGGTGGAGTCGGGTAACTAGCAGATACTACTAGCTTGTGTCTGTTCCTAGTCTTTACACAACGAATATCACTTATTTTTGTGAAACTAATTTTATTTTTGTGTACATTGAAATTTGTAACAATGGTTATCGTTTAACATTAGATGTCATTTTTCTCACACGTTGGCCTTTTCAAGATTCATTAAAAGATATATTATTATGCATTTCTGAAATATTTTCGAGACTAAATAAGCCATACGGTCTATTAACTTACATAAAATGGTATTTATGTATGTACAGATTGAAAGAATTAAAGGATTTACAAAATAACTAAAATATTTTTAAAGGCTTTCACAAACACGTGTTATTAACGTGTTTGTGAAAGCCGTAAGCAAATTGCACAACGGAATATCAAATAAGTTGAAATTATTTTCCAGTGCGAAATAGACAAAATTATGCAAATCGTTACATACTGACTCTATTATTTACATAATAAAGCCGGTGGATAAGCCTGTCTGCAAAAAATAAGCGGTTTTTTCTCGTTTGTGTTTGAATGTATTATGTGACAAAGGGATCATTTTTTCGAATACGTTCGAATACGAAGGGAACATTTCCTCATGTTGAAACCAAATTACCTAATTCACATAATATATATCCCATGATTTAGAATCCGTCAACAATTTTGTCCCGTGAGTGTCGTAAGACCTAACTGTGGGTAATGACGGAAAGATCTTATGGTATGGTCTCAAAGTCACAGAAGACATTCAGGAGGGCATGGAGAATAGAAAGGTCACAATACTTGTATTGATTGATTGCTATGCTTCTAAATCTCAAGTATTCGTCTACTGCTGTAGACTGGTTTTCTTCCTACCTTTGTGGCCGTCAGCAAGCTTTCATTAATGGTCATGACGTATCTGACTGGTGTCAACTCTCCAATGGCATGCCACAAGGTGGAATATTATCTCCACTTCTGTTCTCCATTTTTATTATTTTTCTCTCTTCTCAACTTAGCTGCATTTACCATCTATACGCTGACGACCTGCAAATATATATTCAAGCAAACATCAACTCTTTATGTTACGCTATTGCCAGACTCATGGATGATGAGAGATATGGATTTAGCGAATCTCCACAGTTGGTCTCGTAAGTTTTGTATTAGTGTGAACCACAATAAATGCCAAGCTAAAATAATTGGTACTGCCCAACAATTGTGTAAGCTTTACGTCCATTGCGTTCCACCTGTCACGTTTGATAATTCTATTTTACTATATCTACTTTGACACAACCCCAAGTTGGTCCACCCAAATTCAAAATATCAGTGATTCAGTTTTTGCTAAGCTCAGTGCTTTAAACCGTCTCAAGAACTTTCTTCCGGTCAAGGTAAAGATAACTCTGGTGCAATCTCTTATTTTGCCTTTTATTGACTATGCTAATGTATGTTTTCCTGATCTCAATGAGGTTTTCCTTGATAAGCTGGATCATCTCTTCAATAACTGTATCCGTTTTATTTTTTATCTTCACAAATTTGATCATGTATCCTTATCCCGCACTCACCTCTCACTCAAATGGCTTCCAATTTGTCAGCAAAGACACATTAGGATACTTAACACAGTTTTGTCAATTTTATTCGATAACCACTATCCAAATTATCTGAAACATAAGTTACAGTTAATGTGGGATACTCATGACAGACAGCTTCTGTCATTGGAGACTCCTGCTCTCTTTATACCCCTTCACCGTTCGGGTTTTATATCTTCATCGTTTGTTGTCCAAGCCGCGCGCCTATGGAATGACCTGCCTGAAAAATTAAGACAACCTATCTGCAAACAAATATTTAAGAAAAATGTTCCAGATAATTTTCTAAAATTGCTTTACAACTGCTAAGTTCCGTCATCATTATAGTTGTAATCTTTGTATATTAGTTTCATCAGTATATTTTAAATCTTTATGTATTTTTTATTATATTATATTTTCTTATAATATATAAAGGAGAAGGAGATTTGTTCATACTTTCTTGGGCCCAGGTGTTAACAAAATGAAAGTAGGACCATTTGAAAGGCGATATATTAACAATTCAAAGCGGAAAATCTGGGTAGATTTGTCAATCTAGGAGCTGAGTTATTGTAGAATAAGTAAAAGTGAGATTATGTATTACCTACACTGTAACAGGTGATTTTTTACCGTTATCAACAGGCTTTAACTATTATTATTTTCACTTAACTTACATAAAAATATAAAAACAGTATCAATATTAAACGACTAAAGAAAGGCTGTGGTTAGTAAGGAAACGATATGATGAAACGATTAACGAAAGTTAAAACAACAACTAAGTAAATTGAATATTAGTGACATCGACCTTAGATCGATTACTTGAATTGTTGTTATTACTGTTACTTGTATTTTGTTATGTTGATATTTTGTAATTTTATAATTATTTTGTTTAATCAAAAATCGATTATGTTGCGTTCGTTTCAAATCGAATTGAAAATCTGTCCTTTTCTTTTGTTCGTTTAAGTGATGTTGATGTTGATTGTTGCAGTTGTTCATGGGCGGCGGTAGTCACTTACCATCAGGTGAGCCGCATGCTCGTTTGCCCCCTCTCCTATAAAAAAAAAGTGAATATTTTGTAGCTTGAACTGTCAAGTCAAGTTTCTAAATATCAAAAAAGTCTTTTATTGGATGATCTATTTCATTAGTGCATTATTTATGGTAATCTATTTATTGCTATAAAATGCTTATTTTTTTCCCATAAGCAAATAATATATTTTATTTCCAAATGATTATATCATTCAAAGCAAATAATAGAATTTCATGAAACCGTGCAAGGTATTCCATTTTTTTGGATCTGAACAAATATAATATCGATTATATTATTATAATTTATTTTCTACCTTCTTTCTTATTTTATTGTTTTTTTCCAATTCTAGATTGTAACAAAGAGCTACATTTTCGTATTTTACTTAAGAAAAATATATATGTACTTATGTGTGTATATGTTGTAATAAAATAAACGCTAGCTGGTTCAACACTGATTTTATTATTTTTATGAAGGTACAGTATCCACTCAAAATATCCGTCTACCCACAATATACTACATCCTTCCCCTTTTATAATGAACACTGAAGTACAAAAGATTTATAACAAAAAAAAAACTATATAATGAAAACAACGGAAAGATAACGCTAACTGTAGAAATGAACCGTATACCAAATACAAACTCATACAAAATTAATATAAATATCATAATAACGAAGCCACCCAGGCGTAATATGAACATATTTCTATATAATATGTCATAATATAAATCACTTCTATGTTTTATGATTTAGTTTTATAATTATTAAATGAAATTACAAAACAATAGTAAACCTAAAAATAAACGAAAATAAGTCAACATCTACAGAATACAGAGCCTTAAAAATATACACTTATAATATGAATATGTATATTAGTTTGCAAATAACTTTTATACAAAACAACTATTATATTTTTTCTTTCATCGCATATTTCATCTTAGCCATAAGTCGTGTTTTTGACCTAGTTATTGGAGGATTAATGCATGGGCTATGACCTTCCGTATCCGTTTTACTATCTGTCGAATACAAAGGGTCAAACTGTTCTGGGTTTGAAGCTACAGCCTTGGCCGTTAACTCAGCTGACTTAGCGTTACTTGCACTCGGAGCGCAGGCGGCGGGACGCGTTTCATCGCTGTCTGCATATCGTACTATCAAGTGACGGCGATTGCGCCTCAATCGGCGTCCGCGCGAATCCTGTACTATGAACGAACGTGGTTCCTGCGACGGTCTAATAACAGAAACGGGTTTCCTATTTCCGTTATCAACTAAAATTGCTTTATTTCCTGGTAATAAAGTCCGCAACGGCTTGGCCGACTTATCATACTGTAATTTATTATATTTTCTTTGTTGCATTAACATTTTATAATTTCTATTTCTATCAATCGTTTCATTTAATAGAAAATCACTAATCGGTAGCTTCGTACACAAACGTCTTCCCATCAGAATTTGTGCCGGAGAATCCATTCCATACCTAGGCGTACTCCTATAGTTCAATAAACTTATAAAGAAATCATCCCCAGAATCGATGCATTTTTTGAGTAGATTTTTTATAGTTTGCACTGTGCGCTCACTTTTCCCATTTGACTGGGGGTAATGAGGTGATGAAGTCATATGCTTAACCTCCCATAACCTAAGAAATTTTTTAAATTCTTGTGAACTATACGCCGGCCCATTATCAGTAACAAGCTCGCTAGGGATGCCATGCCTCGAAAATTGTTCCTTCATAAAGTGAATAATTGTTCTACTGTTTATACTATTTACTTCTTGAACTTCAACATAATTAGAAAAATAGTCTACTAATATGACATAGTATTTCTTTTTATACTCAAAAATATTTGAGGCAAGTTTTTGCCAAGGTGCATTGGGTACGATATGTTGAAGTAGTGGTTCCCGCGCGGGAGCCCGTGCATGCAGAGCACACGACTCGCAGCGGCGCACGGCGCGCTCCACGTCCGCTGACAGCCCTGGCCAGAACATTACATCACGCGCGCGCCTCTTACACCTCTCTATGCCTAGGTGACCTTCGTGTACTTTTACAATCATTTCGGCTCGTAAACTTTGCGGAATAAATATACAATAATTTTTTAATATTAACCCATTCACATATTGGAGTTCTCCACAATATGACCAAAACTTTCTAACGTTTTTATGAACATTATGCTCATTTTTTGGCCAGCCGTTTAATATGTACTTAATTAATAACTGACATTCCTCATCAACCTCTGTCGCCTTTCGAACTCTATCTATTTTTTCTCTACTAAACGGCATACATTCTATCATAAAACATGTTTGCGTCTCAACATCCTCAGACACTCGATCGTGCATAAACTCCGGCAGAGGAGCCATCGATAACGTATCGGCAATATACATATATTTGCCCGGAGTATACACCACCTTGAAATCGTATCCCTGTATCCTCATCATCATGCGTTGTAGTCGTATCGGTACAGATGACAACGCTTTATTGAACAATGCCTCCAAGGGCTTGTGATCAGTTTGTACGGTAACATCTGACCTGCAATAAATATACTGTTTAAACCTTTCTGCCGCAAACACTATTGCCAGCATCTCTTTTTCAATTTGTGCGTACCGGGTCTGAGTGTCGGTGAGCGTTAACGAAGCAAACTCCACTGGACGGCCGGCCTGCAGCAGCACCGCTCCCAGTGCTCTAGCACTCGCGTCTACCGACACCACCACCGGTAGCTCCGTCGAGTAAAGTGCTAACACTGGTGCAGATGAAATTTTATTTTTAAGACTGTCTATAGCATCTGAATGATGTGGCTCCCACAGCCATTCAGAATTCTTTTTTAATAAACTTCGAAGCACGGACACACTATCCGAATAGTTTTGAATAAATTTGGAAAGATAATTCACCATACCCATAAATCTATCCAATGCTTTACGATCTGTAGGATACGGCATACCCATAATAGCTTTAACTTTAGACTCGTCTGGTTTTATCCCATTCTTATCGAATTTATGACCCAAATAAACAATTTCTCGAACTCCAAACTTACATTTCTCCTTATTAAATTTTATACCAATTTCTCTAGCCCTATTCAGTAAACATTTTAGCCTGAAGTCATGTTGTTCTTTAGTATTCCCCCATACTATTACATCATCAATAAAAGAGTCAACACCCTCCAAATCTTCCAGATATTGTCTTAACTTTGCATGAAATACTTCTGGAGCACAATTTACTCCATACGGTAGCCTTAGAAACTGGTAACGACCAAACGGTGTTCCAAATGTACAAAGATCTGCGCTGGCAGGATCAATTTGAACCATCCAAAAACCAGAGCGCGCATCCAGCACGCTGAAATACGTAGCACCGCGCAGCCGCGCTGCCAGCTCGCTCACCGTGGGCAGCGAGAAATGCGCGCGCCGCACCACGCGGTTAAGCGGTCTCGGGTCCAAACACACACGAATATCACCATTCTTTTTTGCTACTAGCACAATAGCGTTAACGCATTCCGTAGGATGAGTAACTTTCCTGATAACGCCTAATTTTTCCATCCTACGTAACTCTGCTAAGAGTTTGTCTTTCATCCCCAGTGGTATTTTCCTAGTAGGGCAAATCACTGGCTGTACATTTTTATCTACGACAATAGAATACTGTCCAGGTAACTTACCCAGTTCTTCGAAGAGATCAGAATATTTATGTATATTTATACCGTCAACACGGGATACGAGTCCTAACATGACACAGCCTTCCAATCCCAGAACATTTTGACAGTTTAAATCTGCTACCACAAATGGTAAAATGTAATGTTTACTTTTATAAATAAATGGTAATTCGTACATGCCCAGAATAGGTAAATTATTACCAGTAAAAGATTGTACACATTTGTTAAAATATTTTAGGTTATGAATCCACATGCCTAAGTTTAAATAATCATTTTTCGAAATTACATTCAACATAGAACCTGTATCTAGTTTAAATTGCACTTGTCTACCATTACATTGAAAAATAACATTCCATTCTTTAGGTAACTTACATTTTTTATCCTGGCTTAATATCATGTCCACATAGAACATTTCGGCATCTGACATGTTTTCGGGCTCACACACATTCAAGTTTAAAACCTTATCGCGTAATGTATATTTATGCACACACACTTTAGCGAAATGCCCTTTTTTATCACACACATAACACAATGCATCCCGCGCCGGACACCGGTCGTCGGTGGAGCACCAACCATTGCCACATGACAAGCAGCGTGTTCGCGAAGCCGCCGACCCGGCACCGAACACCGGTCCGCGACCACGACCGCCGCGCCTCGCTCCGCGCGACCCTCCACGGCTGCGTCGTACACCGCCGTAGCTGCGACCGCTTGCATCCCTTACAGCATCAACTCGCATTTCACTACCGCCAGGACTATTCTCGATGTATGAACTTTCCTCCTTCGATATTTCTGCCACTTGACATATCTGGACCGCCTTTTCTAATGTTAAATCATCCGTACGAAGTAGCCGATCACGTACAATGTTACTTATGATACCGCAGACAATTCTGTCCCGTATTAAGCTTTCATTTAGATTACCAAACTCACAAGATTGACTTAGCAATTTTAATGCAGTAACATATTGATCTATATTTTCGCCTTCCTCTTGGCCTCGTGTAAAAAACTTAAACCGCGATAACGTGACATTAGGTTTTGTCCCAAAATACTTATCAAACTTTTTCAACAAACACTTAATATCGTCTTCAGTTTCGTCCTTGAGGTACGTGAAGGTCGAATAGATTTCGTAACCCGCCGACCCAATGAGGTTGACCAGCAAACTAGCCTGCACTGAACTTTCCTCGTTAGCCACTCCGGAGGCTTTAAGAAACACCTCAAATTGTTTCCGCCACTTGCGCCATGAGTCTGCTCGAGCAGCGGGGCCGCCTTCGAGTACTAATTCTACGGGAGATCGCGCGTGTTCCATCACTTACTTTTACACAAAGTACACAATTTGCATCAAAAATAAGTACCCTTATCAACAATGTTACTTTTAAATTGACTATGTAATTTATTTTCAACACCGCTGCCACCATGTAATAAAATAAACGCTAGCTGGTTCAACACTGATTTTATTATTTTTATGAAGGTACAGTATCCACTCAAAATATCCGTCTACCCACAATATACTACATATGTATGTATATATTAGTTTTATGGTTGACTGACAGAGGTTGAATGGCAGAGAATGGTTTTTGCATTAAGTCCGCCTTTTGTTCCTGTACTTAGTATGTAAGGTACAATAAAGATCAATAAATAAATGGTTTGATGATAGCATCGTCAAAGGTACTGTACTAGAATTATTTTGTCCGTGCAGTTTGGGTCAAAACTCATCGGAGTATTTCGCTCACTCTCCCACTCACGACCTAATGGGCGAGCATAGTGATGCGCATTATTGTTGTCAATAAGCGTTGTCGGTAGTGTATTTAGTTTTGTCATTATGTGGGTAAGTGATAAAAATGAAAAATAAAATAGGTAAAACAACGTATTTATTAAAATACGAATAATAATAATTTAAAATAAATTATTGAATATTAAATATATTGCTGTATTAAAAATTTTTGCCGTGGAAGGATATTCACCGTCGCGATAAAACGATGACACTATTTGTTTGATTACACTTTTGTCAAAGTCGTCTAACGCAGTTACTGTAAAAGGCCGATAGACGCTTTCTCACGGAGAGCCAACTTCTCCCTTTATATACTGTTTTTTAATTTTGTCGACCGCTCTGACACTCACACCACATATCACCACAGCAAATTCAGGAGAACGTCAGAAATTAACACTTTGTAACTTTTTGGGATCTATTTTCATTTCCGTGAAAAATCTTAAAACATTATTAATAACAACACGTGCTTGTGCTTGTATGTTGGTGCCAACAGGCAAAATATTGTTTTGAATAAATTCTGCCGTGTTGGTATACACAAAGGAGTAGCCATTGTGTCACTAAAGGAATTCGGAGAAAAGATGCTCAAAAACAAATTTCTCTTCAATATATGTACTAAATTATAATTGCACTAATTTGCAGGTATTTGGCGGGGGTAATAATATAAAACAAATGACTCATAACATAACAATGTCGAACTACCCTTTGTATACCGCACCGCCGCCGTGTACCTGCCTTCGATGATTCATTTGTTGTTATCGATAATGGCGTTGCGCCCGCGCAACATGCTCACCGCCCCAGCCGGGCTGAGGCCGAGTTATGATTTATGACCCCAACTGCGCGGACAAAATAATTTTACTATCGGTGTCTTGTATTACTCACGTCAATGTTAGGCACATACCTTATCCATGCCATACCAAACACTAATTCTCCCTTCATATCTAGCATTGAACTTTTACGTGCTGGTGAAGAAGATAATGTAGTAAATACAATACAATACAATACAATACAATAACTTTATTTCAGGCATCAAGGACTTAAAAATTAAGAACATTGGCCCATAGCAATATATACCTTAACCTAAAAATATATATAAAATATTGACATAACTTAACACTATTTAGGGAACTTTTTTCTTTGGCGCGTCCCTGTATCGGCGAAACACTACCCCAGAGGGCCAGAAATCGGGAGCGAGGAATGTCTCTTTATGTTTTGCAGGAACCTGGAGTACGTAGGATTTGAAGTTCGTTGACCTATTAGACTCCAGACGCTGCAAATGTAAAGAGATCGGATCCTCAATGCGGCATCGGCTTCGCTCTTCCACGAAGCGCAGGACGTCTTCTTCCGACGTACTTCTGTCCAAAAGTAAAATTCTGTTAATATTGTTATAGATAATATATTTAACTGGTTATATATTAAGAAAGTAAATTTTACTGGGTATTCAAGTACGTACAGCTTTGCTGCTAATAATCACATGTAGGGAGAATTTGGCATAACACACACGTCGTGTTGGGTTTAGTATCAAGTCGCCTAAATTTGAGGAGTCTGTTACGGTGGGAGGACTCAAGGGAGCTTAATTCAGGCTCTCCCGTTGCAATTTTAGCTACCGGAGCTGCGTCGAAATATTTAAAATAATTTTCTATACATATTCGTAAATCAACAATTAATACATAAAACGGAACTATAACTACACTAAATACTTACCTACACTAATTACTAGATGGCTTTTCTCGTAAAATACATAACGACGGGTCACGGCTGATGTATATAATTTACAGGGTCTGCTTTACGCTGAGAACCAACACGCGATCAAGTGATCTCAACAGAGATCAAGACGACTGCCAACTTGGTACTAGAGTAATGTAACCAAGAGTAATGTAACCAGGAATTTTGCCTTTGATTTTCTAATTTTCTCAAGACATTTCAGCCCTGAGGTCATCCAAGTTGAACCGCATAGCACGTATTACATCCATTATCGACTGAAATTTATATAGATTTGGTGAGACAGAGTGATTTTGCCCTTTTACTGTGGATTTTTTGCTTAGTGTTATGTTTTTCAGAGGAGCGGGTGACGTACAGCGGATTGGTGAAGAAATGTTTCCGGATTTCCTCACTGAAGCTCTGCATTCCGGACAATGGCTATATGCAGTTTCGTCAGAAGTTATATTTCTAGCTCCAGCGCAAGTTATTTCGTAGATGTTGTTACAGCTTTTTAGTACATAATATGGACTGACCAATCTTTTTGTCGACATCCAGTACAAATTATATTCTTTTGTAAAGAAAACATGACGACACAGTATTCCTTTAAAAGCATATTTTAGCGACACTATCACTTTGTATAAAGATATCACAACAAAGTGTTAGTGAAAGATAGCTACATGCTACATAGTGCGACGCTCAAAGGAGCGGCGCACTATGTAGCATGTAGGTCAGAGCGAATGCAACGATGAGTTCACCCACAGTCACAATTCGCACCGCGCAAGGTAGTTACTAAAACAATTACAAAATTAATCAACTTCACAGTGTAATTTCTTCACAAACTTAGAGTAAATTTGCATAGTTTATTTTATAGGCATAGTGTATTTAAAAGTTTACTTGTCATATGTTTATGGAATTTAGAAAAGAATTTGCACAAAAATATGCAGCTTGGCTCAACTACGATAACGGTGTGCCACAACAACCATTGCCATAGATTGATACCACTCAATATGAACATGACAGGTATTCTTAGACTTGGAAAAAGGACGTGATTAGCAAAGCGTTAAAAATATAATATGCTTAATTGCATAGAAAAGTGATGTTTTAGCATTTGTGAGTTAAATTTACATGTTATGTACTATTTTTAAATTTAATTCAAGTGTGCAACAACTAGCGATACATTTTCTGACATTTGTAAATTAAATTAAAAATAATTGGTTTTTTGGCCAGCCGTTTAATATGTACTTAATTAATAACTGACATTCCTCATCAACCTCTGTCGCCTTTCGAACTCTATCTATTTTTTCTCTACTAAACGGCATACATTCTATCATAAAACATGTTTGCGTCTCAACATCCTCAGACACTCGATCGTGCATAAACTCCGGCAGAGGAGCCATCGATAACGTATCGGCAATATACATATATTTGCCCGGAGTATACACCACCTTGAAATCGTATCCCTGTATCCTCATCATCATGCGTTGTAGTCGTATCGGTACAGATGACAACGCTTTATTGAACAATGCCTCCAAGGGCTTGTGATCAGTTTGTACGGTAACATCTGACCTGCCATAAATATACTGTTTAAACCTTTCTGCCGCAAACACTATTGCCAGCATCTCTTTTTCAATTTGTGCGTACCGGGTCTGAGTGTCGGTGAGCGTTAACGAAGCAAACTCCACTGGACGGCCGGCCTGCAGCAGCACCGCTCCCAGCGCTCTAGCACTCGCGTCTACCGACACCACCACCGGTAGCTCCGTCGAGTAAAGTGCTAACACTGGTGCAGATGAAATTTTATTTTTAAGACTGTCTATAGCATCTGAATGATGTGGCTCCCACAGCCATTCAGAATTCTTTTTTAATAAACTTCGAAGCACGGACACACTATCCGAATAGTTTTGAATAAATTTGGAAAGATAATTCACCATACCCATAAATCTATCCAATGCTTTACGATCTGTAGGATACGGCATACCCATAATAGCTTTAACTTTAGACTCGTCTGGTTTTATCCCATTCTTATCGAATTTATGACCCAAATAAACAATTTCTCGAACTCCAAACTTACATTTCTCCTTATTAAATTTTATACCAATTTCTCTAGCCCTATTCAGTAAACATTTTAGCCTGAAGTCATGTTGTTCTTTAGTATTCCCCCATACTATTACATCATCAATAAAAGAGTCAACACCCTCCAAATCTTCCAGATATTGTCTTAACTTTGCATGAAATACTTCTGGAGCACAATTTACTCCATACGGTAGCCTTAGAAACTGGTAACGACCAAACGGTGTTCCAAATGTACAAAGATCTGCGCTGGCAGGATCAATTTGAACCATCCAAAAACCAGAGCGCGCATCCAGCACGCTGAAATACGTAGCACCGCGCAGCCGCGCTGCCAGCTCGCTCACCGTGGGCAGCGAGAAATGCCCGCGCCGCACCGCGCGGTTAAGCGGTCTCGGGTCCAAACACACACGAATATCACCATTCTTTTTTGCTACTAGCACAATAGCGTTAACCCATTCCGTAGGATGAGTAACTTTCCTGATAACGCCAAATTTTTCCATCCTACGTAACTCTGCTAAGAGTTTGTCTTTCATCCCCAGTGGTATTTTCCTAGTAGGGCAAATCACTGGCTGTACATTTTTATCTACGACAATAGAATACTGTCCAGGTAACTTACCCAGTTCTTCGAAGAGATCAGAATATTTATGTATATTTATACCGTCAACACGGGATACGAGTCCTAACATGACACAGCCTTCCAATCCCAGAACATTTTGACAGTTTAAATCTGCTACCACAAATGGTAAAATGTAATGTTTACTTTTATAAATAAATGGTAATTCGTACATGCCCAGAATAGGTAAATTATTACCAGTAAAAGATTGTACACATTTGTTAAAATATTTTAGGTTATGAATCGACATGCCTAAGTTTAAATAATCATTTTTCGAAATTACATTCAACATAGAACCTGTATCTAGTTTAAATTGCACTTGTCTACCATTACATTGAAAAATAACATTCCATTCTTTAGGTAACTTACATTTTTTATCCTGGCTTAATATCATGTCCACATAGAACATTTCGGCATCTGACATGTTTTCGGGCTCACACACATTCAAGTTTAAAACCTTATCGCGTAATGTATATTTATGCACACACACTTTAGCGAAATGCCCTTTTTTATCACACACATAACACAATGCATCCCGCGCCGGACACCGGTCGTCGGTGGAGCACCAACCATTGCCACATGACAAGCAGCGTGTTCGCGAAGCCGCCGACCCGGCACCGAACACCGGTCCGCGACCACGACCGCCGCGCCTCGCTCCGCGCGACCCTCCACGGCTGCGTCGTACACCGCCGTAGCTGCGACCGCTTGCATCCCTTACAGCATCAACTCGCATTTCACTACCGCCAGGACTATTCTCGATGTATGAACTTTCCTCCTTCGATATTTCTGCCACTTGACATATCTGGACCGCCTTTTCTAATGTTAAATCATCCGTACGAAGTAGCCGATCACGTACAATGTTACTTATGATACCGCAGACAATTCTGTCCCGTATTAAGCTTTCATTTAGATTACCAAACTCACAAGATTGACTTAGCAATTTTAATGCAGTAACATATTGATCTATATTTTCGCCTTCCTCTTGGCCTCGTGTAAAAAACTTAAACCGCGATAACGTGACATTAGGTTTTGTCCCAAAATACTTATCAAACTTTTTCAACAAACACTTAATATCGTCTTCAGTTTCGTCCTTGAGGTACGTGAAGGTCGAATAGATTTCGTAACCCGCCGACCCAATGAGGTTGACCAGCAAACTAGCCTGCACTGAACTTTCCTCGTTAGCCACTCCGGAGGCTTTAAGAAACACCTCAAATTGTTTCCGCCACTTGCGCCATGAGTCTGCTCGAGCAGCGGGGCCGCCTTCGAGTACTAATTCTACGGGAGATCGCGCGTGTTCCATCACTTACTTTTACACAAAGTACACAATTTGCATCAAAAATAAGTACCCTTATCAACAATGTTACTTTTACATTGACTATGTAATTTATTTTCAACACCACTGCCACCATGTAATAAAATAAACGCTAGCTGGTTCAACACTGATTTTATTATTTTTATGAAGGTACAGTATCCACTCAAAATATCCGTCTACCCACAATATACTACATATGTATGTATATATTAGTTTTATGGTTGACTGACAGAGGTTGAATGGCAGAGAATGGTTTTTGCATTAAGTCCGCCTTTTGTTCCTGTACTTAGTATGTAAGGTACAATAAAGATCAATAAATAAATGGTTTGATGATAGCATCGTCAAAGGTACTGTACTAGAATTATTTTGTCCGTGCAGTTTGGGTCAAAACTCATCGGAGTATTTCGCTCACTCTCCCACTCACGACCTAATGGGCGAGCATAGTGATGCGCATTATTGTTGTCAATAAGCGTTGTCGGTAGTGTATTTAGTTTTGTCATTATGTGGGTAAGTGATAAAAATGAAAAATAAAATAGGTAAAACAACGTATTTATTAAAATACGAATAATAATAATTTAAAATAAATTATTGAATATTAAATATATTGCTGTATTAAAAATTTTTGCCGTGGAAGGATATTCACCGTCGCGATAAAACGATGACACTATTTGTTTGATTACACTTTTGTCAAAGTCGTCTAACGCAGTTACTGTAAAAGGCCGATAGACGCTTTCTCACGGAGAGCCAACTTCTCCCTTTATATACTGTTTTTTAATTTTGTCGACCGCTCTGACACTCACACCACATATCACCACAGCAAATTCAGGAGAACGTCAGAAATTAACACTTTGTAACTTTTTGGGATCTATTTTCATTTCCGTGAAAAATCTTAAAACATTATTAATAACAACACGTGCTTGTGCTTGTATGTTGGTGCCAACAGGCAAAATATTGTTTTGAATAAATTCTGCCGTGTTGGTATACACAAAGGAGTAGCCATTGTGTCACTAAAGGAATTCGGAGAAAAGATGCTCAAAAACAAATTTCTCTTCAATATATGTACTAAATTATAATTGCACTAATTTGCAGGTATTTGGCGGGGGTAATAATATAAAACAAATGACTCATAACATAACAATGTCGAACTACCCTTTGTATACCGCACCGCCGCCGTGTACCTGCCTTCGATGATTCATTTGTTGTTATCGATAATGGCGTTGCGCCCGCGCAACATGCTCACCGCCCCAGCCGGGCTGAGGCCGAGTTATGATTTATGACCCCAACTGCGCGGACAAAATAATTTTACTATCGGTGTCTTGTATTACTCACGTCAATGTTAGGCACATACCTTATCCATGCCATACCAAACACTAATTCTCCCTTCATATCTAGCATTGAACTTTTACGTGCTGGTGAAGAAGATAATGTAGTAAATACAATACAATACAATACAATACAATAACTTTATTTCAGGCATCAAGGACTTAAAAATTAAGAACATTGGCCCATAGCAATATATACCTTAACCTAAAAATATATATAAAATATTGACATAACTTAACACTATTTAGGGAACTTTTTTCTTTGGCGCGTCCCTGTATCGGCGAAACACTACCCCAGAGGGCCAGAAATCGGGAGCGAGGAATGTCTCTTTATGTTTTGCAGGAACCTGGAGTACGTAGGATTTGAAGTTCGTTGACCTATTAGACTCCAGACGCTGCAAATGTAAAGAGATCGGATCCTCAATGCGGCATCGGCTTCGCTCTTCCACGAAGCGCAGGACGTCTTCTTCCGACGTACTTCTGTCCAAAAGTAAAATTCTGTTAATATTGTTATAGATAATATATTTAACTGGTTATATATTAAGAAAGTAAATTTTACTGGGTATTCAAGTACGTACAGCTTTGCTGCTAATAATCACATGTAGGGAGAATTTGGCATAACACACACGTCGTGTTGGGTTTAGTATCAAGTCGCCTAAATTTGAGGAGTCTGTTACGGTGGGAGGACTCAAGGGAGCTTAATTCAGGCTCTCCCGTTGCAATTTTAGCTACCGGAGCTGCGTCGAAATATTTAAAATAATTTTCTATACATATTCGTAAATCAACAATTAATACATAAAACGGAACTATAACTACACTAAATACTTACCTACACTAATTACTAGATGGCTTTTCTCGTAAAATACATAACGACGGGTCACGGCTGATGTATATAATTTACAGGGTCTGCTTTACGCTGAGAACCAACACGCGATCAAGTGATCTCAACAGAGATCAAGACGACTGCCAACTTGGTACTAGAGTAATGTAACCAAGAGTAATGTAACCAGGAATTTTGCCTTTGATTTTCTAATTTTCTCAAGACATTTCAGCCCTGAGGTCATCCAAGTTGAACCGCATAGCACGTATTACATCCATTATCGACTGAAATTTATATAGATTTGGTGAGACAGAGTGATTTTGCCCTTTTACTGTGGATTTTTTGCTTAGTGTTATGTTTTTCAGAGGAGCGGGTGACGTACAGCGGATTGGTGAAGAAATGTTTCCGGATTTCCTCACTGAAGCTCTGCATTCCGGACAATGGCTATATGCAGTTTCGTCAGAAGTTATATTTCTAGCTCCAGCGCAAGTTATTTCGTAGATGTTGTTACAGCTTTTTAGTACATAATATGGACTGACCAATCTTTTTGTCGACATCCAGTACAAATTATATTCTTTTGTAAAGAAAACATGACGACACAGTATTCCTTTAAAAGCATATTTTAGCGACACTATCACTTTGTATAAAGATATCACAACAAAGTGTTAGTGAAAGATAGCTACATGCTACATAGTGCGACGCTCAAAGGAGCGGCGCACTATGTAGCATGTAGGTCAGAGCGAATGCAACGATGAGTTCACCCACAGTCACAATTCGCACCGCGCAAGGTAGTTACTAAAACAATTACAAAATTAATCAACTTCACAGTGTAATTTCTTCACAAACTTAGAGTAAATTTGCATAGTTTATTTTATAGGCATAGTGTATTTAAAAGTTTACTTGTCATATGTTTATGGAATTTAGAAAAGAATTTGCACAAAAATATGCAGCTTGGCTCAACTACGATAACGGTGTGCCACAACAACCATTGCCATAGATTGATACCACTCAATATGAACATGACAGGTATTCTTAGACTTGGAAAAAGGACGTGATTAGCAAAGCGTTAAAAATATAATATGCTTAATTGCATAGAAAAGTGATGTTTTAGCATTTGTGAGTTAAATTTACATGTTATGTACTATTTTTAAATTTAATTCAAGTGTGCAACAACTAGCGATACATTTTCTGACATTTGTAAATTAAATTAAAAATAATTGGTTTTTTGGCCAGCCGTTTAATATGTACTTAATTAATAACTGACATTCCTCATCAACCTCTGTCGCCTTTCGAACTCTATCTATTTTTTCTCTACTAAACGGCATACATTCTATCATAAAACATGTTTGCGTCTCAACATCCTCAGACACTCGATCGTGCATAAACTCCGGCAGAGGAGCCATCGATAACGTATCGGCAATATACATATATTTGCCCGGAGTATACACCACCTTGAAATCGTATCCCTGTATCCTCATCATCATGCGTTGTAGTCGTATCGGTACAGATGACAACGCTTTATTGAACAATGCCTCCAAGGGCTTGTGATCAGTTTGTACGGTAACATCTGACCTGCCATAAATATACTGTTTAAACCTTTCTGCCGCAAACACTATTGCCAGCATCTCTTTTTCAATTTGTGCGTACCGGGTCTGAGTGTCGGTGAGCGTTAACGAAGCAAACTCCACTGGACGGCCGGCCTGCAGCAGCACCGCTCCCAGTGCTCTAGCACTCGCGTCTACCGACACCACCACCGGTAGCTCCGTCGAGTAAAGTGCTAACACTGGTGCAGATGAAATTTTATTTTTAAGACTGTCTATAGCATCTGAATGATGTGGCTCCCACAGCCATTCAGAATTCTTTTTTAATAAACTTCGAAGCACGGACACACTATCCGAATAGTTTTGAATAAATTTGGAAAGATAATTCACCATACCCATAAATCTATCCAATGCTTTACGATCTGTAGGATACGGCATACCCATAATAGCTTTAACTTTAGACTCGTCTGGTTTTATCCCATTCTTATCGAATTTATGACCCAAATAAACAATTTCTCGAACTCCAAACTTACATTTCTCCTTATTAAATTTTATACCAATTTCTCTAGCCCTATTCAGTAAACATTTTAGCCTGAAGTCATGTTGTTCTTTAGTATTCCCCCATACTATTACATCATCAATAAAAGAGTCAACACCCTCCAAATCTTCCAGATATTGTCTTAACTTTGCATGAAATACTTCTGGAGCACAATTTACTCCATACGGTAGCCTTAGAAACTGGTAACGACCAAACGGTGTTCCAAATGTACAAAGATCTGCGCTGGCAGGATCAATTTGAACCATCCAAAAACCAGAGCGCGCATCCAGCACGCTGAAATACGTAGCACCGCGCAGCCGCGCTGCCAGCTCGCTCACCGTGGGCAGCGAGAAATGCGCGCGCCGCACCACGCGGTTAAGCGGTCTCGGGTCCAAACACACACGAATATCACCATTCTTTTTTGCTACTAGCACAATAGCGTTAACGCATTCCGTAGGATGAGTAACTTTCCTGATAACGCCTAATTTTTCCATCCTACGTAACTCTGCTAAGAGTTTGTCTTTCATCCCCAGTGGTATTTTCCTAGTAGGGCAAATCACTGGCTGTACATTTTTATCTACGACAATAGAATACTGTCCAGGTAACTTACCCAGTTCTTCGAAGAGATCAGAATATTTATGTATATTTATACCGTCAACACGGGATACGAGTCCTAACATGACACAGCCTTCCAATCCCAGAACATTTTGACAGTTTAAATCTGCTACCACAAATGGTAAAATGTAATGTTTACTTTTATAAATAAATGGTAATTCGTACATGCCCAGAATAGGTAAATTATTACCAGTAAAAGATTGTACACATTTGTTAAAATATTTTAGGTTATGAATCGACATGCCTAAGTTTAAATAATCATTTTTCGAAATTACATTCAACATAGAACCTGTATCTAGTTTAAATTGCACTTGTCTACCATTACATTGAAAAATAACATTCCATTCTTTAGGTAACTTACATTTTTTATCCTGGCTTAATATCATGTCCACATAGAACATTTCGGCATCTGACATGTTTTCGGGCTCACACACATTCAAGTTTAAAACCTTATCGCGTAATGTATATTTATGCACACACACTTTAGCGAAATGCCCTTTTTTATCACACACATAACACAATGCATCCCGCGCCGGACACCGGTCGTCGGTGGAGCACCAACCATTGCCACATGACAAGCAGCGTGTTCGCGAAGCCGCCGACCCGGCACCGAACACCGGTCCGCGACCACGACCGCCGCGCCTCGCTCCGCGCGACCCTCCACGGCTGCGTCGTACACCGCCGTAGCTGCGACCGCTTGCATCCCTTACAGCATCAACTCGCATTTCACTACCGCCAGGACTATTCTCGATGTATGAACTTTCCTCCTTCGATATTTCTGCCACTTGACATATCTGGACCGCCTTTTCTAATGTTAAATCATCCGTACGAAGTAGCCGATCACGTACAATGTTACTTATGATACCGCAGACAATTCTGTCCCGTATTAAGCTTTCATTTAGATTACCAAACTCACAAGATTGACTTAGCAATTTTAATGCAGTAACATATTGATCTATATTTTCGCCTTCCTCTTGGCCTCGTGTAAAAAACTTAAACCGCGATAACGTGACATTAGGTTTTGTCCCAAAATACTTATCAAACTTTTTCAACAAACACTTAATATCGTCTTCAGTTTCGTCCTTGAGGTACGTGAAGGTCGAATAGATTTCGTAACCCGCCGACCCAATGAGGTTGACCAGCAAACTAGCCTGCACTGAACTTTCCTCGTTAGCCACTCCGGAGGCTTTAAGAAACACCTCAAATTGTTTCCGCCACTTGCGCCATGAGTCTGCTCGAGCAGCGGGGCCGCCTTCGAGTACTAATTCTACGGGAGATCGCGCGTGTTCCATCACTTACTTTTACACAAAGTACACAATTTGCATCAAAAATAAGTACCCTTATCAACAATGTTACTTTTACATTGACTATGTAATTTATTTTCAACACCGCTGCCACCATGTAATAAAATAAACGCTAGCTGGTTCAACACTGATTTTATTATTTTTATGAAGGTACAGTATCCACTCAAAATATCCGTCTACCCACAATATACTACATATGTATGTATATATTAGTTTTATGGTTGACTGACAGAGGTTGAATGGCAGAGAATGGTTTTTGCATTAAGTCCGCCTTTTGTTCCTGTACTTAGTATGTAAGGTACAATAAAGATCAATAAATAAATGGTTTGATGATAGCATCGTCAAAGGTACTGTACTAGAATTATTTTGTCCGTGCAGTTTGGGTCAAAACTCATCGGAGTATTTCGCTCACTCTCCCACTCACGACCTAATGGGCGAGCATAGTGATGCGCATTATTGTTGTCAATAAGCGTTGTCGATAGTGTATTTAGTTTTGTCATTATGTGGGTAAGTGATAAAAATGAAAAATAAAATAGGTAAAACAACGTATTTATTAAAATACGAATAATAATAATTTAAAATAAATTATTGAATATTAAATATATTGCTGTATTAAAAATTTTTGCCGTGGAAGGATATTCACCGTCGCGATAAAACGATGACACTATTTGTTTGATTACACTTTTGTCAAAGTCGTCTAACGCAGTTACTGTAAAAGGCCGATAGACGCTTTCTCACGGAGAGCCAACTTCTCCCTTTATATACTGTTTTTTAATTTTGTCGACCGCTCTGACACTCACACCACATATCACCACAGCAAATTCAGGAGAACGTCAGAAATTAACACTTTGTAACTTTTTGGGATCTATTTTCATTTCCGTGAAAAATCTTAAAACATTATTAATAACAACACGTGCTTGTGCTTGTATGTTGGTGCCAACAGGCAAAATATTGTTTTGAATAAATTCTGCCGTGTTGGTATACACAAAGGAGTAGCCATTGTGTCACTAAAGGAATTCGGAGAAAAGATGCTCAAAAACAAATTTCTCTTCAATATATGTACTAAATTATAATTGCACTAATTTGCAGGTATTTGGCGGGGGTAATAATATAAAACAAATGACTCATAACATAACAATGTCGAACTACCCTTTGTATACCGCACCGCCGCCGTGTACCTGCCTTCGATGATTCATTTGTTGTTATCGATAATGGCGTTGCGCCCGCGCAACATGCTCACCGCCCCAGCCGGGCTGAGGCCGAGTTATGATTTATGACCCCAACTGCGCGGACAAAATAATTTTACTATCGGTGTCTTGTATTACTCACGTCAATGTTAGGCACATACCTTATCCATGCCATACCAAACACTAATTCTCCCTTCATATCTAGCATTGAACTTTTACGTGCTGGTGAAGAAGATAATGTAGTAAATACAATACAATACAATACAATACAATAACTTTATTTCAGGCATCAAGGACTTAAAAATTAAGAACATTGGCCCATAGCAATATATACCTTAACCTAAAAATATATATAAAATATTGACATAACTTAACACTATTTAGGGAACTTTTTTCTTTGGCGCGTCCCTGTATCGGCGAAACACTACCCCAGAGGGCCAGAAATCGGGAGCGAGGAATGTCTCTTTATGTTTTGCAGGAACCTGGAGTACGTAGGATTTGAAGTTCGTTGACCTATTAGACTCCAGACGCTGCAAATGTAAAGAGATCGGATCCTCAATGCGGCATCGGCTTCGCTCTTCCACGAAGCGCAGGACGTCTTCTTCCGACGTACTTCTGTCCAAAAGTAAAATTCTGTTAATATTGTTATAGATAATATATTTAACTGGTTATATATTAAGAAAGTAAATTTTACTGGGTATTCAAGTACGTACAGCTTTGCTGCTAATAATCACATGTAGGGAGAATTTGGCATAACACACACGTCGTGTTGGGTTTAGTATCAAGTCGCCTAAATTTGAGGAGTCTGTTACGGTGGGAGGACTCAAGGGAGCTTAATTCAGGCTCTCCCGTTGCAATTTTAGCTACCGGAGCTGCGTCGAAATATTTAAAATAATTTTCTATACATATTCGTAAATCAACAATTAATACATAAAACGGAACTATAACTACACTAAATACTTACCTACACTAATTACTAGATGGCTTTTCTCGTAAAATACATAACGACGGGTCACGGCTGATGTATATAATTTACAGGGTCTGCTTTACGCTGAGAACCAACACGCGATCAAGTGATCTCAACAGAGATCAAGACGACTGCCAACTTGGTACTAGAGTAATGTAACCAAGAGTAATGTAACCAGGAATTTTGCCTTTGATTTTCTAATTTTCTCAAGACATTTCAGCCCTGAGGTCATCCAAGTTGAACCGCATAGCACGTATTACATCCATTATCGACTGAAATTTATATAGATTTGGTGAGACAGAGTGATTTTGCCCTTTTACTGTGGATTTTTTGCTTAGTGTTATGTTTTTCAGAGGAGCGGGTGACGTACAGCGGATTGGTGAAGAAATGTTTCCGGATTTCCTCACTGAAGCTCTGCATTCCGGACAATGGCTATATGCAGTTTCGTCAGAAGTTATATTTCTAGCTCCAGCGCAAGTTATTTCGTAGATGTTGTTACAGCTTTTTAGTACATAATATGGACTGACCAATCTTTTTGTCGACATCCAGTACAAATTATATTCTTTTGTAAAGAAAACATGACGACACAGTATTCCTTTAAAAGCATATTTTAGCGACACTATCACTTTGTATAAAGATATCACAACAAAGTGTTAGTGAAAGATAGCTACATGCTACATAGTGCGACGCTCAAAGGAGCGGCGCACTATGTAGCATGTAGGTCAGAGCGAATGCAACGATGAGTTCACCCACAGTCACAATTCGCACCGCGCAAGGTAGTTACTAAAACAATTACAAAATTAATCAACTTCACAGTGTAATTTCTTCACAAACTTAGAGTAAATTTGCATAGTTTATTTTATAGGCATAGTGTATTTAAAAGTTTACTTGTCATATGTTTATGGAATTTAGAAAAGAATTTGCACAAAAATATGCAGCTTGGCTCAACTACGATAACGGTGTGCCACAACAACCATTGCCATAGATTGATACCACTCAATATGAACATGACAGGTATTCTTAGACTTGGAAAAAGGACGTGATTAGCAAAGCGTTAAAAATATAATATGCTTAATTGCATAGAAAAGTGATGTTTTAGCATTTGTGAGTTAAATTTACATGTTATGTACTATTTTTAAATTTAATTCAAGTGTGCAACAACTAGCGATACATTTTCTGACATTTGTAAATTAAATTAAAAATAATTGGTTTAATATATAAACTTAAAATATGACAAAAGTGTAGCCAGTAATATTTATAGGTAAACTGCATTGTAAAATAAACTGCACATAAAATTTTATATAAAGTTTTCACTGACTTTTAACGATACGCTACATATATTACGCATAGTCTAGATTTTTTAACAAAATACTAGTATTTTAACGATAATAAACGTTTTTAGTACTAAAATTTTATATTTTTCACTTTAAAATATTTAAGTACAATGAAAAACATTGTTCAAAATGCAAAGAAACTTTCACAACGAAACTTTCTTTTGTTCATTTATAGTAAAGTTAGAGTCTATATACATTTCACTTCTGGGAACAGGTCTCCTCTTTATTCCGAAAGGAAGGTTGTTCCTGTGATTAGTTAAAAAATGGTAAAATGAGGTTACGTTATTATAATAATGGGATGTAAGTGGGAATATGACAATTTTTTCTCCAAATGCTAGCCGCATATCTGCAACTTAATGGAGGAGGATATTGTGAAAAACGAATGCCGAAAAATCCATGGAAAAAGCTGAACCTAAATTATTAATTATTAACTTATTTTAGTAAGAACTATGAACACAAACTATGAAGAATAGACGACCATCTCCCTTATTACAAAATATACTCAAAAATAGATACTGACTAAAACGTAGTGATTTTATATAGACTCTTTGATACTGACGTTTATTTTATTCTTTTAATTTGTTTTAAGTCCATGGCAAAAGCATTTTTATGCCTTGCGGTAAGCAGTGCTATTAATTCGTTTGTTAGTTATATTCATGTAATTCACATATTTATAATAATAGTTCATGCACATGAATCTTATGCTTAATCTTAAAGTTGGCTAAAAATTACTTTGCGTACATCCGATCGATAAAATAAAATGATGTGTCTTACCTAGTTTGATGAGCACCTTCCGCCCTCCGTCAATTTCGTGCACTATCCCCGTCACCACTTATCCCAGCACCACTACTCCCAACATCACTACACAAGGAAAGACACACCAATGACGACAATACGACACGTGTTTCGCCTCTACACGAGGCATCCTCAGGTGATATAAACTCTACGGTGGCTAACCGCTAAGTGAGCGGCGAGCCAAAACAACTGCCTTTTATACAGATCGATGACGCAACCGCTCTCTACTTAAAGAGCGAGCGACTGCGTCATGCGATAAAACATGCGATCAATCACCGCCGGACTTACGCAGCCGTTTGTTAAATTAAAAACAAACGGCCGCGCAACGCCTGCCCACCCTCTAACCACGCAACCAATCGCCGATCACCGTGAGGGTGACAAAGGACCATATTGCGAGGCTCTCTATTATTAGAGAGCAGGCTTAAATATATTTAAGAGAGGTGAGCTAGTAACATTTGTTTGTTCATTTAGCTGTGCAACTTTACTATTATTACTTTTTAATATCTCTAATTGTTCAAGCACACACAGCCGCAGCCCTTTATTACACGTATATAAGACTTTAAAGGAGTGGTCGTTGGCTAGGTTGTGTCCAGTGTCCAAAAGATGTTTGGCAAAATGGGTTTTATCGGGATTGCAATTCCTGTACGCGGCTAAATGCTCTTTTGTAACGTGTCTCGAAATTGCGGCCAGTCTGACCCACGTAAACGGCGTGGCATTCGTCACAAACAAGTTTGTAAACACCTGACTTTTGACGAATATCCAACTTATCTTTATTCTTACAAATATTTCTAAGAAAATTGTTTGTTTTGAACGCCACATAAATGCCGTTTTGTCAAAGAGTATTAGCTACTTTTTCAGATATGGGACCTAAGTTGGTCAAACTGCTCACATATCGATGAACACTTTGAGGTTGAATCGCGTACAGAGAGTTGCGAACAACATGCTTTTGTTTCTTTTTAATTAAATTGTTAATGAGATTTTATTGAAAAACCGTTAGAGACCGCTATTTGATAAATTATATTAAGTTCTTTTAAATATTTTTTTTACTTAATGGGACAGTGAACAAACGGTTAATGTAACAATAAAAAGCGGTTACTTTATGTTGCCACGGATTACCTTCGGTCTCCCAGAAATCGTTAGAGACTATGGCTGTTGTGATCGGGATGAAAGATAACATCGTTAAAAGTTTGGTAGCTAATGAAATTCGGGCTGTGCCCGCGTCTTCCCATTTCAATCCTGAGTTCCCTGTTTTTAAGTACCTAAAGCAGAGAATAAAGAAAAACGACCTTATTGTTACTAAAGCCGATAAAGGCTGTTGTTATTATAGAGTAGTGGGTACAGCCAGAAAGTTAACGATGTTATCCAAGGTGATGACTTCGAGCTATTGGAGTCTGACCCAACCAAAAAGTTTACCTCGGATATTATGTATATGACGGCACCAGCACCATTGCAGGTGCGGCGCCGTCGGTGTAGCTAGACAGAATTCTTGTAAATAACACGTGCTCCGCACACCTGCATCATTGCACCTGCGGTAGCGCCCGTTTAGCTTGTATAAAACGGACGGAGCTGCCGCCGTTAGGGCAGTCTTGGCTCTGACGTGGAACGGTGCGCTTGTCGTATTGCGTTACTAGTTTATCCTCGACTCGTTGGATAATTAATTCGTGTAAACGAATTAATTATTATTCCTAACTACAAAATTAGTCTCTGTACTATCTCCATTATACTTCTTACATCAGAAGTGGGATAAAGTCCCCCTTATTGCCCACATATAATCTTCGAATAGTATGGGAATTATTACATTTGTAAAGGCTATAATGAATTTCGCATTGATGGATCTCTTTTTGTGTTAAATACCGTAATGAAATTTGCTGTCCTACTTAAGATATTGTCATATCATTAAAGTGTAGAGAAAAGATAAAGTGAAATTATTTAAGGCAAAAGATAAATCCTTTTGTTCGATTTGTATTAAAAGTACCCTCAAGTATTTTCATTATTTCTGACGTACCTAAATATGTTAACAAATGAAAGAAATGTTGGAGATATTCTGAATGAGTTATAGTTTACATTCAGTGGAAGTTTAACTTGCTCAAGTAATGTTATAATTTGATACACGAGGTGTGATTTACATGGCCTAGTTTTAAAGTTCAAAATGTTTAAACGATGTACCGAAAAAAAGAACATGATTACTTTAACGTGCTATGACTTAAAAACACTAAGTAGTATTTTTGTGATCTAATGTGATGATAAGTGTTACAGTTTACTCCGAGCATTACGTAGTCGACAAACTTGGAATGGTTTAGTGGAAAGCGTGGAGCTGTAGCGCTCGCTTTTGAGTATGCTGTCGGCTTATGACACCGCGGACTTATTATTTGTCGCTGCTACTGATCACCATTAGATACATGAGGAAAGTAAATTTATCCTAAACATTGGCTCAGAAACTATTTTGTAGGAATGAGTGTTTACATTTTTAATTGGTTGCGAAAAATGCCGGAAAACCGAAGTATAATTGATGAAAGTGAAGTAGAGCCAATTAGTTCTGACATTGAAGAGAGTATTTAAGTTTACATGAGGATCGGACCATACCAAAGGTTGTCGTGTAGCCGCAGCTCAGTATTTGGTGCCCTAGAAAGGCGAATGGTGTACCAATAGTAGTGCTGCATTTCTTGAAATAAAGTTCCGACTGAGTATTTTTAATGTTTTCTTTTATGTGTTACAGTAGCACGTGTGATGTAATTACAAGTGCGTGAGTGTGTGCCATGCTGGTCGTAACGGACTGCCAGGTCCAGCTGTAACATGGCCTGGTTTCGGCAGATGCGTATGCGCGTATACGCAGGCGCCATCCCGGAGCGCGCGTATGCTGTACATGGCGATGCCTCGGAAGTCGTGTACTCTGTATGCGTGGGAGTCACACTGTGTGCGCGGAAGTCGTATGCTGTGTGCACGGTAATGTTTTCTGAACATGTATTAGGCTCTGTCCTGGCAGGTGCTGTCCTGGTTCACGTTTTTAATGTGGTTCACGTAGTTAACGTGGGATCTCGCAAGTTCAAGTAAGAGTATGTGTCAGATACTTCGTATGAAGACCTAAGTTTACTTGTGAAAGCGAAGTGCTTTATTATAGTCCAAGGTATGAGAACGTATTTCTGTTTTAGGGCCTCGTATGTGTGATAGATGAGAGAACAGGCAACTGTGTATGTTGTCCTTATAGTTAACAATTTGTTTTTCACGCAGATCATGATGACTACAACCCCAACGATGCTTGTAAACCCTCAGGTGCTCCTGCTACTCTCGTTTTGTTGTAATTTGATAGTTCACGCGAAACATGATTATCATTTGCTATATTTTGAAGTTCAAAACTTTTAAGGGTTGTACTACAATAAAGGATTAACTTTAACATGCTAGGAATTGAAAATAATAAGTGACATTTTTGTGTTCTAATGTGTTGATCAGTGTTGCAGTTTGCTCCGAATACTGTGTGGTCGACAAGATTGGCGTTTGATGTCGAGAGATTCGTAGAAGTCTCTACAACAATAATCAATGAGGAAGATGTTGTGACGACTAATCGAACATGGTCAGGTACGGCCGAGCGCTAGTAAGATTGAGCCTACACCGCTACAGTCTGTAACTTATCGGCAGATCTTACGGCAATGAAATTCAAGCGGCCGCCGAACACATGGTCCTTTGGTGCTGTAAATGAACGTCTGAGGCTTGGTCGGCTTTCGTAGATTTTGCGCAGTTGCCTCCTTCCCTTTGAAATATGTGATGGTATCCGTCTCTACACATAGTTTCCGTTTATTGCAATGTTTTCAAATGTCCATACAGTTGCCGTTTCTTAAGAGAATTTGTGATGAATTTTGGAAGCTCGGAATTTCATGGTTCGCAATACATTTATCTCGATTTCTTTTAATTTTGCAAAGCAGTACGACGATTCGCTAGCGCTAGTACGGCGCGACGGCTCGCTGGCGCGAATGTGGCACGGACGCAGCAGAACGGAAAGCTGGAGTGCGTTTGCCTGGAGGTAGCCATATCGGCGCGTTCATGATTTAAATGAAGTCTGGGATGGTCGACCGTTGTAATATTTAACAATAGTTAATATCTGTTAGCAGGTGGTGATAACTGATAGACGGTATGATGTTCACTGTCAACCGCACGAGGACGTGCGACAGTCAGAGGTAGCCGTGTCTGTGCATCTAGAAAATACAGAGACGTTGCAACACTCTAGCGAAGTAATTATTCTAGTGCAGAAAAGGAAGATGGAGTTGCAGGGAGGCTGGTTTGTGCTGCACTAGGATATGTGTAGAGTTGCTGTTGGTTTACATACTAGGTGTTATCGTGTCACTACGTCCGTCACGATACATTTTTGTGTGATTGTGACGGGGACATGTTTGCGGTATGGTTGGTCTGTAACTGTTCTATACTGAATTGAAAAAAAAGAGAGTAAGAAAAAAAATGTGGTTCTTACTATCATTGCAGGGCGTTTGCCGGTCCAATGATATAGCTAAAGGGAATAGTGATTCCGGACTAGCATAAATAGTACTTGAAAAAAAAGCGTAAGAAAAAAAATAGTTCTTACTATCATTGCAGGGCTTTGTGCCGGTCCAATGATATGGCTATAGGGAATAGTTATTCCGGACTAGCGAAAACAGTACTTGAAAAAAAAAAGAGAAAATAGAGAAAGCTACAGACTAATCATTCCGATCTAGCATAAAGTTGATTACAGTTTTGTAGGGCTTACTGCCGGAACAAAACTGATTGTCACCCAAGTCTGAAGGGTCAATATAGACCGGACCAGACGCTGTTATGTCAGGATAGTCGAACGATGTTTTTTTTTTGTCTACAGGTAACTAAAATTGTGATGGAGCGCGTGCGAGGACGCACGCATGTCAGTATGGCCGTGACGGCACCAGCACCATTGCAGGTGCGGCGCCGTCGGTGTAGCTAGACAGAATTCTTGTAAATAACACGTGCTCCGCACACCTGCATCATTGCACCTGCGGTAGCGCCCGTTTAGCTTGTATAAAACGGACGGAGCTGCCGCCGTTAGGGCAGTCTTGGCTCTGACGTGGAACGGTGCGCTTGTCGTATTGCGTTACTAGTTTATCCCCGACTCGTTGGATAATTAATTCGTGTAAACGAATTAATTATTATTCCTAACTACAAAATTAGTCTCTGTACTATCTCCATTATACTTCCTACATATACAACAGTCATCATGCGTCAGCAGTCTGTATAAATATCAGTTATTTTGGCTCGCCGCTCACTTAGCGGTTAGCCACCGTAGAGTCTATATCACCTGAGGATGTCTCGTGTAGAGGCGAAACACGTGTCGTTTTGTCGTCAGTGGTGTGTCTTTCCTAGTGTAGTGGTGTTGGGAGTAGTGGAGCTGGGATTAGTGGTAACGGGGATAGTGCACGCATTTGAGGGAGGGCGGGATGTGCTCTTCAAACTAAGTAAGACACATCATTTTATTTTATCGAGCGGATGTACGCAAAGTAATTTTTTGCCAACTTTAATATAATGAACTTCCGCAAAGTAACACCTGATTTTATTAATTATCTTATGCTTGATCTTCTAATTTCAGTAAAAAAAAAATAAGATAATAATTTACAATGTATTCTCATTTCGTCTCATACATTAAAATTTTCAGATATTTGTACACAGCGACCTCGTTAAATTTCTTCCTTTGGTGGTAATTTTTTTTAGAATTAAAGATGACAAACGAGCACGCAGTCCACCTGAAAGTAAGTAAATACTATGGGCCCATGCTAAGGATGATATGGAATGCTATAATGGAATGACTCATTACCTGTTAAAAGGGTTCCCGGTTCTTTTCACTCCTATTAGAAACATAGCAGAATATATAATTATAACGCACATTTAAAAGCTATAACAATGTTATAAGTATAAACATGTCAAACCAAACGCTCTAAATTATAATAACGCAACAACGCAATACGAAAGAAAGAGAAGGCAATGGCGTCGACGCGCCGTTGTTTGTTCCACCCCCAAACCGCAACATTTTTAAGCCATGTGGCGTAATTATTTTTATAAAAATTATATGTTTAATCTTAGAGACTATCACATCAACAGAAACTCCATGAACATGTGGCTATATATTTTTGTACGAAGATTACTAACCGTGAAGCAGCACTACCAGTACGAATTAAATTGGCTCTGAATTTGTTAATTTTTATTCAGCTCTGTCTCGATGAATCTTTGAAATAGTTGTTGTCTCTCATCTCTCTCTGACTCATAGTTGGAAAGGATTAACTGTTTATTTAAAAAGGCTTGTGGTGGAATAACCTGCCACTTTTGTACAGTTTTTAATTTTATACCTCGTAATACTATTTTGTACAAATGAACCTTTATTTGGCGGCAGGAATAGGAAAAAGATGGATATCTTCTCAGAAAATCTCCTAGGTAGAATAAAATTATCACCACCAAATATATTTAACTCTTATGTAAATAGTTTACTGAGCACTTAAATAAATATGTTGTGCCACAATACACCCATTTTTTTCTGGCTGTCACATACTATACAGAACATTATTTTAGTTAACAAATTTTCATAGGATTTGAACACAGTCTGATCATATTTTCATATGAGAATGCTTTCATTCAATTTAATAAATTATCATATTATAGTTAATTATATAACCACGACGAAGACGAGGCACGTCGCAACCACGACTGAGGTACGAATCGACAATCGTAGTACCAAAAATCTCGCGCATTTCATATTGTTGCCTGCCACCTGTCTAGATAACTTACGTATAGCATATAAGATTTCATGAACTCATTTAATACATGCATAAAATAAACGCATAGATTATGCTCAACTATCTGTATCGGGGACTGTTTTGTATTATAAAAAAAGAAATTAAAAGGTTTAAAATAAAAAAATGAATTTAAAATCATAAAGTCCAGCTTAAATATTGAAAAAGTTTGATAAAAAATCGTTTAATTACTTAAGTACTTTGACAGCACTTGTCAATCGATCACGTATTGAGGAGAATAAAAAACTAAAATTTCATCGCATTCATAAGCAGGAAGACAAACTGGGACAAAAGAGGTACTTCGGTGCAACGGGATAAGCCTTTTACTTTCGCCTTGTATGCGAGATAACGCCTCCGATTTGCTTTTATTCTTTGTTGGAATAAAACTTTCATAAAACATCGTTTGTAGGATTTCGTAGCCGAAGGGTAAACAAAGAGACCCTATTACTAAGCTTCCACTGTCCGTCCGTCCGTCTGTCTGTAAGAGGGCTGTATCTCATGATCCGTGACAGTAGACAGATGAAATGTTCTCAGAATGTGTATTTCTGTTCCCGCTATAACAGCAAATCTTTATATATAAAAATTTCGTGTCACGTTGTTTGTGCAGACAAGCAACATGACACGTAAATACACGATAAACTCCTAAACTACTGAACTAATTTCAATGAAATTTTGCACACTTTGTGCAGTTTCGTCCAACTTGAGAGATAGGATAGTTTTTATCCTCATAAGTGACACTCAATATTTTTTATTACGAAATTAAGGATTTTTTTTTATATGAAGGGTCGTCGAAAAAGGCAGAACAACATCTGCCTTGCCAGCTAGTAATAAAAATAAATTAAAAATTAAAGGCTGCTCCAATACTAGAAACGTGTATTACTATGGTACGGAACACTTCAAGCGCGAATTCGACTCTCACTTGGCCAGTTATTCTTCACTCAATATAGTGAAATAAGCATACCGACCATTTATACATAAGTAGTCCCATTATTTTTCTCTTCATTGTTTTCTTTAGTTTCTATTGTGTTTTATTAAACCATTAAAAGCAAGTGCTTGAATATCCTATATCCCATCTGATAGTTAATTATCGGCATAGTTAGCGTGAAGTATGTTGTTAATAAAAAACCGAAGAAGCTAATTGATCTGTATTCATGGTGTACATGAATTTGAAATACGTGAAAAACTTTGGCATTTTATAGAATCGATCGGGTGTGACAGAGGAGACATGAGCATTCTCATGCCTTTTCTGTCACAATTTCATTAAATTAATATGTACGTATGCATTTTATATGTATGAATGTAAAATACCCAGACTAGCGAGAGGAAGAGCGTAAAATATGAGAAGCATCTAGTGTAGATACGTTGTGACCCCTAAGGACTGAAGGTAAATAGAGTTAGATAGAATGACTCTGGTTCTGTACGTTCACCATATGCAACACAGCAATATTAAACTGCTGTTTTATAAGTATTCTGTCTAGTATTCTGTGTATGCCTGGTCATTCCTCAGTCGTAGTCGACCCTTTTGCATTACGAACATTGCGTCTGATTTATACTGAAAGTTAGATTTTAACGCAGTTACAAATTCATTTTGAAAATAAATATTGTTTACTTTCGAGCTATACAATAGATTAATGTATCAATTTCAATAAAAGAAGAAAAAATATACAAGCAAAGTAAATTTATTGACAGAAAAAAAAAACACTAGACTGGTCACTGACAAGGGTTGTTGTCAGATGCAGACATTTTTACAACCCACGTGCCGTAGTCTTGAATAAATTTACGTGGGTGGTCTGAAAATGTTCCGACCTAACAAGGATATACGACATTTTTTCTTAAAATTGATTTTTATCTCCTAGTAAGTCTACACACTTCTCCCTAAAACACCTAAGTTTCGTTCATTACAGCCCATCATAAGTCAACTCAATCATCAATCACAACTGAAAAACAAATACCCCCAAGGAATGCCACAGAGCACAGACCAGAGCCAGCTGCATGCAACGACTTCCTGCATGCATTACTAGGTCGTCACTCCGTCTAGTAGGCCGCTTACACTTCGCTTACTGATACGAGGTTGCCACTATTAAAACTTTCTGCCCATCGGTTGTCAGTTCTTCAAGCTATGTGGGCGGCTTATTGTCAGAAATACTCCGAGTGTAGTCCTCTCCTTCGCTTGCTGGGCGACCTTTAGCTTCCTCAAATGGCTATATGTGACGGACTACATTTTAGATCCATATGTCATCAGATCATTACTGGCGACACGCATATTTCTTAGTCCCTTTAAAAGGGTAAAAAAAATTTAAAAATATTAAGGCCACTTCAAAAAACTAACTAGAATAAAGTGATTTCACATACTGATGTCGTGGTTTAAATTTTTCTGCATACAAAATATCTTAGCAGAGTGTGAAATTATTAACTATTTTTACTTTTTGTTAAAAGCTAAACACCAGCCTAACCAACTAACTACTATAGTAATCATACATGTCATTCACGATGTTTATTAAATTCATCTGAGTGATAATATTCAAACAGTATTATTTATAATTCAAGAATAAGTTATCATAAAATGTAAAAAATAGGAGTAGTTAATAAAGCTCTTAGTTCAAGACAAAGACTTATTTAAAATGAGAGTTTTTTATAGGATAGGGTGACAAACGAACACAGAGTTCACCTGATGGTAAGTGGTTGCTATGGCCCATAGACATCTACATTTATCCTCGATTGCGAATCAAAATGCAGATGGATTGACACCCGTGAGTACTAAGATGAAATGCCTCTTTTCCAGTAAAAAGGTCTCCGGTTCTCTACACTCACCATACGAAACACAGCAGTGTTAAGCTGCTATTTGGCGCTGGTATTCTGTGAGAGTGTGGTCCTACCCCGGTCGAGCCGACCCATTCGTGCTACAACTATACTAGCTGCAGCATGGCTCTACCACGTACAAATGTCAGTTTGAGAATTGTGCAAATACTACATTAATAAATATCTATTTCTGGTATTTTAATAAATAAATGTTTTGTTTTGAAATTGGAATGTTATTTAATAGTTAATTAACGAATGCATTTCCAGGATTGTCTACATTAATTAATTTCTAATATTTTATTACACTTCAGATTTAACACATATATTGTTAGTATTACTTAAACAGTTTAATAACTTTATTAGTATTTGACAATGAAAACCAATTTTTAAAGTAATGACAAACATTTTTAAGTTTACACGTGATATACGTTTTTCTATAGTTTAAGTGTTGCTTATAACAAAAAACTCACCGGTGAAGAGGGTCTCTAAAAGTGATTGTCATCGAACATGCTTCCAGTTAAATTTTAAGAACTAATTTTCTGCTTATCTAAATCTAGCTGGTGGCTTGCTGCTTTAATTAGGCCATTTCTTCATTTAATGGGAAGGAAAGTTGCCTAACGATTTTCATACAGATCTTTCTTACATCCTTCATGTGCGATGTGGTGCTTTGATAGCTAATTGAGTTCTGAATGTATAGCAGAATTGTTGTCACTTCAGCTTATTGTGATCTTCTTCATAATCTAATTTAGCGTGTGAGAGTCTACTACACTAATGGACATAGATTCAGGGTCAGTAAAGTAAGTACTACGTATTTGCCCCCAACATTTTTGAGAGTTTTTCAGCGTATATGGCTGCAGTATGAATGGGTTGGCTCGACCGAAGAAGACCACAGTAGAATGCTGCTGTACTGTACATATGGTGAGTGACTAGACTCGGGGACCCTTTTTTTGATAACGAGGCATTCCATCTGCATTAGTCTTCTTAAGTGATGTAGGTGTGTGGTTGTAACCTTTAATTCTATAAAAAAAATGCTTTAATTTTTGACACTTTCCATTTCAATAACAGTATCATCAGTAACACAGTATAATGCCCTTTGTGTACAGTATACTAACGTTAATGGGGTTTTTCCGATTTTGCAGCGCGTCATGTGCGTTCGCCTATACGAACGCACGTCCTTTTTGCGTAGTCCGGGTCAGCACCAATAACATCTTGAGGGCATTTGCTGACTGTTTCAATTGTATTGTCAAATTCAGTTGTGATGTCAAATCGTTTCTGTCTTACGTTAAGTTGAATTTAGTTTAAAATTTTTTATTTTATGTTTTTTTATAACACATACGATCCATAGTGGACGAAATAAAATATTTAATTTATTTATTAGTTTCATATAATTTAATCATGTTATTAATTCTTAAGCAATATTTTGGTAAGATTGTCGTTAATTATTTTTAATATGTATTAATAATATTTTTATATTGACTAGCTGTGTTTGCGCCTTCGTTGGCATATTATAATCTTTGTTAGTAATTTTATTCGTTTTGAACTTTTGTTGCTTTATGCCTGATTAATTATATTTCATAAATTTAAATTATGTGTCAGTTCAATAAGTAACATTATTTCAAATGCATGAATGACTTAGACACCGAAGATACGGCACCTACTATTCAATATTGAATTTATAATTAAACTAAATAGCGTTTATATGTACTAAGCCAATATGAGAAAGAAATTGATAATAGGTTAAACATTACACAAATTTATAAAAATAGGGTTTCTTGCCTTGCAAATTTCAATGATAGAGGAAGGAAACAATAATTCGTTTGCTATATCATGATGGTATAAATGTATCCATCACTTCATTACGTCTCTAGTGTGAAGTAAGAAATGACTATGGGAAACGTTAGAAAAATCTAATGGCCTTAGATATAAAATGGTCCGGTTACGTTGAATTAAATGGTATAGTTACGTCAGAGTCAGACATAAAATATACAGACCGGCTTCAATCAGAAAAGTTGAAGGTGCTCCACGTCTTGTATTGCGATTTCCAATCTGCCTGACAACTGATGCAATTATGGCAAATCTCCCTACAGTGGTGAGGCCCACGTCTTGTAGTAGACTTTTACGGGCTGGTGACCTAGGTGAAAGAGAATAGATAATTATTTTGACAATTTTGTGACATAAAGTAATGCGATAAAAGTCTTCAATTTCTGAACGTTCCAAACTTTAGATCCACCCCTGAAGTCGCGTTGTTTATAGCAATTACAAAATAAAATGCCGTCTTATTAACATGAGCCACAGTAGCTTAGGCTTGCTGTAAATTTAATATTTCGCGAGCAACTCGAGTTCTATACCAGCCGGCATCAATTTGTGTGTCTACCGCGTTCTTTAAGAAACAACTACTGGCGCCGAGTACCATAGCAATGTCGGTAATGTCATTTAAATGTCCTGTCGGTAAATGTTAAAAGAATGAAAAAAAAAACAAATTAAAGCTACGGCTAACTAAATTAAATATAACGATGATAATGCTTATTATACAATTATCGATTGACCAATAGTCAATGAATACATCATAAGCCGCATGTATAGCATACATCTGTTTTTTTAATAAAGAATATAAAATTGATGGTAGTATTTTAAATCAGTATTAAAGTTAATAAATCAATTACGAGTCACTCTTTTGTTTTATAATTTCTACTAAGCCAGCGCTTATCTACGATCCCACCTGATGGAAAATGATGATGTAGCCTAAGATGGTGAAGTTTACTGACTTAACAAAAGGCTATTCACTCTTGCCTAGAAGACACCCACACTGTAATCAGATGGAAAGACAGATGCTGGCAACTTATTCCACTCCCGTGCTGTATATGATGAACGACGTGGTGAACCGTTTGGTTCGAATGCGTGGTAAGTCTAAAGAGAGACTAAGAGACTGGACGAACGTCTGGTTGTCCGATGGTGGAAGTTAATTATTAAGGAATTTAACTATGTTATTCCTGCGCACACCCTACAAAATACATTCTATAGAAAAGCGAAAGGCTGGCTACTTTGCGGCTGTGTTCGAGTCTGGTAAAATTAGTTTTAGCCAAATTCGGGTCACCAGTAAGACTCTTAGCATGCCTTTCCATTAAGTTCAAAGCTGCTAGGTGGCATTTTGCAGCAACAGCCCATATTTGGCATCAATACTCCATGCACGACCGGACTTGCGCATTATATAAAGTAAGCAGCTGTCCCGGCGTGAAGTATCGTCGCAACATTGCAAGGACTCCCACCTTCCTTGCAGCTACTTTGGCCTTGGACTCAATGAAGCGTCCGAAGTTCAGATTTGAGGATATTTTGAACCCTAACAACTGAAGGCGGTCAGTATAATCCAGTGAAATATTTTGGAAAGAAGCCAGGGTAAGGAGCTCCTTTTTGCAGTAAAGAAACACGCTTCTGTTTTGGATGTGTTAAATCTCACAAGATTGGCATCGCCCCATTCGTAGCCCTGCCTGTACAGATAGACTGACTGGACATAGGACTTGGTTGGTATCTATACACAACTGTGCTATCGTCTGCATACCCATAGATACCGGGTATAAGCAGATCATTAATATGCAACACGAAGAGAGTTGCGGAGAGAATGGACCCCTGAGGAACACCGGCGATAGTCATCAAAGGATCGGATGAGCAGCCATCGACGATGACCTGGAGAGACTTTTCACTCAGAAAGTCCTTTACCCATTCAATCAGACCAGGAGATACACCGTACGCTGGAAGCTTACCCAAAATGCTAGCGTGCCAAAATCTGTCAAAGGCTTTCGAGACATCAAAGGCAAGGAAACTACAAGTGCTTCCCCACTGTACTCGAATGCCTCGCCCCATAAGTGTGTGGCATATGCTAGAAGGTCCCCAGCTGACCGATTTTGGCGAAACCTATATTGCCGGTCACTAAGGAGGTCATTCAGTTCTAGGTATGCCATTAAGCGGGCGTTCAATATACGTTCCATAATCTTGCAGAGTATGGAGGTAATTGAGATTTGCCGATTATTGTCAGGGTCGGCACGGCTGCCTTTTTTTGGAACAGGCTGCAGGTTAGCCACCTTCCAGGATTTTGGTACTATTCCAGTCCTAAAGTAGAGGCGGAACAAGCGTGCCAGTACAGGAGATCACTCAGGTGCACAGGCCTTTAGAACTATAGCTGGTATACCATATGGTCCACTAGCTATATTCACGTCTAGACACCGCAAGGTTTTAAAAAGAGACGCAAAAAGGTCCGCTTTCTCTTTAGCCGTATGCGCCAGTGTGCGATCTGGTTTTACCAGCGGAAGCAGTGTAGGCCGACAGAAGTTTGTCTCGACCGCTTTGGCGAGAGACCAAAAAGCTCTAGTGCCGGACGGTCTGGTAGAGAGTTTTGCGCCAATATGTTTAATGCGATCACGACTAGCTTCCTGTAATGCTTTTTTGTAAGATTTGGTGGTCTGATCGAAATTTCTCTTCTTGGAGCTAATATCCGGAGCTTTGCGGTTTCAAGTGTCAACCCAGGATACGTACGCTAAATGTTTGCGTTTTTCAGCTTGGGCGCATTCAACGTTAAACCGTCGGCGAGTTTTGCTACCGGTAAGAGCGACAGAGAAGGGGATAAAATACTCCATACCTTTACGCAACACTTCTAGATCGGCAGAAGAGAAACAGAACTCCCGCAAAATCGGATCGGACCGGTCTTCTGGTATCGGAACAGCCAGTCTTGGTGACAAGCGTTAAAGTCCGCCAGAAATACCAACTGTGCAGAGCCTCACTATATATATATACATATTTGTGTGTGTATATATATTGTTAGGAGCTTGGGGTTCGAGACAATTAAAAACTGCCAATTGAATTACCAAAATTGACACTTTAATTACACAACCCTAATTACAATCTAAAATCACACTAATAATAAAACACAGTTCGCCGTTATTTCGCTTCGAAGTATTCTCTTGTATCGCCAATTCAATACTGCCTCGGTCGTGGTCTATACCGGCCTTATATAGGGCCTCAGATAATTTCCAGAATCTTCTACTGTAGCGACATCTAGAATGTTCGAGTACATATCGATCCTGAAATTTCTGGAAGGATCTTGACTCTCTTAGTTCTGCTACTCGACACTAGAGGGCACTAGTGTAACTATTGTTGCCATGTACAAGACTTTAATAGTAGCGCGCAACAACACAGGTATAAAGGATTTTATCAATACCTGTCTACAAGTGGGGTCTTCAAGGTGACAGACACGCTAAAAGCAGATGTCATTGCGGACGTACACACATACTCCGGCACGTGGATGGAATTTGTGTTCCAGGAAGAATCCAGGATAGTCAAGGTACGCCGCATTCAATGGACATCCAATTTGCGTCTCTGTCAAGAAAAGTAGGTGCGGCTTCTCAATCTCAAGATGTTGATGGACTGCATTGAGATTAGAGTGCAATCCTCGAATATTTGTGAGGTGCACTTTTAGTGAGAGGACGTGCAACTGCTGTTTAATACTACTTTTCTTTTTAATGTACATATTAAGTGTTGAGAGTGGATAAGGATGGAGAATGGCAGTTGAACGAGGCGTTGTATTAGCAACCAAACGATATTTTCAGAGTTACTGTGCCCATGTGAGCTTGATTTGGAGACTGCGGGGACGCCCGAACCGCCCCTGTTACGGCCTACAGCTGCCCCTGCAAAGATCGTCTTGGCTGGAGCCCATAGCAGCTTCTTCGACGGGCAGACGCAGGTCGGGCCCGATGGCCATATGGAAGAATTTCCTATAATACTAATCTATATGGGAGAAGGCTAGGGAAATGTAGTACGTACCTGTTTTCGACTCTTAGATCGCCCCAAGGCACGGTCAGGCCGTAAGTGTGTGTGAGGTGCATGGCAAGTAGTGTTTAGTAATGTGTAAATATCTGAGACCTGGACCAGCTTAGGCGACCAGCAGCGGCCGAGTTCCAGGCTGCCCCACAAAGCTGCATCGCTCCAGCAGACTATTTCTTTCTTCATTGTCACTATTTCAGTCTATTAGCTTCATTGTACATTTAACTAACTTAAACTCGCCTAATTCCACATTCATCTTAGAATCGAACACGTGATACCCGACACAGTAAGGACAGTATTTCAAAATTCGACATATTAATAGGGAACTAACGCGATCTCTTAATGAGTCATACAGTTCAGCGTTAAACACAACTAAGTTCCTTCATTCGACACCAAAACACCACGTCGCAAAAGAATTCAAAATACGCCTCGTTGACACGTAAACTAACAAACCAACCAACACACAAAAAAGGGCACTTAACGCGACGGCACAATTATAATGATTTCCAAACAATCAACCGGGGGACGCTCTCGACTAAGGAATGCGCGGTTCGAATCCTAGACCGTACATCTACTCGACGTGCGCGTGCACAATTCCGCATCACCCGAACAAGTTAAATATTACAAAATTCACATATCCACGTAGCAAAGTAACACGCCTAAATCTAACTATCTGAACCCTACACGGTCGCGTGAGCTTCGGCCGCGATAATCGAGATACGCTGGTTCACCGCATCGCGGCCAGCGAAGCACTCTCTTCGCCCACGCGTCGAGCAACACAAGCCGCACACCGCCACCCCACCTGGGGGCGTTTATCTCACCTACATACCATCGGGTGACGCGGAGGCTCGAACGCAATTGGATGGTGTTCAAAAATGACCAAATTTGGGCATAAACAGCCCCAGATATCGCCATTGGGTCCTTTCGCCCGGTCGCTAACCGGCACGATGGGGCCACCCTGGGATTTTTCGCCAGTTGGCGGGGCAGCCTCTCGTGAGTAGCTAATTCACTAATTGGGCCCCCAACTACCTGCGGTCTGCCAGCGGAACACCGTGCTTCGAATCCCGCTACCCTCCACGACCCAGCACCCGACACAGCAACAATTGACACTTTGTACCCGGTTTACATACACAACGCTACTGTTTAGATCCATTCTCTATATGGCTTCACCAAGCATCGTGTCGGAACACTACAACGTCATTTGGTGGCAAGAGTTTGCATTACTGGGTGTTAACCGAAAAGCCAGCGGCCGATACCTACCACCGGAATTGGTGCTGCTCGTTTAGCACTATCCGGGGGATACGTGTAGGCTGTCAGATTTTAAGTATTTCCTACGGACGCGAGCAGCCTCGTCCCCCAAAACCAAGTCATTTTCAATCTAAAAATAATAAATAAATAAAACGAAGAAACTAATGAATTATGTAAACGTTTGTACAAAATAATTTATATTCATAATTTAAAAAAAAAGAAGTTATTTAGAACTTTATTCAAAGGAATGTAAGCCGTAGAAGGAGCTTAGTGTGAAACAAAATTTTGTAGTTTATCCCACGACGACTTTTAGGATCTTAAGTTTTAAGGCTCATTATTTTAAAATTTTTCTTCAATAAGCTTAAAACGTGCAGAGTTTATTATACTTATGTTTTCTTCTCTAGCGTTTTAATGTTTAGTTGCCTTGTAAACATTTATAAAGTAAGTTTACGTAAAAAAATCCCGTTTAAAGATTTAATTCATTTTATGACCTGGTGATAGAGATATTATATTTACTGAATTTGGAGGATATAATTTTTATTGAAAGGGGAATCCTGATGGTATCCGCTAATTCTACACTTATTTCTTAATGCTTACAAGTTTTCTTGAACGACCCTCAATATTATAATCTTTAGTAGTAGTAAGATGGATTACCTAATTTACTTAATTATTCATTAAAGAAAAATTTAAATAACTTGGCATTCATCCTCTAAAACAAACTAGACCGTTATTAATATAATTTCTCATAAACTCATTTTAACTAGAACCTCACGTATGTATTTGAGAAAACGCATTTTCCAATTTTTTTTGCCTAATCTTTAATCATCTACGTAAAAAGTAAAAAAAAAAACCTGAAACAGACAGACATACATTTCTTACGTATTCCGATAGACTTAATTTTGCATTAAAGTTGAATTAAAATAGTAAATTAAACGCGATAAAATCCGTAACAAATAGTTTTACCCAATGCAATAATGTAGTTAATTTGAAGAGTAAAACAAACTTTAATGCAATTAAAATTTCAGTATTAAGCATAAATTCTATTCTGTTAGATTGTGACCTAGTGAAGGCGTGTTATTATTTAAATTATTCAGTGCAAAATGTACATTAAGGGAATTATATCCAAAACTGCGGTTGCATGTGATACAATACATGACAAAATTATTTACTTCACTACCCGAAAATAAAATAGGAATAGTTTGTGGCCGTTTTTGTTTCATTTTAAATAACAACTGTTTCGAAACGAACAACCATTTTACCTTAATACTACTAATAGTATATACTGTTAATAGTGCAATAATATTCAGCGATATCCTGGTTTCTACCTCTTATTGATTTTTACTTCATCTGTAAGAGCTTAGCATCTTATCTACCGACATCAAACAGGAGGAGGTACTCAATTCGACTATATGTTTTTTTTTATATGTGTTACCTCATAATTTTTTTCTGGGTGGACCGCTTCCGATGTATCTTTTTAATTTGAAAGCTCGTGCTTCTCATGTCTTCTCATATAAATTAGATCAAGGTCTCACTAATAGTTTTTAAGTTATTCTTAATAATTTATGTTGAAATCGGTTGTAGAAATTTTTTAATTTTTAATTATTTTACTTTTTTTATAGGATAGGGTGACAAACGAGCACACAGTTCATCGAATGGTAAGTGCTTATTGTGATCCATAGACATCTACGGCTATCCTCAATAAACACTCAAGATACATATGCGTTGTCACGCGTAAGGACTAAGATGGAATGCCTCTTTGCCAGTAAAAAGTATCTCCAGTTCTCTACACTCACCATACGAAACACAGCAGCGTTAAGCTGCTATTTTACGCTGGTTTTCTGTGAGAGCGTGGTCCTTCTCCGGTCGAGCCGACACATTCGTGCTACAACTATACTACTAATATAGCTGCAGCATGGCTCTACCACGTCTTTTATATCACAAATGTATCTGCCACTTGAAAATAACACGATTGGCAAATACATTTGTGATATAAAAGAAATATCCACTCTATAATCTCTTAGTGAATACATCTGAATTTACCTATGTTTGTTCTATCACATCTTTCTTTGTCATCGGCAACAAAACTTAAACTCACTTTCACATTTAACTTCATGGTCATGACAGCCTCTCACATATCCATTACTGAACATGGGCCTGTTTTAATGTTGCTACAAAACACAGTCCCGAGCGACGTGCATTTATTGACTTCCTTGCCAGGACATAACGCCATCTAGGTGGATGGTCACCCTACAGTTCTCTTACCGGTTCCGTAGCTGCCTCTCAAGATTTATGAAATTGGTTTCATCCATCCCTTTCAATTTATAAAAGTACATTGCTGAACATAGGCCTCCCTTCTTAGATTGTCTCATACGAGGGATTTTGCCATAGTTGCCACGCTTGGCAGGCGGGTTGGTAACTGCAGTTTTTTTAATTATTTTGTTTTATCAGGAAGGTACTGCTGCCTGTCTCCTCCTTTGTTTCCCTCTGTAGCCTTTTACGACACCCAGGGGAGGTCATGGGGTATTAGATATTTTTACACCGCCACTGCACGGTCTGCTACTGAATATTGTATATTTTGGGTATTACATATTTTGTAATTATGATTAGTAGAATGAAAACGCGAACAACGTTCATGCATAATTTATAATTCTTAAGGCAAATTTGATGGAAATATATCTGTGAATGTAATTGTGTACACGCCATATAACCTCGTCACTTCAAGATCGTTACTGTAAATGTTGCGAAGCCATTAAGGTAATACGGAGATTTAACATATATCATAGTAATTTATAATGTTTTATTTACTTAGGAAGTTGGTACAAATTAGTATAACTATACTTTATTTATTTAGTTATTTCATGAGATTCTATATTTATCTTTAAATGAAAATAAATTAAAAATATTATTTTAAGAATGATGGGTAGATGGAATCAAAAGACTTAGCTCCGAGCTGAGTCAGTCATTGTGTGAGACCCACACAATACCAGCGTGAAATGGCAGCAAAATGCTGCTGTGTTTCGTACGAGGAGTATTGTGAACCGGAGACAATTAATTCTACAACTATGAGACATTCGATTTTGGTCCACAGGTGTGACTACGCGTTTGAATTTTGATTCCTAAGTGATGATGGATGTAAATGTCTATGGGCCATGGCTTCCACTTACCATCAAGTGAACTGTGAGCTCGTTTGTTACCCTTACTTCTATATAAAAATACCAAGGTCTGGTTGTGAATGACCTTGGTTGATATTCTTTTAGAATAAAGGTGACAAACGAGCACACAGTCGTCCTGATGGTAAATAGATGCTGTGGCCCATCAAAATGACGAAACATTTCAAAATAGCTCAAGAATTATTTTACAGTGAGCTACGGAAATATTAAGACTAGGGCGGCATTGTCAAATTACAAAGGGTATTTTTCTTTTGATTTTTTGTGCTTTTTCTTGAGTCTACCAGCTAATAAGCAGCGAATCACCGGATGTTTTCTTCGATTATTTTGTATTTTGATCCGGCGTAAGTTTAAAACAGCATATAATTTTAATCGGCGCGAAGCCAAATATAACGCGATTTTGACCTCGTAAGGCGTACACATTGCCCATGAAAATAGTCCCTTTTTAAAAATCCGGATGTTTTCTTCGATTATTTTTTATTCATATGCGGCGTAAATTTAAAAACAGCATAGGATTTTAATCGGCGCGAAGCCAAATATAACGTGTTTTTGACCCCGTAAGGCGTACACATTGCCCATGAAAATAGTCCCTTTTAAAAAGTCAGCAATCCCTCGGGTGTAGCAATGGTCTTAGATGGCGGTCACTGCACTTACCTCTCTATACATCCATTACAGCTTATAAAAAGTCAATTACTGAACATATCCTTCTTGCCTTATTATGCCGGATAATTTCTATTATTGCCACGCTTGTATAGTGAGTATACAATTGCAGTTTATAGTAATTTGACTTTTATCAGGCTCATATCCTGTTTTCTTTCCTTATGCCGCCTCTTAAAATTATAATGTTATAATTATGATGTTATTATTAAAAAATAATTGCAATTATCGTGTGATTACTATCAATATCGTAATTTTTACGATTGTGTGAAAGTGACAAACGAGCTCATTAACTACCCGTTGGATGAAGTGGATAGTTGTTACAGTCCGTACAACTATCTCACATCTGTCCCAGTTAAGAATCAAAATTGAGATGCATTATCTCCCCTGGGAAAACGCCCCGTTACCAGTAAAATGGTCTTCCGTTCATGTCTCCTACCATAGACGTATTATGTAGTCGTGAACCTTTCCGGGTCGAGCCGACTTATTTGTGCTGCGGCCTAATACGGTAAAACCACCTAACACATAGAATTCTATAAAAAAATATTAGAAAACAGCAATAAGTAACTCTACTTAACTGTAACCAAAATTGTTAAGATACCTGCATATTTTTGGTTATTTTTTAAATATATATCTTAACAATGGGCCGCGGATGAGTGCAAAAGCGTTATCGATCGTGGTCCTGTCAATACGCGGTGAAGGTGGAACACCATGGAGTTTTATTCGGTCCTTACTACCACGAGGCGGGTATGCGTAGACATTTCTGTATGTAAAAACATTATTCGTGTAAATGTGTACACATGTACAAAGTGAATCTTCTTTATGATAATATACCATTCTTCTTTTATTTCATATTTTACATAATTGGGTTAAATAATAGTATACTCATGCAGCCCCGCCAGTGAAACGTGACGTTTAATAATATTGTACTAAATTTCTTCACTGTCGGTAAGGAAGTTTTACTTTAAAAAATCTCAGGTGCTAAGAGCTCGCTGTAAATTTCTCAGTAGGTATGCGAACAATACTAATTTGAACCCCACCAATTAAATTGTTAATTGCAACTTTAAGTGTTCATTTACCACATACTCGGCGGTGAAGGAAAATATCGTTAGTTTCCCTACCTTCCGCATGAAAACACAATGTATCTAAAAAGTAATACATATTATATTATACATTGTTTAGTGCAGTTGCCAAGTCAATATATGCATTTAAATGACTCTCAGTCTCTATCACACTCAGTCACTATAAGATATTGTGAGGTTAGCTAATTACGTAATAACTTGAGGCAGAAGGACTCTTAAGTGGAGACTGAAAAAATTAACCGACTTGGTATTATATGGATCTCACAACTTTGTACGATAGAAGAACTGAGTTGCGAGACTTGTTTTTTTTTTTTGCAAATTATGTCCTTGATGGCGTCTCATTTGTTTTTGTAGATAGTTCTACATTGTTACGTTTCCAGTACCATCTACTTCTTGAATACCAACTACGGATTTTCGGGCAATTTAGTCTACTTAATACTTTGCGAGATTATGGTACAACTTCATTAGACATTTCCCATTCTTGCTTTTTCATTCTATTGACCATTTTACAAGTTACCTTTAAACATAATTATATCTAGGTACCTATCTACATCTATTATTCCATTATATTATACATATACAAGTATCCTGATTTATTCACTGCAAATGTGACTTTGTAATCCTATATATTTATATAGGATTATAAAGTTATTTAGGCAGTTGGTGTATCTTTTTTTTATATGATAGGGTGACAAACGAGCACACAGTCCACCTGATGATAAGTGGTTACTGTGACCCATAGACATCTACATCTATCCTCAATACAGACTCAAGATGCAGATGCGTTGTCACCCGTGAGGACTAAGATGGAATACCTCTTTGCCAGTAAAAAGGGTCTCCGGTTCTTTACACTTACCATACGAAACACAGCAGCGTTAAGCTGCTATTTTACGCTGGTTTACTGTGAGAGCGTGGTCCTTCTCCGGTCGAGCCGACCCATTCGTGCTACAACTATACTACTAATATAGCTGCAGCATGGCTCTACCACGTAAAAACGTATCTAGAAAGCTGGACCAAAATAACAAAATATTTTAGTTTTTCCTTGATTTATACACTAAACACTAATTTTGTTCTAAATTTTAAGCTTCTACGTCTGCTAAAATTGCCGTAGAGTTTTGATGATTAGTCAGTGAGTGAGTGACAAAATTAAGAAACTTTGACTAGTTATAATTCTTAAACTGGTTCAAATTGAATGACATTGAAAATGAAATATACCGTGTTTATACAATGCATGCTTGGTTACTGAAAATTCAGGCTTCTAGTTTTATCCACAACGAAGTTACAGGGGGTCTAAAATGGCCTGAACTGCTTCGAGAAAAGGATAGTACGGCCGTGCCACTTTTTTGCTCGACTTGGCGGGGGCACTACCGTGCCCCCAGATGTAAAGTAACTAAATCACTACACAGTATTTCTTTTCATTTTTTTTTTCGGAAACATTTACTCGTTATATAAATGTTTATAATATCTCATTATCTGGAGATGAATTCTAACTAATCTCATTGATTTTTTTTTATTTTGTACGAATAAGTTGGAAACTTTCTATGTATTCTTTCGATCGCGCATCTACTTTTTCCTTTTGGGATTTTCAGGCAATCATGGGGTAAATGAGTTAAGCTCTCACTAAATCGATCTGAGAATCGAGTGGTTATTTTCTTGAAATTGTGAACAAAATCCAATTCAAAGGCAATTATTAAAGGGAAGTATAAAATTAATATATAATACACATTCAACATAATCCAATGCAAACACTAAGTATAATAACAATATAATAATAAGATATAATAATGCCCAATATCACGCGCGCCCCACGCGAACGCCGCCGCCATGGCCGCACCGAAAGACATTATTACAAAGGCTACCTGTCGCGCGGGGTCGCTCACTTTACTCAGAACCCGCGAGCGGGCTATTGCGGATGGTTGTGTCTCAACGCGCGTCCTATATAATTATTTTCGGCTAGCATATAGCTAACTTTTATATTAGGAAAATAATCAGGGTTTCGCGCAAGAATATTAAAATATATCATAACAAATGGTAATATTTTCCACGCAGGTGAAGCCGCGGGGAGCAGCTAGTATATATATATTACTTAAGCTCTTTTTTAGATTTAATTGTACATTAGTTAGAAATAATTTCATTTAAGTCTTACAAAAATTTTAAAATAAAAATACTATTAAAAGATGGTGTAATATTCTTTTTATATTTACACTAAACACGCACAATACAACAATAGCGTAAATTTTGCTTAATGCAGTTGGTATTAAGCTGCTATTTTACGCTGGTATTCTGTGAAAGCGTGGTCCTTTCAGCTGCAACCATAATAAAGCTGAGGCTTGTCTCTAACACCTAAAAAGTGTTGGTTACCTATTATTCTGGTGATACAAGAAACATGCAATAAAATATTTTGAGAACTGGCGAATCTGTTTGCATATGCTGCCTTTTGGCTATTATCAGAGCCTCATTAAATAATTAGTATAGTGCTGCTACGTGCATATATAATATATAAGCAATGTTTTTAATAATATTTGGAGAAAATTTTGTCATATTATCCTCCTTATACATTATCATCTTATTAATTCTATCACCCAATCTTCAATCAGTTATATTAAAATTTCACTTCCGAGAGTAGTTCAAACTTTGAGAATTAAAGATTGAGTGCAGTCTACAACATATAATATAATGTATTTACTAGAACCTACTACTTAATGATTAGGTAAATACATTTTAATACAGCCCCTAGATGCCCCGACAAAGGTCGACTGGGCTAGGGCCCATAGTAGCCCCCTCGACGAGCAACAGAGGGTTCGGGCTCAATAGCCTATGTTAATTCTTAACTAAAGGCTAACAAGCAAACACAACTTACCGAGTTCCGGAGGTGGGGTCGACCACGCGGCAAAGTCAGGTGGTAAGTAAGGTATGTAAGTAGTGTGTGAAAGTGTGTATAAATGTAAACTGACGTCACCGATTTAATTGGACAGCAGATCCACAGGCGCTGCTTCTCTCCAAAATGTGTGATCCCTCCAGTGGGCGTTCACCAATTGAAACTTTCTGCATTTATTTCACTATATTAGTTTATCAACTTTTTTGTACATTTATTTAACTTAAAATTCAATCAAATCAACGTTAATCGAAATTAAAACAACTGACACGCTGCACAACTTAAGCACGATCGGTCAAAGTTCAATGTCCCAGGTTCACTTAGCACTAAATTATCATCGAGCACAAACGCGATCTCCTTTCGAGTCACAAAGTTTTAGCGTTCCGCCTGACAAAGCAAAAATTCCTTCGTACGATATTAAAATGACACACAAACAACTCGTCGATGCAAATTAATGGCAACAGAAGTTAATTTAATCACTCAAAAACTCACGTAAAACGAACGAAAAGACAACTCATTTAGAGGCAAGGCAAGTCACGCGACCAAACTATACGAGAGTAACTTTCAGACCGTCTTATCGACTCGGCTTACGCGCACAATTAACGAAACCGGCCGCACCCAACCAACTGACCTCGCCCACGCGTCAGGCTAGCGAGCGCTCGGCCAAAAGAGCCGCACGGGAGAGGGGGGCCGACGGTGACCTTTAAAATCCATCGGAAGGACACGCCGTTGCGCGTCTTGGTTAATTATTTGGCCTAAAGAAACCCCCGTCCTGGACATAAAGACTTATGTCCACGAGTAAATTTGCCAACGGGATTGGGTCGCGACGGCACCGAATCTCCAACCAAAACCTCGGCCACCCTAGACACACCATCAGATCTATACGACAAATCAACAATGCGCCCACCGCGCCAATATAAAGGCAAAGCGTTGGGTTCTTTAACTAACACGAGGTCTCCAACCCGAGGAGGATCCGTCTTGTCAGACCACTTAACACGCTGCTGCAAAAGATGTAGGTACTCCAGAGGCCATCGATGCCAAAAACTCTGAGTCATCTGTTGCAGCAAGTCAAATCTGCTCAACCGCGTAGAGTTTAGTTCCCTGAAGGGGTACTCGGGCTGGGCGTTAAGCGGCTGGCCAGTCAGAAAGTGGCCCGGGGTGAGAACCTCCAAATCATTCGGATCGGACAAGTGGGGACAGAGGGGCCGAGAGTTGAGTACCGCCTCAATTTTACAGAATACAGTGGAAAGCTCCTCAAATATCAAAATAGCTTCGGCAATAACGCGACGGAGATGCGTTTTTGCAACCTTAACCACCGCCTCAAAAATACCGCCCCAGTGTGGGCAAGCCGGGGGTCGAATTTCCACTGGACCTTGATTGACTAGACTTCTTGGTTATCGCAGTACCTAAATAAGTCCTGTTGCTGTACAGAAATTCGACGACCTCTTTCAAATATCTATCTGTGCCCCTATGATTCGTTCCGTAATCAGACCAGATCAGGTCCGCAAACCGCGACGCGATACGAAGCGGCCCAGTGTGGCCAAAAAGGCTTCAGTGCTGAGGGCACTTACAAGTCCTAAATGAACGGCCTTAGGGGAGAGGCACACGAAAACGTAGAGATAGGCCTTAGCATACAAGTAAGGTGTATGTAAGTAGTGTGCGAAGTTGTGTATAGATGTAACTTGACGTCACCGATGTAATCGGACAGCAGATCCACAGGCGCTGCTTTTCTCTAAAATGTGCGATCCCTCCAGTGGGCGTTCACCAATTGAAACCGTTTTTATTTCACTATATTAGTTTATCAACTTTATTGTACATTTAATTAACTTCAAATTCAATCAAATCAACGTTAATCGAAATTAAAACAAGTGACACGCTGCACAACTTAAGAACGATCGGTCAAAGTTCAATGTCCTAGGTTCACTTAGCACTAAATTATCATCGAGCACAAACGCGATCTCCTCTCGAGTCACAAAGTTTTAGCGTTCCGCCCGACAAAGCAAAAATTCCTTCGTACGATACTAAAATTACACACAAACAACTCGTCGATGCAAATTACTGGCAATAGAAGTTAATTTAATCACTCAAAAACTCCCGAGAAGCCTCATTGTCACGTAAAACGAACGAAAAGAAATCTCAATTAGAGGCAGTCGTCACGCGACCAAATTGTACGAGAGTAACTTCCAGACCGTCTTATCGACTTGGCGTACACGCACAATTAACGACACTGGCCGCGCCCAACCAACTGACCTCGCCCACGCGTCAGGCTAGCGAGCGCTCGGCAGAGAGAGCCACACGGGAGAGGGGGGCCGACGGTGACCTTTAAATTCCATCGGAAGGACTCGCCGTCGCGCGTCTTGCTGAATTATTTGGCCTAAACACATTTGTTAATACAATATCACATCCTAATTATATCACAACGCTGCACGTTACAAACTGGCTCGATTATTTAAAGCTCTACAATTAAAGCTCTCCCCCTTCAGTTGAAGTCAATAACATATGTCTGTGCTTGAAGATTGTAGGTAGTCATTGGATATCATACTAAAGTTTAAATGTTTATAAAATAAATGTAGTAAATATTAAATAAACACAAAATATTTGCAACTAAAACTTAAGTTTTTTTTTCCACGAATCATGTCTCTGATTTAGCGGAGATTACAAAAGTTCAGCTATGTACATACAGGAGGCGTCTAACATGACACAATAATTTACAAACTAAACTAATTATTTACCTATGTACGCTTATGTCAATACAGAAGTTGAAATACTGAAAACAGTGAGGTTTTCTCTCACGACAACGAAAATGTTTCCAAAATATAGATCCACGCCGTACATTTTCGTTTGTAACAGTGTTAAAAACTTTATACAAAACGTGAAGCGGAACAATACTAAAAGTTGTTTGCCATGTTTATAAGAATTAAAAAACTGCGGTCACTAAACCGCCTGCCGAGCGCCAGCTATGGCAAAATTCTGTATATGAGGTAAGCTACGGGGAGGCTTATTATAAGCAGTGGACTTTTATAAGCTGTAATAGAGCGATGAATGGAATGGATAAATTTTGAAAAGATTGTTGATCGCAATTATACGTATTAACAAAAAATAACTTACCATAACATATTTTCTCTCTTTTGATATCTTAAAAAACCGTTAATGATTATTACAATATTGACTATCTACATTTGCAAGCAAGTCTAGCATTATTATAAATATTACATTTTAGTTAGGCTATATCGGCGATATATATTGGAGACTTATGCAATAATAAATTGAGCTTATAACTTTCAATTCCTTTGATTGCGAACTACATTACATGAAAGGTTTAATGTTTGAACAGAAACTTTCATTTTATTATATGTATATTGACTTGCAAAGTCCTCATCGACACAGGGACTAAGAAACGATATATTAAAAAAGAAGTTATGCAGTGTAATAAATAACTGTTGTTAATTTGTTGATATAATATATAAAGAGGTTGTTTAAATATTTACAAAATATTTATTTTCTTTCGCGCAGTCGCCCCACAAGAAAGTCAAATAAATTTATAACTCCTACCCTCCTATTCCGAATGCTATAATTTTATCTTTAAGAATAAAATAAATAGTTACAAATACAGTCTAAATACGTCACACAGGCCTCCCCTCATTTCTGAGAGGGTTTTCAGAGCCTTGGTAACTCAAATTTCAAAATTAAAATATAACAACTAGGAATGAGAGAGGACCTAGGTGAAATAAGCCGTTTCTAATTAGAAAACGCCGTCGAATTGATTCACTCAAAAGTCCTGTGATTATTATTTAGGTCCGTAAGACATTCGCTGTATTATTTTATATTTTATAAATTAAGTACAAATTATTTAAAAAAAAGCTTTGCTCAAGTAGTTGTGGTGTAAGAAAATCTAATACCCCATGGCGTCGTTAGAGACGATAGAGGAAAACTGAATCAAGAGATGGGCAACAGCATCTTTGTGATAAAACATAATAATAATAATAACATAAAATTGCGGTCGTCATGCGTAGTATGCATCTATGGCAACTATCCCTCCTATGAATCAACATCCCATGCGCTTGTTAGCAGTGGACTTTTGATGGACAGTAATGAATGAATAAATAAATTAATAAGCCTGTTTTTTTCATGGAGAAATGCCTACGCATACCCACCTCGCGGGGGCAAGGACTCACACCGACTAAAATCCCATGGTGTTCCACCTTCGCCGCATATTGGCAGGGCCTCTCCTCCCCATTCTCCTTCTCAAGCAAGGCGCACCAGGAACACAATGCACGCTCCCCTCCACGGCCTCCAACGCCTCCTGGAAAATCGAGCACTTAGTAGCACCCGCTTTCCCGACCCCAGCGGCGGATCTGGTCTCTGGCTCCGCCGCCAACCAAGTTTCAGCCGCGGAGGGTAGGTGTAATGTAGGGTAAGCTTATTGTTAGCATAAGGAAGGTAGTTTGTGACCTCTCTCTCTCGTAATAAATGGTTGAACTGTACGGACGTGTTTTCCTTTGTCTCACTGGCGACGAGGATTTTAATGGTGAAAATCGGCGAAAAATACGGGAAAATAGAAAATACGGAAAATTTAGACTGCGAACAATCAGCGTGCAAAATGTCGGTCGGAAAGATTAGTGAGTTTGACGTGAAAACCGGTAACTGGACTGCTTACGTGGAGCGGCTAGAAATGTATTTTGTGGCAAATTCAGTGAAGGACGAAATAAAATTGCCGACCTTGATCGCGGCTATGGGTGAAAGTGCGTATGAACTGTTATTCACCCTCGCGAGTCCTAAGAAACCCGCGGAACTTACGTATTTGGATGCAGTTGTACTATTACGTAATCATTTGCAACCGAAACCATCTCCGATGGCGGAACGTTATCGTTTTAGGCAAAGAAGACAAACAGACAGTGAATCGATCAGTGATTACGTGGCGGCATTAAAGAAACTATCTAGACATTGTGAATTCGGTGCAGTCCTACAGGACAATTTATCAGTTGGTGTGCGGACTTCGAAGTGACGTCATACGGCAGAGATTATTCGCGGAAGAAAAATTATTGTCCTATGACAAGGCAGTGATTTTAGCGGGATCGCTGGAGGCAGCGGAGCGGGACGGGGCGCTCGTGGAGTCGGGCGCAGCGGTGACGTCATCGCCGGCCGCGGGTCAGCTGCGCGGCGAGGGCGGCGGCGGGGAAAACGGGGGGCTGAATGCCATGCGCGTCGGCCAGCGAGCCCGCCATACCCGGCACAGCGCAGTGGCGGGAGGCGGTGGCGGCGGCGTCGGCGCAGGCTGCGCAGAGGTGTGCGGTTCGCTATGCGGAGCTTGCGGAGGTGTTGACCATGTTGCCAGCGAGTGCAAGTTCAGAACCTACATATGCAGCAAGTGTGACGTGATGGGCCACCTACGACGCGTTTGTTTCACAAATAACCAGTCGGTGGCGCCGGGCGCCTACAACGGAAACGCGGCGAATGTACAGGGCTTTGGAAAGAAAAGCCGGAACAGCGGTCGCGGAGGACATAATCAGAGACCGAAAACAAATTATGTCAATGCAGACGATGGGGCGACATTGAGTGAGTACCACGAGGCACCCGAGGAAGAACCGGTGATGCAAATGTCGCTGTCACAGTACAATCCGGTGAGTTTGTGTTTATTAGTGAGTGGACATAACTTAAACATGGAAATAGACACTGGCTCGGCGTTGTCGTGTATTAGTAAAACCACGTATGAAGATACATTTAATCATTTACCATTATTACCATGTGATTTAGCACTAACCTTTTATGATGGAACAAAAATAAAGCCATTAGGTTACTGCGAGGTTAATGTGACATATGGGCGGTCTAGCAAAGTTTTAGACTTATATGTTATTAATAACGGTACTACTACTTTATTAGGCAGACAGTGGTTGTCAGAACTTGATATCAGCGTACCAAAATTTAATGTAAACAGGTTAAACGAATCAGCCATGAATGTATCTTATGCCGTAAATGAATTGTTTTCCAGCTATGCTGAGTTGTTCGACGGCGGGCTGGGGCGCTTCACGGGTGGGCGGGCTCGGCTGGCGGTGCGCGCGGACGCGGCCCCGGTGTTCTGCCGCGCGCGGCCGCTGCCTTACGCGCTGCGGGAGCGCGTGGACGCCGAGCTGGACGCCATGCTGCGCGCGGGCGTCATTGAGCCCGTCGAGTGCTCGGACTGGGCGACTCCTCTCGTTATTGTCAATAAATCGGATGGAGCTATTCGAATATGCGCGGATTACAAGGTAACCCTCAATCGTGTCTTATGTGTCGACAAGTACCCAGTGCCTAAAATTGACGACTTATTTTCGCAATTAGGGTGAAGTAAATTTTTCAGCAAAATAGACTTATCACAGGTATACAATCAGATCGAGCTTGACGATACCAGAAAGTACACAGTAATTAACACCCATCGCGGTTTGTTTATGTACAAGAGACTTGTTTTCGGCTTAGTATCCAGTCCGGGAATTTTTCAAAGAATAATGGTTAACTTGTTAAAAGATATCGAGGGGGTCGTAGTATTTTTGGATGACGTTTTGATCGCTTCGGACATTATCGAAAACCATATACATACTTTACGTAAAGTGCTAGATAAATTAAAAGAGTACGGTCTTAAATTAAAAAGGGAAAAATGTGAATTTTTTGTAGAAAAAGTGAAATATTTGGGTTACGTAATGAATAAAGAGGGAATCCACCCCGATCCTGACAAGATAGAATCGATTCTGTTGATGTCACCACCCAAAGATATTTCGGAACTTCGGTCATTTTTAGGAATGGTCAATTTTTATAGCCGTTTCGTGACCAATTTGAGTACCATTTTACAGCCACTTTACGAACTACTAAAAAAAGACTCGACATGGAAATGGGGTAAATTAGAACAGCAGGCTTTCACTGTAGTTAAGAGACGTTTGAGTAACGCGGTCGCGCTGAGCCACTACGAGCCGGGCGCGCCGTTAGTGGTGACGTGTGATGCCAGCGCGCGCGGGCTCGGCGCCGTGCTGGCGCAGCGCGACGCGGCCGGCCGCGAGCGCCCCGTCATGTGTGTGTCGCGCGCGCTCACCGCCGCGGAATGCAACTACAGTCAGATACAAAAAGAGGCGTTAGCTATTGTATTTGCTGTGAAAAAGTTTCACCAGTATATTTACGGGCGACGGTTTACATTTCGGACGGATCATAAACCGTTAGTCACAATATTCGGTCCACACCAAGGTATTCCTAGCATGACGGCCAGTAGATAACAGAGATGGGCTTTAATATTAACAGCTTACGATTTCGATATCGAATACGTCTCAACTAATGATAATGTGGCGGATGCATTGTCGTGAATGATTTCTACCCATAAAGAGAGTAGGTCGGAGGAAAATCGAGAATTTCCGGAACAAACTTATTTACATTTCGCGTCAGAGGCCTTATTAATAGACAATAATAGTTTAAAGCCGGAAACCGCGAGGGACACGATACTAGGGCGGGTCCTCGGTTATATACGGGACGGCTGGCCGCAACATATCGAAATAAAAGATATCAAACCATACTTTCACAGACAGAAAGAGTTATACGAGGAACTGGGGTGCGTCATGTGGGGTCACAGAGTAGTGGTACCTTCTGTTGCAGGGAGAAAGTTCTCGCAGAGTTACATGAGGCTCACGTGGGGATCACCAAGACGAAACAGTTCGCTCGCAGCTATGTGTGGTGGCCGGGGATCGACGAGGCGGTGGAGGCCGTGTGCCGCGCCTGCTCGGTGTGCGCGCGCGTGGCGGACGCGCCGGAGCGACACGAGCCGCGCCCGTGGCTGTGGCCAGAGCGCCCGTGGTCGAGACTGCATCTCGATTTTTTAGGGCCGATAGGGCGCGCTACTTACTTAGTCACCGTGGACGCTGTCACTGTACTACCGGTGTGAGCCCCGCGAAATTATTACAAGGTCGTTCACTGCGCACACGCCTCGACTGTCTGAAGCCGGAGCTGGGGCCCCGCGTGCGGCGCGAGCAGGCGCGGCAGGCGCGCGCCGCGGGCGGCAGTCGCCGGCAGTTCGCGCCGGGAGACCGCGTATGGTACCGCGATTATCGTAACTCGGTTGTAAAATGGTTAAAAGGAGAAGTACACTCCAGACTAGGGGAAACGGACTATAATATTCTAGGGGCTAATAAAGTCTTTATTCATAAACATGCCGACCAGATAAGACCACGATCGGAGGAGCCGGATAGGGAAGGGGAAGACCGGGATGTTTCAGAAGGAGGAAGAGGTTCATTATCACGTTCCTATCTAGTGTATCCGAATGGCTCCTCTCCAGTGGTGGAGGAAGAGGCCAGTTCGAGTGGCAGAGAGGCCGCGGCCGGGTCCGCGCCCGCCGCGACGTCCCCGCGCCCCCGCCTGCCCCGCAGCCGGCGCCCGCGGCTCCGAGCCCGGCGAGGGAGCGCCCCAACCCGCCTAGAACTCGTAGGGCCCCGCGACGTTATGGATTTGATTTTGATTAGTTGTAAGTTAGTTAAGTGATATGTGCTTTATTTTATATTAGTTTAAGTACGTTTAGAATAAGGGTGAATGTGTAGTGTAGGGTAAGCTTATTGTTAGCATAAGGAAGGTAGTTTGTGACCTCTCTCTCTCGTAATAAATGGTTGAACTGTACGGACGTGTTTTCCTTTGTCTCAGTAGGATTAGCGGCGCCTCGCAATACCGACACTCCTATCCCCCGCGGCCCCACCACCACCGCATCAACGGTGTGGCCCCGTCAGAGTTGCGGAGGAAAGGGCGAGTGGCGCATAGCCATACCAACACTCCTCTTCATCCGCGACTCCACCTCGGCTGCAGCGGTAGGGGGAGAGGAGACCCCTCTCACCGCAGCCCACCGACACACATCCGAAGTGGGCTCGGCAAGCCCACTCGGAGTGACCAACTCGGGCTCGCCCTACACCACGGGCCAGCCTAGGGGTTCCTCTTTGTTCACCGCGGATAACCAAGCCACGGCTACTAAGCCCCCTCCCCCCTCCATCACAAGGCGGGTACCCGTTCGGGGGGGGGGGGGAATTAATAAACCTACGCTTGTCTATAGGAATAACCCAAAGAAATATTTTAAATTACACATATGTAACAATAATAGGACATTGCTTGTGACATTGAGGTGTACCTATTGTGCTTTGTGCACCTACTGTGTTATGTATGGTTAATGTAGTGAAATGGAGATCCTTGTCACTGAATTCAAGCCATTCTATCCAAGTTCTAAGGGCTGACAACCCTTCCGTCTTTAGATTCTTAATTGAGGATAGTTGTAGGTGTCATTTCACCACAGCATCCACCTATCATCAAGTGGAATGTTTGCTCGTTTGTTACCCTAATTCTATTATAAGAGTTTCTAGCAGTAGTTTACAAACTTACTAACATACCCACTAATACATTATTCATTATGTACAACTATGCCCTAAAGAATAAGAATAAATGGCCCTTTCGAAAGCCGAGCAGCGGCGGATCCGTAGTATAACTCAAACTATGCAGAAAACGTAACTGCCCCGAATAAATCAAAAGTGTTCACTGAGAAGGCACCCCACGTTAAAGGTTCATTTAAGAATATAAAAGAGCTTAGTATGTATGCGCTGTGGAAGCTCTTGGGCTAAGCACTTACCGTATATTTTAGCAACAGTGTTCAGTTCCTGTCGGCGTCTATAGTTGTTGCAAATTATATGTGAATTGACCACGTGGTCTGTGGTGAGGAAAATTATCACGAGAAAGCCCGCATGTACGAGATATAAAGTTATTTTAAAGACATTAAATCCGCCAACAAGGGTAGCGCGGTGGGCTACTTGCATCATCAATCTCAAAAATGAGAGGAGCCCCTGTACCCCCTGTACCCTGTGGGAGGATATAGGCTGGAAATTTAACGTAACAAGTTAATGTGTGCTACTGTAGTGGTTTTGATTTTGTCCTGCCTGTAACCAAAAAGATGGCAAGCAAGATGGTAAATGTAAAAAGTAATATCCAATTTTTGTTTAACCTATATCCTACATTTCTTAAAGTTATATCATAGAAATATACTAAGAAGCTACCGCTAAAATAACACAAATAAAATAAATATTCTTTACACATTTTCAATAAAAAATGATAATAGATTATGCAAATTCGAATACTTAAGATTCAAATACTAATACGAGTATTTGTCTGAACGAACTAAATATTATGTTTATATCCTTTATTTATTTTAAAACACTAACTAGTGTTAATATTAACAATGTTAATTTTTATACCAAAGAGGTTGTTTAGTCGCCGGAGCGAAACGAGGTCAACTTGTAGTAACTTAATTAATATCTGTTATAATATAATTAACGCGGGGTTAACTAATTAATATCTGTCTATTAGTTTTGTAAAATACTTGTATTTCCAGTGGGTTCAGTCAGTTTTCTTGGTTACAAGAAAAGTGGAAACTAAAATAAAACTGTGCATCAATTTAGACCCGATTATACGAAATTAAATAAATATTTTAACTTCTATTCTTAAATTCTCTACACCGAAGTTTATCTTTAAGTAGATTTAATTATTTCTTATATTACATGGGAATATCGTTGGTTTTAAGGGTTCCGTACCTCAAAAGGAAACACTCGGTAAAATTCGGTACGAAGCAACGTATTATAGCTCAGATAAAGGAAAAATTGCGAAAAGCATAATTTTTTAGTTACATCATATAATAAAAATATTTTAAATAATTTTAAACTTATATACCTACGGATTAGTACGGAACCCTCGGTGCGCGAGTCCGACTCGTACTTGGCCGGTTTTTTTATTTATTGATCCACCAAAATGTGTATCATTCCTTACATGATATTTAAATACAATGAACCGATAAGAACTAAAATGAACAAATAATTACTGGCGGATACCACATGGAAATAACTATCTCAGCGCTGTGTATCTTTATTTCTAGGAAAAAAGCAATAAACAATTGATAACGATATACAGTACTAAAATATATAGACGCGAAAAGAAAATAAAATGTTTTATAGAATATTACAAGAGATGGTCTCTTCAAGTGCGACAGAGCTTGTTAGAAGGGTCGAAAATTATATCAATCGTTTCGCCAAATTTGTTAACAATTTTACTCATTCTAGCAGTCAATGATGTAATCTTAGGAGCATAACGCGGATAACGAAAGGGAACGCACATATTAAATTTACTTAAAATTTCAAGACAGTCAAAAACACCATTAATAGTTTAGGAAGTTTGTAGACTACCGCGTAAACATAAATCGTCTGGTTTGGTACGAGTACAACCCTTTTACCTAAGTTTCTATCATCAAGCTGCAGTGCACCCATTGATGGGTTTTACGAGCTGTGATCTAATTGGGCCTTCACGTATCTAAACTAGCTAGCTAAATTAGTTCTGCAGCATATGCGGTAAAGAAATTTGAGGCTTTACATGTGTTAATAGAGCTAGATTAGTTTATTTTAGTTATTTCCATAGCATAATGTAATTTGGAATTTTGCTATAGGGTAATGCGACTGACATTGAATCTATCTTTATTTTGCGGAAGAGAGCCATAAGAGCAATTTATAATCTAGGTCTGAAGGAATACCTTATAAAAAAAAACAAAAGAAATAATTATATTATCTTTGGCCGGGAATTTAATACAGTACACAAAAACAAAACCATTTTCATTAAAAATAGTGATGTACATTTTTGAAATACTAGGAACAGGCACAAGTTAGTTGTACCACTTAATTTACTCCAAAAAGTCGGTAATTACTTCATAGGGCGCGAAGCGTGTGCTTGTTATACTGCCTTATGTCACAGGTGTCACTGACAAGATTGGCTACATCTTGAAGCGTGCTTTTAGCGTGCTTTTTTATAAGAACATATTTCAAGCCGCAGAAGAAGATTAATCAGTTTTTCCGTCAGTCAAGTGTAATGTCACTCTACAAGATGCAAGAGTGTACAAGCTTGATTGTGAATGTAGACCACATTCTCTTACATAGGGCAGTATGCCCAAAACGACGAAACGATCAAAGAAAACTCGCGTTAAATAACACATCAAAATTCACTAGTCACTACAGCAGAATTGACAGACCACAGATCCTCGCTAGAGAACACCGTTTCCTTCCAAAGATGATTAGCGAGACAATTGAAATCAAAAAACATCTTAATTTCAATAAAGAAGACGGTTGGTTACTATCATCTGATAGGATCCTATAATTAACAAAATTTAATACCAACCCGAGCATACAGCTGAAAGAATTCAAGGTACTGTAAGTTCATACTTATGTGGCCGTGATTAGCCCCTCCCCCTGTAACCATGGGTGCAGTTAAGTGATCGACGTCGGGAATATAAATAAAGTTAATATTCGCGGTAACATCCGTAAAGCCTAGTTTATTTAAGGAGAAAAAGTTTCATATTGGCCTTTTATTGTAAGGAATTTTGTAAATCTTCTAAGATTGTGAACCGATTTTAAAAATCATATCCGGACTCTAGTTGAGGTAATTTTTGATTTTCGCCTTTTTCCGGTTAACTGATTCTAATGAACGTTGGCATATAGTGGTAGTTTACAATATTAATATTATGGTAAATTCAAGCTGATCTAGTAATAGGAACTGAAGGCAGTCGAGGAGAACTCCATGATAAAGTTTTGTAACGTATTCCGGCTTCCGGCTCTTATGATTTGTCTTGAATAGGACTTTAGACATCTTCGAGTTTTAACTAAAGGTCAGATAGGAGATCTATTTTTTTATTAACTTTAATATTTATTCATGGAAATATATAATTTTCTTTCATATATTTAATACTACAAATAAATACGTTCTTTTTATACTTTTTACTTTGTTACAAACGGTACATGGAAAATCTGCGAAAATATTCATAGCCCTTTCATAATCACTTTTACTAAATACATTCCCGCAATTGCGACTCGCTTTTTGCATGGCATCTCATCGCGTCAATCTTAGTACCGTTTGATAAATCCTCGTGTAACAAGCCGACTCGGTTATAACGTTGTTCTTCAGTTTCGTTTGATAAACGCTCGTGTATCACACAGCATCACTTAGCACGATTTTCTGGACTTTCATTAAGCCTGGAAGAATTTGCTCAAGTTCTCATTTGTGAAAATCTATTAGCACGCTACTCATGGCTCTCTTTTGGAATATCTATTGAATTTCTTTCCTTTTTTCTCCTCAAACAATCTTTAATTTCATCATTTGTTTTCTTCAACCGTTGCCGTCTCATTACAGTAGCGCGTTTAGAAGGCCTGCCCATATTAACTTAAAAAAATAAAAACAGACTTCAATAATTTGCCCAACTACTAAAAAGTTAAAAATAATACTTTTGATTGCTAAAAGAAAGAAGAAATATATAAGGAAAATATACGCAATTACTTTTAATTAAATATTTATATTACCTAACCACTAATTTTTAGAGTCGGTACCAGCCAAGGCACGAAAACCAAAAAATTACTTACGAGATACCTACTTAAATTTATATTTAAAAAAGGCAAACTAGATACTAGAACTAGATAATATGACTTCAACTTTGTTGAAAACTTAAACAAACATTGTAAGAATTAACCGTACTACAGTCATTTTATTGAATTTAATATATAAATACTTAACAAGAAAAGCTTAAATAAAATACAAATTATAAACAAAAAAATAAATACTTCTCATTAACATAATAAATATATTAAAGGAATAGATACTGTATAATTTTGTAACACTTGTACAAAATTATACAGTATCGAAAGCTACACTTAAGTAAAAAAATGCTAAATCGCATCCGTCTATTTGGTAGTGTGATAAAAGACCCAAAAAACTAGCTGAGATACTAGATACTTAAAGGCACATGAATGCAAGTAAAACAAAACTAAAAAAATAAATAAAGTATCGAAAACGACATAAACAAAAATGGTAAGACATAACAGAATTAGATACCTATTTAAATCTCTTGAGATATTAATTCAAATGTAAGAGAATTGAAATAAAATTAAGGAAAGCAAATAATTAGGATAGAATAGAACAATTTTTTATTCAATATAGATCACATGTGTAATTCTTATTGAAAGTCATTTTTTACTTTACCACTGGTTCGAAAAAAACCTCTGTACTGGGAAGAACCAGCAAAAAACCCAGCGGGATTAAATTTTTTTAAAAGCATATTTTACATTAATGGTTGTACAAACTATAAAAGTACAGAGTTTTTTTTTAACTACCTTTGTTTTTGTGAACATACATAAAATTTTCGTAAATATACTGAGAGGCGAAAGTTAATATATTTATTTCTTTAAATTTATCTGTGGTATGAGTCGCTCGCGTCCGTAGGCTTCGACCACTTAACCCTAGGCCCACCCTGCACGTGTCCCCCGGGTGGTGCTAAACGAGCGACAAAGCCCAAACGATAGACTCGGCTCCTCGTCGTATGATAGCGGCGTAAAAGCTACCACTCCTCAGTCGCATCATGAGCCAACAATTAAAAGAAATGGCTGCGAGTTCACGGCGCCCCTTTAATGGGGCAGAGGTGCGAAGAATCTCCAGGAGGAAAACCGGCGACGAGGTTCGCCACCCGTCACGTCCTGTCTCCCGAAGGGGCGAAAAGTGGATTGCGGAGGCCCGTCTGGCTACGCTAAATGTATGTGGAGTAATGAATGATAAGATGGATGAAATATGTGAAATGATGAATGATAGAGGAATAGATGTGTTATGTATGAATGAGACGAAACGAAAGGGAAGAGATATCACTGCACATGGCATGTATACCGCTTACTGGTCTGGTGTAGACGAAACCGAGAGGGCATGCCAGGGAGTCGGTGTCATCTTTTCAGAAAGAATGGGTCAATGTGTGAAAGAGTATGAATGTGTTAGCCCAAGGCTGTTGTGGATACGAATGGAAGTGGGCTTAAAGAAGTTGTTCGCGCTTGGGGTATACGCCCCAAATATGTCTAAGCCCACTTATACCCGAGAGCAATTTGGGGACATGGTAAGGCGAGATTTTAATGGAAGGGTCAAGGTAAAGAGCTCTGGTTATGAAAGGATATTAAGAACATTTGGCGATGACCTCCTCACCGTATGTGTGGAAAATAATCTGTTTTGTGGCGTACACTTTCTTTCGCCATAAGAGGATTCACATGTATACTTGGGAAAGAGGGGATGATAGAAGCATGATGAATTTCATAATTATGGATGAAAGAATGAGGAGCGCAGTGGTAGATACAAGGGTTTACAGTGGATCCAACGTAGGGACGGATCATTACTTAGTCTTATGCCGAATTAATGGTCTATTCAAGCGTTGGCAGCATCGGACATCTGTGTCTACCACTGCGTTACAGCGCATAAGAATAGAGATGTTACAAGATGAAGATGTGAAAAAGAAGTATAAATGCAGACTGAGGGAAAATATAAGTGTGTTGAACGAATTATGTGTAAATGATTTAGAATTGAATAATGTATGGAACAATGTTAAGAAAGTTTTGGTGGATACAGACACCGAAGTATGTGGTGTAAGTAAGAGAACGAATGAAAAGAAAAGTAATACGTTGTGGTGGGATGATGAGGTACGGATGGAAGTTGAAGCAAAGAAGAGAGCAAGGCTAGATTTACTAGTAACCAAAGCTGGTCATTCTGGCGGTATGAATGATGAGATTTAAAGAAAAAGGGCAGACCTTAGACGTATAAATAAGAGAGTAAAAGAAGTTGTAGAAAGGAAAAAGCAAGAAAGGATATATAAGAATAATAGAAGGATATCTGTCTGATAACTTCCAGGCAAATATTAAAATGTTCTGGAAGCTCGTAAGAACTGCCAAGGGAAATTCAAAACAGCCTATAATGAATGCTATACGAGACGAGAATGGCTGCATGCTGAATGATGAAATTTCGAACTTAAAGAGATGGAAGGAATACTTTCAAAGCGTGTTTAAGAGTGAAGAGTCGTCTGAAGTACGTGAAATAGAAATTTCGGAAGAAGTGGAGTGAGGTAGGGAGATAAATGTAGATGAAATTATGAAAGCAATGAAAAGCATGAAAGCAGGTAAGGCAGCCGGATATGATAGAGTATCACTCGAAATGCTAAGGGCTGAAGAGGGTTTGGTTGCAGGCCTGCTGTACACCTTGTTTAATTTATGTTGGGAACTTAAGCGGGTACCGGAAGACTGGTGCAAAGCCGTTATAGTCCCAATATATAAGCGAAAGGGGTCACAGCAGGATTAAAAACAACCGTCGTATCAGCTTGCTTAGCATTGTGGGTAAACTGTATACTAAGATGTTAATTGAAAGAGTTATGGAAGAAACTGATGGAAAAATTTAGGAGGTGCAAGCTGGATTAAGAAAGGGGATGGGGTGTATGGATCAAGTATTTTCCATGCGCATGACTGTTGAGAAATTTTTGGTCAAAAAGCAATAAGTTTTTGTGCGTTCATGGACTTGGAAAAGGCTTAAATTTTTGTCATAAGACAGAGTGGACAGGAACTTGTTATTGCAAACACTGACCTCATTTGGGGTGAGCGCTGGTTTGATACAGGCATTAAAATCTTTTTATAGGGACTCTAGTGCTTGTGTCAAGATCAACGGGGTCTACTCGGACTGGTTTGGTACTCAAACAGCTGTCAGTCAGGGCTGTGTAGTTTCTCCATAACATAACATAACATAACATAAACACTCACGCCTGTCACCCAGAGGGGTAGGCAGAGATTATGGACTTCCATTTGGCACGATCCTGACACACCTCTCTCGCTTCCTCCACATCCATATACCTACGCATACACGCTCGTCGGTTAAAGGTACTCTTGATTTGGCCCATTTTTAATATATCGCCAATTTGGTCGATAAACTTTCGCCTAGGGCGACCCTTCCCGACTATGCCGTTCACCTCTGCAACATAAATTTGCTTTGTCACTCTTTCCTCATTCATTCTTTCTACATGGCCAAACCACCGAAGCATTCCTTTCTTAATCTTGGTCACAACATCATCTTGCAAACCACACTCTTCTCTTATTAAACAATTTCTCACTCTGTCATTCAGCTTCATCCCTAACATACTCCTTAATGACCGCATTTCTACAGCATTTATTCTACTCTCATGCTTCTTCTGCCACACCCAACTTTCACTACCATACATTAAAGTAGGTACTAACACAGCATTGCATTTCTCCGTGGCTGTTTAACCTATTTATGGACAGTTTTTTTGCAAACTTTGAAAGTTGAAGTATGTGGGTAGAGAATGAGTGAGTTAACCGTCACATGCGTTTTGTACGCCGATGATCAAGTGATATTTGCATCGTCGGCGGCCGAGTTGCAAATGATGGTTACTTTAATGAACTGGTCATTAAAAGAAAGGGGTATGAAAGTGAACGCAAGTAAGACGAAAGTGATGGTTTTGGAAAGAGCAGAAAGTAAAACGTTATGTGAAATAAGAATAGAAGGGGAGTTGATTGAGCAAGTGGATGAGTTTGTATATTTGGGATGTTTATTTAGCAGAGATGGTAGATATGACAAGGATATAAAACGATGAGTGAACGCAGGAAATAGAGTTAATGGGGCTCTATACACTATTATGAAGAGTCAGAATGTATAAAGGCTGTAGAAATGCGGTCATTAAGGAGTATGCTAGGGCTAAATCTGAATGACAGGGTGAGAAATACAGTGATAAGGGAAAAGTGTGGTTTGCAAGATGACGTTGTGACCAGGATTAAAAAAGGAATGCTTCGGTGGTTTGATCACATAAAAAGAATGAACGAGGAAAATAGTGACAAAGCAAATTTATGTTTCAGTAGTGAACGGCAAAGTCGGGAAGGGACGCGCTAGACGTAGATTTATCGACCAAATCGGAGATTCATTGAAAATGAGCCAGATTAGGAGTACCCTTAAACGACGAGCGTGTATGCGTAGATATATGGATGTAAAGGAGGCGAGAGAGGTGTGTCAGGATCGCGCCAAATGGAAGTCCGTAGTCTCTGCCTACCCCTCTGGGTGACAGGCGTGAGTGTTTGTGTGTGTGTGTTTTATCTCTAAGAGACTCTCTCGGTTTTAGGTTGTAAATAGCTCTATCTACCTACCTCTTCTGTAAAACAAAAATAGTTACTGAATCAGCCGCATTTCCCCATAGCAAAGTCCCATAAGACATTGTGCTGTGGAAATAACTGAAATAAACTAATCTCGACACTAGTGAGACGTCTAATCTTTTTTACAGCATAGACTGCAGAACTTAGTCTGTTTGCTAGTTTGGTTTTAGGGGGCCCCAGTGAAGCTTTGCGTCGAGAATGATGTCAAGAAAAACAGTGGATTCAACAGCGCTCAGTTTATCCCCATTTAAAAACACATTGGTACTCATATTTTTAACATTCGTTGTTGTAAATTTAATACATTTAGTTTTATTTTCGTTTAAATGTAGATTATTGATGTTAACCCAATGCACCAATTTTGATATAGCATTATTCACTTCGTCACATTGAAATGATTGGCGAATACTATATAGTAATTATCGTGTCTTTGCTGGTACCTAACCCCAAAATTACTTGTTAGGTAATACATATTAATTTTTAAATAACAGTAATTGTGTATATTTTCCTAGTATGTTTCTTCTTTTCTTAGCAATCAAAAAATACTATTTTTAACTTTTAAGGAATGTTGGCAAAGTTTTTAAGTCGGTTTTTATTTTTTTTAAATAATTTATTTATTGCGAAGCTGTTATCGTCTTCATGATGCATGATTCGTTCATAATATGCATAGTTAGAAAACGGCCATTGCTCAGCCCGTGGGACATATATGGACCTTAGCTTTACTTTATATTTATTAGATGCTAGAACTTCTACGCTCGTTGGAATGCTCGTCTAATGGACCTGAGACTGAAGAGATGCCGCGCTTTGTTGAAGCGGTACGCGGGAAAAAAATATCGGGAAATTCTTTTTTCGGATGAAAAAATTTTTGCCGTAGAAGAGAGCTACAATAAACAAAATGATAAGGTCTACGCACACAGTAGTGAAGAAGCGAGCAACCGTATTCCGCGTGTCCAACAAGGTCATTTTCCATCCTCGCTCATGGTATGGTTGGGAGTTACATATTGGGGCTTAACAGAGGTACATTTTTGTGAGAAAGGTGTATAAATGAATGCAGTTGTGTATCAAAATACAGTCCTGACGAACCTTGTGGAACCTGTTTCTCATACCATGTTCAATAACAGGCACTGGGTATTCCAACAAGATTCGGCGCTAGCTCATAGAGCGAAGAGTACACAAGACTGTCTGGCGGCGCGTGAAATCGACTTCATCCGGCACGAAGACTGGCCCTCCTCCAGTCCAGATTTGAATCCGTTAGATTACAAGATATGGCAAAACCTGGAGGAAAAGGCGTACTCAAAGGCTCATCTCAATTTGGAGTCACTCAAGACATCCTTGATTAAGGCAGCCGCCGATATTGACATGGACCTCGTTCGTGCTGCGATAGACGACTGGCCGCGCAGATTGAAGGCCTGTATTCAAAATCACGGAGGTAATTTTGAATAAACTTTAGTGTCATAAGAATCTATGGCTTGTTGAATTCATTTTGGTATATAAATGGTTACATAATGAATAAACTTGTTTCAATTATTTTATATTAAACATGTGACAGAATTTAAGACCTGACTAGGTATATTTCAGATTCCTGAAATATTTATAATCTATACTGAGTAATATTTAGACTATGTTAAATACTGTACTATATAATATTAAGACATAAAGAAGTACTACAGCCAAGTTCTTAAAGAAAACGGTGACGCACCGGAATTATATATATTCAAACGAGATATTTCAGTCAAATTCGAAACCCATAACTTTTATAATATTAGTAAATATATTATAATAGCCATAATCTAAAATCTACGCTAGATAAATAAAATTCAAATAAAAGCTTTAAAAAATATGATATCCCGATGACAATCAATGTGAAAGAAGAAGCCAAACTCGGCTAATCTCAACTGTTGAGTTTCAATGAGTTGAGATCTGAACGGGTGCCTAACTCCATACTCGATAGTTCCAATATCGTTGTACATTCCTATGGATCCTAAGATTGCATAATTTTTGTTCTTCTAATAAGCGAGACATTTGTTAGCAGCAGAAAAATCATACTTTAGAAAATAAAAAAATTAGATATTTATTGCAATTTCAAGTCATTAAAACCGTACATATAACAACAACTTCCAAATGGTTGGTTGCAAAATTCAAACAAACTTGTATTCGCATTCATATAATTAAGTTGAGAACTTAGAATTAGTTCGTGTTCATTGCATTCATATTACATTTAAATTATGGGTTTTTCGAGAAAATTAAAGAGAAAATTAAAAATAAATTAAAATATAAGAGAAAATTATTTTCGAAGTAGTGCAGAAGACTAATAAATTGTTCACTAACATCCATTTATTTTTGAATACGATTTGGTAGATTTCACATGCTCTGAAAATATTTATAATCTTTGGGAATTGCAGGCTTGCTTAAGACGCTTTTCTATACGGCCTTACATGTAGTTACGCACAATGTCTTAACAAATTTAATATTTTTATCTTTTTCTTTAATAGTCGACTTCAAAATAGATGATAAAATAGACATATTCAATTATACCGCCCTAGGGAGAGGCCATTATGTTTTTGCATTTATCTTAGTAGTTTCTATATCATCCAAGGAGAGAAACAGGATGTCCTAGTCTCTTGTCTTCTCTGTCTTGTCCAAGCTGTCAATGCACGCAAATTTAGGCTTATCAGTAATTTACCATTATTAGGTACATATTTTGACTGGAATTTCGTTAACGTAAATTAATATTATAATTATTTACATAAAGACGTCTGTCGTTCAAATACATATTTTATTTTGATACCAGCGTAAACAATAGCAGCTTATTGCTTCTGTGTTCCTTGTGGTGAGTGTAGAGAACCGGAGATTCTTTTAAGTGAAAACGAAGCATTCTATCTTAGTCTTCAGGGGTGACAACGCATTTCCATTTTGATTCTTAATCGAGATTAATGTTGATATCTATGGGTCACAGTATCCATTCACCATCAGATAGACTGAATGCGCGTTTGTCACCCTTATTGCATAAAAACGTACTGGATGTTCTTTTTTTATATTATTTTTCTCTATAGTTTTGAGGTATAAGTGACGAGAAGATTATATTAATATCTTTATATATGAAAATTACGTGTCACATTGTTTGTCCGCGATGAACTCCTAAACTATTAAACTGATTTCAATGAAATTTTGCACACTGTGTGCAGCTTGGTTCAACTTGAGAGATAGGTCACTTTTATCCCGATACGAGTAAGTGACCTTCAATATTTTTTTATTGCGAATTTAAGGATTTTTTCATAGGAAGGGTCGTCGGAAAGGGCAGAACAACGTCTGTCTGGCCAGCTAGTTATTTTATAAATTTGAATTACTATTTTGGCTTTTACCCTACTTTTCTTGATAAAAATGGCTCGTCTACTATCACACCTGATGGCATACCGGTGGATGTTGAAGTGCACTAGCACTGGCTTATATTTACAAAGGTCTATTAACTCCACATTGTTTTTAATAAAATTCAAGACGCCAATAAGCCAATTTTGTTATTTATAACATGCCATTTATCACAGACCGAGAGGCCACTAATACTAAAGTTACGAGTAGTAGGTGGCATTTTGCAGCACCGGCAATTTAATATACATGGCAGTACTCTGGACGCACTTTAATAACGTTAGAAGCTTTTGGTAATGTAATTTAATTGAAAATAATTAGTTAGTCTATTTAGAGTAATTTTCCAGCAATACAAAGCGAATAATCAAGGTTTCGAGTACCAGTATGCGGTAACAAGATTGTTACAACAATAAGGTTGGCGTAGTTAACGAGTGTCAGTGATTAATTAATTCTAAGCGTATTTCACCTCCACATAGTGTGTATAAATACATATTATCGTTTTTTTTCGTCTACTGTCTACTTCTTATACGCATGGGTATTTTTAGTCCGTAAAAGTTCATTGCTAGATTTTTATAGGTTTTTCACGTTTCAGGGAGAATTTGTCCTAATTATAACGCCAAGCTGACAAATTGACAATCGCAATACCTGACATTTCTTATATTTATCACTGCTGTCCATCGTCTATTTTTAATCGGGCGTAAGGGAGATAGTACAACGCCATCTATCGAAAGCCATGGGCGACGCTCAACACTTACCAATAGGTGAGCCGCATGCCCGTTTGACTCCTCTTCTATAAAAAAAAATAATTAATAAATATTTTATTTCAGTTCTAAGTGGCGTGCTTGCGTCAGAAAAAGTCTGCTCAGAACTGCAAAATTTAGACGGCTCCGTGGCTCCGTAGCTTGGCAGTTGAGTTGCAGCGCTAAGGACTTCGGGTTCGAGTCCCGCTCGGAACCAGTATTTGCATGCCAAGTATTTGCATGTTATAGGTCACCCCTGTAAATTGCATTACACTATAAGCAGGTGTGTTATCGGGCCTGGGCTAAAAAATCAACGACCCGGGATGTAAACACCAGTTCTCTTAAAAATAAGTATAATTCCGGCTCCAGGTCCTTTAAAAGTATCACTGCCAGGGAAAAGTCAGAGAACATGGGCAGAATTGGCGAGAAAATAGTTCGCCGCCCTTCGGTAACACGTTAATTCTGGTCTCTCGCTAAGGCTGTCCAAGGGAACTTCTGTCAGCTATCTATGCTATCTCTGCACAGGGTTGACGACTCCCTGACCCATGACGCAAAGGAGGAAGCCTCTCTGCTAGGCTCTCTCTTTGTTTCCAACTCGACTTTCAATAACGGGGGAACACACTGTCGACCATCCCCGGGGTACGAGTGCTCCATGCAGAAAGTGCTGTTTACACAGCAACCGGTGCGCAAAGCACTGCTCCTTCCTGGATGTCATCAAGTTGTGTGGGTCTGATGGAGTCCAACGTATTGTGCTGAAGACGTGTGTTCCGGAGTTGGCACCGGTTTTGACGCATCTTTTCTGGTAGTCCTACTCTCTAGGCGTAGTCCCGAACTCATGGAAGACAGCTTTGGTGCACCCGATCCCTAAAGCGACCGCTCAGATCCGTCCAACTATTATAGTCCTATAGCTATCACCTCCTTGTTCTCCTACGTAATGGAAACCGTTATTAACTGTCAGCTCATGCGGTACCTTGAAGATTACCATCTGATTAGTGACCGCCAGTACAGTTATCGTTGAGATCGCCCAGCTGGTGATCTTCTAGGTTAGCTAACTCATAGATGGTTTAGTGAAGTCCAAGGGGGAGGCGTAGGCCGATAGTTTGGACATAGCGTAGGCCTTCGATAGGGTTTGGCACAAAGCGCTTCTTTCGAAACTTTCTTTACATGGGCTTCCCAAGAAATTGTGCATTTGGATCACCAGTTTGTTCAAAGTCTCGGACTGGGAGTGACTTAATCTTGTTCAGGTCAATCCCGAAAAGATACAAGTTTGCGCGTTTACCGCTAAAAAGAACACCTTTGTCGTATCTCCTCAGTTTCGATGCACTTCCCTTGCTACCTCAGCGAGTATTGGAATCCTCGGTGTCGACATATCGAGTAATATGCAACTTCAAATCACTCGATATGGTCACGTGATCTCTTAGAAGAGAAGGCCAAATTGGCCTCTAAAAAGCTTGACGTGCTCAGCAGAGTAGAATAGTATTTCATCCCGGTACACCGCTTGCAACTCTACAAGACGCAAATTCGGTCCCACATGGAATACTGTTCCCATCTCTGGGCAGGGGCTCCCCAGTGCCAGTTCCTTCCAATTGCACGCATCCAGCGCAGAGCGGTTGGAATCGTCGATGACTAAGTTATTTGCGATCGCCTTGACTCACTGGCACTACGTCTCTACGTATAAGTGACGGGTTCTGAAGAATTGTTCGGACTAATTCTAGCTGCTCAATTTCACCAATACACATTGCGACAAAACTCGCTATATCATCCATACCATCTGGATGATTGGCGGTCTACCACTATGCGATTTAGAAGAAATTTTCTTCCTCGCACAACTTCCTTGTGGAATCGATTACCACCAGCGATTTTTCGGACCGATACGACTTAGAGACTTTCAAGAAAAGAGCCTTCTTCTTTTTAAAAGGCCGGCAAGACATCTGCAATACCCCGTCGTTGCAGTTGTTAATGGGCAGCGGTAGTCACTTACTATCAGGTGAGCCGCATGCTCGTTTACACCCTCTTCTATAAATAAAAATTGTTTCAGGTCTGAATGTTTATTCCTTTGAAATATATGTTTGTAAACTGCCCCCACGATACAAGAGAAAGTCCTAGAGTGGAGCTAACGTTTTTTAAATAAAGAGATTAAAAAAAGATTAAAAGACGTGGATGCCTTCATTTTCACGCTTTGCAAGTGGATCGACAATCGTAGTGACAGAAATCTTGCACCTTTGATGCTGCTGCACGGCGCCGGGCTTAAAATCCTAAAAGTTTTTCAGTCAACAAGTATATAAATTTTATATAAAAAAACTTTATATTTATTTTTACAATATTAAAGAAAACACGAATGAAAATAATTCCTGGGAATGAGGTGATCGCTAACATGCTGATTCTAATTCATATAAATAATGATTTATTATGTTTAAAAAAAGTACTTGGTTTTTTGCTGGTTCTTGCCGTGGCAGAGTCATTTTCCAAACCAGTGGTAAATAAATAAAAATTACTTTTGATGAATATTACACAGTACATAATCTATATTGAATTAAAAAATATTCTATTTAATTCTGTGAATCTCACGTCTGGCATAAAAGGGGTACACTACGTATCACCATATACCAGAACACCTAATAGACAAAATTGGGTGATGGATATGTATTCTATGCAGAGGTAATCAATCCACATACAATTTACAAATATTATTATTTTTTTTTATTATTTAATTTATTGTCATAGTTTTTAATATTGTATATAAATAATTTTAAGATGTATTTATTCCTAATTTATGTATTTTTTTTGTAAAATATATAACAAATTAAAAAAAATTAAATTAAATTTGATTGTTTATATGTAGTTTTCTGAATTAAAGTTATTTCTATGCGTTTGAATACTGACTGATAACGCACTTAACGGGAACCACATGGTTTTTGTTACATATTATATATATATATATATATATATATATATGTATATATATATATATATATATATATATATATATATATATATATACACACCAAATCAGATACTACCTTATATAAATATAGTATCTGATTTAGTGTGTGGATAAGAGAACCCAAACCCTAACAATAACATTTTTGCGCATTATTTATGTCCCAATAGAACATTACTATAGATTTACGTCTGGTCGGAATTCGACTTCATGGCTAACTAGGCCTTTTGTCTAGACGTACAGGAAAATGCTATCCGCAAGTCGGTTACAACTACGAACAAAAAAATGCGAGTAAAAATAGAAAATATTTTATAATTATTTTTTTGTAAAAGGTTTTTGTCCTTTCTTTTAAAATCACGCTCAGTCCTCCTGATAGTAACGTTATGCTGTAGCCCATAGATACCTACACTACTATATTAAAAAGATACGTTGTCATTTTTTAAGAACTGGGATAGAATGCTTGAACTTTATAAAGCATCACCCATTCTCGCCATTAACTATAAGATACACAGCATCATTATGCTGCAATTGTAAGCTTGTATTTAGAGAGTGCCAACTAACTACTGCTGTCATCACATCATTTCTTCAGCGTCATTTTATTTTACATTAGGTTTTTGCATTTATTGCAACATATTACCTATACGTTGCAAATGAGTTATTAGAAATATTAAAGGTCTAGCCTAACTTAGTAATAGGCGAATATATTTGTTTGCTTTTAAGTAGTTAGTTACTACTTGCTAAAGAATATCGCTGTGTTATATTCAAAGTTTTAAAAAACGTAGACTTGTTTTAACATGTTGCCATAATTTTAGGAATGTAGTAACTAAATCGCAATATTTATATTTGACCCAAAAACTGATTCTTTCGCTCTCAAAAGTACAATCGAATTGCCTAATTTCAATAATTGATTCATCGACGATTAGATTTAGATGAAGGTCGAATTATTATTATTTTAAATAAATAACTTAGCCGCACAAGCGCTATAACGAAAATTACGATTTTTATGTTTATGTTGTTGAATTGCTTAGAAATTTCTAAAGGCAAATATACATATTTCATAAGTAGTGCGACAGATTTCTTCCTACTCCATAATTCGCTCAGAAATGAAAGCAGGTCTGTGCTAAGTGGGACGTATCTGGGCTGTTATGTTACGTTTTATTGTAAAACTATATTTACATTTCCGAATAAAAGAAATATCTATCCAAATAAAGAATATCAACGGCAATTATAACGATTTACACAAAAACCTTGAGGATGTACGCGGATGCAGCGGCTCGCTTTGTGGCGGCCGGCCGTGTCATTGACCTCAAAGCTGACATCGGTAATATGTAGGCACGTGTCAATAAGTTCAGAAGCAAATAACATTTTTACAAATATTAAATTTAGTAAGATATCTGATTAGAAACTCTAAAATCCCATTTAAAGCAACCAAAAAAATTTCAATATCATAATTTCTATGCCTATGTGTACACCTATACGTCCATGAAATGACCAATGGGGTTTTTGTTATATATTATATTAACCTATTATTACAACCATGTAGTGGTAGCGTAAGTTTGGATTCACGTACCTCACATTATCATGAGTGTTGTAAGAGGCGACGAAGGAAAATGAAACAGAAGATAGGCAGCAGAAACTTTCCGATAACAACTCAATAATAATAAAAAATCCATTGTCAACCTGCCTGCTAAGCGTAGCAATTATGGTTAATATAAGGGATATTAACCATAATTGCTACGCTACCCGCATGAAGCAATCTATAGGGTATGTCTATGTTCTATTGACTTTAATAGTCTGTAACAGACCTTAATAATTTAGTCTTTAATAATAATATATTATGGTCCATCATCACTAACAGGTTTAGTACAAATAGGTTTAATATCGTGCTGGTGACCGGCCACCATCAAGGATGTTTTTGTACAACGTTACCATTACATTTGACGAAGACCTGGTGAAAATGAATACAGACAAGAAAACATAATATCTGTACATGACTAAAGAGGTGACCGACAAGTGGGGTGATATGCCGACAGAAATTATTCTTGGAGTCGTTTATGCAAACGGGTTAATCCCGTCCAGCTTCTCGGGTCCTCTGAGGCGATTAAAGGTTAAAACTTTAAATCTTTTCCAAATGCACATTTTTTTCGAGGTATATTTTTATTATTGTAGAATTTAAGATACTTTATATTACAACTCTTTAATGTCATGAAAACTTACATACAGACAAAATTTATTTTCAATCGTCAAACTTACATTGGAAAGAAAATTGGAAAGAATTCAATGTGTGTATAACGAGAATCGGGAATGCGAACTAAGCAAAATTTTTAATTAAATTCGTATTGCAACTTTCTTTTCTTTGTTAGTTGTAGTATTTAGGTTTAAATTTGGAATAGTGGGATTTTTGGGACCTATTTTCTTAGCTATCAGATAGTTCAACTTCCAATATAAAAACCAGCGAAATTAAAAGTTGGGTTCTATTCTTGTAGTAATTATCTAAATTTGTGCCAGCGTAAATGAATAACTTGGAGTGTATTTTCTACCGACTTCCAAAAAGGAGACGGTACTCAATTCGACTGTATTTTTTTTAATGTGTGTTACCTCATAAATTTTTACTGAATCCCATATATGAATTTGATCAAGGTCAGACCAATAGTTTTTGAGTTATTCTTAATAACTCATATTGAAGTCGGCTGTACAAAATGTTTAATTTTTAATTATTGTTTAGCAGAATAGGGCCCTATTGTCAAAGTAACAGCAAAGTCCTAAAGTTTCTTAGTTATTTAAAGAACTGTTTTTAATCTGTGGCCACATTGAATGACTGTGACAAAATTCAATTCAGTAATTTGAATGTATGTACATTAAAACTATTCTGTAAATAATAAACAACAAAATATAATCTAGTAAATAAGCCACAGAATTAGTAATTAATTCACTTGGTAATACATTTACAACAAAATGCTTATAGAGCAAATTGTCCAAATAATATAATAAAATAAATAAATAAAATAAAAAAATATTAATTTCTTCCATTGCAATGTTTAATATTTTTTAAATAATTTTAAAAATCCTACTCAATTTCTAGTGAGTTCTTTCCAGGAAAAAAGCAATCAATATATTCAGTGTATGTTTTTTAAGTTTTGTAAACCTCAAAAATTACCAATTCACTAATTCGGAAGGAACTTTATTTAGATACGGCCTTATCCTCATCACACGCTTCATATTAATTGTCATATTCAAAATTAGTTTTGAAAACTTTACAATCTGTTCTTTAGGAAGGTCAGTGAACAGCGAATGATTTGTGAAGTTTTTGAACTAAAAAAACCTAGGTAAGATTGAATAAAGAAAATAGCTTACTGGTCATTTCAGCTTGGAATGTTTTTAGAATAGAATAATATAGAACATAACAACACGTCACGCGAGAACATAGAGAGAAAGCGTCAGACTGAGAAAACGAAAGACAAATAGAAAGCGAGCAAAAATAGCTACACTTAAAAATAACTACGGGGCAACTATGACAAGTATCCCTCCCTTGAGTCAATCAATGGTGGAGTCCTCAGTTCAAGTCCTTAGTCCTCAATTCAGCAGTGGGCTTTTTATAATGAAAAAAATATACTTCAATATAAATAAAATATACTCAGCTCATAGGACCCGGTATCCAGTAATAAATAACGTAGTATTGGCAATTCTTTGTATCCATATCAACGAACCCTTCACCATTAATGAGGCCTGAATTATGATGAACCTAATGGTAGCTGAAATTTTTGCTTAAACTTGATTATTTTTATTATTATTTGTAAAAATCACCTCATCATGTTTTTGATTTTCCCAAAATTAATAAATCTTTCATTGATAAATCATGATTTCGAACAGATAATGAATGAATTTAAATATTTGTCTTTTAAGTTTAGAAACTACCAAAAGCCCACTGCTGACGTAAGGCCTCCTTGTCTTATTTCATGACATAGATATGATTCTTATACACCGCCACTACAGAGCAGATATGTCAGATGTAAGTACTTACTTTATACAAAACAGTTTCCAAATTCTAACTCTAACTATGAATATAAGCAGTTAACAAAACAAAACCATTTTGTATTAGAGTAGCTCCACATAACTTGTCTGTAATCAAAGACTTTCCAAACAAAACAAACGTAATTAAACATAGTTGACTTATAGGAAATTCTACTACCTTGGCTTCGTTTGAGCTAAGATTACAAAAACATTGCAATATTTAATACACAATTTCTGCTTCGTTGGTTTAGTAGTCATAAGATCAGTCGCGCTTCTAATCCCGGGTCGAACTAAAATCATTTATTACGGTATTCCTTTCAATAAATTCTAAGTAATGGCCCGGAATAAGACAATAGACAATGTTTTAAACCCCGTGTCCCATGTTTCCATTACACAGACTGGTTAACAGTGGTATAACAGGACATAGTTTCTTAAGACAACATTTCTTGACTTTAAGTGTTACAGACAACCCTTTGTTCAGAGCCTGTGTTGGACACAGGAAACGGCAGCCCAGGTTCTTGATTGAATAGGGTTTGCTAGCTACAGGGATAGGTAACTCGGATCCTGATCCTCGGATTAATTTCTGTCATCGGACAAAATACGCACTTAAACGTGCATTTGAATTTTTTTTTATAGCAGAGGGGGCAAACGAGCATGCGGCTCATCTGATGGTAAGTGACTACCGCCGCCCATGAACATAGCAATAAATGTTACCAGTTAGCAACATATCATTGATATGCAGAAGAAACAGCGTTGGTGATAGCACACAGCCTTGTGGAACACCAGCGTTAATAGGCTTGTAGTCGGAGCATGCACCGTTTACAAAGACCTTGATGCACCGATCTGCAAGGAAGCTGGTGATCCAATTGCACAATTTCTCGGGAAGACCATAGGAAGGGAGCTTTGAAAGAAGCGCTTTGTGCCAAACCCGATTAAAGGCCTTCGCAATGTCCAAACTAACGGCTAACGCCTCCCCCTTGGACTCTACTGCCTCCGCCCATCTATGGGTCAGGTCGACCAGAAGATCACCAGCTTTCGACACCGACGAAAACCGCATTGGCGGTCACTAATCATCTGGTGATCCTCAAGGTACCGCATATATTAATATATATATTAATACACTATTCCGGCTCAATTAATCACTCAATCAACCACTCCTTTGCATCGGAAAGCACGTAAAGCCTTTGGTCATGCGTCTGATCTCTCTCAGATTGTGTCGGACTATGTGAGCAAGGGTATAAAGATTGCACTTCTGTGTGCACTCACACTCGTGCATGTCGGCGATACGCCAGGATTTTCACGCTCGGAGTCCATCACAATGAAATAGCACGCCAAATATTAAGTAGTTTATTTTCGCACAGAACAGAACAATCTTTACAAAAATCAACCGCCTTTATAGCTTCCTTACAAACATGGATATAGCAAATACAACTTTTTTTAAATCATACAAATAAAATTAAGTACTACAAAATAATTCTTAAAATAGAGCTCATTATTCATAACAAATATTTTAATAATTTATATAACTACAAATGATTTATATTATATAAATCTTTGTTCATTTAATTTAAATAGAAATTAGTTTTTCATAGTCAGTCAAAATCCGGGCTCTAATACTGTTAAGAGGTGGCGCTGCAAGCAAGATTCAAGTGAAATTAAACAGGACTTATTACATAAAATAATAAAATTTGATACAAAATAATGATATTAATTCTAATAGATATGAATTTGAACATTTACACAGTAAAATGAGTATTTTAACAATAAATGAAGCATCAAACGTCTTCAAAATGTTCAAACAGTCAAAACAGTGTCTACTAAATATCAGAGCTTGATAAATAACGATTTTATGTTTATAAATAACTATATAAATTTAAATCTTAGATATTTCAGATATTTCTATACTAATATATTCACTTAAACGATAAACTAAAACATAATAATAAATATTTGCCAATTATTGCCGATAGATGGCGGTTTGCGCCCTTATATCAATTATTTGCTAATTATTGCCGATAGATGGCGATTTGCGCCCATACGGCCATACTGACTCCAACGCGTCGCTTGCGCTGTTTTTATGACATTATTTCAAACAAGGCATCAACCATACTGGGATCTAGCCAACACACAAGGCATCACCCATACTGGGATCTAGCCAACACACAAGGCATCACCTATCCTGGGATCTAGCCAACACACAAGGCATCACCCATCCTGGGATCTAGCCAACACACAAGGCATCACCCATCCTGGGATCTAGCCAACAAGACCAGGTTTAAAGGGATACGCGTGGTGGCCAGCCAGCGTTTTAGGAAGGATATTGGATAGGAAAAATAAATTTCACGCACACACATTAATAATTACAATAATAAATCATAAATCATATCAATTATCAACACAAATACAATCACAAAGATCCAAGATTGTCCTCAAAGGAAGTGGAAACAGCCTCGGTCTCCACCGATTTCTCCGCCCATACGGTCAATTCGTCTGAGTTGTCAGAATCATTAAAAGGGTCTAAAAGATAATGAACTATGGAAGCAGGACGCAAAGCATCCTGACTTGCAATCTTTTCTGAACAGCCACGAAGGTTAACACGTTTAAGTCTATCGATCATCTATACAAATAAATAAAATTGAAGTGTATGTTTGAAATGTCAAAATAACATCTTTTTCTAAATGCATATGAAAGTGTTTACGGTATTTATAACAAAAAAAAAACAATGTTTCAAATTTTTGTCTGTCTGTTCCGTCTAATCTCCGAAACGGCTGGACCGATTTTAACGGGATTTTCACTGGTAGATAACTGATGTTTTAAGAAGTAACTTCATCATTCATCATCATCATTACAGCCCTTCACAAGTCCACTGCTGAACATAGGCCTCCCCCAAAGAATGCCACAAAGCACGGTCCTGAGCCACCTGCATACATCGACTTCCTGCATGTCTTACCAGGTCGTCACTCCATCTCGTGGGGGGACGCCCTACACTTCGCCTACCGGTACGAGGCTGCCACTCGAGAACCTTTCTTACCCATCGGTTGTCGGTTCTTCGAGCTATATGGCCGGCCCACTGCCACTTCAGCTTACTAATCCGTTGGGCTATGTCGGTTACTCTGGTTCTACTGCGGATATCCTCATTCCTAAGTTTATCACGCAGAGAAACTCCGAGCATAGCCCTCTCCATAGCTCGCTGAGCGACCTTGAGCTTCCTCATACAGCCAGCAGTGAAGGACCACGTCTCAGTTCCGTAAGTCATCACTGGCAACACGCACTGGTTGTACAATTTCGTTTTAAGGTTTTGAGGTATGAGAAGTAACTTAGGCTTCTTTTATTCAAGTAAAAGAATTAGAGTTCCGCGCAAAAAAAATTAAAACCCATGAAATCCAATAGTAACGCGGGCAAAGTCGCGGGGAACAGCTAGTTTGGCAATATTTCTAAAATTTCCATTGAACCTTCAAATTTAGAGCCAAACTTAGTTGTGTCGTTCATGACGCCGCATTAAGACGAAGTCGCCGACTTTAAATAGGCGGATTTTGGTTTTATCTTTATCAAAACAAGTTTCATCACCAAGAGATCGCTCGTCCATCCATCCCCCAGTAATCAATCTAACCTCCTCTAAATCCTCTGTTAGTATGTCATTGCCAACCCGCAACAGTAATGGCAGGTGGCGAACATCTTTTACCTAATAATAATTCCATTGGACTCCTATCTGTACTTTTGGATATTTGCAGTTTATAGCCAATTGTGACTTGGCAAAGCCGCATGCCATGGCCCACCCAGTTCCACAACAGACATGTTTCCCTCTACAACCTTCATCAATCGCTCGACCCGACCGCAGGCCCTACCAGCTCCCCCGCCACTACGTGGTGCTGAATCCCACAACGTTAGCAAAAGTTTGAAAAACTCTTGCTCCCATCTTGATCAGTAATTAATCGTGATGAGTCAAATATTGCAATCAAATTCCGAAAACATCAGATAGCAGCCTTACGAACACGGTCACTTGTACAAATTCTATGAACAGTTAGCAAAGCCGTCAATAAATACAAAAGCATATTCAGGCCCACTGCGCTCTCCATTCCTTCCCCCAGTCATATCCTTACGAACGGTATGAAAAGGAACAGTCACTTTGTTAATGGGATGTAAAGCAACCTATCCAGCGCCAGATACTCCCTTTATCACTCTACACACGACACAATTTTCCGCAAACCCTCCACCTAATGTAGTCCTATTAGAGAACCAATACCGCTCTCGTAATTTTTCAAGAATCTTATCCCAGCGAAAATGTTGAAGGTTATCATGATAATGGGATATAAGGTTCCATTTATAATAACGTGGGACTATAATTAGCATTAATTAGTTATTAATTAACTAATGTATCCCTTTATTAATGAGGATCAGTAAAGTTATAGAAAATTCAATAAAACTAGTATCCATGTTATTCTTTATGAGATAAGAATTATATATCTTTTTGAATTAGCCAAATCGGACCAATATTTAAGAAGATATTAAGTAATAAACATAGGCCGTTCCTGTCGCTAAAAGTCAATGTATGCAGGTCCGCGTGACGTCACTGTGACGGAAACGAACGCGTCATAGTAGTTCATACATGTATTCTATGGTAGTTCACGATTCGTTGGAATGCGGAGACGCGGTTGGGCACTTTATTTAGAAATTTATTTGAATAAAGTGTTGTTACAATATAATTTTGTGATTGTTTAAGTATTAAACGTACATAATACGAGTGCTAATAAAGTAGAAGCTAGTTTTGTGCAAGCTCAATCAGATAACCTTCCAAAAGTGGATTCTTTCATGGTATTTGATTATTTAAGTTATCATTCTAAGTTTACCAGCGCCTAAATCCGTGGTTGGAAACTACAAAGGTAAGGGTGCTGCTTATTTATCTTCGTTCGTAGGTACTTATTAGTAATCTTTAGGAATAAGCTGTATACGTAAATGAAAGAAAGAATGAATGTTGTAGAGTTACAGGGACGTATTCATAACTTATGAATAAAGTGCTTATAGTATCTTGATAAAAGGAATGTTGTTTTAGTTCATTCATATATACATCATTTTTCAGATGGTTTTTTAACTTATTTGCACTTTATTTAGTGCATGGTTCCCTACACTTGCTGATCTATGACAGAGATCTTAATATTGGTTGCCAATGGCAGTTTTTTTTTTTGCCATCTTGCTCATTGTTACAAATCATTCGTTCAGTATGTATTTAAGTAGGATGACTTGTATTGTATAAATGAAAAGTGTATATAATACTAGCGAACGCCCGTGGCTTCGTCCGCATTGACTACTATTTATTTATCGTAGAGGAACCGTGTATTTTTACGAGATAAAATACTTTTTATACCAGAAAAATGCACGGTTCCTGTAAAATTTCATACATATCTGTTCAGCAGTTTTTGCTTGAAAGAGGAACAAAGATCCATTCATCCTAACAAACTTTCACATTTATAATATCAGTCGGAAGTAAGATAGTAGGATGGGATAGAATGTTGTTATTTCTATATTTTTATTTCGTTTTATTTATTTATTACAGATCAGCACGTGAAACCTATGGAGATGCACAACCTATGCTGTAGGATTTGTTCAAGTCCAGAGGTCGGGACATGTATGTACGGTAAAAGCAAAAATAACGCCTGAACATAGAATAAAAAGTAAAGCGTATAGCTGTACATTTACATGTGATGAAAAAGAGGAAACGGTTTTGAACGTGAACTGTCATGACTGTGCTGCTCAAAAGGGAGGCTGCAAACATAGCGTAGCATTATTGATGTGGCTTCATAGACTCAGCGAAGAGCCGATGGCTCTTCGCTGCGTCTATGAAGGCTAGGAGATGTCCTACTGAAAAAAAAAATGTTACTGGGCCAAACCGAAGCTGGCTACTATAGGTACTAAATTTATAAAAGCTAAAGATATGGGTCCCAGCTTAGTTACTACTGAAGACAATAGTACTGATAACACCAATTCAGATCAGTTTTTCTTAGCAGTTGTGCAAAGCCTAAAGGAAAATTCTATCAAAAATCAGTTATCAGTATACGTTACAAAGAATGGGTATAAAATTTATTTTTTATTTTTTTGATTATTGTGCTACTAAAATCACCATAGAGAAATGTCACAAAGCAGAGGAAGCAACAGCTTGTCAAGCTAGTTCACCGTTATGGCATGAGTTAAGGTATTGTAGAATAACCGGGTCTAAAGTTCACGAAGCCGCACATTGCAAGACTCTTGATAATGCTTTGATTGAATAAATATTTGGTGTCTCTGTACCAGAGACTGTCTATGAAAAGAGGCAAACGATTGGAATCCAATGTCAGAGCAGAAGTAGCCAAAACAAGGAAAATAGTTATTGAAAATTGTGGTTTCTTTTTAATACCTGATTGGCCTCATTTGGGTGCTTCTCCAGATGGATTGACAAGTGAATACGTAGTAGAAATAAAATGTCCCTCGACAAAGAAAGGAAAGGATAGTTTTGTAAAGAACAGTGTTATCGGCAGCAAATGGAAAGCTCAAATTCAGCTACAAATGTTTTTTTGCAATAAAGTCAAGGGATTGTTTTGTATAGCTAATGAAAATTTTCTATGTATGAAATATCGACACATGCGTGAGGTCCGATTATTTTAAAGTCTCTCAACTTCCATATGCTTCTTTCAACGTGAACTCTTATAGCAGCAATTCTCTTTGTTTGCAAGACTTCCTCTGCTGTAAGTTTTGAGTTGGAACTCACACTAGGCGGCCTCAGGAGTGTACAACCACGTTGTTCCAGTAAATGGGAAATATTTTTGAAACCCTTATCAGCTAAAACAATATATTCATTGTGCCAATTTGTCAAGAAATCCGCTGTCTTCAAATATTGTTGAGTCTGGAGTCCTCCCTCCATATCCCTCTGAGATAATGTTTATCAAACCGTCAGGTGTAATTGAAATCAAGTACTTAATGGTATTGCAGCTTTTATATTGAGACCATGTAACCGCTTGGTGCGAAGCGTTACTAGGTTTCTCGATTTGAATTTCAAAACAATCGATTATTGAAATCGCTTTAGAATAGCGCTTCCTAAAAGCTATCGGCAAATTTTCTCTGACATCATCTGCTGATGGCCAGATAATAAGTCAATTTAGGCACAGTGCAATTTTTGGGAGAGTTTTATTAAAATATTTAGTCACAGAACTCTCAGAGAGGCCAAAATGTATTGCAAGCATTGAGTTTGGGTCATGCCGTCGGATTTTTCTTAAAGTCACTAGGATTTCAATAGATGATATTTCCGTGAAGTTTTGTAAATGTTTAATAAAAAGTATGAATGGGCAGGAATGCCTATCAGTAATTTTGGATCTCGAGATATAGCCATTAGAGCGCCCTTTTGCATATGCTCATTGAAGAAATTTTTGTTCATCGTTTTTGTTATTTCTAAATCATTCGACTCGTAATCACTAGCATTAACACCAAAAGAACGAGTATTTTCACTTGAGTTTGAGTTGCTGATCGTTAAGCTAACATTCACTTAAACTTTCATTTTTGGTTTCATATTAACCTGCACTGCTAGTGTTTTTGACTCCTTACATTGTTTTTTGATAATACGTCTATTTCTTCAGGTATGTTAAGGGGATCACTGTTTTGGATGTTATTTGAGTCTTGATTCTCACACTACTACTTCAATGGAATGCAACAACAGGTCTTAGTGTTCAATATCTCCACTTAAAACTCTTTCAAAATATTCTATGTCTTGTCGTTTTTTAAAACCGGGTCTGTCAATTTTCTTTTATTGGGGCTTTTGGCATTCAAACTTATGAGGCAAAACTCCCTTCTTCAGTTTAAGCTTTCCTCCAACTAACTTAAACTTTACCTAATTTTCCATATCTTCTAACTGAAATATAAAAATAAATATAAGTATTAATTTATTTGCTTGTAACAATAAGGCATAGCTGAGGCAGATACATAAATTCACCGCTGTTATGTAAATGATTAAAGAATATTATCATTCACTCTTTACTTTTTACCCGAGTACGTCTCTATGTCATTGTTTTGACCTTGAAATACGAAATACGATGTTTTTACATATATACATCTGAACCGATTTTAATGACTTTTGGTATAGAAATAACTTATTATTATGGTAATTATTATGGTAATTATTATGGTAATAATTAATTAAATATTAATGATCCTTAAATGGCTACTTTTCATCGCAAAAATAAAACTTTAAGGGGATGAAATAGAGGTGAGATAAAAACTTTCTGTGACAAACTGAATTCAACGCGGGCGAAACCGCAGGCAAAAGCTAGTAATACATAGAAATGGGAACGGGCGAATATATAGGTTTATGTTAGTACGTAGGTTTATCAACAAAACTTAGAAAAAGTAAATAGGTATGATTTTATTAATACAGCAGGCTTAAAATAAAAGAATACACAGGTACACTACACGTAACATAAGGTACCAACTTATTTCCATATCAACTAAATAATAGGTATAATAGATATGTAGGTACGTACATCGAAGTGATCTTCACAGCAATGTCTTGTAGCCTGGGCAGAGGGTGTAGTTTTATCATCTCTTTTTGCAATGGAATACCATTTTTTACGAAGTTTTGGGTCTTTCGGTACGTTAAAAATAGTTTTTCTGGTGTTTAAAATAGAAGTGTTTGTACATTTCGGCACATTCCGATTTGTCTAAAGGTGAATTAGACAAATCGGACACTTGTTTCAAAGTCACAATTAACCAAACAAAACAGTGCGCGCCTTATCGCTGCCAACGGCTAAGTGGCGAAGACATTCATAGTGACGTCATAGCTACCGCGCCGGGCTGTCAGTAAACTTCGCTAGTAATTTGGTAACAATTTCGTCAATTTTTGTCGCACAACAAAAATTTTTGCACTGTATTTTAAGGATTTCTTAGATCTATAAATCTGCATTCTCAACTAAAAACGTTACGGATCCTCATTCGCACCCTCTGTCTCAGCAGTTTATCCTGAACTATAACTCAAGCATCTGCGATATTTTTTGGAATCGATACATCCCTCAAGTGTTCCACAATACTAAGCAGAGTTGAATTGCGCCTCCGCTCTACAAAGAGCCGGCCATGGTCATGGGTAGCAGTATTAACCATCCAAACCAAAGATCCGGATTCATTGAATTCCAAACACTGGCTTAGTTGACGTCCAACAGTATGTTTAATTGGGTTGCGATTAAAGAAGTCAGCATGAGCAAGTCCATTGCCCCTGCAGTACTCAACTTAAAATTGAAAGTTTTGCAAGAAGGTCCACCACATGCATTCCGGGAGCCAGGTCTCGTTGGAGACTCGAAGCTTTTAAGGAACTGCACTCAGCGACTACCACAAATGACCGGCCATGAAGGAAATGGCGAAAATATTCCACAGGCTTAACCACAGCAAGAGTCTCCAGCTCACACCAGCGACACCCACTATGAATCTGAAGACCTCATACTAAAACAAGCTACCACCAAAGTATGTCAGTCTTGTCTCCGAATCAGTACGGCGCCACAACCAATCGAGTCGGCATCTGCACGCAGCTCAGTTAGCAGACTATGGTCAAATATAGTTAAAACTAAAGAACAAAACTAAGTAATCATTTCTCGTCGAGCAAGCTCACGTCGTTCAGTCTAACTAAAAGAAACACTAGCTTTAGTAAGGCTGCATAAAGGAGCCAATATCCTAATGAAACTAGGCAAAATTATTTAAAATATCCTGTCAAGCCGTTAAATCGCCTTACTTCCTTTATGTTTTTAGGCGCTGAAAGACCAAGTAAGAGGCCGAATTCTTCCCGGCCCTGGCCCAACAGTGTCACCACCAATAATGTTACCAAGATATTCAACCCCAGTTTCGAGAAAAGAACATTTGGAAATATTTAGAGAAAGTCTAACCCGAGTCAATCTAGCCAAAACAAAACTCAAATTCACCAAACCCCACTGCACAGATTCAGATACAACCAGCTCTAAGTGAACATTATCAATCCTAACCACAGTTGTAATGCTTTGTTTTGAAAACTGTTTGACTTCCAATACCGATAAGCTTCACATCAACTCGTTTACGTTTTCCGGCAACGGAACCAGCTATTTTCTTTCGAATTGATGAACATTCAGCTCCATTATCAAAAAAGCAGTTATAATTTTTACATTAAAAGTGCTACGTTTAATAGATTAATAAAAGTTAATACATAGTTTTATTTGAGACATTACGTTCGTCACTTTGACAGCGGTAACAACTTTACTCTACGTAGCCCTTACGAAGACAGTATTCGCACTCAATAACCTTAACGTTACTAGAACTGCCACATGAATTGAAATTATTATTTATTGTGACAAAGCATAGTTGGGACTTTTGCAGTCTCGCGAGAAATGACCCGGCTTATTGCAACTAAAACATACGACTTGTTCCTTTGAAGGTCCCGTAACACGTGGTTTTCTAACATCATTATATTTACACTCTATTTTCAATTTTATGTTTTCAGAATGTTTTTAGAACCGATACTAATTTAGGAAGTGAATTGGGGGTACTTCTCAACAACTCCGAATGAATAAATTCAGGATAAATACCTGTGATCAGTGCTTCCACTACCTCGGCAGCTTCTGGCCGGACCCTCCTGAAGAGCGTACAAGCCGTTGTAGCATATTCAGTGTAGTTGCGCCATTTCTGCACGTCGTCCGCGTACCGGAACTGGTTGCCAAATGTATGTCGGCTCTTCCTTTACTTGTTCCCACGTGGTTGAATGCAGTGACCGGTGTCTGCGCATGTCTTTGCTAGTCCTCTCAATTGCAGGATGGCCTTCATTCGAGCTTCATGGGGCGAAATATTCAACTTCGTAATAGTTTCGTCCACGTAAGCACACCAGTCTCTGATGTCATGTGATCTCTCATCAGGGTTGAACGGCGGTAGATAAAAGTAATGGTGCCGCCGTAAACGTGCAGTCTCCGTAGATAACGTCGCTCTCGCAGTGCTTGTCGCGGCAGTTTTCGTAACGGAGGTTAGGAGACCCATCACTTTTTCTATAACGAAGGTCGTCCCATCTGGAGGCCTTGTAGAGTCTTGGGGCTGTGATCCCACTTCTGATGTCGGCGATACGCCAGGGTTTTCACGCTCGGAGTCCATCACAATGAAATAGCACGCCAAACATTAAGTAGTTTACTATCGCACAATTGCGGGTACAGAACAGAACAGTCTTTACAAAAATCAACCGCCTTTATAGTTTCCTTACAAGCATTGATATAGCAAATACAACTTCTTTTAAATCAAACAAATAAAATTAAGTACTACAAAATAATTCTTAAAATTAGCTCATGAGCTCATTATTCATAACAAATATTTTAATAACTTAAATAACTACAAATGATTTATATTATATAAATCTTTGTTCATTTAATTTAAATAGACATTAGTTTTTAATAGTCAGTCAAAATCCGGGCTCTAATACTGTTAAGAGGTGGCGCTGCAAGCAAGATTCAAGTGAAATTAAACAGGACTTATTACATAAAATAATAAAATTTGATACAAAATAATGATATTAATTCTAATAGATATTAATTTGAACATTTACACAGTAAAATGAGTATTTTAACAATAAATGAAGCGTCTTCAAAATGTTCAAACAGTCAAAACAGTATCTACTAAATATCAGAACTTGATAAATAACGATTTTATGTTTATTAATAACTATATAAATTTAAATGTTACATATTTCAGATATTTCTATACTAATATATTCACTTAAACGATAAACTAAAACATAAATATCAATATTTGCCAATTATTGCCGATAGATGGCGGTTTGCGCCCTTATATCAATTATTTGCTAATTATTGCAGATAGATGGCGATTTGCGCCTATATGCACTATAGTTCTGTCCTCTTACACTTTAAACCTATCCTGCGTAAAAGGTTATTATACGTGATATCTTTGCCCGACAAATTAGGAACGGCTACTCAAACTTTAAGAATAATTTAGAAGACGGTTAACAGCTGGATTTTTAATAGCGAAGAGATTGTATTATCGGATATAAAGAACTATTACTGTTATACTTTAAAGAACTATTATAATAATTAATCATAATCACCATAACGAGCCTGTGTATTTACTACCAGTGGACATGGGCCTCCCAATAGTGACGATGACACGTCGTAATTATTCTCCTGACTGAAGACTACGATGACTTGGATTGGCGATAATAATACCGGTCGTTTCGCTTCGTTCGCGCTACTTTCCCATTCTTCGGTATTATAAATCTGGCATATACGAGAATTTACATAAGGGAAATCTTTTTTGAATTTTGCCATATATACTACGCAGTTCTTGCTATCTCAGTCAATTTATAAGGTAGGAGGATCTATGTTCAGTATTGAACTTTTTCAGGCTTTAATCTATGAACGAGATATATGTATTTTTTTCACTATTGCTTTAACAGGCCTGCTATAAATATCTTATTTATTTATTTTTTATGCCATTCCTTATTACAAATGAATACAATGGGCGAACTTGATGCCATGAGATATTTTCTTCCTGTCAATCCATATATCTTATGCATTTATGAAAGTTTGTCTGTGTTTTTTTAGTAAGAATACTGTGATTAAAAATCCAATATCATTAAACTCATAGAAAACTTTTAAACTTGTAATTAATCTTGCTCCAGACTATTGTAAATTGCTTCATGAACAAGTGCCTCTCCAAAGTTTCCTTGTTAAGTTTCAACCAACAACAACTTCAATACCGATGGCATAGCTTACTCTTAGCAGGTTCATAAAGATTGTTAATCTTGCAAGATTTAATTTCAAAGGAGAATACTAGCTTCGAAATGCTTGAAATTTTCAACAGCTATATTGGTGGTTATATTGCTTCACTAATGTAATCACATTTCATAAACAAATAGCACAGAAATATATAAAATGTAATAGACTGGAGAACTAAAATGCTATCAATACTTAAAAAAAAGTACCTACCATCAGACAGGAACATCAAGATAAGAATATAGAATAAGATAAGAAGACATAATACTGGTTTTTTTTTTTCGTTTTTGTATATGAATTCTTAATGTATAATATTGGCTTAGTAAGACCAATCATCGACGATTAAGTAAGATCAATCGACGGATTCAACTCGGCTGGGCAGCGTTCGGGAAGCTACGACACATATTCTCGTCAGAGATACCTCAAAACCTTAAAACGAAATTGTACAACCAGTGCGTGTTGCCAGTGATGACTTACGGAACTGAGACGTGGTCCTTCACTGCTGGCCGTATGAGGAAGCTCAAGGTCGCTCAGCGAGCTATGGAGAGGGCTATGCTCGGAGTTTCTCTGCGTGATAAACTTAGGAATGAGGATATCCGCAGTAGAACCAGAATAACCGACATAGCCCAACGAATTAGTAAGCTGAAGTGGCAGTGGGCCGGCCATATAGCTCGAAGAACCGACAACCGATGGGGAAGAAAGGTTCTCGAGTGGCAGCCTCATACCGGTAGGCGAAGTGTAGGGCGTCCCCCCACGAGATGGAGTGACGACCTGGTAAGACATGCAGGAAGTCGATGGATGCAGGTGGCTCAGGACCGTGCTTTGTGGCATTCTTTGGGGGAGGCCTATGTTCAGCAGTGGACTTGTGAAGGGCTGTAATGATGAAGACCAATCATCGCCCCTAGATATTTTATTGGCAAAATACTGATGTTAGAAAATAACACCATAAGATGGTAGATAACCATCTATAATATCCAGTTGGTTATTTGCCCTTACAACCTGATGTTAAGTGCGACGATTGTGTCACTATAATATGTCGGCGCAGTTAATAAATTTATCGAGATTTGGGCATACAGATATGGTGGCCATTAGCTGGACTCACAAAGTAACAAATGTGGAGAAACTCTACGACGAGTCAACCAACAGCGCTAACTTATTGCAGACCGTCAAAATGAGAAAAGTCGTATATTTGGGGCACGTGCCCAGGCACGAGAGGTACGCACTCCTTTAACTCATTATGATGGGACAAGTTGTCGGAAGAAGAGGCGTCGGTCGCAGAAAAAGTCATGATTATGTAACATCCGGGAGTGGACGGGAATCGCGAGTGCTGCCGAACTGTTTCGACTGCCGACCTTCGCTAGTCGGAGAGGCACTAGAAGAAGAAAAAGACTCTTTTTCTTTCTATTTTTTTTTAAATATAGTGTTTTTATTTTATAACCTGACATTTACTGCTTCTTTATTCCAGTTTTCGCAAGCTTGCTGACCATGTGATTCTCAGTTTGAATCCTGGGTATTAACTAATTAAGTTAAATCGCATAAAATAATTAAATTAGATCTAAGCCTCACAAAAAAAAAGATAAAATTAAAAGAAAAATTAATATTGCGGTGCCTGATTCTGTATTTATTTAAGTCATCCACCGTACAGTTAAGCTTCTTTTTTATTTATTTCGATGAATATCTGTTGCACTTAAAATAAATATTTGCGACTGTGGCAGCTTTATATGAAAATCGATGCACACCTTTCATGTAATATAATTTTTAACAAAAATTATATAATATAGTGCCATCATAACAATTTTGTAAAAAAAGTTCAAAATCATAATCATGAAAACTTCTTCTTGTAATTATTTCGAAACCTTTTATGTGGTAGAGGCATGCCTCTACCACATAAAAGGTTTCGAAATCGGCTCGGCTCAACCGTGCCACAACATGTTGTGGCACGGTTGAGCCGACCGGGGAAGCACCACGCTCCCACAGAATACTAGCATAAAATAGCAACTTCATGTTGCTGTGTTTCGTATGGTGAGTGTAGAGAACCGGAGACCTTTTTTACTGGAAAAGAGTCATTCAATAGAATTATTACCCACTAATAATACTATGAGGCATACGTACGTAATAATTCTATGAGGCATTCCATCTTAGTCCTCACGGTTGACAATGGATCTGAATTTTGATTCGCAAAGGAGGATATATATGTCGATGTATATGGGCCAGAGCAACCACTTACCATCAGGTAGACTGTGTGTATTACCCCTTTCCTATAAAAAAAACCTTATGAAGATGTCATTATTAACTTTCCGCTTAAAAATGTAGTTTCTTAATGAAATATTAATATTATCTAGCAGGACCCTGCCTAAATTTGAAATTACAGTACTTGCGTTATTTTCAATGGTTTTTGGCTTCCATATTGGTAATACTATATGTCATATCTACCACTACATATGTAATTTTTGAAAGATAAAAGCCACGTTTTGCAGGCTGTAAGAAATTTTGTCTTAATCTTTGTACTTTAAGAATATTTCTTTATTTTTCATTTTACATTCTATTATTATGATTGATAAAATTAATTCCATCATCATACTGGTTATAATACGCACATAAAAACAATAAAATCAAATATAAAATTACAACGATTAAGTTATTTGTTACAATTATTTTTGTTTCTCATTTTTACATTAATTCATTACACAATCAAAAGTCCACTGTTGAATTTAGTTATTGCTATTATTGCAATATTGCTTCATAGGGGGCAGGCGGTTAGCAATCGCATTTTTTATTATTTTGAAGTGTTGTGTGCAGGACGATGCTGTTTTATTTGTTTCAGTCAGCCTTCTGTCGTCTGTTTCGGTACCTACGAGATGACTTAGTAGTTCACATAATCCCGTGGAAACTCACGGCTTTATTACTAAACGATGTTAATAGATTTTTATAGTAGTGCATTTAGCCAAATATTTTTTTCAAGTTCAAAAGTTGCTGTGGCCGATTGCGGTTGGTTGAATATAGATGGGTGGAGGCAGTAGATTCCAAGGGGGAGGCATTGGCCGTTAGTTTGGACATAGCGAAAGCCTTCGATCGGATCTGGCACAAAGCGCTTCTTTCGAAGCTTCCCTATGGGCTTCCCGAGAAGTTGTGCTATTGGATAACCAGTTTCCTTGCTGTTTAGACATCAAGGTCGTAGTAGACAGTGCATGCTCTGATTTCAAGCCTATCAACGCTGGTGTTCCTATCACCAGCTATCTATCTAGCTAGCTATCATAATAGCTATGACCAACGCTGTTTGTCCTGCATATCAATGATATGTTGCAAACTGGTAACAATCATTGCTATGCAGACGACAGCACTGGTGTTGCCTTATATACCGGCCGTGCCAATATTTCTGGGGAAAACGTCGCCGAGTACCAGAACAAACTTGTGTCTGAAGTCGAGTCTTTGCTGAAAAAAGTCTCGGATTGGGGGCGACTAAATCTAGTCCAGTTTAATCCCCAGAAAACACAAGTTTGCGCGTTCACCGCTAAACAGAAACCCCTTGTTGTATCTCCTCAGTTTTAAGGCACTCCTCTTGCTGCCGCAGGTAGCATTAGAATCCTTGGCGTCGACATATCGAATAGTGTACAAAACTTGTGTAAGGCCAAATTGGCCTCTATAAAGCTTGGCGTGCTCAGCACAGCGAGACAGTATTTCATGCCGGCACATCGCTTGCAGCTTTACAAAGTGCAAGTTCGGCTTCACATGGAATACTGTTCTCATCTCTGGGCCAGGGCACCTCAGTGCCAGCTCCTTCCACTTGACTGCATCGAGCGCAGAGCTGTTCGAATAGTCGACGACCGAGTTTTTTCTGATCGAAACACTGGCACTGCGTAGGGATGTTGCATGCCTTTGCATTTTCTATCGAATTTAACACGGGGAGTGCTCTGAGGGATTGTTCGGATTAATTCCAGCCGCAAAATTTCACGAACGCACGTCGCGTCGAAATTCACGATACCATCCTCACCAATTGGATGCTTGGCGGTCCACGGCTGTGCGTTTTACTAGGAGTTTTCTTCCTCGTACAACTTACCTGTCAAATTGTTTACCACCGGCGATTTTTCCAGACCGATACGACTTAGGGGCCTTCAAGAAAAGAGCTTACACCTTTCTTAAAGGCGGCCAAGGCATCTGCAGTTCCCTTGGTGTTGCGGTTGTTAACGGGCGGTGGTAGTCACTTATCATCAGGTGAGCTGCATGCTCTTTTGCCCCGTCTTCTATAAAAAAATACTTATAGCTAGAGCTAACAAGTTCTTGAAGATAATTAAAATGACTATGACTTCTACCAACCTTGTCAAAATACGAAAGCATCAAATAATTAATATCAGAGACAGTAACTTGATATCAATGCCTTTTGTTAAAGTTATCAAATATTCGAAGACTTTTATCATGTAATATCTGTGAGAGTTAGTTAAGATGCACCCAAGTTGGCACCTTGGGCCCACACCATTCGTCCTTGATCGTCATTGTGTTTTGTCATATATATGACAAACAAAAAGTTTCATAAAAACACGTGTAAATTAAAATATTGTTGAATGTGAAGTACCAACACTTTGGGGAGACTCCAGCTAGATAAAGTAATCAGGCTCGTTCGACATCAGAATCGATAAACTACAAACTTTTGACTAAGTATAGTTCGCAAAGCAATTGAAATAAAAAAACACCTTAATTACAGCATAAAGGAAAAATATTTTCACACGAAAATTTCAGTGAATAAAATGGAAACTCAAATGAGTGGTAGTTGTAGGTCAGGAGCTAAGCAATCGCTCTTAATTTAGTACTCGGGAAAGCCGGGTTCGATCCCCGCCGGCAAAAAGAAATAGTAAGTTGCAGTTTTAAGCTCTGATTTATGCGCTTAAATGAAAAGGAAAAAAATTGTGAGGACACCTGTAGGGATAACAATATTTTGAAGACATTTGAAGTCTGCCAATGAGCACTGAAATGCGCTGTGGACTTATTGTTTTTTAACGCTTTCAGATAAGAGTTGAGGTCTGTACCTAACTGCAGGACGTATAATGGTTGTAATTATATTTTTTTTTACTATTTAAATAAAATATAATTTAAGCACATGTTTTGACTCATAATCCACTAGTTTTAGAATTTATTAAAGGCGCTCTTCTTTTGACACTTGTATACTGAATCATTAAATATGACAGTACGTATACGGACATACTCCAGATATAGAACTATAAACGTTTTGTTATGTAATCAAAGAATTGTTAATCTTCCGAATATTTGACATCACTGTGCTTACATATATATTATAATTTTATAGATAAAACGAGTTAATTTGCTAGAACTCTAATTTCAGAGGTGCATGAACAGCGCAAAAGTTGCCCATTTCTTTGACATGATAATATGATTTAATTTTTGAACAATTGGATAATAATAAAGGGTCTTTGTAATAGTAAGCTTCGTAGCTTAAGTCATTTGACATGGCTCTTTAAAAACCTAAAAACTTCAATATATTTTCCTTATATATTGAAGTTGGCCTAGTGAAATAACCTCTCACGCCTTTGTCCGGTGTGAGGCCTCTTCATGTTCACAGCTATTCAATAATATAGTTAACATTATTTGTTTAACCCCTATATTATTAAACTTTTCCAAGGCATTGCAATCGCTGTCAAAGTTTACTGAAAGGATATTCAGGTATATAAACATGTATAAATACTCATTAGTGGCATCGATGTTGTGTCAATGTTAGTGTCCTGAAAACATTGAGAAAATTAACAAAAATTTTACAATTTTCAATCTGTAATAAGGAATGTGAGGGGCGGGGGTAAGTCCACTCCTAAATCTCACATTTTTACACTATCAGTAGGACTAGATAAACACCTATTCTGCTCTGCTGTCCGGCAAGCAGATAATCGAATGGCGCTATAGGAGAGCGCAGTTCGTTTTGATCCCCAGGGCAAGTCTGAGGAATTCTTCTTTCACGTATTTGCCACCTGTTATTTGGTCTTGTTCAATAGGAAACAAACAGAACAGAAACACGCAGATGATCCTCTTTTTCTTTTCTTTTTTCCTATCTTAACCAAATTAACCAAATTAAATCCAAGATGTTAAGCGGATACGTGGTGGGGCCTAAAGCTGATAACAGTTAAGATTGGAGCCGAAGAGACCCTCTTTCTCTTTGTCAGAAGGACTGGGATGAAATTCCTCTGCCCAAACCTCCCCTAGTTCCGAAGGCAAAAAAACACGGTCGGTCTGAGGAGGAGTCCCCCAAAGACCAGCTCAGGAAATCTGTCAAGCTGGAAATGTGGCGAAAAAATTCTCAGTTTCAGTGCCGTAGCTGCCTCCTAGCGTGTAGGAATTCGCAATTGGAATCCTATGAGCGTGGTGCAGATGCAGCTAGTCCACCGGGCACTAAGCAGACTATCGCTAAAACGGCCTGTGGAGCGCAGCCGGGAATGGGTCCGAAATTTTTAGGTTTCACCCACAAGGTTAAATTCTGGTAACGTGCCTGAATAAGACAAGCCAGGACTAGATTGTGGGTGAGGTCGGAAAACTGAATCCTGGCCGGAGACTGAATTCTCGATAATACCCGATAGCGAACTGCCTAAGCCTCAGCAAGGCATCACCTTTCTGCCCGGTAGCAAATCTGACTCTCCCCAGAAGGTGGCTGTGCTGTTGAGGGCACAAAATGAAGGGCTCCATACTGAGCTCTGGAAAATTCTCCACAGTAGGGACGAGGAAAATGGATTCCTAGTAAACCTTTTCTCTGGACTAGCCATCGGCGGAGGCTCTCCGGGCGGCAGGTAGTAAAGTCAAGGTAAAGTTAGCTTTAAGATGATAACTTTTAAGGTAAGGAGAGGATCTGACGCGGCAATGGAGCCTGAATTGCCCCAAGTCCAATCCCCCCAGCCCACTTCCACTCCACCTTGCGGGGTGAGATTGGAAAGATATCAGCGAGAGTAACTGAGGTCCAAAGCGCTGAACTCGCCTCGATCTGAGGGTATCTACTGGTATCCAGGTGTAAGGGGAAGGGAAGTGGGAGCAGTAGACTGAAAGATACGGCGGGGGTCAAGAGAGCCAGTCAAGGACGTTTTTGTCCTAAGCAGGCCAAAAAACCCCTGCCCCTCCCCCCACGCCTATAAATGGCTAACCCCAAGGGTGAAATGAGGGACCTCTAGGCAAATCATCACCATGCAGCAGCTGCTTTTGCCGTGGTAGATGCTTGCCTCGCAGAAGACGTCATCGACCTCGCCTTCATACAAGAGCCTTGGGTGGCCAACGGTCAAGTTCTGGGGTTGTCGGCTGCCGGTAAAATCTTAGTCAATACTAAAGGCAGTAAACCCAGAGCTTGTATAATCTACAATAAAAATATTGAACGTTAAGCTTTTCCAGAGTATTGCAATGACGACCAGGTTACAGCTTTTATAAATCTCAAGGGATACATAGGTGCCAGAGTAATCATTTGTTTAGCTTATCTTCCTGGAAAGAACCAAGATCCCGCCATCGAGTTAGAGTGAGTGGTGGAGTTCTTCCGTAAGCATACCGCCGAACTTGTGGTGGGGTGTGATGCTAATGGTCACCAAACAGCATGGGAAAACACTAACATCAACGAAAGAGGTGAGCTACTTTATGACTTTCTCATATCCAATCGCCAGGTAAATCTAAGCTTAGGATGTACATCAACCTTTGTAAGGCGTGCTAGGCAGGTAATTTTAGATATAAAATTTGCTTATATCCAGTCTGATTACTAACTGGCATGTCAGTACTGAAAACTCGATGTCTGATCACAGACATATTAAGTGTGTGATTAGAGCATCACCAAATTATAAAACTGTTGCTTTTAGGGATCCAAAAGCAACCTCCTGGGATGTTTACTCAGATAGCCTAAAGAAGAGTTTGGAAACGTTTCCTAAAAGCATAAAAACGATTGACTGTCTGGAGTAAGCGGCGGAGATGGTAACCTAAGAGTATCTGTGCAGCCTTCGAGGATATTTGTCCCGTCAAAACTAGGACCTCAACACGAAAAGTTCCTTGTTGGAACACTAAGCAAAAGAAGCTTAGAGAAAGGAACAGGAAACTTTTCAATAGGGCTAAAGAACAAAGAATGGGATATTTATAGTGCAGCCCTACCCCAATATAATAAAGAAATTAGGAAATCTAAGATAGAATCGTGGAGAAAGCTATGCGTAGAAGTAAAGTTTTAGGTTTTTCAAGGCCTTCTAACTCATTACACCTTAAAAAGCCTAAAACAATATTTGTATCCCTACACCAGTCTGAGGACTGGTTTAGGTCAAAGATAATAAGGCCAAACCTGGCGCAGTGGGCTGTTGGCTCCTTTAAACCATATAAAAAAAGTAAAGAGGATGGAATAATGTCCTTCCAACTACATAGAGTAATCGACATCCTTCTTCCTTATCTAGTGAAAATCTTCAGAGCAAGTTTTGCATGGGGATATATTCCAGAAGGATGGAGAATTGTCAAAGTTATCTTTATACCTAAAGCTGGTAGAAAGGACTACGCTTTACCAAAGACATTTGGTCCTTTTAAAAAGGAGGTAGGCTCTTTTCTTGAAGGTCCCTAAGTCGTATCGTTCCGGAAAAATCACTCGATTCCACAAGGAAGTCGTGCGAGAAAGAAAACATCTTCTAAATCGCACAGTGGTGGACCGCCAATCATCCAGATGGTGTGGATGGTATCGAGAGTTCTGCCGCGATGTGCGTTCGTGAAATTTGGCGGCTGGGATTAATCCGAACAATTCCTCAGAGCACTCTCCGTGGAAGATGCGAAAGAAAAAGCAAAGGGATGCAACATCTCTTCGCAAAGCCAATGAATCGAGCCGATCGGAAAGGACTCGGTCGTCGACGATTTGAGCCGCTCTGCGCTGGATGCGGTCAAGTGGAAGTAGCTGACACTGGGGAGCCCCCGCCCAGAGATGGGAAGAGTATTTCATGTGAGGCCGAACCTGCGCCTTGTAAAGTTGCAGGCGGTGTGCCGGCATGAAATACTGTCCCGATCTGCTGCGCACGCCAAGTTTTTTAGAGGCCAATTTGGCCTTGTCTTCCAAGTGACCACGAAACTGCACGTCACTCGATATGTCGACTCCGAGGATACCAATACTGGCTGAGGCAAGAAGGGGAGTGCCTTGAAACTGAGGAGATACGACAAAGGTTCTTTTTAGCGGTAAACGCGCAAACTTGTGTCTTCTGAGGATTAAACTGGACTAAATTTAGTCGCCCCCAATCCGAGACTTTGTTCAGCAAGCCTCGACTTCAGACACAAGTTTGTTCCGGTACTAAGCGACGTTTTCCCGAGAAATATTAGCACGGCCGGTGAATAAAGCATCACCAGTGCTGTCATTCGCATAGCAATGAATGTTACCAGTTAGCAACATATCATTGATATGCAGAAGAAACAGCGTTGTTGATAGCACATAGCCTTGTGGAAAACCAGCGTTAATAGGCTTGTAGTCGGAGCATGCACCGTCTACAACGACCTTGATACTCCGATCTGCAAGGAAGCTGGTGATCCAATTGCACAATTTCTCGCGAAGCCCATAGGAAGGGAGCTTCGAAAGAAGCGCTTTGTGCCAAACCCGATCGAAGGCGTTTGCAATGTCCAAACTAACGGCCAACGCCTCCACCTTGGATTCTACTGCCTCTGCCCATCTATGGGTCAGGTAGACCAGAATATAACCAGCTGTTCGACCCCGACGAAAACCGTATTGGTGGTCACTAATCAGCTGGTGATCCTCAAGGTACTGCATGAGATGGCAGTTAATAATGGATTCCATTATTTTGGAGAACAAGGAGGTGATGGCGATAGGCCTATAGTTGGACGGGTCTGAGCGGTCGCCTTTTTTAGGTATTGGGTGGACAAAAGCTGTCTTCAATGAATTCGGGACTACGCCTTGGGAGTAGGAGTATCGGAAAAGACGCGCTAGGACCGGTGCCAACTCCGGAGAACACGTCCTCAGCACAATTGGGGGGATTCCGTCAGGCCCAAAAGACTTCTGGATGTCCAGGGAGAGGAGTGTTTTGCGAACCGAGCGTTGTGAGAACAGCACATCTGGCATGGAGCACTCACACCGCGGGATGCTCGAAGGTGTTTTCCCCCCCGTCATCAAGAGTCGAGTTGGACGCAAAAAGGGAGCCTAAAAGAAAAAGAGAAAAAGAGCCTGACTTTGCCTTGGTAATAACTCTTTTGAAGGACTTGGAGGCGAAGTTATACTTTCTTTTTAAGTGTGCTGGTGTTTACATCCCGGGGTCGCCGAAGCCGCAGCCCAAGCTAGATAACACTCCTGCTTACTGCGTAATGCAGTCTTACAGGAGCGGCCAAACCAAGGCTGAGATCTGCCTCCGATGGGTACCACAGATGATGAAATAAATAGTTCCATTCCCTGTAGCACCACATCAGTGACAGAGTCAGCAACAGCGCTGGGAACATCCGGCGAGAAGCAAACCCGCCCCACATGCGTAGGATGCAAAGAAAGACCGCATTCCGTCCAAATCCGCCGACCTGTAATACCAAACACGGCGGCAACCAGCAGAACGCAACCGCGAGGGGAGTGTGAGTGGCACCACACTCCGGATCATACAATGGTCCGAAGAGCCGAGAGGGGCATCGACGGAAACCTGATATCCCGTCCGGATGACAGATCAGCAGAAGGTCCAACAGGGAAGGTGTATGATCTTCCACATCTGGAATCCGCGTAGGCGAAGTAACCAGTTGTGTCAGACCATATGCAGTAACAGAAACAGAAACAGAAACTTTTTATTCAACATAGATTATAAATAATACTTATTGAAAGTCACTCTTTTGTATAATTACCACCGGTTCGAAAAAAAAACCTCTGTCCTGGGAAAAACCAGCAAGAAACCCAGCGGGACTTTTTTTTTAAATAACAGCTTACAATCATGTATGTTACACAATTTAACAACACAACAAATTAGAAATAGCTTGGTAGCGATCACCTCATTTTCAGGGGTTATTATCATCTATAAATTCTTTAATATTATAATAACCCTTTTTATACAAACTTAATAAAATTTTTGAACTTTGAGCAGATGAAATTTTGTATATTTTCTGGAATTTTCTTACAAAAGAAGAATGAATTACTGACTCGATAGAGTCGAGTAACTGGTACTACTAGCTTGTGTCTATTCCTAGTATTTACAGAATGAATATCACTTATTTTTGTAAAACTACTTTCATTTTTGTGTACGTAAATTTTCATAAATGTATTTAGAGGCTAAATTTAATATAGTAATTTCCTTAAATTTTTGTCGCAGCGACTCTTTAGGCTTTAAATCATAAATTGCACTTACGGCCCTCTTCTGTAAAACAAATATAATTTCAGTGTCAGCTTCGTGTCCTCATAGCAAAATACCATACGACATTATGCTATGGAAATAGCTAAAGTAAACTAGTCTCGCTGTTTCAACACTTGTTAGACTTCTAATTTTTATTACGGCATATGCTGCAGAACTAAGTCTTGCTAGTTTTGATATATGGGGGCTCCATTGAAGCTTCGCGTCTAGTGTGATTCCAAGAAAAACGGTGGTATCTACAAGACTCAGTTTCTATGCATTTAAAATTACATTAGTATTTAATTGTTTGACATTTGGAGTCATACATTTCATACATTCTTAGTGCCATTTACATGCAAATTATTAACATTGAACCAATTTACTTATGTAGATATAGCATTATTTACTTCGTCATATTTTAGCAAATGTCGACTTAATTTGAAAATTAAAGAAGTGTCATCTGCAAATAATACTATATCATGGTTATCTCCTACTATGTAAGGTAAGTCATTAATGTATACAAGAAACAGAAAGGGGCCGAAAATTGATCCTTGAGGCACGCCCATTTGTACCATCGACCCGGAAGAACTCATACTGTTAATGACAACTTTTTGCGTTCTCTTAATTAAATATGAAATAATTAATTTAAGAGCATTACTTCTAACACCGTAGTGTTGAAGTTACCTAATTAATGTTTCATGGTGAAAACAATCGAAGGCTTTGGATATGTCACAAAATATACCCAAAGCATCCTGTGTATTCTCCCATGCATTAAATATATATTTAATCAGCTCAACACCGGCATCAGTTGTCGAGCGACCCCTTGTGAAACCAAATTGATTTTTATGAAGTAAATTATTTATATTAAAGAAATTTAACATTTGATCAAGATTAATTTTTTCAAAAATCTTACTAAGTGTTGGTAGTACAGAAATAGGTCTAAAATTGGCGGGGTCTAATGTACTACCAGATTTAAATAAAGGTATTACTTTACTATACTTCATTAAATCATGGAACACAACAGATTCGATACTAGTATTAAAAATAATACCTAAATGAGGCGCGATTTTATCTATTATAGACGCAATAACTTTAACGGATATCCCACACAGATCCGCAGTTTTCTTAATATCAATAGTTTTAAAATATTTTACAATATCTTTTGATGATACTTTATGAAATGTAAAATTGTTTGTACACTCATTTACATTTTGTTTAAGTAATGATTCGGCGACGGCAGGAGAAGAATTCAGTGACTTAGTGGTTAATATCGGAATATTAGTAAAATATTTCTCAGAAACCATTGCAACGTCCTGATCTGATTCGGTTAATTTGTTATTAACACTTAACTGGTAGTTTGAATTGCGAGAGTTGGTCTTACCAGTTTCGCTATTAATTATACTCCATGTCATTTTATTTTATTAGAAGCCGTCTTAATTTTGTTGCTCAAATGCAAAGACTTGGCTGTGCCAAGGCAAAGTCAAAAACAGATCTCCCCGCATGATCGGTTAATCGTGAACCGAGCCATTCGGCGTGGTGGGCGTTAAAATCGCCAAGGATCACGATTTCAGAGGATGGGACCTGTTGCAGCAAGGAATCTGTAGCCATTTGGACGTGGTCGGTGAGACAGTCTGTTTCGGCATTACCGCTATGAGACCTATAGAGGCACCCGTAGACGCGCGGATGGTCGTCGCTGTCTACGCATAGCCAAAGGATGGACAGGTCCGAACTTTCAAGACTGCCGAGGCGTCGAGAACAGATGTCCTTTCTGACATACCCGCAAACTCCAGCCCGAGGCACAAAGGAGTGCTCCAATTTGAACCCCGGGTAAGAGAGATACGAAGTATCAGCCGGAGAGGACACCTGCGTCTCAGTCAGAAAGAGCAAGGCCGGCTTCGCCGTCTCAAGATAGTAGTGGACGGCATTTACGTTCGAGTGAAGTCCCCTGATGTTGCAGAAATGCACGGATAGCATGGCAGGGGTCGCCTTGGTCTTGTTGCTCAGTTTACCCCGAGCAGTTATTGTGTTGAGCGGAATTTTGCCCCCCCCCCCCCCCCCCCCCCGCCTCCAGAATACGCGGGGCAGCCTGAGCACCCACGCTCAGGAGTGGAATAACATGGTCGTGGATGCTCAGCGAGGGATTTTCCAGAGGTGCTGGTACCCTCCTGGGGTAGTCTTTCGTGTAATTCCACTACCATGTTGATGGGGGGAGGGAGGGGGGGAGAAATGGGCCTCCGGCCACCTGCACTCACCAGACGAAACGCAGAAGAAGAGCTTCTGCTTCACGCCGGTTTTCTGTGAGGTCGTGGTACCAGCCCGGCTCGAGCAGGCCCAAACGTGCAACAGCAAAACCTGCCGCGTGGCTCTACCACCGTTAAAAGGTCCTAAAAGCCTTTCTTGTTTTCTTCTTAAGACATTGGAAAAGGTTATAGATAGATATATTAAGGATGTAGCAATTAACTTATTTTTATTATCCCGAAGTTTCATGTATTTTATAATACCCATGGTCACGGGAGGTATTGTCCTTATGGCAGAATCGCTGGAGGACCTAAGCACTATGCTCAATGACCTCAATAGTGTTTCCCAACGGATAGGTCTTAAGATGAACATGGACAAAACAAAGATCATGTTTAATGTCCATATCACACCTATGCCGGTAGTTGTTGGGAACACTAAGCTCGAAGTTGTTGACGAGTATGTTTACCTGGGACAAATAGTCCGACTAGGTCAGTCCAGCTTCGACCAAGAGGTCAATCGACGGATTCAACTCGGTTGGGCAGCATTCGGGAAATTTCGACACATCTTCTCGACAGGTATAACTCAAAACTTGAAAACGAGACTGTACACCCAGTGCGTGTTGCCAGTGATGACATACGGAACTGAGACGTGGTCCTTCACTGCTGGCCGGATAAGGAAGCTCAAGGTCGCTCAGCGAGCTATGGAGAGGGCTATGCTTGGAGTTTCTCTGCGTGATAAACTTAGAAATGAGGATATCCGCAGTAGGACCAGAGTGACCGACATAGCCCAACGGATTAGTAGGCTGAAGTGGCAATGGGCCGGCCATATAGCTCGTAGAACCGACAACCGATGGGGAAGAAATGTTCTCGAGTGGCAGCCTCGTACCGGCAGGCGAAGTGTAGGGCGTCCCCCCACTAGATGGAGTGACGACCTGGTAAGATATGCAGGAAGTCGATGGATGCAGGTGGCTCAGGACCGTGCTTTGTGGCATTCTTTGGGGGAGGCCTATGTTCAGCAGTGGACTTGTGAAGGACTGTAATGATGATGATGATGATGATGGTCACGGGAGACTGGAGTGATTGACGTCCCGATGTTAGAGTGAACCCGGAATACCTTCAACTTCTTTAATTATTAATTTTGGTCAGATCTACGCAGAATAAACTTACTATATCTTAAAGTCGTGCAGTGGTATGCTTTAGGGTATAGTTTTAATTATATTAATTACAGGGTCCCAATCAGGTGGTAGTACCCAGCTTCCCTAACTAGTAAGATTAGGATATTTTTAATTTCAATAGCCTCATGTATCATCCTTGACAGGAATCAATGTTCTTTCGCGAGAATTTGTGGTTTATCAAATCCAATATAATGGTGGGGGCCGTCTAGGATATGATCACAAACTGCAGACTTCTCGGAACGTTGATGCTTCACGTCAGCTATGTGTTATTTTACGCGGGTTTTATTGGTCGTTTTGTTTGGGCTATATATGAGAGACCATATTCACAATCAAGCTTGTACACTCCTGCATCTTGTAAGCGAATATTGCACTTGACGTATAGTAAGAACTGACTAATCTTCTTCGGCGGCTAGAAGAATGTTCAAATAGAAGCTCGCTTCAAGATGTAGCCAATCTTGTCTGTGACACCACTGATATATAGTATGGTACAGCAGGAAGACGCTCGACTGTGTCCGGCTTCACTCGGTCACTGCGACGTAAGCGCGGGACTCGAAGCCTGTTGTCGTGCAGAACCTGCTTGACCTGTCGAAGCTCGGCGGCCAGGTCTTGCTTTCACAGATTCCACGCGCTTTCTGTTACAAAGATTTGCCCAACACCATCCTTTACATTTGGCTACCGTTACATTACGTTTACTTAATTACTTAACAACAACATGATTCTTTATTCCTATAAGAGGTAAAACAATTTTTACTCACGCTTGCTAAAATTTAAAAAGGCCGTATTATCGCAGATGTTTAGCTTATGTTTAGCTTGAAGCTCTCATCGAGCAACTTGTCTATACCGCTTTTAAATATTGATTATTTCTTAAGTTTTCAGCTAAGTTGTGGGTCGTTTTAGTCTACAGTAAATTTATTGTAACCACAAATCAAAACGATATAATTTTATTTTAAGATAATCAGGCGCTCAATTTTAAATTTGAACCTTAAACTTCATGTATGTCTAAATATTTTTCATTAAATTACATTACAATTAAAAATATATCTTAAAGTTTATTGGCACTCTACAACACGTATTTGATAAGAATGTTTTCAGATTTGAAGCTGACTCACAATTAGACAAAATAAAAATAATTCCAAACTTTATAAATAACTGAGTGAGAAATAGGTTTTGGTTACACTAAAACAGTGCGATTTACCATTTCGGGCTGCATCACTACTTACCACCAGGTGAGGCTGTGGTAAGGCTCTGGCTTGTAATAAGTAAAACAATTTATAGTAATGACCTATTTTAGAAGCTTATGAATGAAAAATGGTATCGGTATTAAAAAACTATATAAAAGAAAGGCTACGTATATTCTCTTATTCCTCTAGTCGTCTAAATAAATAAAACTCGAATAATTTTTCACCAACATTGGTTAAACAATGGGATAGTTAAAAAGTAGGAGTGAATTATCAAATACAATGTGGTTGTCAGTTTGCTACAGAGAAAATTCTGCAGACTGTATTGGCTGCGACAGGTGACGTTGTTACTAATCATTCATAAAAAATACTAATAAATAAAAATATATATCGGCGCAACAAAGTATAAGCGACGTATCCGGCGCATTACTCAAACAATTATTATCGTGTTAAAAATTAATAAGCGTTATTTCAACTGCAGAAATAACGTTATAACTTGATTGTTTATAACATTTTCTTTTATTTTAAAATTAGTTAATTATTGTTACTTATAAATAAGTTAAAATGCTTTAATTCAAAATATAATTAAAATCAGGTTATCGCGGTAACAATTTGGAAGGTAATTTATTCTCAAGACGCAGGAAGTAGGGATAGCTTCCGCTCGCTTGCGTTGTAGGGATAGCTTCCGCACGCTTGCGTTTGGTTTAAAAGGCGTGCGGCGGCTTGGGCAAGATTCATTCTTGTTCGTGCAGTCGAGCTGTTCAGACCTAGTTAAGTTCGTTAATTATAAATTGTGAATAATTGTTAATAGTGAAGAAACGTTAAATTGTGAATAATTGTGATTAGTAAAACCAGTTAAGATCAAATACGTGTAGTGAGTTTTATTATTAAAAACAATAATGAGTGAACCTAGAAATCATAATAATGACGTCATCGATGATGACGTCATAGTTTTTAAAAACTCTTATGGTGGCCCCACTCCGTCATCAGAAGTGGGATGTGAACAACGCTCTTCCACTGCTGCTCGACCATCTGATATTGAACAACCATCTATGTCGGTCAACACTGAAACAATGCAACAGAATCAGAGTGATAACAGTTCAATGATTAATGTACCATCACAGTTCTTTATGCAAATGATGCATATGATGCAAAACATGTCGGATAGACTAACTACTCCATCGGAAACAAAGGTGAGAATTAATGATATTTATCTACCTTCATTTGATCCAGATACAAACGTTGGAGTACGTGAATGGTGTCAACATATTAGTAAAGCAATTCAGACGTACCACCTCAATGATTTTGATATACGCATGAAAGTTGGCAGCTTATTGAAAGGACGCGCTAAAATGTGGGTCGACGATTGGATGATAACTACATCTACTTGGGAAGAACTTCGCAACAATCTTATAACTACATTTGAACCAGAAAACCGGTAATCTCGGGACATATTAAGATTCAGGGAACATGTTTTTGATTCTTCAAAAGATATAGCGGAATTTTTATCGCGAGCCTGGGTACTATGGAGACGAATTACCAAAGACAAGTTACCTAATGAAGACGCAGTTGAGGCTGTAATTGGTTGCATTAGTGACGAACATTTACGGATCGAACTATCAAACGCGCGCGCAACAACAGTGCCAGAACTTATATCTATTGCATCCTCAATACGATTAAAGCGCGTTCATACATCAAATAGTAGTATGACGATGCCAAACAAACGTCCGCGTTTATCAAACAATAGTAATGCTCACGCTCTATCATTCTGTCACATCTGTAAAAGGAAAAACCATTCTGCCGATGAATGTCGTTTCAAACCAACGGCATTAAATCAGGAACAATATAGTAAAAGAGGTGAAAGTAATAGTAAACCTACCTGCACATTTTGTCAAAAATTAGGACATACTTACGATCAATGTTTTAAGCGTGATCGTTCTTTGACATCAAATATAAATCACATCGAAGGTACAAAACTCGCCCCTTTAACTATCAGGATAGGAGTAAAAATTTTACGGGCAGTGTTTGACAGTGGTGCAGAATGTTCATTTATACGGGAATCTGTAGCCGCTGCTCTGCCTGGACAAAGAGTTCAAACGGCTAACTACTTGAGAGGTATTGGACGATTTCCCGTATTATCACTCACGAGTTTACTGACTATATGTGTCATAGATGATATCAGCGTAGAAATTCAGTTTTATGTTCTGGCTGACTGTGAGATGTCGACGGACATTCTGGTTGGCATGAATTTGATTAAAGGCACAAACTTGAGTGTTATAGTAAAGTCTAGCAAAACAAAATTAGTGCACCAAGGACTTATCAATCATATCACTACAAATAGTCCAATATTTGGAAAACTAGACTGTGATCTTTCCGACCCTGAAGAGATCAAACAACTTCGCATACTCCTTAATAAGTATGAACACTTATTTATTCGAGGATACCCTAAAACCCGAGTTAACACAGGTATGTTGGAAATCAGATTAAAGAATCCGGACAAATACGTAGAACGAAGACCATACCGCCTCAGTCCAGTGGAGAGAGAAAAGGTTCGTACCATTGTCAACGAATTATTGAAGCACAATATTATACGTGAGAGCAAATCCCCATACTCTAGCCCAATTATCCTAGTTAAAAAGAAGAATGGAGATGACCGCCTTTGTGTAGACTTCCGCGAGTTAAATGCTAATACCTTGCGGGACCATTACCCACTTCCACTCATCTCCGACCAAATCGATCAACTGGCCAATGGACTCTACTTCACCACATTTGATATGGCGGCAGGTTTCCATCAAATACCTATTTCGGAGAGTTCCATAGAGAAGACTGCATTCGTTACGCCTGATGGATTATACGAATACCTTACTATGCCATTTGGTTTATCCAACGCGTGTGCAGTATACCAAAGATGTATTAATAGAGCATTGTTTTCGTTACTGGGCAGTGCTGCTCAAGTTTACGTCGACGATGTCTTGAGCAAAAGTGCTGATTTTACTCAAGGACTAATAAACATTGAACGCATTCTCATAGCATTACATAAGGCTGGGTTTTCTATCAATGCGGATAAGTGCAGCTTCTTCAAACGCTCAATAGAATATTTGGGTAACGTTGTTTCAAATGGTAAAATCCGTCCAAGTCCAAAGAAAGTTGAAGCTCTAGTCAAGGCACCAGTACCGAATACTGCTAAAAAGGTAAGACAGTTCAATGGTTTAGCTGGATATTTTCGTAAATTCATCCCCGATTTTTCCCGTATAATGATGCCCTTGTATGAGTTGACTAAACAAGGTGCTAAATGGGAGTGGAATGATCGACACGAAGAAGCACGTAATAAGATAATCCAATGTCTGACATCATCTCCTGTGTTAACAATATTTCAAGAAGAAGCACCCATAGAATTATACACGGATGCAAGTAGCTTGGGATTCGGTGCCGTTCTAGTACAAATTATCAACAAACGTCAACATGCAATCGCCTTCATGAGTATGAGAACTACTGATACTGAAAGCAGATATCACTCGTACGAACTAGAGACCTTGGCGGTAGTGCGTGCAATAAAACATTTTCGGCAGTATCTGTATGGACGGAAATTCAAAATTATAACCGATTGCAATGCCTTAAAGGCATCTAAGCACAAAAAGGATCTCCTTCCAAGAATTCATCGGTGGTGGGCGTTCTTACAGAACTATGATTTTGAAGTAGAATACCACAAAGGAAATCGCTTGCAACACGCCGACTTCTTAAGCAGAAATCCAAGTAGTTGTGAGGTTAATATAATGACAAGAGACTTGGATTGGTTGAAGGTGGAACAACGCAGAGATGAGATATTGCGTCGCCTGATGGACAGCTTCAACAACGGAAATCCAGTAGATGGTTAACTTCTAGAAAACGAAGTTTTAAAACGAATCGTGAGAGACCCAATTTTTGGACAGCAAATCTGTGTTGTAGTTCCTAGATCTTTCCAGTGGAGTATAATAAATTCATTTCATACAGCGCTTAAACACCCTGGATGGGAAAAGACTCTACATAAGATCAAAGAATCTTACTGGTTTGACAAAATGAGTACCCTGGTGCGCAGGTTTGTGGACAACTGTATCGTGTGTAGAACATCAAAAGGAACATCGGGCGCTGTACAAGCTCAACTACATCCAATCCAAAAGCCAACTACAGCCTTTCAAGTGATACATATGGATATCACTGGCAAGCTCGGTACTACAGATGCCCAGCAATATGTCGTAGTAACTGTCGATGCTTTCTCAAAATATGTGCTGTTTTATTATGCTACCGATAAGAGTCCGCACAGCACATTAGCTGCACTAAAACGTACTATACACCTATTTGGAACACCACTTCAAATAATTGTGGATGGAGGCAGAGAATTCTTGGGGGAATTCAAGACTTATTGCCAACAGCTAGGAATAGACATCCATGATATATCACCAGGAATCAGCCGAGCTAACGGACAAGTTGAGCGAATAATAGCAACGCTTAAGAACGCATTAATAATGATAAAAAATTATGAAACGGAACAATGGCATACTGCATTAGAAGAACTTCAGTTGGCCATGAATTGTACTGCTCATCGAGTAACAGGTGTCGCTCCCCTCACTCTACTCACAAGACGAAAACACTCTGTTCCACCGGAACTACTCGGATTAGTAAATATGGATAATCAAACTATTGATATTGACGCCCTTTCCAGACATGTGCAGAATAGAATGTCTCAAGCATCGGAACAAGATAGACAACGATTTAATCAACGAAAAGCTAAGATCTATCATTTTCAAAAATGAGAATACGTAATTATCAAAAATAATCCACGCAATCAAACCTCATTAGACCTTAAATTTAGTGAACCCTATGAGATATGCAGAATACTTGAAAACGATCGTTATTTGGTGAAAAAGGTAATTGGCAGAGGACGGCCTCGAAAAGTCGCTCACGATCAACTACGTCGGGCCCCACAGCCAGGGATTCAGAGGGCCGTATCGGCGGAAAGAGAGCCATGCCCTGGTGATATTAGTGCAACAAGTGAGCCCGGGCCGTCAACTTCTTAAGAATCATAACAGCAGAACTTAACTCAAGAACAAAACTTCTAACTATTGCAAAATAATTTTCTGTTTTCTCTTTTAGAGCCCCTGTGTATAACACAGCATCGACCTAATCCTAATTCCTATAGAGCCCCTGTGTACCACGGCGAACAGGAACGCCCAGAGCACAGCATCACTCCATTTCCATTCTACGAGACTACGAGAATTATGTGTGTAGACGTGATGTATGGTCGAAACACAAATAACAAAATAATTTTCTGTTTTCTCTTTTAGAGCCCCTGTGTATAACACAGCATCGACCTAATCCTAATTCCTATAGAGCCCCTGTGTACCACGGCGAACAGGACCGCCCAGAGCACAGCATCACTCCATTTCCATTCTACGAGATTACGAGAATTATGTGTGTAGACGTGATGTATGGTCGAAACACAAATAAATAAACAAACAGCAGTAAAGCTGTAAGAATAAAATTGGTAGGTGCTGAGCACGCATCACCAATCAGAATGGCCGTATCGGCGCCACAAAGTATAAGCGACGTATCCGGCGCATTACTCAAACAATTATTATCGTGTTAAAAATTAATAAGCGTTATTTCAACTGCAGAAACAACGTTATAACTTGATTGTTTATAACATTTTGTTTTATTTTAAAATTAGTTAATTATTGTTACTTATAAATAAGTTAAAATGCTTTAATTCAAAATATAATTAAAATCAGGTTATCGCGGTAACAATTTGGAAGGTAATTTATTCTCAAGACGCAGGAAGTAGGGATAGCTTCCGCTCGCTTGCGTTGTAGGGATAGCTTCCGCACGCTTGCGTTTGGTTTAAAAGGCGTGCGGCGGCTTGGGCAAGATTCATTCTTGTTCGTGCAGTCGAGCTGTTCAGACCTAGTTAAGTTCGTTAATTATAAATTGTGAATAATTGTTAATAGTGAAGAAACGTTAAATTGTGAATAATTGTGATTAGTAAAACCAGTTAAGATCAAATACGTGTAGTGAGTTTTATTATTAAAAACAATAATGAGTGAACCTAGAAATCATAATAATGACGTCATCGATGATGACGTCATAGTTTTTAAAAACTCTTATGGTGGCCCCACTCCGTCATATATAATAATAAATAAAAAAATATAAGATTAATAAAACAGCATAAATTAACGTATCATAAACTTTAATTATTCTAGAACTTACAGTTTTATTATTTGAAAGATCAAACATTAATACACATATTTAATTCTAAACAGTTGGAACACATAAATATTCATGTTGTTCACCACACATATGACTCTTTTAGATTTTAACGGTGGTAAAGCCACGCAGCAGTTTTTGCTGTTGCACGTATGGGCCGGCTCGAGCCGGGTTGGTACCACGACCTCACAGAATACCGGCGTGAAGTAGAAGCTCTGCTTTTGCGTTTCGTCTGATGAGTGCAGGTGGCCGGAGACCCAATTCCACCCCCCCTCACATCAACATGGTAGCGGAATTACACAATAGACTACCCCAGGAGGGTACCAGTACCCCTGGAGAATCCCTCGCTGAGCATCTACGACCATGTTATTCCAATCCTGAGCGTGGGTGCTCAGGCTGCCCCGCGTATTCTGAGGGGGGCAAAATTCCGCTCAAAAACATAACTTCTCGGGGCAAACTGAGCAACGATACCAAGGCGACCCCTGCCACGCTATCCGTGAATTTCTGCAACATCAGGGGACTTCACTCTATCTTACCTAAACGCCGTCCACTACCATCTCGAGACGGCGAAGCCGGCCTTGCTCTTTCTGACCGAGACTCAGGTTTCCTCTCCGGCTGATATTTCGTATCTCTCCTACCCGGGGTACAAATTGGAGCACTCCTTTGTGCCTCGGGCTGGAGTTTGCGTGTATGTCAGAGAGGACATCTGTTCTCGACGCCTCGGTAGTCTTGAAGGTTCGGATCTGTCCATCCTTTGGTTACGCGTAGACAGCGACGACCATCCGCGCGTCTGCGGGTGACTCTATAGGTCCCATAGCGGTAATGCCGAAACAGACCGACTCACCGACCACGTCCAAATGGCTACAGATTCCTTGCTACGACAGGTCCCATCCTCTGAGATCGTGATCCTTGGCGATTTTAACGCCCACCACGCCGAATGGCTCGGTTCACGTTTAACCGATCATGCAGGGAGATCTGTTTATGACTTTGCCTTGGCATATGGTCTGACAGAACTGGTTACTTCTACGCTACGCGGCTACGCGGATTCCAGATGTGGAGGATCACACACCTTTCCTGTTGGACCTTCTGCTGACCTCTCATCCGGACGGATATCAGGTTTCCGCCGATGCCCCTCTCGGCTCTTCGGACCATTGTCTGATCCGGAGTGTGGTGCCACTCACGCTCCCCTCGCGGTTGCGTTTTGCAGGTTGCCGCCGTGTTTGGCATTACAGGTCGGCGGATTGGGACGGAATGCGGTCTTCCTTTGCTTCTTACCTATGGGGGCGGGTTTGCTTCTCGCCGGATGATCCCAGCGCTGTTGCTGACTCTGTTACTGATGTGGTGCTACAGGGAATGGAACTATTTATTCCATCATCTGTGGTACCCATCGGAGGCAGATTTCAGCCTTGGTTTGGTCGCTCCTGTAAGACTGCATTACGCAGTAAGCAGGAGTGTTATCAAGCCTGAGCTGCGGCTTCGGTGACTCGATGATGTAAACACCAGCACACTTAAAAAGAAGTATAACTTCGCCTCCAGGTCCTTCAAAAGAGTTATTGCCAAGGCAAAGTCAGAGAACATAGGCGGAATTGGCGAGAAACTAGTTCGCCTTCCTTCGGGAACCCGTGCATTCTGGTCTCTCGCCAAGGCTGTCCAAGGGAATTTCTGTAAGCCATCACTACTATCTCTGCACAGGGAGGATGACTCACTGGCCCAAGACGCAAAACAAAAAGCCGACCTTTTAGGCTCCCTCTTTGCATCCAACCAGACTCTTGATGACGGGGGGAAAACACCGCTGACCATCCCGCGGTGTGAGTGCTCCATGCCGGATGTGCTGTTCTCACAGTTCTCGGTTCGCAAAGAACTTCTCTCCCTGGACATCCAGAAGTCGAGTGGGCCTGACGGAATCCCCCCAATTGTGCTGAGGACGTGTGCTCCGGAGTTAGCACCGGTCCTAACGCGTCTTTTCCGGTACTCCTGCTCCCAAGGCGTAGTCCCAAACTCATGGAAGACAGCTTTTGTCCACCCGATCCCTAAAAAAGGCGACCGCTCAGACCCGTCCAACTATAGGCCTATCGCGATCACCTCCTTGTTCTCCAAAATAATGGAATCCATTATAAACTGCCTGCTCATCCGGTACCTTGAGGATCACCAGCTGATTAGTGACCGCCAATACGGTTTTCGTCGGGGTCGATCAGCTGGTGATCTTCTGGTCTACCTGACCCATAGTTGGGCGGAGGCAGTAGAGCCCAAGGGGGAGGCGTTGGCCGTTAGTCGGGACATTGCGAAGGCCTTCGATCGGGTTTGGCACAAAGCGCTTCTTTCGAAGCTCCCTTCCTATAGGCTTCCCGAGAAATTGTGCAATTGGATCACCAGCTTCCTTGCAGATCGGAGCATCAAAGTCGTTGTAGACGGTGCATGTTCGGACTACAAGCCTATTAACGCTGGTGTTCCACAAGGCTGTGTGCTATCACCAACGCTGTTTCTTCTGCATATCAATGATATGTTGCTAACTGCTAACATGCATTGCTATGCGGATGACAGCACTGGTGATGCTCTATACACTGGCCGTACCAATATTTCTCGGGAAAACGTCGCCGAGTACCGGAACAAACTTGTGTCTGAAGTCGAGTCTTTGCTGAACAAAGTCTCGGATTGGGGGCGACTAAATCTAGTCCAGTTTAATCCTCAGAAGACACAAGTTTGCGCGTTAACCGCTAAAAAGAACCCCTTTGTCTTATCTTTAATTAATAAATTATCAGTTTCAAGGCACTCCCCTTCTTGCCTCAGCCGGTATTGGTATCATCGGAGTCAAGATATCGAGTGACGTGCAGTTTCGTGGTCACCTGGAAGACAAGGCCAAATTGGCCTCTAAAAAACTTGGCGTGCGCAGCAGAGCGGGACAGTATTTCATGCCGGCACACCGCCTGCAACTTTACAAGGCGCAGGTTCGGCCTCACATGAAATACTCTTCCCATCTCCGGGCGGGGGCTCCCCAGTGCCAGCTACTTCCACTTGACCGCATCCAGCGCAGAGCGGCTCGAATCGTCGACGACCGAGCCCTTTCCGATCGGCTCGATTCATTGGAACTGCGAAGAGATGTTGCATCCCTTTGCATTTTCTATCGCATCTACTGTGGGGAGTGCTCTTAGGAATTGTTCGGATTAATCCCAGCCGCCAAATTTCACGAACGCCCATCGCGGCAGAACTCCAGATACCATCCACACCATCTGGATGATTGGCGGTCCACCACTGTGCGATTTAGAAGATGTTTTCTTCCTCGCACGACTTCCTTGTGGAATCGATTACCATCAGCGATTTTTCCGGACCGATACGACTTAGGGACCTTCAAGAAAAGAGCGTACTCCTTTTTAAAAGGCCGGCGACGCATCTGCAATTCCCTCCCTGGTGTTGCAGTTGTTCATGGGCGGCGGTAGTCACTTACCATCAGGTGAGCCGCATGCTCGTTTGCCCCATCTCCTATAAAAAAAAATCATACAATGTTATTTATCATTTTTCTAGCATAAGACAGACACAAAGCACATGTTTTACTAAAATTTGATTCTTGTATGATTGCCTCTTAAAGAATAGTTTCAATACCTAAGATAACTTTCAAGAGCTCTTTGATATGTCACCGCAATATTGAACTTGTTGATTTTCTTGAATTTATTTCTATGTTGGTATATTTGAATACATTTTCTAGCATTTTATCGCTGAGAAATAAAGATAACATTTCACATGTTTTCACGATATTACGTGCTTCAGGCCACTTTTGAGGCCCCTCAACAAAGCGTATAATATTTGTGGAAATAGATCTCGTTCTTAACAGTCTAGGCTTCGTGATCCATTTATGTCCATTTTAGCCTCGAATAATTCATTTTGCTATTAACCCTGTGATCATATTGCATTCTATTTTGAATACTTTGATCAGTTTCAGTAGAATCTTCAGATTGTGAAGAATCAGGTTCTATATGCTGACGTAGCTTTCGTAATTAGAAATAGGAACATAAGAATCAGAACTTTCCACGATACCTGGCGTAATTGTATATTCTGTATTAACACCATCGTTCAACTGATGCTGTTTCTAACTTGTCTTTTGACTCACTCAGTATTTATTGCTGCTGTGCGTTTTCATAGTCATCTTCATTATGAAAAGCCGCCTCCAACAACTGACTAATTTCATCATCTGTAACAACTAGAGACATCTAAAACAATATATTATACCGTGCATGAACATATAGAAACAAAATAAGCCGTAATTAATACAAAACTTACGACAAACTTGCTATAACTCAATACATAAATCACAACCGACGATAATGACAGCGCGTGGTACACTAGCGGACGTAATTAGGAAGGTATACTAAAGCAGAGGGCATGGGATAACGCGAGATTCGTTTTTTCTGGGAGTCATGAAGTTGCCGTTGTAAATTTTACGATAACTTAGTAATATAGGGTTTATGTCGTGGATAGATTGTTTAATTTGTCTTCATCAAGCAGCGCGACGTTGACTGTTTGTAAAAGCGTTGGCTTATGAAATGCGGAAATAAATTATTTTAAAGTGTGTTGTAGTCTCATAGTTGAATTGGGCAAATTACGATCTGCATAAGTATTTCTATCATTTCTATCACGCCGCCATTTCATGATTTCTCCGATAATTATGTATGTAAACTTTTTTTTGTTTCGCTTTTATATTTTTGCTTTGTACATGTACACACACAGGTGACGTTGTTGCTAAACATTCGTAAAAAAAAACGAAGTGGAAATAAAACAGAATAAATTTACGAATCATAAATTTTAATTGTTCTATAAAGTACTGTTTTACAGGTTATTGTAAACACCATTTGACATCATACGTCATACAGTGGTCTGAAAAATTAGAGACATTTGTCAAGAGTAAAAGTAATAAAAACCTCTACAAACATTAACATTAATCATATTTATATTAACCAAATACGAACATGATTTTCGCGTATTTTGTTATAATTTGATGCTAAATTCGATCAAATGCGTATAGCGTATTAGAAGTTAAACGGTTGATCAGAAATAATTAATCATAATTGTAGAAGGAAATATTGGTATCGTATCATAAAAATAAAGTAGGTATACTAATAAACGTAGTAACTTCGCATAAAGTGTTCGATAGTTAAAATAAATTCAAGCTAGACAGACAGTCCCTCGTAGTATAGCAATGGCAACTGCAATGGCTATTGTGAATCATATTTAAAATTAAGTATAATAAAAAATATAACCGTAAATCGAAAAATCGTTATATTATAAACAAAATCGAGTAATCGACTTTTGATTGCTTCTCAATTCATTATAGGTTTTATAATGTGATTTGAAGTGGAAATGTAATTCAATTAATTTCTCGCATTTTTTGATAAAAAAACCTATGGTAGCTAAGGGCCTAAGCGCTCGCTTTAAATTTTACAGTATCCGGGCAATCCAGGTTCGACTCCCGACGCGTGAAAAAACCTGCATGTCTTAAAATAAGAAAAAATATTTCAAATGCATGTGAAGTTCCCCAACACGCACTGAGGGTAGCGCGGCGTACAATTATTTGCTCTTAAATCCTCTCAGAAATAAAAAGAGGTAACTTTAACATTTTCACTATTATTTTTGATAAAATAAATGTCATTCCTTATTTTTAGACCTGTAAATATCAAAAGAGGGTTTATAATTAGCCTTGAAACTGTTACAAAATCAGTAGTTTACCGCAAAAAATATTATTGCCTAATTGAGGGCTTCTGCTTATCAGGAAATTCATCGTATTCACCTTGATAGGCAGGTATACTTATAGTTTCAAAGCCGAATATTAAGCCGTATATTACTTACATCCAGAGTTGGTAAAACATTTTTACGTGTGTTTTGTACGCTCCATTTACCTCACGACTCCCTTATGTATTTTGATGCCAGGAAGCTATGCACGTTTACATAAACCTAATTTGTAGAAATTTTGGTTTCTTGAATCTGGTAAAGATTGATTTATTTTTCAATGCATAAGACGAGCTTTATGCGCACTACTTAATAAACTATGAAGATGCTTTGCGAGAAGTTTATTATCAAAGTTACTAATCTATCTTTCTTCTTGGGATAAACTTAAAGACTACGTCAGTTCGTTGTTTGTTAAGGGTTTCTTTAAGCGAAATCATTATTAATATTATAATAACTAGTTAAGAAGCAACGTTTTATTTTAACTAAAAAAAGAAAAGGGTAATTAAGTGAATGGTTATAAAGATTTTCTATATAGGTATATTTGGTAGAGCCATGCTGCAGCTATATTAATAGTATAGTTGTAGCGCGAATGGGTCGGCTCGACCGGGGAAGGACCACGCTCTCACAGAATACCAGCTTAATGCTGCTGTGTTTCGTATAGTGAGTGTAGAGAACCGGAGACCCTTTTTACTGGAAAGGAGGCATTCTATCTTAGTCCTCACGTCTGATAACGTGTCTGCATTTTAATTTCGAAGATAGATGTAGATGTCTATGGGCACAGCAACCACTTACCATCAGGTGGACTGTGTACTCATTTTTCACCCTCATTCTATAAAAAAAGTCTAAGATGGACTGCTGGAAAATTAATTATGAACCTCAAAAATAGTGGAAATAAGACGTTTTTTTAAATAGTTTTCCCCAGCACATCATGTTGAAATTGTTTAAATATTCAAAACTTATAAGAACATGAAGAGGGGGAAGATTTTATTCATTTTCTTTTGAAAAAAATATTTTTACGGCGTAGTGTATTATGACATTTTTAGTTGTTCGTTGTGTTCGTGTTGTTGTTATAATGTTCGTCAACTTATGAGCATATGAATTTTTTAATTTGCTAAGGCAGACATTTTACGCTTGTGTTGTTATATAGAACGGACATAGATTGAATAGAAATTAAAAAAAAAATTACCACACTGTCTAATATATAGTCTAGGTCATATCAAGGGGATATATAAAATAATCTAAAAACTTGAATTTAAAAACTCGTTAGGCTTCTCTGAATACATGTATGATTGAATATATTCTAAATTAGCTTACCCCTTTAGGACTTTTTAGTCAGCTACCCAATATTTTATATATTACCCATTGTTTCTGGCAGAGAATGCTTTTAACATTAAGTCCGCCTTTTGTTGCTGGTAACTTAATAGGTGAGGTTCAATAGGTTTAAATAAAAATAATAAAATATGGGTAACAAATCAGCACAAAAACCACCTGATGGTAAGTAGATATGTTGGCCCATAGACATCTACATTTATAATTAATAGAATCAGGCATTACTTTGCGGAAATCCATAACAATAAAGTTAGAAAAATGATACTTTGCCAACATCCACTAAATAAAATAAAATTATATGTCTTACCTAGTTTGAAGAGCACCTCCCGCCCTCTCTCAATTGCATGCACTACCCCCGTCCCCACTATTTGCAGCACCACTGCTCCCACCACCACTAAACTAGGAAAGACACACCACTGACGACAATACAACACGTCTTTCGTACTCCACCCACGACTTCAAATTACTTATTCTATAAATAAGTAATTTGAAGTGGTGGGTGGAGTAGCCGTCGCATTTTTCGGATAACAACTCAAAGTAAGAATAAAAAAACTGCGGTGGCTAACCAGCCAACTAAAGTAGCCCCCCTTGATAGTATTCTTTGGGCTATGTTTAGCAGCGAAATTTTGATTGTAAAGTAAAAGTAAAATTAAAACCTATATACATTCCGCTCCTGGGCACAGGCCGCCTCTTGTTTCTGAGAAGGTCTTACGGCAAAGAAGTTTCGAACGCGCTACCCGAATAAGTGTCATTTACTTCACATATCTTAAAAATATATTTCTTAGACACGCTAGTTTCCTTACGATGTATTCCTCCTTCTTCTTTGCCGAGCACGTAGTACGTTCATTGACGTACGGAGCAGCGCATTGAATTGCAATTAAGAACTTAATTGGTGCCTACGAGGATCGAACACGAGTGGCTAGTTTACCTTGACACGGCTCGTCTAAGGAACCATGGACTTTTCATAGGCTGTAATAAAATAAAGCTAAACAATCGCTTATGAGTAGTAGCAACTAAGTCTTATTAACTACAGAGTTAACCAACGGGTCATGCCCAAAAAAGGCTTCGAAACAACTTTAATGAACTAAGTTTAGTAATAAAATTGCTTATATTTCTTTTGTATTATTTTAGTCTTACGCTATTTTCTCTTTTTACTGCATGTTGTACTATTTTATATTCCTGACTATTCGGGCACTTTACAGCACCCATGGTCACGGGGGGATCTAAGGTGTTCCCTTCGTGACCATGGGTGCCCCTTCCCCCGTGGGTACGGTAAAGTGCTCGAAACATCGTAAAGCGCTCGTAAGTCTATTTTGATACATACAAGTATTGAATCTCATCGCCTTATTTAGTTCGGTTATAAGGCGCTCAAGTAAGCGCCACTGTGGTGCGCCGTCCTGTGCAGGAATAAAACTACGGAGTAGACATTTTTTTCAACGTTGGTTGCATACATTCACTAATGAAAGCAGAAACCTGTATTTTTAATAACTTATCATAAATATCACCATCGCAGTTATTACATCCTCTCGCAAGTAAACAGTGGAAGAGCCACGCGGCAACTTTTGCTGCCGCACGGATGGGCCGGCTCGAACCGGGGTGGTATCACGACCTCACAGAAAACCAGCGTGAAGTAGAGGTTTACCTCTGCGTTTCGCTTGGTGAGTGCAGGTGGCCGGTGGCCCTTTTTACTGGAAATGAGGCATTCCATCTTAGTCCTCACGGTTGACAACGCATCTGCATTTTGATTCGTAATCGAGGATATATGCAGCTGTCTATGGGCCGCAGCAACCACTTACCATCAGGTGGACTGCGTGCTCGTTTGTCACCCTTACCCTATAAAAAAAAAGTTTACGGCTTAAAATAGATATCTCTTAAGGAACGCCAGAAAACAAGGGTAGAATACAGTCAAACTTTATTTTTATATGTAATGTAATAATTTTTATTATTATCACGATTGATTGATTGATTTAGCCCAGCTTGTTTCCACGACTTCACTTCTAAGAGCGTTTTTACGTATGGATTTACATAACAATATGATATAGGTTGTAATAACTGTGCCCGTATAGTGGCGCTGAAAGAATATCTACAACACTATATCGTCCCGCAGGTGTCGTAAAAGGCGACATGTGGAAACAAATCAAGAGATTTATGATATCACGATTGATTGATTGATTTAACCGAGCTTGTTTCCACAACTTCACGTCTAAGAGGGTTTTTACGTATGGATTTATTTAATATGATATAAGTTGTAATAGCTGTGCCCGTATAGTGGCGGTAAAAGAATATCTACAACACTATATCGTCCCGCAGGTGTCGTAAAAGGCGACATGTGGAAACAAATCAAGAGATTTATGATATCACGATTGATTGATTGATTTAACCGAGCTTGTTTCCACAACTTCACGCCTAAGAGCGTTTTTACGTATGAATTTATTTAATATGATATTGGTTGTAATAGCTGTGCCCGTATAGTGGCGGTAAAAGAATATCTACAACACTATATTGTCCCGCAGGTGTCGTAAAAGGCGACATGTGGAATCAAATCAGGAGATTGGCCGCAGCATTTTCCTAATAATAAATGAAAAATAAACCACAGATTGAAACTCTGTTGCCAAACGTGGCAACTATGGAAAATATCACTTGTATGAGATAATGTTTTGTAGTGGACTTTGATAGATTATGATGAATGAAAATGTTATCTATGCTAAAACGTATGACCCACAAAATAAATTATTCTCATTCTGAATATTCATCAGTGGCGGAAGAGTATCTATTACACTACTTCGTCCGAGGTTCTCGTAATATGTTAGTCAAGGCATTTGCCAGAAAGATCTACTAGCCTCTAATAGTTAACGACATAAAAACCCTGTATCATCATCATCGTCATTATAGCCGATCACAAGTCCACTGCTATACTTAGATCGCCCCTAACGAATGTCAATAACCAGCCCGTTTCTAAAAATTAAGGTTACCATATGTTTACGTCCGACTGCTGGGCACAGACCATATTTCTGAGAGGAAGTTTGCGTGTTGGTGGACTTATCATGTCTCATCATCATCATCATCATTACAGCCCTTCACAAGTCCACTGCTGAACATAGGCCTCCCCCAAAGAATGCCACAAAGCACGGTCCAGAGCCACCTGCATCCATCGACTTCCTGCATATCTTACCAGGTCGTCACTCCATCTAGTGGGGGGACGCCCTACACTTCGCCTGCCGGTACGAGGCTGCCACTCGAGAACCTTTCTTCCCCATCGGTTGTCGGTTCTTCGAGCTATATGGCCGGCCCATTGCCACTTCAGCTTACTAATCCGTTGGGCTATGTCGGTCACTCTAGTTCTACTGCGGATATCCTCATTTCTGAGTTTATCACGCAGAGAAACTCCGAGCGTAGCCCTCTTCATAGCTCGCTGAGCGACCTTGAGCTTCCTCATCCGGCCAGCAGTGAAGGACCACGTCTCAGTTCCGTATGTCATCACTGGCAACACGCACTGGGTGTACAGTCTCGTTTTCAAGTTTTGAGGTATACCTGACGAGAAGATGTGCCGTAATTTCCCGAACGCTGCCCAACCGAGTTGAATCCGTCGATTGACCTCTCGGTCGAAGTTGGACTTACCTAGTCGGACTATTTGTCCCAGGTAAACATACTCGTCAACAACTTCGAGCTTAGTGTTCCCAACAACTACCGGCATAGGTGTGACATGGACATTAAACATGATCTTTGTTTTGTCCATGTTCATCTTAAGACCTATCCGTTGGGAAACACTATTGAGGTCATTGAGCATAGTGCTTAGGTCCTCCAGCGATTCTGCCATAAGGACTATATCGTCGGCAAATCGAAGGTGAGTGATGTACTCGCCATTGATGTTGATACCGT